>OX439004.1:6074604-7274604 GCA_949316495.1 Amphiduros pacificus
TACTGAGAGCATGTGTATTGCAGACTGTGGCATGCACTGAGGATATTTGTATGAGGCTCATGTCGCGGCATTGCACCATAAAGTGACCACAGCTACGCTCAGGCCCCGTGCTCCTCCCCTCACGGACAGTCTGATCCACGTGTCAGCTTTGTTCACAGCCTCATGTGTTTGATGGTGAGACATTAGTATGGACACGATGACGCTTCAGACTGACCACAGATAGCACCCACCGCCCCTGGTCAGCCCTGTGGTCAGATTGATGATCCATCTGAGACAGGTTATGGTTAGTTAAAGCTGAGAGGTGGCAACTCAAAACTATTCTGAGAGAAACTGACTCAATTCTGTTGTCAGGTCTGGTTTGGTAATGGACAAGTTTCACAAACCAATGCTCAATTTGATATCTAAGATACAGACTTATAGACAAAGATAAAAATATATGGAATGAAGCATTTATGTTTTGTTTTCGTATTATAATAGACTACGGTGACATAACCACATAGTCCTAGATGTGTGTTTAGGTCAAGATGTATCTCATCGTATTGCCATTTTCTACAAAGGAGTGAAATCATCAGAACAGTATATGATCCATATGCCTCATTACTCGTCTTCATAATGACATTTGTAGTCAGTGAGTCAGTGAAATGCTCATAGGAGGTTCATTCTTATGCTTCTGGGATTATACTGTCATAAACTATTATTCCTTTTCAAGCTCCTCTTGCAAATTCTCTTTTGAAAATTGAATTTATCTGATATCAGTTGATTCCAAAGTGAAGGTTTCCGGATTTGTTTCTTTCATGACAGGACAAAATGAGAAATAATCAGAGTAAATGAGTTAGGGCTACATGTGAACTGTTCACTTGCATGACCTGACTACAGTCCTGTCAATCATAAATAACAAAAAAGTAGTCCATTTTATGGAAATTGCTATTGTTAAAGTTACATATATATATATATATATATATATATATATATATATATATATATATATATATATATATATATATATATAGAAAGAGATTGTATCAGATATGGGGTTTTTACCAATCTCAGACCTGTCTTGTGGGGCATTGACGTACTGTGAGGCATATAAAATACCCCACTCTTCATAGTGCAGCTGCGATGTCTGAGAAGCATATTTATACAACCAGGCCATAACTATATAAATCACTGCAATCTAGTGTCACAGTTAGTAATAAGTGCCCTGGTGGTGGATAATGGCATTAGCGCCATTGATATGAACGTTAGATTTGTGGGGTATGTAAAATAAATTCATTATTAACACCAGATGGCACTCTCCTGTTACACACATTAAGGTATGAGACGGTATCCCATAATGAGGTCTGACAAAGATACCTCCAGTACCTCATATCTGTACCAGCTTCTAAATATATATATATATATATATATATATATATATATATATATATATATATATATATATATATATATATATATATATATGATCTAGATATGATCTATGGTCGCACCTTACACCACCGTTCTCTATCAAACCGTGCCTAGGGCTCGCTATTATATGTCAGTAACTAACAATAATCCAGACTATATGATACATCTGAGAGGGAGACATAAGACCTCCAGGGAACCAAGCATTTGCAACAAAACCCTTCATTCTATAATAAATAAGGCCACGACGTGAGAATAGTTTCTGGCAAGTCCAACAAGCAGTACACGAGAACATATTGAGCGACAGGATATTCCTATGGGGCGGAATGCCCGCTGCCCCCGTGTTATGCTTACAATGCAAACTCTGTACAGGAAGTGTGCTACAGGATGTGTTCAATAACATTAGAATCAATGAGAGGAGGCGACAACATTATAGATTGCAGTGTGAACCTTTTGAAGCATTAATCGTGTTCCAAGATTCATTGATTTGCAAGTATCTTCTCTGTATAGTTCGGTGACACCATGGGAAAGAAACTTGCACCAGTGCATGTTTAGTGGTCAAAGCCAATAAGCATCCCACAATCCCAACCCTGAACATCATGAGATTGCTATTTTCGCGTACTTTATGAAACCGATGGCATTGTTTTTTTTACAGTAAAGCTTCTTTTTAAAAAATACATTTTGAATTCTTTTTTGTTCTTTTGAATCAGGATCCAAACCAATGTCATGGATGTTGATTCTCGCACAACCATATTTTTGTCCTGTTAATTGAATATGTGTGCTTCAAAATAAATCACATGCACATAAAAATTGTGTTTTAACTTCACAGAGAAGTTTGTTTCATGGAAAGAGGAGAAAGTTTTGTTGTGAGTTAGTTGTGAGGATGACAGATGGCTATTCAGAGTGGCAGTAGAGGTGCTAATTATGTCTGTATTATGTGGCCGGCATTAGCAACTTTGACAAGCCAGCTCTGGCCGCACCACCCATCAACCTAATACGCAGCCTCTTAGCCCTGACCGATGTAATCTTGACATAACCCTGATAAATCTCGCCCCAACCGCAGCCTTTATGAAGCAGAGATGTGGTAATAATGCGAGCAGAATGGCTAGAGCATGATGTGGCCATGTCACCCCATGATGTATTATCGGGCTTGATTAAACCTCTAATGGCCATGTAGCCTAAGGCGGGGTCTCATTCTGTCTGCATGACCGGGGGCTCCCCGGCTCTGGCACTGCCACTGCTTCAGACCACCGCACTCTACTGGTAGGTAGTAGGCCTGGGGAAGTCAGAGACAGGTCATATACCTCAAATCCATTGGCCACATCTCACCGTCAAAGGTGAGCCAGGTTGCCAGATTTCTACTTGTGTATTCTTATGACTGCGCTGTTTAAGGTATTCGAGATATTAGGGAGATAAAGGTCAAGTGAATTTGTATACAGTATAGTTAGGACATTATATTAGACCGTAAAGTGCGGACTTATAATCTGCTCAAATATGTGCAAGAGTATTCAGCAGGAAGCAAAGAGGTTTCTTTTTTGCCCCCTGGTGTAAGGAGGATTGATGAGCTCAATTGTGGCCTTGGTTGCTCACTGGACATTCTTAGTAGGACCTTACCACCAAGTCATGTAAGGTCCTACTAAGAATGGAGGACCTCACCTCCGGTCAAATTTGAACTTTGTTTTTTGTATGTCATGATATTTAACACTCTTATTGCTGTGTCAGGGTATGGCCGTGGTGAAACACTTAACTGAAAAGAGCAAATATTATAAGATATGATGAGATAAGAATATAATGTTTTACTGGGTTGTGTATAGTTGACCTGGTTAACAGCTGGAGGTATAAGGCGAGAACAAATTACATCTGAAGTTAGGCCCTGCAAAATAGGTTTGGATGTAAAATGCATGCCTACATGTCACATTGACATTAAACCAATCCTTATATATTGGTTCTATTATAATATTCCCTATTCATAAATAGATATGCTATAAAAATTGTCCCATCTCATCTTGAATATCACAGTATATTCGTTCTGTTTAGACATTATTTATGGCAATCTCTCTTTATGAATATATGTGTAGGTCTTATTATAGAGATAACTGATCTTATCTAAACATGCTACAAGTCGACTTGTCGTGATCGCCACACCTACAGTATTCAATATTTAAGACATCTAAATTGGTGTTTGGTTCTTAAATTATCATCACGCCATCCATTGTTTTATCATGGTGTTTACACGAGTTGCCATGCCACTCCCAACATCAAAGATAAACACTTTCTTCATTTGTTTATTCTTTATATTAAGATAAGACAAGTACATTGTTATTTGATTGACTTTCTTTGGGGTTCCCCCTTTTTTAAGATTGTGTTTATCAATATGGATTTAATTCTATCCGACCTATCGCCTAATGTCCGAATTTCACAACTGGCATGCGAAAGTTGAACCTTCAAAACATTTAACATGAACATCTTCTGAAAGATTCCATTATTTGACATTCAATCTGAAAACATTGCATGATAACCGGCACACTGCGTGGAGGAGTCCAGAATCTACACATCTGCATCCCCGCCCTTGCCAACCGTCACATTCATAAAAACCCACATGGAAACGCAAACTGTAACTCAGATTAGAGTGTATAAAGGTCATTATGAGGTGCCCTTTGTGAGATGATTGTGTGTCTGGGTGGCGTGCCCCCTGGTGGTGGACTTCACCGTCTTATCTATGGCTTCCACCTGTAGACATTCCAGATCCAGGACCAATTTACTTAATGCTCAGATGTGGGCACATTCCCCTCACATAGAAACCTACCAAGAAAATCTGCAGAAATCTACAGGCCACATGCACAAAGAACATAACCAAGTAGCATACATCCACCAACTCCTGACTTCTGTTTAGTCCAGACATTAAGCCATCCTATCACAAACTCTGGAATTATGTGAGCTCCAGACAGACATCCAAACATTAATTACTGACTAATGTTAGGACGAGACAAACCCTCACCACTAACTATTGGCTAACGTCGCCATCCAACCACCAACTATTGACTAACGTCACCATCCAACCACCAGCTATTGACTAACGTTGGCTAAAGGCACACGCCCATCCACATGATATAACGTATATTTTATTATACAATTCTACAGTGCATTTTGTATTTAGGTCGATAGTATGTCAGCTACTTAGAAAGTTAGAAATGTGACTAGGGAATAATAATCTTGGCTTGTTTGACTCTTTGTTGTTTCTATTGGTACATGCCTTGCACCCTCAAGGATCACAACACTGGTCAGATTGTGCTCATGTGACCACAAAGTACCAAGCACGTTCAGTGAAACATATTAATCCTGACAGGTGTATTTGGTTGATATCAGGGCGATAGCATGTTTGTATCACAGTTTCGTGATCTCATACCACCTTAGCATCCTCCAAATCTTTGTATTTGTCCATAATCTCCATGATGTTTTAAGAAAGGCAAAAACTTAAAAGTTGAAATAGATATTTTCAATAGCACAGTATATATACTTTTTCAAAGATATTTTTCCTGTTTACTACTTACTGTATCCTCATAAAGCAACATTATCATGATGGCCTTTGAACAAGAAAAATTATGAGAATTCCTGCCTGCATTTTATACAAATTTATTCACGAAATTATTTAAGTTAAAATATAACATTCCATTGCACCAATAACAAACTGCAAATCACCAAGGATACGATATGTATGATGAAATAGTAAACTCCAGCGGTGAAGATATAATTGAATGAATGATCATGTAAAATGTCTTGCTTCTCTTGTGACATTAATATACTGCAAGAAAGCAATTGGAACATCAAGCCATACCTCTTCCATGCATTCCAAATTACATCTTTACTATGGATATAATTAATATATCGCCTTATACCTCCAGAATATCAATATATGTGTATCATTTAATTGGATTTTATTTTTTTCTTTTGAATACGATATCTATTCCCCTGTCTTCTGTCTTTCTTGCAGGAAGGGTTCCCACCTCTTCATAAAGACCCGTCTGTTTGAAAAATTCACGAAAAGCCGCTAATCTCTCAGCTGTTCTTTCATTGTCCTTGTTTCCACCCCAGGAAAGATATTCCACAGATATCACATCAATATACAGCTTCTCAAATGGAATAGTTTTTAATACACTTAATTCCGGACCTTCAATATCTAATGTGAAAAGGTCAATTTTAGTTACTCCTACCGCAAGCATTAAACTATATAACGTAAAACACTGAACCTCTATTTCATTTTCAAAGTTTGTTTTTTCTTTCAAATATTTTTCATGCATTTTGTCCATTTCTCCATCCAATGCTCCTACGTAATTAGCAGGGTGAAATTTGAATATTCCCGTTGCATTCTGGGTGCTGAGGCAAGTGTTGCTGCTAAAAGCATGTCTGTTCTTTGTCACTAATCGTTTGTATAAGTCAGGATTTGCCTCCACAAGTAGACCAGTCCAACCTCTCTCTAGTTCAAAATACAAACTATTAGACAGACCCTCTCCATCGGCTGCTCCACATTCTACAAAGAAACCATTTTGTTTGTGCTGCAATATTTCATCAAGATCAATGGACTGGCCATACTGAGAATGATCTGCCTTCTTGGACATGTCAATCTGCAAAGCTTTCTGAGAAGGTTCCTCCAACCACTGCTGTTTAATATAGCTAATTAATCCTTCATCATCCTGAACAGAGAATCCATTTCTAAATTTGTGTATTTCTTCCGATGTGAAAGTGTGATCGTGATTGGCTTCCCTGTAAGGTTTATTATCTTGATTATTAAGCCGAAGATGTGGGATTTGTTTCACGCGATCATCTGCAACTGTTTTAACCGGATTGCTCCCGTTCATGTAGACTACCAACAATAATACAATCCCAACACACAAAATTGGGAGTAGATATTTTTTTAGAAATAGGTTCACAGTAGTAAGATCCATGTTATAGTAGTTCCTGAGGTAATTTATGAGAAACAGTTATCAGATTGGTCTCTTTCAAGCCATGTCTTGCACAGTGTCCTGAACAAATCGATATATGCTTATCTATGACTAATCCGGGTCACATCCACCCATATGTTTAATCACTAATCTTTAATATAGGACAAGGTGTGTAAATGGTACTTTCCAAAATATCAATACTATGCACACCTGTTGTAAGAAGACATTTCTAAAATATTTTCATAAAGTAATAAAGCTTGAAATATGGGCTAAAATCACACGAGATTATAGGCTTATATACAGTGAATCGTATTCTTTTTTATTTCATTTTGGTTGTTTTTACTTTGGTTGTTTTTATATTGGTTATATTAACTCTAACTGTAGTGCTCAATCTCTACATGCATGAGCTCTTATATACCTCTATAACACTAATAATTTATTTTGGTTCCAAAAGAACAACAGTAAGCAAATAATATATTATTTTTTCCCCTTTTGGGGCTTTTTGGGATTCAGCCCGAATAGTCTTAAAGAACCATGATTATATAAATGAATCTGGTAAAGAACTTGTAAAGCAACTTAAGTGGCAGTCAATGGAATCTAGAAGAGGTTATTATCTTGCTAATCTGATGTATAAATGTGTACATGGTACTGCTCCACAACATCTATGTAATAATGTAACTATGGTTCATGAAAGAAATGAAAGATCTACAAGACAAAGCAGATCATTGAATGTAGTTGTACCAAAACCAAGGGTGGAATTGTATAGAAAGTCCTTCCAGTATGCTGGGGCTCAGGTATGGAATAACTTACCACATTATATGCAGATGGCACTTTTAAATATATGTATAAAAAGAAATATTTTAAATGAATATTATGTATGTTTTATTATGTTGTATATATTGTACATTATTCCCACAGGACCTTTTTGAAAAACAGCTTTGCTGAAATTGTTATCCTGTATAAATATGTTTTAATAAATAAATAAAAATTATGGTTGCAAAGGGCCTCTCATCATGACATTAAACTTTTAACAATCATAAATATAAGAAAAGATATTTATTCTTGGGTACCGAATTACATCAGTGTTTTCCTCGGGCATCACTAGAAATGGGAGACATTGAATATGAAATGGGTAGTACAAAACTTCCTATTGCAGTGGGTACATGGTGTCACTTTCACCAGGCATAAATGGCGCCAAAAATAGAACACATTCTACAATTTATATACATATTCAAGAAATCATTTTAGCACCTTTCTCTGATTGTAGAAAAAAAATTAAATATATGACAATTCGCACAAAGATATAAACTTTTTAATGAGTTAATCCATTTGTGTCTATATTTGATACATTTCTTGCCACCTGATGTTTTTCTTTTGCAAATATAGCACATTTCCACATACTTTGAGAGTTTATTATCATTATTTTATGTACCATTATGATAAGAGCAACTTATTGGGGGTTATTTTCTGTATATACACATATATCTTATATGTATGGAACTGTAAAAGATTTCATTGGATCAATTCAAAGACGGTCAATTTTCATCTTTTGTACACCTACCACATTCAAGCTATTTTTTTACCAAATTTAGCTTGTTAATAAATCTCAAAATTGACGGACTTATTTTCATTTTATTTTCAACATTCAACTTTTTTTCTGTGCATTATAACATGTACTTTCAAAAATTAACCATCAACAGGTTGTTATTATAGATGTTGTTTCAAAATAGCTCAGCATATCAATATTTCCTTTAATTTCCCATGCAGATTGATCCAAAATAAAAAAAATGCTCTAATATTGTTAATTTTGAATGGATTTTGATGAATTAAGACTCGTTTTTGAAAGATGCAGATGATTGATTATTGATATTTATAATAAAATCCACAGAAATAGGCGTTTCATTTTCAAAGTTAGTCAAAAGTCATTTCAAGGTCAATGGCAATATTTTACAAAAATAGCCTACAAAGGTCCACATTCAGTCATGTATCATTTGTGGATGTGTCCCTCACAGTAAAAACGTTATATGTCTATGTCTGTCATTTCTACTGATGAAACATGTTTCACCACAATCAACTTACTACCGAACTGGGTATATTCTGAAATATTTTGAAATAGTGAATCAGTCATTATCATCTTGTTTTCAAAAATCCTTAATTTATTGTGTGGAAGCAAATCTAGAACATCAAAAGAAATATATGTATATCAATTTTTTTTTACAATGTAACTGGTACATAAGTTAACTTTTATTCAATGTTCAATCGTAATACTTTAGATATAAATGCATAATATAGGATATATATATATATGTATATATATATATATATATATATATATATATATATATATATATATATATATATATATATATATATATATATATATATATATATATTTACAAAATGCTATTATTAAATAAACAGATTGATATATTAATTGTGCAGATTAATATATTCTGTCATATTTGTCATAACTACAATTTTTATATCTGTTCTCAAGTGTGTTGTTCAAAGAGATAATTGAAATTTTGTGAGAATCAAGAATAATTATAATATCACATTGATATCCACTTATAGTATTTCAATTAAGATTTCCATTGTTACAATCAAATGGTACGTGCGTACTCAATATTATAGAGTTACAGACAGGTTCCCCCAGGTGTCTGGCCACTGATTGACTCTGGTATTATTATTCTGGTTGATTCTTTAACTCATAGGATCCCATACTCTTACATGACACAACTATACCAACATAAAATTATTTGGAGACCTAAATAATATGATTGTGTATTTTGTATATGATTTATTTAGGATGATATTTGGACAGTTAAACTAAATAAAATGTTTACATAACAAAAGGAGACAAAGTAAAAGTATAGATTTTGACATAATTCTGTAGGAGATACACTTAAACAGTTATTGATTGGAATATTAGTCTTGATAAATTTGAATAGAACTTTGAATAGCATCCCATAATATCTTTCCTCTTATGGCCAAAACTCTCTTTCATTTTACCATTCACCACAGGTAGACCATGTCACAGAAAGAGTCCGTCTATATGACACATGCCCTGTTCTTCCTAAAGAGTAGAATGCAGGTTTCTTGGTATCTTAGTGTGAAACAATAATCTTTAAGAATCTGTGGGGTGCTGGTTATGAAGCATAAGACAAATCTATCCCTGAATTTGAAGATTTGAGAGATTAATTGTGAATCCACATATTAAATTGTAGTTAAGGAGATATTATTTCTTTCTCCTGAACACTACGTCTATTCCATGTAGCTCTGACTTAGCTTTAACAGGAAGTATTGTTACCTCTTCATAAAGACCTGTCTGCTTGAAGAATTCACGAAACGCTGCCAATCGCTCAAGAGTTCTTTCAGCATCAATCTTCCCACCCCAGGAACGATATTCCACTGATATGACATCAATGTACAGCTTCTCAAATGGAATGGTTTTTAACACACTAAGTTCAGGGCCCTCAATATCTAATGAAAAAAAATCTATTCTTGTCCTCCCAACTGCCAGCATTAAACTATACAGAGTAAAACATTGTACTTCAATTCCTTTTTTTAGATTCTTATTATCTTTTAAATGCTTTTCATGTATTTTATCCATTTCTCCATCCAATGCTCCTATTAAACCAGCAGGGTGAAATTTGAATATTCCCGTTGCATTCTGGGTGCTTAGGCAAGTGTTGCTACTATAAGCGTGTCTGTTCTTTGTCACTAATTGTTTGTATAAGTCAGGATTTGCCTCCACAAGTAGACCAGTCCAACCTCTCTCTAGTTCAAAATACAAACTATTAGACAGACCCTCTCCATCGGCTGCTCCACACTCTACAAAGAAACCATTTTGTTTGTGCTGCAATATTTCATCAAGATCAATGGACTGGCCATACTGAGAATGATCTGCCTTCTTGGACATGTCAATGTGAAGAGGATCTTTTGAAGGTTCCTTGAGCCAATGTTGTTTGATATAGTTAACAAGTCCAATATCATCTTGAATAGAGAATCCATTTCTAAATTTGTCTGTTTCTTTCATAATATGATCACTTTGTAGTTTTTTTGTATGTTTCTCATTTTGTTGATCAGATTGAAAATCCGGTTTCATTTTCCCATAAAACTGTTCCTTTCCTGTCACAACAGTCTCATTGCTTTGGTTATTCATATATAATAAACCTAGAAGTAAAATTCCAAGGCATAGAACAACAAATAGATATTTCCTATATGATCGGTTAGCATTATTGAGAGCCATGTCTGATCTGACTCTGGTGACACTGTGAAAGTATGTCAGAATTATTTGCCACTCAGCGCCTGTTCAAATAAGACTGCCGACAAACAGAGCTCTACATCGCCATCCTTATCAGCAAGATCTATCACCATCATAATTTAGGCCATAGATTAACATGTTCAGAATCGTGTCAACGTTTCACATCTAACAAACTAGGTATTGAACCGCCAGATATAGCCTTTAATATTTAAAGCTAATGGTGTGTCATATATTGTTTCTTTGTGTGCACGAGACGGTTTATACAGTGTTAATGTATAAATATACCACTGACATAAAGTCAATCGGCTTCGTGTACAGTGTATAGTGATATCAAACGAGTCTTAATCCGACTCATACTGTTCCGCTTTGTCCCGTTGAGTTCCGTTGAGTTCCGTGTTCAATGCTCGAAGCCCTGGGAGTTAATGCATTGAGATATTCAGGTTCTCTCGATCAGGGTCCTGCAATTTCTCATATGGGCTGTAGCCCGTCCCTGAAAGGTTAACCTGTTGTTCTAGTAAATATGTTACTGGGTGGGTTGTCATGCCGTTCCAGGTAATGAGACGATAGCAGAGAGAAGGTAACCTTGGTAATAGAGATGCCGATAACACTGACAATATATGCATGTAATGATGTGATTTGTCAGTATCAAGGATTTTTCTCAGGGCCGTTTAGGCTATATCAGGTCAGATAAAAGCATATCACCCAATGCCCTTCTTATTTCGAAGAGCGACTTGAGATCTTTCTTTTGCATTATCATATTGACATGATACCACAAACCATGGTTTTTGATCACCAGTCATGGAGCACTGTCTGACATGGCAAGCAGCTCAGTCGCAGATATCCACTTTATTTAATGAGGCCCTTGTTGCTCACCTCTATCGATTTACTTTTCCCATCCTTTCATAATTTTAAGCATTTTATTCTAATCAAATTTGTTGATTTCCCTTTCCACTAAGAATAGTCGGAGCACTTTAATATGGGATGTGAAAATTCATCAATTGTCACCTCTCTTCTTCTCTTCATGTTAATATCAAGCATTCGTGACAAAGCAATACGTTACCAAACAGACAAAGAAAGAATGTTGTCAGAGTTCTGAGCAGCCCTTACATTACGATAATCAGAAGGTCTAAAAGGGTTTGAATACTCACAACCTCTCCAATATTCTCATCCACCTGATACACTCAACTTTTCCTAATGCCATTTTCCTTACATCTTACAAAAAAATTCCACTTTAAATCTATATATTTCTGACAATCATTGTATTTTGTTACATACTCTAAATACAATGTAGTATCAGCACTTGACGATAGGAATACATACGATAAAAAGGTTTGATTTTCCTGTTAAGTAAATTATAAAAAGGTTTGATTTTCCTGTTAAGTAAATTATTTAGCAACACTCCAACATGCTCGACTATTGCGTGATAAATGTGTTTAGTTTCATTGTATCTCTTTTATCTATGTATGCTTTATGTGAAATCAATATTTTATATCTACAGAGATTCGAGAGTATTGTCCACATCAGAGGTTCGAGGGTACGTGTGGTCAGAACGAGGTCGTGGTGATGTTGACAGCCAACTATGGCCGGATGAGGCTAGGTCAGTGTGTCAAGAAGGACCTCGGGTATGTTGGGTGCTACTCAGATCTCCTGGAGGTTGCTGACCACCTCTGCTCAGGTCAGTCATTGTCACGTGATCAGTTTTAAATTGTCCTTTCTCCAAATATTTAAGGTTGTTCTTATCTTATTAAGTGTATGGCTTTTATTCTATGTTAACCAGGTCGACATGAGTGTGAGTTTCGCATCCCGGATATGGATGTGTTCATCCGGAATACTGGACAGCCCTGCCTGGAAGAACTTAAGTCGTATCTGGAGGCCAGTTATACATGTGTCAGAGGTAGGAATGAAGTTTTGCCGATTCATAATCATACAACAAACTGAAAAAAAATCCCATTTATTCAAGCCTTTTCCGTAAGTTATGCACATATTCGCCTTTTGTAAGCAAGACAACAAAATATTTGACCACCAGACAAAGTAATGTGCGACACAATGGTCCATCGCATAGCTAGATTGTTGTGAGATAAATGGGCGGTTCTGGCCCTCGAGGACCATGACTGTAACTGGAGGAATTGTTGTAAGTAAGTTAGGTTTTATGGGAAATTGCAGCGTGGACTAACAGCTCCCCTGTTGAGACTTGGTGTGCATGTCATGTCCATCTGTGCCATATTTTGTAGCTCTAGTTATGGCTTCTGTGCAGTCCATTACCAGCTCACTGCGTAGACTTCGAGTAGCCCATATTTTCGCCCATTCTGACCGGAATATTCTTTGCTTTCTGCCCTCCCGTTTAGGCATATACCAGAATGTTGAAGGTATAACAACAGTGAGTGGGGGATTGAGACTGAATTGAGACTGAATGATTATTTCAGGAAGGGGCAGTTAGATTTAGATCTTACAAAATTGAGCAATAACAGTGGACATAGTAGTGCCCATCTTGTGAAAGACCTGATCTGTCAACTGGTTGGCATGGTCTGCAAATGAACAATAAACAGTAATATAGTCGCCAAAATGAACAATATGCATCATACACGTATTGCATAAGGGGAGTTTTACATTACATTAAGCGAATGACTCAAAGAAACTAAGCATATGGTAGTCATGTAAGAGATGCCAGGCCTCGTGCCCCTGGAGACACATACGAGACCTGTAATGAGAACTTGGACCTTAGGTCATCCTAAAAGACAAACGTGTGCCCGGGTAGGTCAAAGAAGCTAATATTTTAGGCTTTACATGTCGACAGGATTAACTGACACCGAACCATTAATGTCTTCTCTCAGTCTCACGAGAGATCACGTTTGAACGCGATTTACTGACATCTCTGAGAATCTCATGTCTGTGAGAGTTCACGTGAATGCATCATTTGTCACGACCTCATTTTTCGGAGCAGACGACATTGAGTTGACCTCTACTTTGCCTCATGACATTAATGATATCGGAAATTGATTGTTGAAAGAAATCAATGCGGATGCTGTGGCAAGAAGCAATCAGTCAGCGTTCCTGTGGTTTTAACTCACTTTGAATTTTTACTTTCTTATAAAACATCTTTCATTACTTGTCCTGGCATGTCAGTTGCTAAAAGTAAATCAAGGCACGTTATTTATCAGAGAGCCTCGACTGATCCTTTTCTTGTCAAAGGATGTTGATTTTGCATATAATAGCGGACCTATTTATATAAAAACAACTATGCACTTTGTCGTTTGTGAGTTCGCTTTCATTGTCTTTACTCTGAATTTGAAAACACCATATGTTTTACTTGGACATTGATCGTGACTGTTAAACACTCTTTCCCAAGCCCGATTGAGAGACCTTATACAAGAGCAATTGGGACAGTATTTGATTGTATGTGTTCAAAGTGATTTTATTACATTTCTCTGTATGATTAGGAGAATGTGATGTTGTCATCTATTCCTGGTCTATGCATCGATAGATTCTGAATTAATCATGTAGTAATATAAGTTGTCAAGGAAACCCACCAATTGGGACACTGCTATTGCTCTACCATGTCGCCCTCTAGTGGGCCTTCCTAATTTGCATAAAATCAGGGACCAACCTTCTGTCTGATAGGTAAAATATCCGATATTCAGCCATATGTGCCCCTAAGTAAAGTTGCCGCTCAGCAGCTAGCTGGGAAAGTTTGCCAGCTGGCAGTTTATATCTTTCGTTCAACTGACTGGTAAAAAATATGTGCTTAGTGAAAATTCAATTGACATATCTTGCCGGTAAAGTATCATTTAGAGAAAATGGATCTATGTAACAGATGTAATACTAAAAAAAATCTGCGCGTATAATTATTTAAATATATATATATATATATATATATATATATATATATATATATATATATATATATATATATATATATATATATATATATATATATATATATGTGTGTATGTGTGTGTGTTTGTAAAAATATGATTTTATAATAAATATAAGCCAAAAAATGGTTTCCCGGTATCTGGTAAAAGACAACAAAAATGAATAATAATTTTTAGGCATTTAATTTTTTAATCGCTCAAAGAGGTCTTCCTCTTCAAAAAATGCCAATGACAAACATTGATCGTGAAATTCCCAAAAACATTTGAGGTGAGCCCCTGTAAAATAATTTTAATAATTTTCTAATTTAACATTTCAGTTCACAGCGCAGATGCTGGACTGTGCCGAAGCTCAGATCACGTTAAGGTCACGTCACCGGATGGCTATCTGGCATCAGTGACGTCAGAGGAAACCGGATGCGGAACTGGAGGAACGCCATGGGTCATAGAGCAAAAACCAGGTTCGATATAAATGTATACAATATAAGGGAAGTCGGGATGTTTCACTTGCATATAGATATGTTATGTTGATCTTTATAAATAAGAAACTTCCTTAATTATAAACTTATTGTATCCAGTCCTAGCATAATATGCGTCTCATATACTTAGGGTGTAACAGCGAATAGATCTCATAATGTGAAACAGAGTATTTCTTTCAATCCATTCTATAAATACAAATAATGAAACGTACCTTAATATTTTAATTCTATAATGTGTATAAGATTAATGCAAAAACGCCTTTGCGACGGATGAAATGACACTTCTATACTGATCTAATATCCATTTCCACTTATTCATCTACATCAACCGTTTTTGACCGTTCATATTGGCACTAAATGACCTTAATACCGCGTCAATTTGCCGTGAGAATTATCCATCCATCCATTCATACCTTCACTCATTCATTTATTCACTGATTGTATACCCAGCGTCTGTTATTCCTATTTTGCAGGTCAGCAGATAAATGTGACTTTGTTGGATTTCTCAGTGTTGGATATAAAGAAGAGCGATTCGTCTCTGTCCCTGGGCCAGCCTTGCCATGCGTACGCTATTATCAGGTCAGTCCTCAATCCATCCAGTCCTCACTCCATCCAAACCTCACTCCATCCAGTCCTCACTCCACCCAGTCCTCACTCCATCCAGTCCCCAACTTAATTTGTATTCTCATTATGTTTTGATAATTATATCACTAACACTAACGAATATTAACACTTTACACATTTGTCTCAGCAATTTATCTTTAAATATTTCAAACACCAGTGTTTTAAGATATTATCAATCATAGATATTTAAATGTCTCTGTATCAATGAACTGTTAAGTCATTTCTATATATTATACAAATAAATTTACGCTTTTCCGTTACCAATGTTTCTTTCCGTGACCTTCTCAACAGCTAAGCCAATTAAATAATATCCAGATAGTGTAAATGTTGACGATTTCAATTTCTTTCATACGATAGCTACCTAACTTTGTTTGATATGATTGTGTTGGTTCAGAGAGAAGGACGTCCGTGAAGCAGTGACCGTGTGTGGCGGCCAACAGAGGGAGCGACATGTCTACCTTTCCCGCACAAACACCGTGGAAATACGAATATTTTCCAGGAAAAAAACAGCCAACTTTCCCTACTTCTTGTTGAGATATGAAGGTATGTTTTCATTATTTTTTCTCTATTTTTTTCTATTAGCTCTATACTAACAGGTATTGTTGAACTCGCTTTCTTCGTCATAGATTGTGATATTGTCTTTTATATTAATTCTGGGAACTATATTGGTTTCCGGATTGAAAATGATGCTTCCATAAATATCCTATAATGGAATGTATCGAGCGCATTCTCATATTTCTTGAGGTCATTTCTCAGCACTTATACACTAGTGTATGTCGTCTCAGTAAAAACTGCACCCAAAAGCAGCGCATTCACACTGATATCAAATACGTCACATTTTCATATCAGTTCCTTTTGAACTCTATTCAGATCAGTCATATTTTCATATCGGTTCCTTTTGAAATCTATTCAGATCTTTTTTTCATATCAGTTCCTTTTGAACTCTATTCAGATCTGTCATATTTTCATATCAATTTGAACTCTATTTAGATCAGTCACAGATCGTCATATCAGTTCACTTCCTTATCATTTGTTTCTCAAAATTCTACCTATAATTGATATTATAGGATCACCATTCGAGTAAGTACTGACTTCTGATATTGGATAAGTGTTCAGAGTGTTAGACTCTATGGCAAAATGACAAATTCAAAACTAAGTATTATTTGTTTCAGCACACATGATCTTGTTATTTTGTTTCTCTATAGAATGAAAATATCTGAAATCAAATCTATTTTCTTCATATCTCTATTACCAAAATACGTCATTAGCCTTATCATTGTCCCCAAAAAGCAGTAACCGGGCGGAAATACTTTAAAATAAAAGACGTATAGATAATTTTAGTTATCAATAGAGAATATATACACTACAAGGTGTTGTGAATCAGAAGAAATGGCAAGGTCGTTATTACAGTAAACATGCGATATGCAGTTGTCTTATTTACAGATGTACAAGAGCATATAGCTGATATTTTCCTGATAATGGACCGATTAATAATGACGAATTAATATGTCTGGATACTGTCCAGATTACTGAGATGTCAATGGTGAACCTTTCACATGATAAGCAATATGCTATTGGCCTCCTTGCTGGATGTTGGCATAGTGTGGTCCTTTGTTTCTGGACTGTTATTTAGTATTATCAGCACATGACAAACTCTTGCCATGTCTTACCTGGGTCACCGAGAAAGGTTATGCCATGCCCAAGGTCAGTGCAGGGTCACTGTAGGTCATGTGGCCAATATCGATAGACTTGCGGCCTGATTATGGTTGTCAATGTTGAGGAGTGGGCACCAGTTAGTTATGGCCGCCCCTGTGTTTCAATATGAGACTCCCGCAGCTGCACGTGGTCAATAAAGTGAACCCCACGGAAGGCCCTGCAGCGATACATCAGGGGAGACGAGGCATGACTGCAGACACTCCTCTTCCCTGTAGTTTGCCATGGGTCTCATTGTGAGGTCATAGTTTGTCCCTTACATTATGTTTGGCAGCCAAATCATCCAAACTTTCATCATATTCTAACCACATGTGATATTTTCATTCTTCATATCTTGATATGAAATAAGATATGGTGATATTTTTTCCAGATGATATGGAAAAAACATAAAGTTCACTTACATTTAATGCAATGTTAAGATGTATTTATTCAAACCCTTAATCTGTTTTCTGCTCCCCATCTGGCAAATTGTTCAATTTTACCAGGACATGCAGTGACGTTCAATTATATGAGAAAAATTACCGACGTATCGCATACAACTAATTGAATATTTTATTTTGGAATTATTTTTATACAAAGATAGTTAGATGTACTTTGGCATGCATTGCACTCAGTGAAATCAAGCCACAGAGTATATTGCCCAGGACGGTAATTCTAGGCCAGTTACTCCAGGTCAATTACGAGGGCAGTGGGACTTAGCCATCTCAATCCTCCTGCCCAGTTGCCAGCAGTTTAAAGTCAGTTAACTCATCCAATGTGTCTTGTGTTATTGATATTCGCCCTCAGCAGCAGCCAAAGGACCTTTTCTTTATCACTGCGTTTTAAGGACACAGTGTCCCTTAAATAGAAGTTAAACAGTAACATAGTTAACGTCAAACATTTATATTTACAAATCACATTCGATATCAATTTATGAGACAAGTCCAAATGCTCTCTGTGTTGCAATTTTATGTTTTATGTCCATTTCCGGAGGTTAGGTTATTCACTTAGTGGTTATCTTCAATTTAAAACAACGAAAGTATAACATTGATGAAAAAACCAAGTAGCTTAATAGAATACAATGGCAAAGTAGAGCCAGAGGAACGGTTACAAAAGGTGCAAGCGGCAGATAGTATTCAAGGTTCTGGTGCCTTTACTTCACGCTATCTGACTGCCAGTCATTTTGTATGTAGAAATCAAAGCAGGAATTGATACTATTGATTAAGATGTATTGTCTATTGAGGCCAGTGTAAAGATAACGTTATTCTATATTCGATATCGTACCCCTCTTTCTACCTAAGATACCATTCAAGCAAGCCAGTTGATATATCGAGGAAAGCACTGGGTGCATTTATGACATTTGTGCTGACAGGCCAAGCTCAGCCACAACCTTCTGAAACAGAACCATGCAGCCATTTTTTTGTAAAGGAGAGTTTGGTTGATGGAAGGAGGGCTGGGGAGGTGATGACAGAGTGTGGATGCTAGTGCAAGTCTTCAAGACAATGTAGAAGGGTGGATTGGGGATTAAATGTGGGGTACATTGGGGTACAATAGTAGCAGATTGTGGGATATATTGGGTACAGCAGCGAATGGCGAGAAATGTTATATTTGATGGAAGTGGTCTAAATATTGCAAATCACGATGCGATATATTGCTTCGCCTTCTGCGATTGAGAGCGCAGGGCCTTTTTCCCAGCCCACCAGGGGGCGATGTGTCACCCTCATATCGCCTCCTCTCACTATGTCGTATTCGCGCAGTTTATTTTTCTCATCATCTCACACATGAGGTATGAGTCAGGAATTTAAATTGAAGAGTGCGATCTTTATTTGATATGAAAATAGAATGACATTCACTAAGATGCATAGAAAATACGCTGTCCATCCCAAGCCATTAGAGGTTATCACGTTAAGCCACAACCACATCATAGACTGTGCAATACCAACATGGCATTTTGTTTGGTGTTCTCTTAAGGTGGCACTTGCCTCCACACATAACAAATGTAACTTTGCACTCTATCCAGCATGTGAAGTGATATGTACATGAGGCGTCAGCATTCCCCGTGCTATTGTAGGCTAGATGCCTTTTAAGATGATGAGGCCCGCTGTGGCCAAAATCGGCCCCTAAGTGGCCCTATGTAGCTGCCAATGACACCTTAAGTGAAAATATGATGCCAGTCCCTTGGCGTGTGTTGTGCCTTTCACATTTGATGTGGCCCTGGGGGCCTGAGCCCTCTTACACGGACACGGTGGCTTATACCTGCCAGCCAAAAACACTACAGCCCACCACCCTTCCCACCATCCTTCCCACCATCCATCTCACCATCCTTCCCACCATCCTTCCCACCATCCTTCTCACCATCCTTCCCACCATCCTTCCCACCATCTTTCTCACCACCCTTCCCACCACCCTTCCCACCACCCTTCCCACCATCCTTCCCACCACCCTTCCACCACCCTTCCCACCATCCTTCCCACCATCCTTCCCACCACCCTTCTCACCATCCTTCTCACCATCCTTCCCACCATCCTTCCCACCATCCTTCCCACCATCCTTCCCACCATCCTTCCCACCACCCTTCTCACCATCCTTCTCACCATCCTTCTCACCATCCTTCCCACCATCCTTCCCACCATCCTTCCCACCATCCTTCCCACCATCCTTCCCACCACCCTTCTCAACATCCTTCCCACCACCCTTCCCACCATCCTCCCCACCATCATTCTCACCATCCTTCCCACCACCCTTCCCACCATCCTTCCCACCATCCTCCCCACCATCATTCTCACCATCCTTCCCACCACCCTTCCCACCATCCTTCTCACCATACTGCGATTGTGTACTGTAGTACTAAGTCATTTCCCCCATCTCTCAAAGAGACGATCGCACTTCGCTGCAAACTATTATATAAAACTATTACGTTTGGGTTTTTTTTTCATGGACGTTAATATTTCACGTGTCATGAAAAGGATATCTTCATTATATGAGCGATAGATTATTTTGTTTGTATTTTTAATATGTTTTAGTATGTTTAGACTGCAGGAGTTAACTTTAATCTTTATCTTTGTTGCGAATATCAGCTACAAGCAAATAGGCTTCAGCTTTATGTTAAGTTGAAATACGATATTGCAGGCTTTCAGTTTTTTTAACAAGCTGGAGTTCAATTCTCCTCAATTAGCTAACAACATAATCCTATTAGTACTTGGAAAAAATCTCATATACCATAACTTGAAATAAATGAGTCCCTTAAGACCAGAGCACTCTGAGCAAAAAGGTTAAGATTTAAATATTGAACAAAAATTCAATGATAACAATACATAATATGTGGGAGAACCAGCGTGATAGAAACAAAGGAATTGGATTTCCAGTGTTTTAGAAGAAAAAAAAATGTCTTTCTTTTTTTAAATTGAATATATCTAACAAAAGATTTCTCCTGAAATATTATAATTTCACGAGGAAGAATCATTGAATTTTCTGTAATTTATCTGTTTTATATGTATCTGATACTTGTGATAAAGGTCCATCAGATTCAACCGGAGATAATGCCATTACAGTCTTCATTGTAGTCGTCCTAATAAATAATGGTCCTCATATTTCAAATAAAGAATTAATTTAAACAGTATTCATTACCCGCTTCCTGTTTTTAGGAGGTCTGACTCGCCATGCATATTTGAATGTTCATGACTATGCTAGAACGTGTCAGTTCATTGTATGTCTATTGCCGTGATATCTAAATTGATCAAACTAATTTCAGTGAGTTAAGTAAATATGTTATAGATATCGTGAAAAGTTGACCCCTCTTCTTGAGTTGAGTTTATTCATAATATACTTTTAGGTTTTCCCCTCAACATTTGTCTTGAGTGCCCTTGAGACAAAGGTGGAGTGGCCAACATCCCGAATCAAATCAAAGGAAATCATTATTCCATGCATTTGAACAAAAAATATGTATCATCATATCATTTAGACATGAGATATATTTGGACCATATTTTTCACACAACTGCAAGACAAACATTTTTTTTTTCAAGTCTGTTTCTTAAAGAATAAAAAAATCTTATAATTTTGCAATTGAAAGAAATAGTCTTCAAGCAATACTGGGGAGTTGGAATCGCTACTTTGAGTGGGGCTTGGAGCCTAATCATTTAATTACTCCAAGAGTGGGGTAACTGCCATCTTTAGACTCGAATTAAGACTTCCCGGAATAATCAATATAGAAGCTTGCAAAAATGTCCACGTCAACTGTTGAGTGTTTTAAAAAATCGACCATTATCGCCATACATATTAGTCAATATCAAGATAAAAACTAAATATATGATCATAGTCAGAGACTAGATGCAATATATACATGTCTTTTTGTTTTTTATTTTTTATATCTGGATCTATGAGAAATACGTTTTTATAAAAGACCGATGTGTACAGCATATTATGTATCAGCATTGTCTGTCTTAATGATGTCACATCTGATGAGAAAAACGTCATCAATTTGTGTGCTCTAATAACGCGCTTCTGAAAATTATGTATGTGACGATGAGCAATTATTCCGCAAATGTCGAAATTATTACAAAATTTGTGTGGAATGAATACATCATTTCTACAGATCACAACAAATTATATTTTTAATGCAATCTTTCTCTTTTATTATTTAGCTGTTGGTTGTGCAGATCTGATTCTTGGATCCAACTATGAGTTCCGTCGTAATGGACGCAGTGGAATAGCTAAATGTAAGACAAACGGTGACACGTGGACCCTCACCTGCAGTGGCGCCACCTGGTCTGGGCGTGTCGGAAATTGCTCAAATGGTGAGTGACCTACTTACACTCATATTAACACCCTAACCTCTTATTACAAAGAGAAAATATCATTACATTATTAATTCACTTTAATGTATTCTAATCCATTGAAGAGTTGTATACATTTGTAAAAGACCTTTTAGTGAGAGATTTGCACCCTAGAGGGCAGGTGTTAGCATCATACTCTAATACTATTTTATGTCATTGTAGTAATGAATCCGTCCTTGGGGGAGGTTGTTCTGGGAAATATTTCCATATCATTTGGTAAGTCCATTAAGCCTTTATGTACGTCTATGTTTTCTAAATAATCGCGAGTAGCACATGGAGATAACCATCTGACACCGAAGTTAGGAGTCCATATCAATATCGTAATCACGTGAAATATCACCTCTAACGAGAATTTATTTCACAACACGAGCCATTGCCAATACATTTGTCCAGTGAGATGCCATTAGGAATATTAGAAAACTGACACCGAATCATCTTGTATCGATTCTCCTCTGTCTCAAATTAACTTCCAGTCACGGCTCCTCTTAGAAAGCTTTCTGCCATAATGAAAAGAACTTTTCTGATCTTAATAAAAAAAAACACCCTTTTGATAAATATGTTTTTGTTCATAGTTTCATCATTTTCCTAATAGCATATATAACATTTGTGTTTCAGAAATATCGGTAATTATCATCACAGTGATCGCGTCCTTCATCAGCATTTGCATATTGGTGATTGGAGTTGTCTGTCTTCGGTAGGTACCTTGGTTGCCATTCTATGGTGTCTTTAATATTGGGTCTTTTTTGCTTCATCTTACTGGGTTCAGTGCTTGTCGCAGTAATATCATATCTCAGCTCAGTAAACTGGCACTAAACCCGAGTCCAAGTGGAGGATAATTCAATCACGTGACTCGGCAGAATGCCGACCACCGGAAATGAGACTGTAAAGCCCCTCATGTTCAAATTTCCGGTTGCACGTGTCTGCGCACTTCTCAACACACAATCAACTCATTCTGGTGTTAGCTGGCAAACTTTCCACACTTGCTGAATTGTTTTTCAACATGTTTTCTTTCAAAGGGCCTAAAAGAAAAGAAACAAACAGCCAGTTTTGTTTTTGTTTTTTTGTTTTTGTTTTGTATTGTTTTTTCTTGCAATTGGCTTTAAACGTTTTGGTTATCGTTAATTTAGTATAATTTAAAATCTGAAACAATCTGGACAAGACAAACTGCAAAGATTTTGTATTCCTACGCGTTAGAAACTCAGTAATGCATGGTCAGTGCTCAGCTAATAAAGTCATGAACTTTGTGCCGAAGGAGGAGTACTTTGTTAGTTTGAGACAAAGAGTTAACCCTGCTCTGATCTCAAAGTAAAGCCATACTTGGAACACACTTGTGTAGAGTTGATTCAATGTAGGAAAGTGATGCCCGTTATCGTTAATTTACCTCCCTAATTTACCGAATACACCGTGAGTGGTTCATTTCATCGCGTAGGGAGTTCATTGCCAGTTTTTTCTGTTTAGTCCTGCTGATCAATATTACAGCTAATTGCAATCTGTGTGGACAATATTTGGCGAGGTTTAAGTATGAGTTGACTCTCACCACAGCAGAGATTTTGTCCAATTAAGTGCTCTCGCAATTACTTGCTTCACCACACTGAGTGCTGTCTGGCGGAGATATATTCGCAAAGTCGTCTGCTGCCGTAAACTGCGTCTCAGCGTCTCTTACTTTTTGCTCATAACGGTCAATACTTTTATGTTCTCAACATTTTATAGCCCACAATAAATCAGTGATCTCTGTCCTCTCGATATTTACATCAAATATGCTTCTAAAGGTATTATGTCATAAATATCTAACCACTCAAAAGGAATGTGGTGGTGATATGTGAAATGTTTTCAATAATATCCTATGATCAGATCTTTGGAACTAACTGGAAAGCGTTTCATAATGTGCTCTTATTATTTCAGCCAAAAGAGAGCAGCAGCGATTAGAGCAAATCAATCACAATATGTTCCTCGCCAGGTGACGCCACCAGCCAAACCTTTATCAAAACCGAGGCAGAGTCTTGTTTCGCAGAATCCTAACGGTACACTGAGGAGGGATGGCAATGAGTATGCTTGCATTCTGGAAATGCCTCTACCCCCACCCCCTCCCGGAGACGTTAAACCAGTCACCCCACTCTACCCGGATGGCACGGACCACGTGGAAGCCATTCCATATACCACCCAGTATGAATCATCCATAGGAAGTCAGGACAACATTTATCCAGATGACCCTCGATATTTTGAACTTGACCCGGAAGGATTACCAGCTGGCATGCATGCGCATGGTCAACCTCAGGACAATATGCATTTGTTCAGCATGCACCAGGGGAATATGCCTATGGACAATGTATATGACCCTTCACGATACAATAAACATTGTCTGTAATCAAGGAGATATTAAATTTACCATCTGAATAAGGTAATATTTTCAATTGATACCAACCCTCTTTTGAGCCATAGAGAAATAATAGATTATATTTTCTCTATGTTTGACCAAAAGAAAACAACATGTCTGGATGAATATCATGGTGGATATTTTCACAATTTGCACCCAATACAAATAGGAAGATAAACTGTATTTTATTATATTAACCAAAGAAATGTTTTTATATGTTGTTAGACTAGGACTGCTAGTGACTTGTGTTGATGCAATGGTGTGTGATCCAGTTGCTCACAGCTTATAACGACACGACCCAGAATGCATTATATCAATATATAACTTCCTGTACATAAACGTGCGTCAAATCTAAAGATTCAAACTTGCTTATAAAATGCTACTTTTTGTATTTGAATAAAGAATTTAACCAATTATGTATCGTGTTGCTTATTATAAATATTGATATGTGTTTTATGTATTTATATTGGTATCATTTTATAATAGTCAGGGGTGGGAGAGTTCTGAACCATTCTGGACTGTAATTGTTCCACACCAATTCTGAACCAATCTGGATGGTTCTGTTATATCACGACTAAAGGCGTCAAAATCGTGCTAAATTATAACGAAATTATACAAATTCCAGCCCAGTCGAGTGTGTAATAGTGTCTTGTTAATAATAGTGTAAGTTTTATGATAAATCTTTGGCGTTTTTATGGTAATATTTGTGCCCTCAAATCGGCGTTTACCTCTTGTTATGCAATCTTAAACTGGGGCACATTGCAAATGGAGCAAAAACTCATTAAAATCAGTTTCATGTGTTCATATTTTCATATATGTTACTGATGATCTGTTTTGAATATTTGGATGCTATAGTTGATATATGAAGATTAAAGAAAACAACTTTTTCAGTCTGGCTTTGATTTTATGGTGTCATAATACTCCGAGTTCTAATTATCTCAGCATATGTTCCTAACACTAACTAATACCAATTAATAGTATTATTAGTTTGTGGTCAGATATCATATAAGGCCATTTATGTTGTTTGTAGCCAGCTAATCTAATGATGAGGGAAGACACGCTCATACTTACCTCATTATTTCTCTCTAAAATATAATATGTGATCGCTCTTACAAAGTGTCCAGTGGCCCTATAGTTCTACATGTTTGAGACCTCTTCCATGGAATTTGAATTAAGCATTCCTCACACACGGTTTTGCAAACTTATTGCTGATTTGTAGGCTCGCGATTCAGCAGTCAGCCAACAAGACCTCTTTATACATTAGAAGTTCATTAAAGACAAATTGTGTGTACTCATTAGAACTGGGGGTTTTGTCCAACCAGATAGTCCCTACCACTCTCCTCAGCAGGTTCTGGATCATTTTAGCAGCCAATAGGCACCGAGTCAAATATTGTGTCACATGTAATAACATGGCCAATTGGTGTCATTGTTTTGACGAGAAAATTAGCACAACAAATGAGCAAAGTGTTTTTGGCATGTACACCGAAAGAATCAGACTAAAGCAGTTATGGGGTGGACCATTAATCGTCAAGGGGTGTAAGAAATATCAATTGAAAGCAATGCAAATCTCAATATTCAATTTTCACAACAACAACAAAATTCATAATTGTTTCTAGATTCCAAGAAGGTTGTGTTGGATGGTGCACAAACTGTACACATTTCTGTGAAGTATGAAAACGATATGTGGAACAATTAGCCGTTATTACATACCTTGGCAGAGATAACTCTCCATGTACACCAAGTATTAATGTATGAATGGATTCTTAATGGGACATCCACACATTAAGTCATTCAATGACATTAAGGTATGTATTAAAACTATTGTAAACGTAGATGAATGATAAGTATAAAAAACATACAATAAACGATGGCACTGTGATACCTAATAACCCTAAAACAATGAATCACAATAAAACTGAATAGATTACAACTTACACATAAACAGACAACAAACACCACATTTTAAAACTACCTAAATCATAATAAATGCTAACTGGCAAGTGAAGTCAATCCATCATTTCTCCACACTTAAAATCTATTAAACATGACATTTCAATAAGATCAAAGCGATGTCAACTGTGTCAAATAGGTCTCTTGTACTATATGCCTCAAAATACTTATCTCCAATGTCATAAAATTCAACACAGTCAAGTATGAAAAGTGGTTGACAGGAAACCCATTGAGTCTGATCTTCATCTTTCAACAAATAGCAATGTGTTAAGTGACTGAAAATCCAAAAATGTGTTAATACCCATGATACATTTGACTGCAAAAATAACCGGATCGAAGTAGGCTTTGTCTCATGAAGATTGTTATTCACAACTTCACCCTACTAACACTTGTATCTCATTAACGCCACATATATCTTATCAATACGTTAATATATCTGTATTCGGAATGTGGGATGCTAAAATCGGGTTTAATCTTGTCTAAGGCTGTTTTTGCTGCAATATCAGATGCTTCATCTTCTTATATACCTATTTCAGAATAGACAACAATGTGTTAAGGTAGGTTACAATAGATCCACCACCAAACTAATTAAATATGGAGTCCCTCAAGGATCAGTACTGGGACCTATCCTATTTACCTTATACATGTCACCCCTGACAGACATTCTGGAAAAATATGCTCTACAATACCACATTTATGCAGACGACACCCAGATTTACATCCCTGTTGATCACACCTCACGACAGTGTGATGACCTTAGCATTCAGAAATTAGAAAAATGTGTGAGTGAAATCAGAGCCTTCTTAATATCAAATCAAATGAAAATTAATGATGGAAAGACTGAGATGCTTGTATGCCATGACGGACATGGTGATAACAGACATGATCCTATCACCACAATCAGGGTGGGTGACTCAATGATATCACCCTCCCAATCCATAGTCAACTTGGGTATCACCATGGATAGGAGAATGGATATGAAGGCCCAAATTAAGAAAATGTGCAAGAAGGGATATTATCACATCAGAAATTTATCACCAATCAGACAGTGTTTAGACGAGAAAACAACCGTAACTCTGACGCATGCCTTTGTAACCTCAACCTTGGACTATGGAAATGGATTACTGGCAGGCCTACCAAACTCTGAGATTAAAAAATTGCAATACCTACAAAACTCTGCTGCAAGAGTGGTGGGTAAAATCAGAAAATTTGATCATATATCTGAAAAACTGAGAGAATTACACTGGCTACCAATACATGCTAGGATAAAATTTAAAATTATCTTAATGGTGTGGAAGGCATTAAATGGTAAGGCTCCTGCTTACATAAGGGACCTCATACATGTAAAAACTGGGGAGAGATAATAATAATAATAATAATAACAAAATTTCTATAGCGCGTATACCAGACAAGTCTGTTCATAGCGCTGTGTCAGGGAAATGCTTCCTGAAGAGATAGGTTTTCAGTTTACTCTTGAAGGATACAACTGATCTACTTGTTCTAATCTCATTAGGAAGTTGATTCCACAGTCTCGGCCCTACTGATGAAAAGGCTCTATTGCCCACTGTCTTGAGCCTAGTCCCAGGGACCTGAAGGTAAGTACCATCATTTGATCTGAGAGACCTCTCCCCTTGTTTGACAAGGAGTAGATCACGTAGGTAAGGAGGCGCCTTACCATTTAATGCCTTCCAGGTTATAAGAAGGATCTTAAAATCAATCCTGGCCTGGACTGGGAGCCAATGCAGCTCCCTCAGTTTCTCAGATATATGATCGAACTTCCTGATCTTACCCACTACACGAGCTGCAGAGTTCTGTAGGTATTGCAACTTCTTGATGTCAGTATTTGGAAGGCCAGCAAGGAGGCCATTACCATAATCCAATGTGGATGTGACAAACGCATGGGTAAGTGTGATAGCCGTTTTCTCGTCTAGACAATTTCTGATAGCCGACAGATTCCGGATGTGGTAATAGCCCTTCTTACACATCCTTGCTATCTGAGCCCTCATGTCTAGATTAGAGTCTAGAGTGACGCCGAGGTCGACTACTGAGTCACTAGGCGATATATCAGTACTGCCCACCTTAATAGTGTTAGGGACACTGCCACGATTGGCAGTATTGTACCTGTCAGTACATACTAGCATCTCAGTCTTGCCAT
Organism: Amphiduros pacificus; assembly: GCA_949316495.1. Classification (NCBI taxonomy): domain Eukaryota; kingdom Metazoa; phylum Annelida; class Polychaeta; order Phyllodocida; family Hesionidae; genus Amphiduros; species Amphiduros pacificus. The sequence goes on from OX439004.1 coordinate 6,103,193, forward strand.
CATTGATTTTCATTTTATTTGAAATCAGAAAGTCCCTGACCTCACAGACACATTCTTCCAATCTGCATCTGCTGATTTCGGCCTGCCTGGCAGAGCAATGGTCAATGGGGATGTAAATCTGGGTATCATCCGCATAGATATGGTAGTTGAGACCATATTTACCCAAGATGTCTGCAAGAGGTGTCATATATATGGTAAAAAGAATAGGACCAAGGACTGAGCCTTGTGGGACCCCATACTTTATGTCCTTTACAGAGGACCTTTTCATTCCAACTTTGACACATTGTTTCCTGTTACTTAGGTATGACCGTATCCAATTAAGAGCATGACCTTTGATATGACATCTACCCTCCAATCTGTTGAGCAGGATTTGATGGTCAATGGTGTCAAAGGCAGCAGACAGGTCTAGCAAAAGTAGGATTACCGACTTTTTCTCATCTAGATCCCGAAGGATGTCATTTTGTACCCTGATTAGGGCAGTCTCTGTGCTATGATACTTCTTGTAGGCAGATTGAAACTTATCAGTAAGACCATTCCTTACCAGATGGGGAATCAATTGCTCAGATACTGCCCTTTCAGTTAGCTTTGAGATATAAGTAAGGTTTGAAACTGGTCTATAGTTACATTCGATCAGTTCCAGACCCAATTTCTTCAGTAAGGGTGTGATTATGGCCATCTTCATGTTATTTGGCACTGTTGCATCCATTAAGGATTTATTTATAATGGATGCAATTAAAGGTATAAGATCATCCAGGATGTTGAGCAGTAACCATGTAGGGATTGGATCCAGCTCACATGACTTATTCGCAGACCCTCTGATTAATTTACGCACCTCCTCATTGGATAAGGGGAGAAATCTATCAAGGGATTCTGTCACCGGAGCATCACTATTGTTCGTAGTGTCACCTGGTGGTGGGAAAGTCATTTGTGGATTATTGTCCATATCAGAGCGAATTTTCTCAATTTTTTCAAGAAAAAAGTCATTGAACCTCTCAGCCAAAGCGACTTCACAGTTGGTTTCGGGCATTGGGGTGTCCTTATTCTTGTGCATGACCGTATCAATAACCCTGAATAGTTTTTTAGGGTCATGCTTGTTTTCTTCAACCAAATTAGAGAAATAATTGGATTGAGCCAATTTCAGCATGGAGTTATATTTGTTTCTTTGAACATTATATAATTCCTTATCAATCTGGAGTTTGGTTTTGTTCCATTTCCTCTCAAGCCTCCTCTTGAGAGATCTCTCGTGCTTTAATTGGTTGCTCATCCAGGGTACTGGTTTACGTTGGGTAACTCTGGCATGCTTGAAAGGAGCATGCTTATCCATTAGTACCGTAAGCTCCCTATCATAGTAGTCCACTAATTCACTGAGGGATAGTTTGTCCCAGAGTGAGCTACTATTTGTCAGGGACCTGATATCATTTTTCAGCGAATCCATGTTTAGGTCCCTAAAATTCCTATATTTGATAGCTTTTTTAGGGATTTTAGGGGCTGTGATCCCCATGTCTAAAATGATCATTTTATGATCAGAGATATATTCGTCTACTGTATGACTTTTGAAGGATTTATTACCTTTGAAGGTAATAATGAGATCAAGGGTGTTGCCTAATCTATGAGTAGGCTCAGTCACCCATTGATCTAAGTCAAAGGTAGAAAGAATATCCATAAATTTGATCACATCAGGCTTATCTGGCTTATTTACATGGAAGTTATAGTCACCCAGGAAAATTACTTCATGATTGAACGAGCCATAGTGAGCAACCAGTTGAGTGAATTCATCATAAAACTCGGAATAGGTGTATCTATTCCTTTCACATGGCTCAGGTCTGTAAATAGTCACAAAGGTAAGTTTTTTTCCTTTAAGCAGGATGGATGATTCCATCAATTCCATGGTTTTAACCACTGGAGGGTTTACAGAGTTGGTTTTGAAAGGGAGCTCCACCCGGTGGAGAAGTCCTAACCCACCTCCGGAGCGCCCTCTCCTGGGAAAAGAGTGGAACTTCAGGGACCCCCCTTCAAGTTCCCTTTTTACCCTATCATCAGACTCATTTAACCAAGTCTCGGTTATGAAGAGAGCGTGTAGGTTATTTTGAAAGAAATAATCTCTGACCAAAAGAACCTTATGCGTAATGCTTTGAATGTTGCAAGAACCAATTTGAATGTGGTTATTTAGTTTAGCAACATCAGGCCCCCTATTCTGAGTGGTAGGGTTTGTGTCGCCCTCTGTATGTGCATGTTGGGCAGTGCCATCTGTTGGTGGCATTGTTTGCGTTTCTGAGCTCTCTAGAAGCGGAGAGAAGAAATTAGCGGTATCTATGCTGTTTTCATTGGCAGGAGAGTGGCGACACCTATGTTTATTTTTTGGAGGCTTGCCAACCACGCAATTCCTACCACGAAAAACGCCCCCTCTGATAATTTTGCCAAAACTGCATGATTTTGACGAATTGCATGGACTCTCAACATATTTGTTGTTCAGTCTATGTTTTTGTGGCCGAGGAGGCAGAATAAATATGTTTTCCCAATAAAGATGCTTTGGGTGCGATATTTGTGTATATCTAATAAAATTGAACTGACAATTTAGCTTGCTTGCCCCATGTACGGATAGTAGTGTGTTCGACTTTATGTATTCACAAGTATCAAGCACCCATCGAAACTGACAAGGGAACAGTTCAATTTCATTCTCAGACTCGAATATATTAATATTTGAGTTAGCAACAATGTTAAGTAATGATTGAAATTGGGCAACTGAGATGATATTAAAATTAATATGTCTCAGAGAAGAATTCTTCTTAAACGTGCTCGCATGGTCATCACATAACAGTACTTTTCTCGATCCTATACCATTGTGGGGCAAGGATAGAGTCTCAATATTTGTGTTAGAAATCTTGTTGTATATGTTAAAACACGAACATATACACACAAAGCCATGATTGTGTAGCATTGAACAGGTAGGTAATCCCTTGTTTAAGGATTATTTCAGCTCAATGAAGAATGTATAGTATGGGTCAAGCTGCTATATGAGAGCTTGACACGTTCTGTATTTTGAACTACTGTAATAGTTGTGGGACGCTATAAATAGATGTAGTCCTGCACAACAAATATTCTGTAGAAATTTAACCAAAAATTAAATATTGGCCAATGTGTATATTATCGTAGGTATATACCACAAATAACTACCAAAGGTCCACAAAGATCGTGGGGGTAGTAAGTACACTCAGGCAAAAGGGAGTCCACAAGGAAGGTAGACGTTGCACTGATAACTTGTTTAAGATTATCGCAGAAGGGAGGCCAAATAGTGGGCCAGCTACGATTGTTATCTTAAACGTAAAATGGAAAGTCTGCAGAAGGTAGCTGCAAAAGTTGTTGTTTGGAATACGGAGGGGTATAAGGTAACAGACCAGGCACTCGACACAGGCAAATAAATACCCAGGGGTTGAAATGCAAGAAAGGGCTATTTGTGTAGCCGCTTGCAATTTAGTTGGTTTGAACAGCGTGGTGGAGCAGGTAACGAGTACTCTGTTCTTCAACCGTCGGAACAAGTCCGAAAAAACACTGTATAATGGTTTAATATACCGAATTTGCTTCTAGAAGCGTCTGAAAATGTTTCCAGACACGTATAGCGTGCAAATTAGATTGGTATATGTACCTATAAATAGGTATGTTGCAAGAAAGAACCACTTGCGTAGTTGCTTGCAAATGTGTATTGGACAGCGGGTGGTGCGTCACAACAAGAAAAAATGGCTGGTAGTAGCCCCTTGTTTGTGTGTCAACAACCACCGTCGGAACAAGCCCGAAAATCACTGTAGTAACAAAAATATGTCGCTAATGGGTCTGAAGGTGATTCTAGACACCAGGAGCAACAAGTTTAATGAATACAGAGGGTATAAGGTATCAGACCAAGCACTCGACACTGGCAGCAAAGAGAGATGTCTATGATCAAATGATGGTACCTACCTGATTGTTCCTAATACCCGTCTGAAGACACTTGGTGATAGGGCTTTCTCAGCAGTTGGTCCTAGGCTATGGAATGACCTCCCCGCTGACCTCAGGATCTGTACCTCAGCAGACCTCTTTAAGAGCAAGCTGAAAACCCACCTGTTCAGAACACATGTTCTGGCAGAAGCGCTTTGAACAGATATATCTGGTAATCAGCGCTATACAAATTTTGTTATTATTATTATTATTATTATTATTATTATTATTATTATTATTATTATTATTATTATTATTATTATTATTATTATTATTATTATTATTACCTATAAATATATATATATATATTATTATTATTATTATTATTATTATTATTATTATTACCTATAAATATATATATATATATATATATATATATATATATATATATATATATATATATATATATATATATATATATATATATATATATATATATATATATATATATATATATATATATATATATATATATATATATATATATATATATATATATTAACCATTAATATACCAAGTTTTTTCCAATTCTCTTTCTGTCAGTGTATTCTTCCAATCTCTGCTCTTAAAAGTTAGCTTTGAATCGGAGAAAATCAGAAAATTGTGATTGGGGTTTCCACACGATCTAAGACTAAATGAATAGCATGAAGCTCCACAGACAAAACAATCACAAAGCGAGTGCCATCCAGCACAAAGCGAGCGCTATCACCCAAAGCGAGCACTATCACCCAAAGTGAGCACCTTGCTGCCTCCGAGTGTGCCGTGGATACTTCAAGCTGGATGAAAAAGAAAACTCTTTTCACTATTATTACAAAAATTCCAGAGAAAAAATGTTGAGAAAACATTTTAGAGCTGTTTGGAAATCCTATTTAAATGTTGCCATAATCTGCAGAACTTTTCCTATCCTATTTTTGGATATTTCTTAGTTTAAAAGACATCAAGACATTTAGTTTGTTGTGGTATAATAAATTATTTCTATTACAAATGTTCTCTAAGAGTGCATTATGATCACTGGAATTCTTAATGAAAACGGATGTATTTTCCCCATTTGAGTAGTTTTATAGTACTGAAACGTTCTATTTTAGCATATAAAAAGGTCCTTCAGAAAATCCAACATAAACCACCTTAACCATAAACAGCATCTGATTCAATAAAAATATTATGAACTGATTTATATAGAGTAAAATTATTCAGTCTCAACACAATAGATGTGATAATAGATGTAATAAATGTATAGTAAAACTTTCCTTATAATTAGTGTAGTGAAAAGATATTTCAGTTCTGAATAAATTTCTTTTTTGGGTGTAATCAGTGAAAATGAATAAAAGATTAATATGGCTGGAAAATATAGGGGGATGCTTTGCATGAGAACAAAAACAGTAAGACTGGCATATCAGGTGAAAGAATTGGATTTTTGAAACAATCCTTTCCAAGCAGATTTCACTAATATTTCGCGTCCTTATCAACGGATATCATAGTGCTAATAAAGCCATCATTAATTAACTACTCATTAATAAATCCATAATAATTAAGTGCTATCCTTTCTTTCTCAGCAATTGTTGATATCAATGATATTTCTATATCATGAAATTAGTTTGTCTTTTCTTCGTGGAGATATCTTTAATAAGTCCAAACCTCTTGATTCCGACATATCCACAAAATAAATATTGCTCACTTTTATATATACCATTTTGTAACTTCAAATAAATAGGTTTGTTTTCCATTGTTATATCACTGTTGTTCTATTTTTTAATTCTATTTTAGGGCGGGGGGGGGGCTTTATCAAATCTGCATTTAATCATTTATTACATTAAATTCTGCCCAGTATCATGCACAAGGCAAAACTGTGTTTGACATATTTCTTGATTGTTAGAGAAGTCTTTTATCTTCAGAAAACTATTATAATAATTCATATCATCCTTATTGATTTGACAGAAAATAACGAAGATCTTTATAGAGGATAATGCTACAGTGAGAAGATACAACAAAATATTGGGTTATATGATATTAACAGTTAGGGATATGACGCCTCCATAATTGTTCTAGCTGGAAAATTAATGATACAATACCTAATTATACAATATTATAAATGATGAAGTACACTCTGAGAAGTAGGTGCAAAATATCAGCTTATTTGTAATTTATCAGCAAATTTGAATCTGATGTATTTTTACAGCAATTTCTCCTAACTGTAAAATACAGCTATCAAATAACAGCTATTTGTACCGTTAATCCTAATAATATTCCAAAACTATTAAATGTACAGCATTAGTTGCTGTTTTATTGATCCATTACTACAGAGCCAAATATCTAAAATAAAATATTAAATCCAACCTTTTGTAATCCATTTGATCTGAGGCTAGTACTTGACCAACATTGATTGTTAATTTTTAACTGAAAAGGTATATATGAAGAACTTATAATTTATATGAACACAACCCATTTGGTACAACAACAGTTCGAAATATGAACTTCCACCAATTGCAACAGGGAAATATGAACTTCCACCAATTGCAAGAGGATTAACTCAGACTACTGTAACAACTATTTACAATTCACATTTTGTAAATCCAAAAGCACATTTAGGTTCTCATTATGGAGACAAATTTACAGATTCTAAAAATATCCTTCATTATTTAAAATATATATATCTGAATATTGTGTTATTATTACACCTGAAGTTGAATTTCTCTTTCGTATCTGTTTCGCTTGTATCAATGGCGAAAATGTATTAGCGATTTTATTTCATAATTTGAATCAAATTCTCTTTACAGGGTTTGATTTTCAAGCTTGATGGTACTCCGTGTTGACATTAAGGTGAGGTATCAATATGTTTTGGAAAAAAATGCTCATTCATTATATATTTAGCCCTGAGGAGAGATTTATGCAATATTCGACCAATGTACATCCACAACATTTTAGTGCTTTCACAGCTTAGCCACAACTATCAGAAATGATATTTACACTGACAGAATGCATCCAAATGCATTTGCCACTGGCTCCTGTCCAAGGACCATCCATTTCTAATTCCTGGGTTTCACCTCTAAAGTCAGGCTAACACAGCATATCTGTGTTTATTCCACATTGTTGCATTGTTCTCTTTATTTCATTCTATAATTCCAGATAAGAAGGAGATAGAAATAGACCAGAACAAAATGTTCAGAAATTGGGCCTCAAATTCGGCTTGCCCATGATTAATATTTCACTATCTAACCTGAAATAAATTCCCTTTATTATAAATCTCGTCTTATTCTGTTATCATTAGATAATGTCTTTTAAAGCTAGTGTCACCATTACAAACATAATTTTACATAATTGTTTTATAATCTCACTACCAAATAATCAAAGTATGAGAGATTATATAGATATATACCTCATAAAAATTTCTCATAACCAGACGAGTCATACTTGGCAAATAGAAAATTAACTTCACCTCTGAATAATTAATGACAGCTCTTGGTTGACCAAGTTTATCCTTTTTTTACATGGGAATGATTATTTTTAAAATATTTTTTTTTTTGACAAATGCATTACAGAACAATATATATTATATATGTATTGTTCTCCATGATAACAGGTAAATGACAAGATCAACAACATTCCCACGAATGTGGCAAGTCCTAATAGCATCATTTATACATTATAGTTCTCCATTAACTAGAGAGTTAATGACAACACTAGAATTAATGATTTTCTATTATACCCCATGATAAGCTGATAATTATTGATAATTGTATGAAACCTAGCTAATACTAAATATATATATATATATATATATATATATATATATACATATATATTAGCTGGGTTTCATATAATTGCTACCGTCATGCTCAAAGGAGACAAAGTTAATCCATATTTTGTCATTATCACAGAATGGTGGAGCTACTGGGGTATAAACCTTATTATTAAAATTTTCACACTCCCGGTGTTGTGGCTTGTGACATGACTAATGATTCCTTGTTATGAAAAAGAGGCGATTGACAACTGTTCAACATCCGGTTGCTTAGACTTTGTAACATTGGCATTGGAGTCACTGTCACCATTGTTCTTTCTGTTGGTGCCATTTTTATCTGGCGACCTAGGTGGCGCTGATCGCATATGGAACAATGGTTTTCCCTCATCCTTGTCGACAAAGCGTTTCTGAGGGGTAAAATCAGCATTGACCACTTCCACTTGGTCGCCTCGAGGCGCACCACTGCTGCCACCTGGTTGTTGACTTCCCATCGATACCACGTCTTCGGACCAATATTATTTTTGGAAATTGTTAATATTCCTGAGCAGGTACCTTACCTGAACTTGATGTCTTATGCCGCCATGACGTCTTGGCAGATCAATGTTATGTTTTTCAATGAGAATAATCACAACATACGAAACAAATCTAGTTTATCCCCAGTATGAATAAATATTATCCATGGTTATATGTTCAGGATTCATCAGCATATATATATATTGTCGGACACACCTGCAAAAGAGACAAAACACTTTAGATTAAACGGTGTTTGGTGAGAAAAAAAATTAACCAAATGTCATCTACATGAGGCAAAGAAGGAAATTTTCAATATATTTTCACATTTTACTTGTATTTATTTCTTATCTAAGTTTTCAGAGAGATATATCTATATATTATAGTTGTACATGTACTACTTTGACCCTCGCTCTCCTTTCCAAGAACACATATCAGCTACAGTTGTATAGTATCACATTATATGCCCCTACGAAACTTTGAGCCACCATGCTTTTTGTGTATTCACAGCTTGCCTACAGCTATCACCAATGATTTTGCTGCTGACACATAACATGTGAATGCACATATAAGCTTGTACATGTAGATGTTACAATTATGTCATTTATATAAGCCATATAACATGGTAACATTTCATCTTTATATGGAGACAAATCACAAGCTTTTCACAAAAAACACAGATAATAGATGCAAGTTTATGAGTGCCTCATTCTCCAAACTCAGCACATGAGATCATGGTTAAAGTGGGCTAATTTTTGCCCTGATCTGATTAGAAAATCATTTAATGGAAAGATATGAGAAAAAGTATTTGTTTGTTTTTTTTTTATTTTTTTTTTATTTTTTATTTTTTTTTTTAATAATGTGATGTTTGACCCATTGATAAGTATAATTCTTTAAAGGGAGCTGGGGATTTTCATTAAACCTTAACTGGAGAGTGATATAGTGTTCATTTGTATGTGGCACACGTTCCCTCGTGTTCCCCATGAATTATTAAATCAGGAGTAGTCGGTTTGGATGGAGGATATACACCACTATAAATAGATTTAATGTCCTGATTCAACCTCCCTGGATACCTTACTGTCTGCAGGTCATGCCACCGTTTTTGTTTTCTATTTATCCCAGAAACCCAAGCCTCCACATGAGGACTGCTCAACACATTTCAGCACAATCTAAATTATTTTGTAAGTGTCGTCCATTATTTGTTTACTCATTACAAAGTCTGGTAGCATTTGTTGTATTCTTTTGACAATAGTTAAAAAAAACTGTTTGTCGCTATATTGCCTGTCACAAAGATATGAAGCCACATGCGACTGCCATTCAAAACCTTCATTGTTTAGATTTTCTTTTTCAAACATGCAAATGAAGATAAGAGACTCTATTTTATATGGGTTGACTATAAACTGATCTAGAGATTCACATCCTAATCACAATAGTTTTCCTGGTACCTGTATAATAGTATAATAGTATATATATATATATATATATATATATATATATATATATATATATATATATATATATATATATATATATATATATATATATATATATATATATGTATGTGTGTGTGTGTGTGTGTGTGTATTTCTCTGCTCTACTCAGAATGAGATCATTCTGAACAACTGGCATTTATCCAATTCAATTCATTGCTTTTACAGGTAAAAAATGTTCAAAAATTCATATAAACTGTAAAAGCTAAAGGCATTCTCTTCAATAACTCAGGACTAGCACTACGTGTGCATATAAAATATAAATTTCAGGATCCAAAGGTATCCTACTCACTTTGACCAAAAATAAACATTTTAACCACACACAATTCGCAGTAATAGCGGTCTCTAGATTTCTTCTGTAAAACTAAATATAAATAATTTTCATTTATTCATGGGTGAGATATATAAATGATGAGTTGGGTCAAATATTTTGCCAACTGATTATATTAATACCTAATGTTTGAAATATATTTTTTAAAGTAAACGGATATTTTCAATTAAATTGAGTTTTGTATCGTAATTCTTACCATGGTCTCAACCATCATACATCGCATGTTCCATGTACTTTGAGGACTAAGACGTCAGGCCTTTTCAGCTTATAATTTGTTTTATTTCTTGTGAGGACCGTTAACATGGAACCAAGGGATTGGCATATCAAAGCGATGTCATTGTCATACGAGCACGATATTTACAAGTAGCTGATATTCCCCATCTTTATGGTACTGTCTGTAATGCGGCATACGGCGCAGGTGTAGTGCCAGTCAATACTTGATTAACGCAAGGCTTCTAATATATATATATATATATATATATATATATATATATATATATATATATATATATATATATATATATATATATATATATATATATATATATATATATATATATGAATGTTCCTATCCAAGTGGAATAAAACCATTGCACTTCTTTTAAGGCAAAACAATTGTTACTATGTTTATCATTATTTTGACAGTTTTGTGAAGTCAGGTGAAGTTTAATTATTGATTCACAAAGGAGTGATCCGTTAGAATGATCGTGTTAGAATATAGCCAACGGAGCTGGGCTTAAAACAAATCAATAATTCTCTCATGAAAGTTTCTCCAGTTTCAGGGACAATAGTGTGTGTTTGCCCGTAATGCTACGATACTGTGCCCATCAACATTGATTTCAAGCCAAGATCTGAAGCTCTCTTGATACCAATTTACTAATACCCCAAGAGAATATGATCATTAAAAAACAAGTGCAGATTTTTAAAATTTAAACTATAATTATAACTTGTTGGCATTGTTATGGTCATTAGTTATCAGAATAATAGTGGAGGATAATGTCTTTTGGTAGGATTTTGGTAGGATTTTGGGTTTGTTTGATCAGTATTATAGTTGTATTATTTTTTAAAGTTAACATGCAACGTCAATCCCAAGGTAAGGCCCATCCCTTAACTCACCTGTGCTGGGTATACTTGGAAGTTATATATTCGTTTGCTATGTCTAGGGTGATAATCATTGATGAAATAAAGTTACAATAGACCCCAGTCGTCAGATAGAAACACATTCAAATAACCATTATAGAAATAGTAATTTAGTATTAAAGAAATATACTATATTATGCAATATAATAAAATAAACGGACCTGCAAAAACTATAGCAAATAAAAAGTTGCTTATCCTTTAATATCTTCTGTAAATTGGTTTAGCAATCTTATATGACACACGCAAATTTGCCATCAACGTATCTTAAAGTACCTGACAAGAGACCGATGTATCCGACCAATAGAGATCCGCGGGGTGCTTGCTTTGATCAGGCCTGATGTGTGGCCTTGGGTCACACGGATATAGATAGAGACACCAAGGCTGTGGCCTAAACCCAGTCAGGTATGGGCTGTGCAGACCACCCACCCCACCACCTTAATTAGAGAGAGGGTAGGAAGGAGAAAAGGTGAAAAAAATGAAAGATATTGGAAATTTATGCTATATAAGGCTGAATATAAGTGGGTGTGTGGTAGAATATGATGGGTCCAAATTAAGAGGCATGAACGGGCGGGTGAAGTGGGTTGTGATGCGAGAGATCATAGGGCGTAAAGCGTGTGGCAGGGGAGATGGTTGAACAGCACTAAGGCCATGTTTAAAACCTTTAAGAGATCTCTTATAGCTTCACATTCCACCTCTTCGTATGTTTTCATTGGTCAATTGTGAATCCTTCCAAGCAATATCGAATGTAAGCGTTCCAAAATGTTGATCGGGAAAAATACTCAATCAGAAAAATCAATTTATATAAGGAAATACTAATTATAAGTGTTTTAATGATAAAGTTTGAAGTTTGTGTAATAAATATATATTATATTGTTTTTTAATTACTACAAATTAGTTACCCTCCATACCAGGACTTCTTTATTATATCAGTCTCTGCCACCAAAGCTATAAAGGTGCGCACAGAATCTACCGCAAGTCATCAGTATTCAGAAAAATCTGGCTGTGAACTGATTGGCGGGGTAAATAAATGTTAATTGAAATGGATTCTGTTTTGTTCTGACAGCTGTACTGATTGGTCAGTTAATGTGCCAGACACCTGATTACAATTTATGATCTGATGTTGGTGAATTCAGATTTGATGTTACTTTTGTGAGCAAGGCAAGTTTTGGGAATTCTAAACTTAGAATGGTATCAAATATAGGGTATTATTCTATGATCACCGTGTATTCTGTGCTGTGATTGGTCAATTCCTGGTCACGTGAGCTTCTCTAAATTGTTGTATTGACCAGATGCATTATATTGCACGTCAATATACTTTCCACTGCACTGATGGGGAATTCCATGACGTCACCATACAGACGGGGAAGCCAGTGATCAACACAGTGATCATAGAATAAAACAAATATGTACCTGGATGTCGTGCAATATGACTTTTTATGGACCTTCGGAAAGTTATATTGCACTCGGCTGCGCCTCGTGCAATATAACTTTCCGAAGGTCCATAAAAAGTCATATTGCACTCCACCCAGGTCCATATTTGTATAATGACTGCAAAGGTAGTAATTGAATACGACCTCTGTAATGCAGAGTACAAACTAGTGTGCAGGGTTGAAAATGCTGAGGTGTCATCCATGGAGGGGGTGTGGGGACAAATCACTGAGAATATAAATTGTGGGCCTGTCTCATCAAGAATGAACTAGGCACTCAGAACTCACACAACTCTAAACATTTGTCAGATTTAAAGATAGATTTGAATGTTCTTCAATGCCTAAATCAGAACAAGATCTGTGCTGGTTAAACTTGACACCTGGTCCATAGAATAACATTGGACACTGCATCTTGGGATATGTGTACCAAGTAATACTAATTAGTACTGTCATTTATGACAAAAGCAACAGTGACATGATGACCAGATCCCACGTCCTTAACCGACAGAAATAAAGAATTCACTTACTTGTACTTACTATTTCAAAAAGACAATCTCAATAATTTACATTCATATAAGGGAAGTTTTTAAAATAAAAACTAATGTTCAAAAAACGAATTTTCAAACAACCTATTCAGAATTCACTTATGGTTTGCTTCTTCATCAGCCGATAAGTGTGACATAAACAGACGGTCATTTGTTTTTATAGACCTGATGGTAAACTGTAAGGTTTTCAGAATGGTGAAATCTGATGCATTTTACTGGCATTTTATTATCTCTGGTGCCTGTTTTTACTATAGAGGCTGAAATTTCCGGCAGACATCACCCCAGCATTTCAGATTACAGTCGATATAGATAAACACTAACGAATACAAATAGTAGCGCTGTATTAAAAGAAGTTGTGTCGTGTGTCCCCTTTCAAGGTAATTTTCTATATTTAAATGAGGGCTAACTGGATGTCAGTTTACATAAAACATCTCAGTTGCTTGTAAATCCTAAAACTAAATGTTTCTCATAAAGCCGATATATATATATATATATATATATATATATATATATATATATATATATATATATATATATATATATATATATATATATATATATATATATATATATATATATATATATATATATATATATATATATATATATATATATATATAGCACAAAGCACAAAGAATACAGGAGTGGCAGAATTATGGATCTATTCATATTATTATACGATTTTACCTTTTACCAGCATCCAACCAGCCTAATTAGCCAGAATGAGTATATTGCTAATCGTTTTATTAAGTGGCCGTTCTTTACTAATCTACGCGACGAGAACAACAAATTTGAATCTATTTCACCAACGTCAACTGTGTCGCTGTCTACTCATAGCCCAAGTGACATGGAGTTACATATTCAGATCAGGAGTAAAGATACCGATAATACTTAGATAATGATAATTCTAATTAATCGGTATATCAATAAGGTATGCCGTGAAATTGCTCAATTATATGATATTAGTAATAATATATTATTATCGAGAAGTGACAACGATATGTTCATTTAAATTATTCAGATATTTAGGGCATTTTTAGCTTTTTATATTCTTTGGGTTTAAACAAATCGCATTGCTCATTAAGTTAAAAAATAATTGCAAAAATATTTTCCAAAACTGCATATTACTTTATTGTAACCTATTTTACGGCATAGATATTGAGTGCATTTCCTTAATAGAAAATAACTAATCAATTCTTCATTGAAAGGTCAGGGTGTCAACATAATTGTTTGTGGAAATTGAAGTGCACTTTCTATATCTATAACTGTATATTCCTATCCACTTTATTGCCTACTAATATAGAGGCATTGTTTATAAACGCACTAATATTAATATATAATTCATCTCAACCTGTTAATGATGTAATAATGTTTATTGTAGAATATAGTATATGTAAAACTATGAATAATCTACAAACTAGAGTGTCAAAGCGTTGATGTGATTGTTGAATTTAAAGGCATTGGGTAAATCTATAACTGTCTATTTCTGCACGAGTCATTAACTTTATTACCCATTCAATATACAAGCATATATATAGTATATTATTATTATTATTATTATTATTATTATTATTATTATTATTATTATTATTACTACTACTACTACTACTACTGCTATTACTATCACCATCATCATCATCATCATCATATCATCATCATCATCATCATCATCATCATCGTCATCTCAAGAAGAAATAGTTTAAGTGGTAAAGAGTAGTTCAAATCTTAACATAACAGCAAGAAGATAATGCACCGATACCTGTATTTTTGTTCTGTGCCATCAACGTTCAAGAATTACGTATGATATCTCCTTGTCCATTCTCTGATGCCGTCTGGAGGAGGAAGTGTGTAGAATAACGTGTATGCTTGCTGCCAGAGTAGCTCACTCTGGTATCGTGTGTGCTGCTGACTAGGCCACGCACCTCAGCAGCAAATCTGACTGAAACTCGCCGCAGATATGACGCCACATATGAGATAGTGTGGAATCCTCAGAGGGGTCATGTTCACAGTTTCTGCAGGTAGCAGCCAGTTGTGGCCTTGTATAATTTCGCTCTATATATCAACAACTGCCAATTCCTAATTCAAAATACATTTTCCTTATAAATTTACAATATATTTGCTGCAAAATATTGATGTGTATGTGAGATAATATCAATTTTAAACCAACTCCTCGCCCAGCTATGTGTTTGTGATAAATGGATAACCAAAGTATCGAATTACATTGGGCAGAAAAGCTGTTAAAATAATGTGCTAATAAGCAAACATATTGAAGTCGTTACCTAAAGCTGTATGTGACATTTAAGCTTTCGTTCTCCTGTCTTTGAGTTATCTGAAAAGCAATTCTCACTGCTTGAGTTTCAACTATTGTCACTCACAAATGCATATACAATAATAATCCGGGTTTTTTTTTCAATCTTGGGAACAGACAGACAGTTGTGGGCGAATTAAATTGAAAACACTTCTCCAAAGTTCACTCTTTTTTACACCAGGTGGCAGCACAGCACATTTGAGCAGTGGGAATTATAGAAAGCGTAAGGACCAAAAGAGGTAACGTAACGACACATTATTGTGTGTCCAAAATGAGAGCATTAAGAAATTGCTCTCACGTCCAAAGAATAAATAACTTTTTGGTAACCTTTTGGTAACTTTTTGGTACCTTTTTTAAAAAGTTTGCTTTCCCGTTACTTCTATTGTAGCTATTTTCTTTGTAAAACAAACTCTTACAAATCAAGATACGTGTGCAATGGAAATCTGCACCAAAATAACGATGAATAACAAATATACTCTTGCCTTTGTTCCTATTTTTCTTTACCTTATTTGTTTCACTGAAAAATCGATAGATGTCACTCAGACATTTGAAAGATACTAGATGAAATGTCGTCTGCTCAGCACGCACATTGGCAAGGACTACACCTAACCTTCAGCTGGATGAGAGAAGTATTCAGAATAAATAGGAAGTCAACAGGTTGTCATAATAGAGGGATAAAGAAGCTCCAGTCAATATATTCTGTAAGGAAATCACCATCTGTTTTATTATATAAGATATTAATTTTAGGTTTTCACAGTGAATAGACAAGATATCATGCTGTCTGCGGGGAATCAGTGGCACAAAGATGACGCTAGTTTCCCATAGGGACATTAAGAGACATTAAGAGACATTCCCTATCAGGTCTTGAAATATTTTCCCTGTCCGCTCCTTGACTATCGATGCTCTGTATCATGGAAAAAAAGACATAAAACAATCTGGTTTCATATCACACATCAGTTAGACAAGGATAATTCAACAATGTTTTATACATATATTTTATCTAGCATCATATATATATGGCATCTGGTATCTGGCATTATTGTATGGTTATGCTGATGAAAAGTTTATGCTGATTATAAAATATAGAGGAAATTGCTCAAACCAAAATAATATTTTCTACTGCATGATATCACCGTTTATGAAACTGTTTTACTCCTGAGGCGTGTTTTCATTGACTCTCATTGCGTGCATCTTTAATGAGGTATGTGGCTATTTCCTGACCTAAAGTGATTGCCATGTGCAAACTTAACCCATACTACATAACAGAATTACACTCACTAATTGGTTCTGGATTCATAATGATAGATATCTCAGGTAGCACTTATAGATCTGACCGTTGTAGAATTTAAATAGCAAAGATAAAACCATTCTTTAATATATGAACCACTGAATGTGCTATTATGTGGGCAATTCATTCATGCTGACCTGAAGAATCTTGGCATCATATGAATAAAATTCTGACGTTGATTACAAAAGATGTGTTGAGAGCGGTCTGGCCTTGTGGAGTGAGATGAATAATCCAGGATTGCATCCCATCATGCTCCTGTTGTTTGATATCCATGACGTCATTGCTGTCAAGACTGCTGGCTTGGTTATCTCGTGATTAATAGACTTGTGATCTCCTCCACCTGCCAATTATCAATACTAACTAATGCCAGTTTTATACTACTAATATCTCAGCTTATTGCACCAGTAGAATTGTTTTTACACCAATCCACTAATAAAGACCGTATATAAGTCAGTAGAAAAAAAAAGAAATGTGAACAATTTTGAAGTCTAATAAAACATAATGAATGTAGCAATATATGTGGTTATACGGCATTGAAGTGAACATTGTCGACGTCATCCCAGTCATCTCTTTTTCATCCTATGCACTGAATTTACTTGAGTTGGGGTCAAAATCAAGATTATCAAGAGTATGATATTTTTTTAACAATATGAATATTAATCTCATCTTTGACCAAAAATGTAATATTATTTATTTTTCAGATGTACATGATAGTATGGTGAACCAATTAAAAGCTTGTAATGGTAGCCCAACAGCCCCATAATGTGGACATTGACTAAAGACCTACCTAACCTATATATATATATACGGGGTTGGGACGTGGTTCAGTTGGTAAAACGTTTGTCTCCCATGCTAAAGGTCCGGGGTTTGAATCTTGGTTGGCAGATTCATTGTCGAAAAGTGGTGGATATCGGCTAAATCTTGGACATTCCAGCCAATATCCAAATATAATTTGCAATTAAATGGAACCAAAATCCAGTATTCGGTGTATATTCAATTATGTATGAGTTCAGTTGTGGCGCTTTGAATATAAATCAGTTTAATTTAAGTCATTACATCTATATTCTGTCAAAATCCTTGTATTTAAATATTTTAAGAGATTATTTTGTATTTTGTTGTTAATATGCCTATCTTCGGCTTTGTGGTAAATTTAAAATTTCGAGTTTTGTTTCTTGATAAGTATGAAATAGAATCGAAAAATCTCCAATACGTTTATTTTGCCTTGGAACTTGCTCTAATTCAAAATAGAATTTTAAATAGAAAAGTAGATGTTAACTCCTTCCATTTAAAATTATGATATCATATTTTTATCAATTTGCATGGAGTAGATCAGTAGCTCCCTCCACTGAAAATTCACAAGGACGAAGACAGTCCCTTTTACAAAACTGATTTAATTATGAAACTTGAAACAAAAAGAACCGTGGTTTAAGGTTATTTTGAAATGTAACACTGACTGAAATAATTTTTTTCATGTTGCTTTAGTTTCCATGAACGTGTTTATAACATTAAAAAGAGTACCATTTTTTCATACTTCTGCTTATCATCAAGACATCACCAAGCGTTTTATGGTCTTAGAATTAATAAAATCTTTAATGTTCAAATTTTCTGAACATAGTTCCACAAATGCGTTTATACATTTATGTGTAAAATATATGTGACCTTCCAGGAAACACACTACGTAGGAACAACGCTCTGACCACGTAGAAATAAGGTTTAGTTGTCTCTCTACGTTTTTTCAACGTGTTGAGCACGGAGAAGGACAACGTTGTGGTCCAACCCGATAACAATATTGTTTATCAACGTGCTCACCACATTGTCAGCACATTGACTTACAACGTTTTTGTTACAAAGTGCTGACAACGTGGTTAGAACGTTGAAGGATAACTATGTGGTCCAACCTGATAACAACGTTCAACTTGTCTTTCTACATTGTCTTGTAAACAGCGTTTTGTAATAACCTGCTCACAACGTGGTGAGCGCATAGAAGAAAATCTTGAAGTGGTTAAATTTGCCAATAGGTGACTATAGTACTACAGGGAATGGCGACTTGTAACAACTTAGTTGATAGGTAATTCAAAGTATAAAGTGAATTTAATGGACAAGACATAGTCTTTTGAGTGAACAAAATAAAGCAAAAAATATTCATGTCTTTTGTTGTGATATAAGTTCATTGTTATCATCATAATTTCAGACAATGTCAGCAAATCAGCATAACATGCCAGTTGATATGCTAGAAGAGACTCCATTGTTAGCAAGTTGTGTTTTGGAGCTTAGCATGTTGTAACCTGACCATGCTGACGTTGTATGGAGGTAGATCAGTTTGTACACCAGATGATGTTGTGAGCATGCTGTGGTACAACATTGTGAGCATGTTGTGGTACATCATTGTGAGCATGCTGTGGTACATCATTGTGAGCATGTTGTGGTACATCATTGTGAGCATGCTGTGGTACATCATTGTGAGCATGTTGTGGTACATCATTGTGAGCATGCTGTGGTACATCATTGTGAGCATGTTGTGGTACATCATTGTGAGCATGCTGTGGTACATCATTGTGAGCATGCTGTGGTACATCATTGTGAGCATGCTGTGGTACATCATTGTGAGCATGCTGTGGTACAACATTGTGAGCATGCTGTGGTACAACATTGTGAGCATGCTGTGGTACATCATTGTGAGCATGCTGTGGTACAACATTGTGAGCATGCTGTGGTACAACATTGTGAGCATGTTGTGGTACATCATTGTGAGCATGCCGTAGTACAACATTGTGAGCATGTGCTTAGTATGATGCTAGCACTTTTTGGTACACATATACATTCAGCTGTGAACAAAATCTTCTTCCAAATCTAGTTACTCAGTTGGGACTGAGCACTTCTGGAATGTAGAAAAAACGTATTATCATTAGCTGGTAGCTATCTATCTTTTTTAAATAATTAAAATATCCATGAAATCACAGAGGTCACAGGCAATTTTACAGAGATTTGGGGTATGATTAAATGATATGTGGCCATGAAACTGTGATACAAGCAAGCTAAAATCAACCAAAATACACCAACCATGGTTATTGTGTTTTGCTAAAAGTGCCAATTACTGGCTGTACTCTTTTGATCACCAGGTGGCGACATATATACAAGCATGTGACCTCTATTGTGGTCTGTCAGGGTGTTAGGCCTGTACCAATGGAAAAAACATTATTGGGGAAAAAGGCTTTGTAAGCCAAATCACTCCATTGTCCCAATATTTAGGTGCCCCATTGTTAGCAAAACTTTACAAAGCAGGTGTTTACACTGGATCACTGGTCAGCTAAACAAGGTTTGTTGACAAAGTGTCCAATGGATGATTACATACATATATAAAAAAAGCATGAACGTGATCAGAGAGGAAGGGTGACGAGATTTAAAAAAAAAAAAAAAAAAGTTGCAGTCTGAGGTATTGACTGCAATAAAATTCGCCACTGATAAGAGTGTGTGATCTCGCTGTTGCGTTTTTACGTTGCCCTCTGGTTGACGCTAGATCAGTCTCCACTTCAGTTTTATTTTGCAAGTTTATGCGATGTTTTGCACAATATGTACGTTAGGAATAGAGTTGTTTTCACTCAATTTTTATCAGGATTATGTTAGATATGAGATATTACCAACAATATGCCTATTTTTCTGTATTAGAGCTTTGTTTTCAACATCGGCAATTTGACCTATTTAATGACCTATTTATTGAGGTCCCACTAGGTTTTGTACAAAGGGGCCAACATGGGTGAAATACAGATATTTTTAGCCAGCACGATTGTGAGAAACAATGTGAGATAGTGAGATTGCTACAACAGCAAGAAATAGCTGCACAAATAAGAGATAGCTGCACAAATAATAGATAGCTGCATAAATAAGAGATAGCTGCATAAATAAGAGATAACTGCATAAATAAGAGATAGCTGTGAATGAATAAGAGATAGCTGCATAATTGGGAGATAGCTGTATAAATAAGAGATAGGCGCATAACTGAGAGATAGCTGTATTGAGACATGAAAAATAGCTGCACAAATAAGAGATAGCTGCATAAATAAGAGATAGCTGCATAAATAAGAGATAGCTGCATAAATAAGAGATAGCTGCATAAATAAGATATAGCTGAATAAATAAGAGATAGCTGTGGGAGAGACTGCACATGGTGAGAGATAGCTGCACATGGTGAGAGATAGCTGCACATGGTGAGAGATAGCTGCACATGGGGAGAGACAGCTGCACATGATGAGAGATAGCTGCACAGTTTGAGGGATAGCTGCACATGGTGAGAGATAGCTGCACATGGAGAGAGATAGCTGCACATGGTGATAGATAGCTGCACATGGTAGAGAGACAGCTGCACATGGTAAGAGATAGCTGCACATGGTGAGAGATAGCTGCACATGGGGAGAGACAGCTGCACATAGTGAGAGATAGCTGCACATGGTGAGAGATAGCTGCACATAGTGAGAGAGATAGCTGCACATGGGGAGAGATAGCTGCACATGGTGAGATATAGCTGCACATGGGGAGAGACAGCTGCACATGATGAGAGATAGCTGCACAGTTTGAGGGATAGCTGCACATGGTGAGAGATAGCTGCACATTGGGAGAGATAGCTGCACATGGGGAGAGATAGCTGCACATGGGGAGAGATAGCTGCACATGGTAAGAGATAGCTGCACATGGTGAGAGATAACTGCACATGGGGAGAGACAGCTGCACATGGTGAGAGACAGCTGCACATGGTGAGAGATAGCTGCACATGGTGAGAGATAGTTACAACAGTGAGAGACAACTGCACAACTGAATGACAGCTCCACACGTGGTAGTTACACAAGTGAGAGACAGCTGCACATGTGAGAGATAGCTGTATAGGTGAGGGATGGCTGCATAGGTGAGAGATAGCTGCACAATTGAGAGATAGCTGCACAGGTGAGGGATAGCTACAACAGTGAGGGACAGCATCACTTCCCAGCCGAAGGCACTTGTTCAGATTTTAACAGAAGACTTGTCCACTTTCAAATGGCACAGAAATTTATGTAGGGAAATTATGATGGGTAATAACATTTGGTCGCAAAGTTTAGAGTATAATCATTTATATCATGCATGGAAAAAGTACTTGAAAACCTCATTTCATGAATGCTTTAAACAATGAGCTTTACTCTTGAATGTGAAAGAAAATTTGTTTGAAATAGATAAATATGTGTTTATAACAAAATCTGCATCTATTGTGTTACTGGTAATATCATTTGTGACAGGGATCCCCTCTACCCCTAAAGGGGTTTTCCTGCACAATTGACGGTTAAAATGATTTATAATATTCTAAGTGAAAATAATCTAATACATGGCAATTCAAAGGTCACCAAATATTTTGTGAGGATTGGTTGTAAGGGTTTTCTCGGCATAATGAATGGTTTAGCATCACCCTTAGTAGTCAGGGTTGTCCAGAATAACGTAGACTTCTGAGCTCGATACCAACCTCATACATGGTAGACTTCACTAGATCACAAAACCTTGCTGGCACCAGCAAAACTTTAATCACATCATGCAACATCCAAAGACAACCAGGTTGTATAAAGCCATAAAACTCTTTTGAATCATTATATAAGCTCTAATTGGCTGTAAAGAAATGTATAGCTCAGCTTTTGCAAGGCCCAATTTAGGTACAATGATAGCAAGACTTGAGAGTGAGTGTAAACAGTGTGTCTAGTCCATCAAATAAACTCAATGACTCTGTGAAACCCACAAGAGGGCACTATCATTATCTTGCATACAAAATTAAATCCCACTTGCACCTCTATATTTT
The DNA here is from genome assembly GCA_949316495.1 of Amphiduros pacificus. Taxonomy (NCBI): domain Eukaryota; kingdom Metazoa; phylum Annelida; class Polychaeta; order Phyllodocida; family Hesionidae; genus Amphiduros; species Amphiduros pacificus. Next base: position 6,125,746 of record OX439004.1, read on the forward strand.
GAAGGTTAAGTTGACCTGACTGTGTTGTTTGAATATCAATACTATACCCGCATGTGTATTAATCTGTGTACCTCACATGATAATCGTTTCCATATCCCATGCCCCCTCTCTGTGGATATTGGAAGGTTGGTATCGCCCTACTATTCACCGAATTCCCTCTCTTCAACAACATATTTTAAATTAGCTTTTGAGTCATTAAATATATTAGGGGAGATGATTATTTCCTGACCGCACCAGTACAGTTTTACTGGAAATGAAAAGGACAAGGATAAATACGTCAAAGAAAAAAGATGTATAACCTGTTTAAAAAGGACATATCCATTATACAAACTGAATGATATAAAATATGTGTGGCTATATAAGAGGTGTAGAGCTATTATAATAAATTATTTTATACAATGCGGGTTATCTGGAACAGGTCCTGAGCAATCAATATCCTTGGCAAAATCTGTGAGTAGCAAATATGGCCCTTCCTCTCTGACAAAGTCGGAATGTCCATAGAGACTAGGAACTTACACTTTCTAAGAGTTGTTGCACTGTTAACAAATTATGAGAGACTAATGAGGAGTCAGTCAAACGTCAAATATATCCAATATCAAACAAAAACTCGTAATTAGAAATAATAGTTAATTTTTTTATAATGTGACAGTATTTTTATGTTTTATGGGTTACAAAAGAGCACCAGAGACCTTAGAAGAGCTTTGCTTGAGATCTCAGTGTCTGTACTGGCTGTGCATAATATCAAAAGAAGTAGAATGGCAGAATAGGTACTATACAATGTATACTGACGCCAACATGTCAGTTCCAACAGTTTCTTTGGTCATGTGACACATGATGTGGGGATAACGTGTAATAAGCAGGTAAAAGGTGGGCGTGGTCCATTTCAGAGTAGTACCTGAATTTGACGCGAGGTGTCGCCCACACGGCTGACGACCAAACAGCACTTCCGATGTCTGTGGACACCGACAGTCACAGCGATTTATCAACAAGACCGGCTGGACATGGTTTAAAAATTCGTCTTTTAGCAGGTAAATAATGAAATAAATTGTACAAAGTTGAACCAATATGCTTCTTGATGTGCCTGATTGGCAGACAAAATCCAAATACATGGATAAAAAATGGTTTTAAAACAGAATAGTGTATGGTAATTTTCGAAGAAGTGACGATTGAAGAGGTTTGGAAATTTGCCATTCAATCATTTCTATGTAGGATTCTGGAAATTTTCGAAATTAAAGTCATTCCGTGTTTTACACATTTTGTTGTGAATGATGAGTAAATGCCACATCTCCGTTTACAAGATTTTTATATCACATTACTTGAATGGAAATTCTCCAGTTTCTCAAACAAGAAAATGAGCAGAGCGATAAAATGTGAATTTGATGCATCAAGCACTGCATCATCATGATGAGGAATAATATGCATTCAATGGCCTTTATTTCACACTTGTTTAATACTAGAATAGGATTTAGTATTGAGATGAGATAGCATTTTGACAGATACCACACTGAAAGTTGATGAAATAAACACATTGTAACCGGATAATCAGAATTATTATTAATAATGAATGTTTTTGTACAACAATGGCCATGATCATTGATGACATTGTCAATGTACAAAGTGAGAATCTTGCACAATGTCAATGTAGGAATAATTCAACCATTACACAGGGTAGAGCCCTTCCCAACCTTGTGTCCTTTCTATTCAATTCAGAGCCAAACTGAACATTCCTTACCAATTTGGGCTCTTTTTTGTGAATATTTATGTACATTCCTGTCAAAGACAGATGAATGCGTATAATCTTTCCGGAGAATTGTGACCTTGCCAGTCAGTTAGTTCTTCACAATAATTAAAAATATTATGACAACATAATTGTAAAAAGAATCAAAAATGTTATGTGATTATCATGTTGCTTTTTTAAAGTTTATATTGCTGTTATTTACATACTTAGTTCCCCTAGTTTTGAAGTTTGTCTCCCATAATAAATGTTCACTGTTGAACAGCAGTTCTAAATCTTTCCAAAAATCTTCAAAAATAAAGATATTAGCACAAAAACATAATTTTACTGCACTAATTTTTGTTTCAAATATGACATTATTTTGACTGGATCAATCTGGAAACAAACTGAAAGGACACACATTGAATACAGCATGGCTTGTAATGCTTGGAGCTGACAGGAATAGAGAACAGAAAGGCCAGGTATATTCAAATTTGACTGGAATAGAGAACAGAAAGGCCAGGTATATTCAAATTTGACTGGAATAGAGAACAGAAAGGCCAGGTATATTCAAATTTGACTGAAATAGAGAACAGAAAGGCCAGGTATATTCAAATTTGACTGGAATAGAGAACAGAAAGGCCAGGTATATTCAAATTTGACTGAAATAGAGAACAGAAAGGCCAGGTTTATTCAAATTTGACTGGAATAGAGAACAGAAAGGCCAGGTTTATTCAAATTTAACTGGAATAGAGAACATAAAGACCAGGTATATTCAAATTTGACTGGAATAGAGAACAGAAAGGCCAGGTATATTCAAATTTGACGGGAATAGAGAACAGAAAGGCCAGGTATATTCAAATTTGACTGGAATAGAGAACATAAAGACCAGGTATATTCAAATTTGACTGGAATAGAGAACATAAAGACCAGGTTTATTCAAATTTGACTGGAATAGAGAACAGAAAGGCCAGATATGTTCCAATTTGACTGGAATGGAACACAAAACTGCAACTCGGAGAAGACAGGGGATTGTGAAGGTTTGAAGTAGGGATTCCTATGGTAAATAAGTAGGAATATCTGAGTTATCACTTATAGTGTCATATGCCATGAAAGAATAAAATTCCCCTTGACCCAGACACATCATGCTGTCATGACCAGGAGGTTAGACATGCTTTTCCACCTACCCACAATCAACAAAATGTTGACTGGGTATTGACATGATTAATGCCTTTTTTGTAAGCACCATATTGTATCTTTCCACACAAAATTATTCATAATTCTCACTTTTCCAGTATTCTTTAAAGCACATAGATTTACTTTGTATTGCTTAAATAATATGCATTTAATGATCATTAACAAGCACAATCAAAATAAGATAATTCCATATTGTCACTTCCAAAGAAATGTTTTCAAACATTAATTTGAAGGAAACAACTTGTCAGTATTATTAGTCTGAGAGATTAGTCACAGGAGGTTATCATTTGGAGCCAAAATATATTTGGTCACGCATAAATGTGAGCATATAAGGTCACACGTATGGTTGTTGTGTGATTAATTAGTATCAACCAGTCAGAAAGATGTTATAAATGTATAGGGCAGGTTGCTATTTTTTATGATTGGATTTTAGAAAAGATTTTGTGCAGTTCTGATTTTCGCAGTTCCAGAATGATGTTTTCAATGGGGGCAAGATGGTTACACTTGTAAACTACAGTAACAATGTGCATACAGACATCATAGGATTATTATCAAGATATATTTACATATATACAATGATTTAAAAGATGTTCTTTTAATTTTTTTGAGGACAGCAATGCATTTGATCTCAACCTTTACTTTAGTCTCAAGGAAAACAGTGAAGAAAGTATAGTTTTACAAATTTAATCACAGAACTAAGTCTTGTGATATGTGGATATGAGGAAGGCAAGATATTGATTAAAATTATGTATCATCACTTTTGTGATGTTTGGCTCCAGATCAATATGAGTGCATCTTGTAACGCCACACTGTCTCAACCAAGATCAACTCCTAAACTTATAGCTCTGGAACAGTCTCAACATGCTATGTGACCATTTTAATTCCAATATTTTTATTTGTGATTGAATTCCAAAGGTCAGCATAACAGATCTGTCTAGATCATGTGTGGTGTGAGCCAAAGTCTAATGTATAAATGATTAAAAGAGGACAAAACGTGATATCCATTCAGTCTACAATGGCAAAAATGAATATATATCATTACACATCAGAATGTTCAATACCTTAAATATTGATTTAATTTGATGTCAAAATTCGATTTTGAGCTGTGTAAAATGTATCTGTTGAACAAAACATTTCTCCAACTTTTAAATTAAACGATTTAAAGGAGGTATTCACTTTATAAAATAACTTGTTCATTGGAATTTGAAAAACATAACCCCATGGGTTGATAGCTCTGCTGACTTGAATGAAAACACATGAACTGAGATTAAGTACAACAAGCAACCACGTTATGATTTTCCATACAAGATCCCAAAGTAGGCAAGATGTTGTATTTTCTGAGGTATAATTCTATCTTTTTTCCATTAGACTCGGTTCTTTTTACATTTTGTCATGATTTTTTCATAAATCTAATATCTGTCACTAAGTTGTCAAGGAGGCTGTCATTTTGAATAACATAGCCAATGAGAATCAAGATAACAAGTTGGGACCAAATTTGATATGTAACATGCATTTTGATTGGTCAAAATCATCATCTGCTCAAGTCTGCTCCACTTTTAATGGTTGTGAGATTTTGCATGCACACAAATTTTTAATTCAAGGTCAATATGTCAAGGTCAAAGGTCACATGATTAAGAAAGTATTACGAGGCAGGGCTATGACCTAAGACATTTCTGTATACCAAGTTTTAATTTCTTCTTATAAGTGGTTGCTGAGATATGCTCAGTACAAAATTTGTGACATCAAGGTCACTGCACTAAGGTCAATGGTGACATCACTGAGATTTTAAGGAATCTGAATCTTCAACTCTCTATCTAGCTCTGTATAAAATATGAAACATAAATTAATGGCAGTTTTGGAGGAGAAGATTTTAAAATAGTGTTGGTAAATAACAGATATGAAGTGCATTTAATTCACTTCTAATGGTTGTGATGTGGCAAGTTCACACATTTTTAATTCAAGGTCAATATGTCAAGGTCAAAGGTCACATGACTAAGAAAGTATGACGAGGCACGGCTATGACCTAAGACATTTCTGTATTCCAAGTTTTAATTTCTTCTTATAAGTGGTTGCTGAGATATACTCCTCACAAAATTTGTGACATCAAGGCCACTGCACTGAGGTCAATGGTGACATCACTAAGATTTGAAGGAATCTGGATCTTCAACTCTCTATCTACCTCTGTATTAAATATGAAACAAATATTACTGGTAGTTTTGGAGGAGAAGATTTTTAAACATAGTGTTAGTATATAACAGATATGAAGTGTTTTTTATTCACCTCTGATGGTTGTGATGTGACATGTTCACAAATTTTGAATTCAAGGTCAGTATGTCAAGGTCAAAGGTCACATGACTAAAATTGTATGACAAGGCACAGCTTTAACATATGACATTTCGGCATACCAAGTTTTAATTTCCTCTGATAAGTGGTTGCTGAGATATGCTCAGTACAAAATTTGTGACCTCAAGGTCACTGCACTAAGGTCAATGGTGACATCACTAAGATTTGAAGGAATCTGAATCTTCACCTATATATCTACCTCTATATAAAATATGAAAGATATAGTACTGGTAGTTTTGGAGGAGAAGATTTTTAAAGAAATGTTGACAGACGGACGGACGGACAGACATTTTCCCCCCTCCTAAAGCTCTGCGAGCTAAAGTCTCAGCAGAGCTCAAAAACCCTGATGTTGTGTAGTGTTATATTCATGCATGTAGTCTAGCATGAGTGCCTGTGCATGCTGCCTGATGGACATAATTAGCTGTGTCTCCATGGCAGGGTGTGGCTTCCTCCCCTTTGTATCAGCCATTCACAGCCAGGGTTAATGTGAATATTTCTGGGAGAGAACCCAGTGACTCGCATCACATGCTTGGTGTGCTCAATGCCATAAAATGTATTGGGCCCTTAAAGAATACAAGTAAGGGCCGTCAGCATAAAAAAGGGTTGATAAGGTCACAGTCAACTAAATGTACTGAATACCAATTAAGCTTCCACTGCCAATTACCGGGTAAGCCTTATGAACTTTATCTTCTGAAGTCTATTTATTGTCTATTTCAAGAACAGCACAATCTTCAGATCAATGATCTACTGTTTGTTGATAACTTGGGATTAGCAAGAATGAACACAGTACTATATACCGTATTTACTCAAAAATAGGATGACCCTGTGTATAAGACAACCCCCAAAATTGATGCTATTTTACTTGAAAAGGCCAATTTATGATTATTGGACAAGTCGTTTTTTCTCGAGACATCGGCACTGCTACCATTCAAGTTTGTCCCACAGGTTACCCTCGTTATAAGACGACTCCTCAAACGACTAAAGGTTTGGGTGCTAATTTCTCGTCCTATTTTCGAGTAAATACGGTTACACAAATTAGTTTTTTTACAGAGCATCATTATAAAAAATAGCGATGTTATAAGATTGTATCCTTTTGTATGTTTTAGATCATTGAGAGGTTTGTGTCCGCTGCAGGATAAAAATGTCAAAAATGAAAGTGAGCACATGTCCTCATGTGACCAATGTGGGATGCAACTCATGGGAGGATGTGTTCAGGAAGAAGGCGGTAAGTACTCATGTCCTTAATATCAGCACCACATGAAATATCAACATATCAAAAACAATGAGTTGGTAAGAACACAAAGTACTCATGTCCCTAATATCAGCACCACATTTATAACCTCTCAACATATCAAAAACAATATGAGTTGCTCAGAACACAAAGTACTCATGTCCCTTGAAATATCAACATGTCAAATACAATATGAGTTGGTCAGAACACGCTGTATTTAATAACCATGATGATGATGTTGTTTGCAGCAACAGGAGTTGTGCTCTACATGCAAAGCTCCGGGTCCCAACCTGTGGCTGTGTATGCATTCCCGGTGTTTATATGTGGGATGTGGGGAGTCAGCAGCCGACCACAGCTCATCACATGCTGAGGTGAGACAATACTGCTCTACTTATTAGATGAATGTTACTGAGATGTACTCCTTACCTAGTTATCAAATACTCGTGGCCTAGGTATCAAATAAATGCTACTAAGGTCAGACAATACTGCTGATCTAGGTAAATTAATGTTATCGAGGTCAGACAGTAGTGCTGGTCTACGTAAATCAATGTCACTGATGTGAGACAGTATTGCTGGTCTAGTTATTAGTGTTATCGAGGTCAGACAATACTGCTGGCCTAGTTATTAAAAACATATTGCTGAGGTGAGACAATACTGCTGGCCAAGTTATTAAATAAATGTTTTTGAGGTACGACAATACTGCTGGCTTCATAAATATTACTGAGATGTCTTAATACTGATGATTTTCATACACCAGGTGGTAGCATAGCCCACTCGAACAGTAACAATGCAATTTATCAAACATCACCAAACAACTTTATGGGCTCAAGAAAATATTTCAATTCATCTTTCTGGAAACTAATATGAGTATGTAATTGAGGGTAAATTTCCTTTTATACATGATTAATGTTTTAAATAAGAGTTCATATATTTATTACAGAATTGCAAGCATTGTCTGACATTGAACCTGACAACGATGAGAATTTGGTGTTATGTGTGTGAAACCGAGGTGTATCGTGAAGGCAACAACCCACCCCTTATGTAAGTATAGTATTAATGGTTAGATATGTGACAACCCACCCCTCATGTAAGTATAATATTAACTGTTAGACATGTGACAACCCACCCCTCATGTAAGCATAGCATTAACTGTTAGACATGTGACAACCCACCCCTCATGTAAGCAAATTATTAAATGATAATACATAGCTGGCTTTCATGATAAATTATTATATATACCAAGTGAACCTTATAAACTTCACATATCTTGTAGGTATTGTTTATTAAGTCCACAAATATATGCAAAATTTTATAAAAAAAATGTTGTCATATTTTCTGCAGAATGCAAGAAAAGCAGTTAAACTCGCCAATGTCGTCAGGTCAGTCTTCACCCCAGAGAATGAGTTCAGTGACGCCGTCTCCTACCCCAACCCCAGATGAGTCGGACACGGACGAGGAAGATGAGAACCACAAACCGCGTGGACTGACCGGACTGCAGAATATTGGCAATACATGCTACATGAATGCTGCCATACAGTCACTCTCCAACTGGTGAGCGCCCTCTGCTGGCCTTAATACGCCCTCTGCTGGACTTAATACGCCCTCTGCTGGACTTAATATGCCCTCTGCTGGACTTAAAACATTATCCCAGTTTGACTGAAATGGATTTTGACTGAAAGTTTCGATAAAAATAATCAATATGAAAAAGCCAGATTCTGCAAATATTCTATCTACAAATACACTTAGAATTGTTTACAAGTCTCATTAAATATTATTTTATAATTTCGACCATGTGCAGCTCTTGTAAAAAAGGCAAAGCTTCCCAAAATTTGTTGGGTGACGATTGCTGTCCCTACCATATCTTTAAGAAATTGTTTTTGTATTATGATTTGCAGGATGGCATATATATATTTATTGATATTTACTGAATTGTGTTTCCAGCCCACCGTTGACACGATTCTTCATGGATTGCCCTGGTTTTGTGAGATCAGACAAGAAACCCATGCTGTCAAAAAGTTACCTGAAGCTCATGACGGAGATGTGGCACAGAAAGAGGTAAGACTGAATGTGGTGCAACTCTAGATATAGACATCATCAATAGTTAACCTCAAGGATTGCTGTTTTTGTCCCGCTGCCTAAACAAAGTTTTGTGGGGACATTAAAACAGGCAGCATATTTGAAGGTGTAGAGAAGAATTTGGATTCACTTAGTCGGTTTAAATAATTATCGTCAGAAAAATGTCATGCTTAATTTTATATATGAAAGCATGTCAGTTGTATGTAATATGTTAATTGGTTATAAAATGTATTGATAAGAATGTACATTGATAGGATGTCATCTTCAAATTTCAGGCCAGGATATGTGGTGCCCTCTAGTGTCGCTCATGGTATTAAAATTGTTCATCCGATGTTTCGTGGCTACACTCAACAAGACACTCAGGAGTTCCTGCGCTGCTTCATGGACCAGCTCCATGAAGAACTCAAATCGCAGGCAGTGACTGACATGTTGGATACCGAGACTGAGGACGCTGTCGACATAGAGGAGGAAATAATCGAACCACAACCACAGCCAGAGCACCAGCTGGTGACGGAGAGCAACAGTCAATCTGACACGGAGTACGAGACATGTGACTCCGGGATGAGCAGCGAGAGGAGTTCTGTCGAAAATAATCACGATAATGCCTCAAGCGATGAGGGAGCAGAAGGCTCTACAGAACTGGCCAAGACGAAAGTGGAGAAGATCAATGAAGAAAATACCAAGAAAGGGTTGCAACAACCAGTCAGGAGAAGTAAAAGGGATAAAAATAGAATAAATCCGGATGTGGATTCTTCTGATACGATCACAAAACCAGCAATTATTGAGAACACTGAGGGCAGCATCATACGAACACGTAAAGACTTGAAGGAGTCTGCCAATCTTGCCAACAAACAGGCAGCTCACTCGAGCTCAGAAACTCAAACAATATCCTCCAGCGACTCAAATAACACAATCACAGATATAGACTCAGGAGAATTCAGTGATGCTGTCTCAGAACTCGAACCACTGCAAGGTCAGAGGTCAAGGACACTCAGTGGAAAGTCTCGACATGGAACAGATGTGGAACGCCCTCTAGTGGGGAGTGCACGTTCCCACAGTTCTCAAAGCACAACCAATCTTATGTCACCAGGTAAGCCATTGTTAAAAGCAAGATCATTGAGATTGGATTCAGAGACTTTGTATTTAAATCTGGATTGGACAGGTTAAAAAGCTTAATGAACCCATGCACAATAAAATCATGCAAATCATTTATTTACTATTTTTAAAGAGTTTTTGACATATTTGAGTATATACATATTGGGGGATGTAGTACAATTCTTCTTCAGCTTGATTTGATTATCAACAATATCATGACAGCAATATGTTGAACTCATTCTATGAAGATTTAAGAAGAATATTTTCAGCTATTATCTTTTTTACTTTGACTGATTTATTCTATCTAACAGGGAAGAAGAAGAAATCAGCCCAGTTTACAAGTGTAATCTCCGACATCTTTGATGGAAGAATTCTCAGCTCGGTGCAGTGTCTCACATGTGAAAGAGTAAGTTTTGAGCTCTCACCTTTCTCATTCACTTCCTCATTCTCTTTCTCTTTCTCTTTCTCATTCTCTTTCTCATTCTCTTTCTTATTCTCTTTCTTATTCTCTTTCTCATTCTCTTTCTCATTCTCATTCTCGCTCATGTAGGTGAGATCATTTAGTTAAATCCTTATTCATGGTGTTAATTGAAAAATTCATCGCAAATGTTGTTATGTAATATAACTTTGAATTGATCCATGTAATGAAGCAATATACCAGGATGCGGTTGGAGCATAATTTATGTTGGAATTGTTCACATTAGAGGAACTGTACTATTATATTTGTTTGAGCGAGTTCTGTGTAGTTCATGTCATTAATGGTCAAAAAAAGGCATACTATTGTACTGTACCACGTGGTTGCATCAGCTCTATGTTTGAATGATTTGTGTCCTCAGAACCTCAAGGTACACTCAGTATATGTACCATATTATTGGAATGTTGTCTATGTTAGGAACATATTTCTCACCAGAAGTTATGATTTATAACATGTGAATTTTACAATGTTTCCAGAAATCCTATGAGGTCTGTGTTTGACTGATTTGTGTTATAAGAAGGTAGACTGTGATTGCTTATCGTATTGTTGGAGTATTGTCTATGGTAGACATATTCCTAGGTGAAAAGATGAAAGTTTTCTATGTATTCAGGTGTCATCAATTTGTTATTATGTACCATATTTAAAAAATCCCAGCCATTTAATATCAAGCGCTATGAGTAGCTATTGTCAGGGCTGTTTAAACATTACCTTAACCTTTACCTTTACCTTTTATAAGATGAGAGTTTTCTAATTATTCAGGTGTCGTCAACCAAGGAGACGTTCCAGGACCTGTCGCTGCCCATCCCCAGTAAGGATCACATCCACATGCTGCACGCCTCCCAGGGCCCTGCGCTCCCCAAGGGCACGTGTGGCGAGGTCACCCTCAACCAGGGCTGGATCTCATGGATGTTTGGCTGGATGAGAAGGTCAGCTATCAGATATCATACAACCGTACCTCTGGGGGTCACAGTTAGATTCATTTTGGGCTAAATGTTGAAGTTAAATGGACCATACCTGTGTATAATTGATTGACTTTCCTGGTTAGATATCCAGGGAATCACACCTTTAGACAGTCTCCCTGTTAGAACCAGCCTGGTTACATAAGATACTATTGAACTATCAAGTTTATAAGTCTAACAGGGGATGTTGTTATGCACTTTAGATGACGTGGCCACTTATATCATTAAGAAAAGAAGGTTTACTTTGATATATGTATGAGAGTACAAGGTAACATGGCAAAATATTTCACGGGTTCTATATACACCAACATGCTGTGTTTTGAGAGCTTGTCAACATGATGTGTATATGGTCTTCTGTGATATCTTTATAAGGATTGACTGTCACATGTGATATTGTTGTAGTTGGTTCTGGGGTCCTATCATCACACTGCAGGATTGTCTGGCTGCCTTCTTCTCCGCGGACGAACTCAAGGGAGATAACATGTACAGTTGTGACAAATGTAAAAAGTGAGTACAATTTGTCATACTCATTGATAGGTTTCATCTTAAATCCCTAATCCGTCATATATACCATATTTTAGATTTTAAACTGGTTTTTTTTTGCATGTAGGATTGGTGAGATCTTTGTTTTTCATTTTTTACAGGTTAAGAAATGGAGTGAAATATTCAAAAGTTATGGAACTACCTGAAGTGAGTATTCCGCATTGTTAGGATACACAATTTTAAATATATTTTAATGCAAGTGAAAATAACACAATTTTGAAGAATTTAGAAAGAATTTAGAAATTTATCAATCAAAAAGAACAGTTGTACATTATTCATGAAATATATATTTGAATCATTCCCATACATTACTTTCTGGATATGCTTGGAAAATATGCTTTCTTTTATTAAAAACCATTATTACTGTTTTTCCCTGTTTGGCAAATAATACTTTTACAAAAAGAGGTGATATTATATTAGCACATCTGAGATGATACGTGGAAGGCCACTAGTAGAGTGACATTGATTTTAGACCTTTGTGTATGTTTAGATATTAAGTGTTCATCTGAAGAGGTTCCGTCACGAATTCATGTTCTCTACGAAGATATCCAATTATGTGTCGTTTCCCTTGGAAAATCTGGACATGGGACCATACTTACACAAAGGTCAGACTTCAGATTTTCTCATGCTTTAAATATTTAAAAGTAAATGTTATGTTTAATTCTTCTGAAATGTTTCATTGTTGAATATTAAAGCATGTGCTCATAGCTTAAAATACAAAAGAATACAAATAAATACAAAAGAACTAATAGATAGATATCATATGTTTAATTATTTTTTATTTAAATTATTTAGATAAAAATATGGGACCCTAAAGATCAAATTTAAACATGATAAATTACTTCATCGCTACAGATTATGTGGTATACTTGTAGGATTCAAAAGCATTTCTTTATATTTCAGATTGCCGAGACAAAGTAACTTTGTATGACCTTGTCGCAGTCATATGCCATCATGGTACAGCTGGCGGTAAGTTATGGTACAGCTGGCGGTAAGTTATGGTACAGCTGGCGGTAAGTTAGCATATAAGTTAACACAGCATTACCTTGCTCTGTAACAGTACACTGATACAGCAAACTGATACGGCAAACTGATACGGCAAACTGATACGGCATTGCATTGTTCTGTACTCGGACAAGTGAAGTAAGCTGGCACAGCATTGCCGTGACATGTCAAGTGAAGTAAACTGACACAGCATTGCTGTGACATGTCAAGTGAAGTAAACTGACACAGCATTGCTGTGACATGACAAGTGAAGTAAGCTGACACAGCATTGCTGTGACATGACAAGTGAAGTAAGCTGGCACAGCATTGCTGTGACATGACAAGTGAAGTAAGCTGACACAGCATTGCTGTGACATGACAAGTGAAGTAAGCTGGCATAGCATTGCTGTGACATGACAAGTGAAGTAAGCTGGCACAGCATTGCTGTGACATGACAAGTGAAGTAAACTGACACAGCATTGCTGTGACATGACAAGTGAAGTAAGCTGACACAGCATTGCTGTGACATGACAAGTGAAGTAAGCTGACACAGCATTGCTGTGACATGACAAGTGAAGTAAGCTGACACAGCATTGCTGTGACATGACAAGTGAAGTAAGCTGGCACAGCATTGCTGTGACATGACAAGTGAAGTAAGCTGACACAGCATTGCTGTGACATGACAAGTGAAGTAAGCTGGCATAGCATTGCTGTGACATGACAAGTGAAGTAAGCTAACACAGCATTGCTGTGACATGACAAGTGAAGTAAGCTGACACAGCATTGCTGTGACATGACAAGTGAAGTAAGCTGACACAGCATTGCTGTGACATGACAAGTGAAGAAAGCTGGCACAGCATTGCTGTGACGTGACAGTTGAAGTTAATAATGCATTGCCTCGTTTTGTAACATGACATGTGAAGTAAGCTGGCACAGCATTACTGTGACATGACAAGTGAAGTAAGCTGACACAGCATTGCTGTGACATGACAAGTGAAGTAAACTGGTACAGCATTGCTGTGACATGACAAGTGAAGTAAGCTGGCACAGCATTGCTGTGACATGACAAGGGAAGTAAGCTGGCACAGCATTGCTGTGACATGACAAGGGAAGTAAGCTGACACAGCATTGCTGTGACATGAAAAGTGAAGTAAGCTGACACAGCATTGCTGTGACATGACAAGTGAAGTAAGCTGACACAGCATTGCTGTGGCATGACAAGTGAAGTAAGCTGGCACAGCATTGCTGTGACATGACAAGTGAAGTAAGCTGGCACAGCATTGCTGTGACATGACAAGTGAAGTAAGCTGACACAGCATTGCTGTGACATGACAAGTGAAGTAAGCTAACACAACATTGCTGTAACATGACAAGTGAAGTAAGGTAATGCAGCATTGCTGTAACATGACAAGTGAAATAAGGTAATGCAGCATTGCTGTGACATGACAATTAAAGTTAATATTGCATCGCCTAGTTTTGTAACATGACATGTGAAGTAGCTATTTACTTGTCCTGTTACAGGGGGTCACTACACGGCATATGCCCTCAACTATGTCAATGAGCAGTGGTATGAGTTTGATGATCAGTATGTGACCGAGGTCGACCTGCAGACAGTAGAGAACTGCGAAGCGTATGTCCTCTTCTACAGGTAAGTCTTTATATTCACAGCAAAGGAATGATTGCGTTCAATGAATGCAGAATGATAATGATAATAATAAAACTAAGATTTATGTAGCACAGATACCACACAATGGCGGTCCATAGGCGTTTATTGTAGAAGTAGTTTGATGCAGTTCAGTAAAAAAATAATCCTTTTTTTCGCCTGGTATGAATTGATAAGAAGACAAAGCCTTCTCGCCAGTTTTTAAATGACAAGTTTGTAGACTACCTTATATATCCATATTGCTTTGTATCTCAGGAAGAAGAATGATGACATAATTCCTCTGAGACAGAAGGCTGAGGAGATCATGGCATCAGCAGAGGTCAGTACTGGACGGGGGGTGGAGGGGTGGGGTGGAGGGGTGGGTCCCTGTGTCTTCTCACCAAGTAGGGTACCTATGTGGTGATGAAGTCAGGGCTGAACTCTCAAATGCCCTCTCACCTTAGTGGAGTTCTAATTTGTTAAAAAAAAGTTTGTAGAACAGATGGTTTTCCTTTGTTCTTGATATTAGTTGGTTACCAATGTTGGCAGCAGCCCCCGTAGCTCAGTCCCCTATGTCCCCCACCTGGATAAAGAACTAGGATAAGTGTATTAAACATAAACATTATGAAGAAATACTAAAGTTTAGTTTTTTGAGATTCATTCTTATGGATAATATGAACTCTATGGAGATATGTAACCATGTGTGTCTTTATATTTTTGTTTTAGTCAAGTATCATGAAGTTCTTTGTATCAAAACAATGGATAAACAAGTTCAACACTTTCTCAGACCCTGGACCAATTTCAAATCACGATTTCTTATGTCGACATGGAGGTAAGTTTAGAAAATACTATGATTAACAAAAAATGCAGAAATATAGTAATTTTATAAATTTCATGTCCATATTTACAAACTAAAAACTAAAACATGTTAAGTTTGATTAAAGTTGCTATAATCATGGATCTCTATACATGTATGTGTTTAGAGAATAGTTTCATGGTTACAACCTCCTTTCTATGATCATGGATATACCATCCAATAAATTACTATAACCATGCATAAAAGTCGAGATAGCGCAATTTTGCAATGATCAGATATTGCCATTCTTTACTACTTTTCTTTGCACAATAATCATGAATCTCTCATTGTGTACCTCCCTACCAGGTACCATGATCATGAATCTCTCATTGTGTACCACCCTACCAGGTACTCTGGTCATACATCTCTCTATATTATTTCAGGTGTACCTCCTAATAAGTTCCCATTTGTCATGGATCTTGTTCAAGAAATGCCACAGCCTTTATGGGAATTTCTTCATGAAAGGTAATTCTTATTATAATTCTTTGAAGTTACAATGATATATGTTGCTCTGTATGAATAACACTGTTAAGTTTATGGATATGAAACTTCAAGAGAAACACACTTGTCCTGTCTGTAAAATTAAAGCATAGAATTAGGTATGATGAAAATTTTAACCTTTTCTAAAGCTTCTTGTATTTCTGTGAGAATCTGGACCAAATGTTTCATCGAATAGACATTCCTGTATAAATGTTGATGACTATTGTTGATGATTCAGTATCATGTTTTTTTGTCACCAGGTTTGGCGGAGGTCCAGCAGTGAATCACATATACCAGTGTGCCACCTGCCAGGCCGAGCTAGACAAACTGAAGGCAAGGCAACAGCACGAGATGACCACATTCATACAGGTATTTATAATAATAATAAAATAACATTAAGATTCATATAATATTGATATTGTGCACTAGATATCAGGTTCTGTTCAGGTAACTTCATTCTCGAGTGTTTATTTTCTCTTGATAACAGGCCTTGACATATAGAGAAAAATGTTGGTTGCCCAGTCGGGCCACCAAAGCATGATAAGTGGTGGCCCAAAGTTTTTAAGGATAATAGGATGTGTGATACAATAAAGAGCATTGTACATAAGGCTGTATAGTGACTAGTGTCTGAGTGGAGGTTACTTGTCCCTAACAAAATTTACCAGTCCATTGATCATGATATGAGACAAATATCGATCAAGGATTAGAATATAATCAAGATAGTTTGGGCCACTAAAATCCCAAAAATATTTTGGGCCACTACAATAGAGCATTCATTGGCCCAAACAAAGGATCTGGTGGCCCAGGGCCACAGGGCTAGTGCACATCTCAAGGCCTGTGTTAAGATAGATTACAATTGTAATTGATAAATACAGCCCATTGATGTGTTTTACTTGATACACGATTTTGCTATCCTAAGTTTTTATATCTACCAGTATTTTTCTTAAATTTATTAATTTATATTTTTGTTTCAGCTGAACAATGAATTTCAGGGTGAGGAGAACCCTGCCACCATTTATGCAATCAGTATGGCATGGTTTAAAGAGTGGGAGAACTTTGTAAGGGCCAAGATTGATGGTAAGAATTGTTTTATAACATCCTCAAATCAGTTTATAGATTATTGACATCTTATGTCTATCAAAGTAAGATGAGATTTCGGCATTCACATTTCGTAAAATCTAGACAATCTATAGGAGAGTGTGTGGTTGGTTATCAGAATATATTTTACAAAACAAATGTGTTATGATAGTTTTTTAGGTTTTTATTTGTTTTAACAAATTGACATTTATAAAAACATGTCATTAAAAGAATGATATTGTTTGTCAGATCCCCCAGGACCAATAGACAACAGCAAGATCTCGGTGATGAAGAACGGTCAGCCTGTCCTCAGACCAAACTCTGACTATGGGCAGCTATCTGATGAGATGTGGAGATTCCTCTACTCGATCTACGGCGGCGGACCCGAGGTGTTTGTCAAACAATCGCCGCCCGTCACCATGGTGACCGAAGTCAAGGTTACGGAGTCTGGAGAACCAGCCACATCTAAAGCTAGCACCGATACTAAGTCTTAAGGATCAAGCGAAAAAAAGATTAATACCAAACTTACTTGTTGTTTGTTAAGTTTTTGTATAGATTTGTCACTATTTATAGGGCTGAATTCTGGTGTAATATATAGACGATCAAGTTATTTTTGAAGTCTGCACTCAGTTACAATGTTTGTATATATTTGACAGTATATTTTTTGGCAAAAATGATATACACGTATATGCAATTATTTTGGTATGATTTTGGTTTTTATCTATTATTAAGATGAAAATATGTATGTTTGGATCCTTAATGGTTTGATTTTATTCTAATAAATTGAGATCAAATTGCATGCTTCACGATCCTGATATTAGTCAGAATGTTGAATGCAGGATGTCAGCCTTGCAGCAAGTATAATTATGGTGTTTATCTTACAATGAAGTGATTTTATCCAAAAAAATAAAACCCTGAAAGAAATATTTGATAGCCTTAAGATGGCCAATGAATATGATAATCTCCCCATATGTATTTATTAAGAGTGTTAGTCCAATGTAAGATAACTATGTTGAGCAAAATTTATAACCCAACTTTTCACATTGCTAAATTTGTATCTGTGTAATTCTTGCTGATGTACGTTAGGTATGTTAAAATCAAGCAGATAAAGAGAATTTGCTCTATGAATAAAGTTGATATAAATTAGAAGCAAGTATAGGACTCGAAGACTCTACAAAATTGGTGGCCCATACATTTTATAATATAGAGTCACGTTTATATCAACAATTGATTAAATATGTGTACAATTCAATCTAATCTCCTGTTAGGAGTTGGAATAGGAAGTATTAAGTGTAATCACCAGCTACTCAGAGTTAACATTAATGGTGTTGACATATATATATATATATATATATATATAAGCTAAACCCAACGCACATATAAACTCAAACTTTCTTTGTATATAATGCTTGTAATTTATATGAAGTGAGGAAAAATAAATGCTTGAAATTGTGGTGGTTTGAGTAGGTTCAAACTGAAGTGAAGTAACCAAGGAACCGTGACCTACTTGTCAATAAGTAACCGTGACCTACTTGTCAATAAGGAACCGTGACCTACTTGTCAATAATTTGTAATTTATTCACTAGTAACCTTCTATATAGCATGCAAAACACATGTCTGTTAGGACGTTCTGATGACATCATTTATTGTTCCTGGCCCAGTGAATATACTCCACCCTTGTAGAGAAACAGTACACCGATTTACACAAGTGGATGTAACATTTATATCAACGTATCACAGGTTAATGGCTTATAGGTTTCTATCATGCCTTTTTCTATTCTTCAAGTATATTGCAACAAATTGACCATAATCTTATAAAAGAATTTTAGCATGAGAATCTCCAAACCATGTATTTAGATTCTGATTAAGAAATTGCGAATTGTGTACTTGTATAAGAGAAAATTTTTGGTGTTTGCATTATGGATGTAAATCAAATGAGTTTAAGATGACTGCCTAATATCGTACAAAGTTAAATTATTGTCAAATACACTTCAACTTAGATGTGTATTCACAAGATGCTTATAAATATCAGTGTACTTTTACCGCGAGTGTATGTATGCGAAACAATCTTATATTGAACATTTGTACAAATGCCGAATAGAATCAGGTGAATAGAATGGCTCTGCTATGACCACATGGTGATATATGATGTTATATGCTGGTATACATTTCCACCTGGTTTTATGAACTCAGTTTTATAATTGTATTAATATTATGTTTTTGAAGCATCATATTGTTGACTGGTCAGTACATTTTGAAACCAAAATATTGAAGATGGAAAGGCTTGCAAAAGCCAATTATTTGTTTTAATTTTAAGATTTGTTTTAATATGTATGGTCATTACAGGATCAGGTACAAAGTGGGACATTAAAGCTTTCATCAAGCTGAAGTTATCCTGCTAATTAAAACAGGGAAAGTCTTAATATATTTTGCTTTATTTAAATCTCTTCATTCTACAGGGATATTTTATACAAGCGGAGCATCTAAACAATGTTTCTTATTTATTGACTCAAACAAATAGACCGAAATATGGTGTTCCACAGATTTTACCACAACAATTCCGATTTACAAATTTTTTGAGAATGTTGCTTAATTTTAACCCATCAGGACAATTTTGTTGGTGGGTATTTTCATCTTGTCTCAAAGTTATTGGAAATGTAGACAAAGCCATTAAAACCATACTGAAGAACTTGAGGAAGTTTCAAAGTGAACAATTATTCAGGTTTTTTTCCTGTTATATTCCTGATATATTCCTCGGGTAATTAGATGTTTGATAAAATAAAAGTCAGAATCAGCATTAAAAATGCCATATCTACCCACAGAATTATGCTGTAAACATTTCATTCATAGAAAATGAGATGTAAAAATCACATTTTTCATATTTAATGTTTGTATATTATTTGTTTTGCTGTCACTCAATAAATTAAATCAAAGATAAGTCAAATCACAATTGTTACTATTGTGTCAATATTTCAAACATTCCAATCAAAATCTAAATTCCACTTTCTTTTTTTTATCTGGGCTTGTTTTTACCAAGGTTTATACAGCAAGAACAGAACTTTTCTGTCACAGCATGTTCTGTCTCAGTGTACAATTTATGCACAATCAGTGCACATTTTATACAAACTTCTGCGAAAGTTCCAATTTCTATAATCGATCACATTGGCACCATACTGCAGCTATATTCCTCACTCGCTGAGACCAATCGCCATCCATCCCACCGACATTTCTCCCATATTATTTTTTCCCACGTCAATAATTTTACCATCGCTTCCCTGCTCCATGTGTGTGTGTGTATTTTATCAAAATCTTTAAATTATTGTACTTATTATATTATATTTTTTGATATCATTACTCTCCATATATGGCAGTGGGATATGACTTGTGAAAGGTCAAGGACCTCATCCATGTTATGTGGTTGGGAAAGGTATAAATCTCCAACTGAATGTATTTCAAACTCCAACCAGTGATACAATACTTGTTATGATATGTTCAGGATCTGGGTGTGCTTTTGTCAAAACAAAGTGATATTTGCCTATAACTTTTCACCTATTTCTGATGAGGCTCAATTTTTACCCCACACAAGCATCCATTGAATGTCTGCAAATGATGAGTTCAAACTTGACCCTGACTGGTTTTTTAAGGTCATGGCTTTCAAAATGTCACCAAACTTTTGACACTTTCCGCTCTATTATTACCTATTTAAGTTTAAACGTCATGTTAGCTGACACAAATGCCATTCACAAAAGTCTAAAATTGAAATTCTCAAATATGAGCTTGACCTATATTTTCAAGGTTACCATGACGTGTACTCCCCTTAAGAGGAATCAAGCACTTTCCCAACCAACATTCGGCCATCTTGATTTCTGTTATGAGTGAACTCATTGAGTACATATCAACACATTAACTCCCTATGAAACTAACATCCTACCGGACTACTTTCCATATGAATTCTCCAGAAAATTGTGCACCACTCCAGTAACTGATTTTCTTTGGCTTATTACAATTCTCTGTTTTATGAGCTCGAGTTAAATATATAAAATGTGTATGAACATTTTATGACACACCTCATATTCACTATAAATAACTACATACTAACCTTATATACCTACCTACAGAGAATCAACTAGGAAATGGTTAGATCTAAATGAGAGATGTGTTATATATATCTATTTCTTTTGATCTATTTGCATTACTATTGATATCATCTTAGACATACATATTTTTGAAAAATTTTACTCTACAAATTTAACTTTGACTGTTGTGTGAAATAACTGAATATCCCTTTATAAAAATAACTTGATCAAGTGATAAAGATGTTGACTATTTGGGTGATTTACCAGTGAGAAGGTCAAATCATACTAATCAACATGGCTCAGTGGGTAAGACATCTGTCTCCCATGCTAAAGGTCTTCGGTTCGATTCCCACCGGGAACAATATATTTTTTTTTTATTCATGCTGAAACTGAAATCTTCATTTTGAAGTTTTATTTTCGCAACATGCACATCAGAACATATAGAATTGAAACATTTTTTATTTTGATAGAAATTATAAAAAATAATGACGATACAATAAACAAAGGTGAAATCTTCAAAGGTGAAATCTTCATGTTGGGGTCTTTTTAGAGCAGAATGAAAGTCAGAACACATAAAATGTGTTTTTTCTTTTGTTTTTTTCTTTTGTTTTTTCTTTTGTTTTCTCTTTTTTTTTTTTTTTGGCAAATGGAGAAAATACAAAGAATTAAAATAAAATGTCTTTATTAGCAAAGAAATGGAACAATTTCAATTTCCATACAATGCTGTGACTCCAAGTTTTCTACAGTACTGACACAGGGTGTTTATTAAAAATGTTAGGTCTGAACCCCAGCCTGTCACATCGGGAGTCCCACTTGGTGCTGCAGATAAAACCGTGGTTCTCGTAGAGGACAGGCTGGGTACAGACATGAACAGCATTGCTACTTGGTGTGATAGGAACAAAATGGCCAAAAATGCTGATAAGACAAAAGCAATGCTGATAACCACATTACAAAAGTATAACAGGCTTCCTATCAAGGAGATAAAGATTATAGTGGATGAAAAAGCACTGACCAATGTTACACAAGACAAGCTGCTTGGGGTAATGGTGGACCAGCATCTCTCTTGGAAGGGGCATGTTGACAAAGTTCACAAAACTGTCAGTATGCTCCTGGCAAGATTCCGCCAGATTAAACCATTTCTTCCAACTGCAGCTCGCATAAAATTCTGTCAGGCCTTTATACTTCCACATTTTGATTATTGCAGTACTGTATGGGGATCGGCTCCTGTGGGTAAATTGTTTAAGCTACAAAAAAGAGCTGCCCGCATGATATACGACTTGCCCACCCAGACAGCCACAAAACCTTTACTACAAAGACTCAAATGGATGTCAGTAATGGAAAGAATTCAATATCGAAAAGCACAAATGGTATACAAATCACTTAATGGCCTCACCCCTGTGTATATGAAAAACATGTTCAAATATGTCCATGAGGTGAATACAAGAACAACAAGGAGTTCTAGTGATAAGACACTTTTGTATCTTCAGAAATGTAACAAACATCTCAAGGTGTATACAGACTCGTTTGCATACTCTGGTGCTTTGATTTGGAATTCCCTGCCAAGTTATGTAAGGGAAGCACAGTCACTCGAAAGTTTTAAACATGAATACATGAAGTGGCATTTATCTAGAAACTGAGATTTTAATGTTTTTAAAGTTTTTAATGTAACTGTGTATATAATATGTACTAACACCTTAGAGGACCATATGGAAGATGAGCTCGCCTCAATATGTATTATCCTCAGAAAATAAAGTCTATTATTATTATTATTATTATTATTATTATTATTATAGGGTGATACATGGCTCAGTGGTTAAGATGTCTGTCTTCTATGCTAAAGGTCCAGGGTTCGAATCCTGGTTGGGAAAAGTATTATTTTCATGCTGAAGGTGAAATCTTAATATTAGGGTTCTGTTTGAGTGATATGTACTTCAGGAAACATAAATTGATTTGTCTATTGCAAATGCAGAATAATATAAAATAATAGAAATGATTTGATACCCCCCACAAAATGAAATCTTTATATTGGAGTTCTTATTGAGCAATTTGCATATCAGAAGAATATAATTTTTATTATTTTATTTTGCAAACATAGACAATATGAATAATACAGACTTTATATAGTGAACAAATATAAGATCTTCATACTGGGGTAATATTTGAGCAATATGCATTTCAGAACATATAGAATTGAATATGTTTTTTGCCAACATAGAAAATATAAAAAATGGTAATTATATGCAGAAAACAAATATGAAATCTTCATATTCCAATTTTATTTCAGTTTAGAAAAAAACGAATTATAACATGGATCCAATTTCAAGAATTTATCATAGACTTTAAACTTCGAGTAAGTTGATCAAGAGGCCAACCTTGAGCATCTCTGAATAAATCCAGTGCGATGCAATAGTTCCCAATGTTTCAGCATTATTATGTGTCTCACAGGTCTGATGATATGCTTTGACCTTTTCTCATGGCAGGATTGCTCACTCAACATTTCACCTGGATCCACATTTAAAAATATACATGGACTGTACCTATCTAAGCTGTTGTTACAATTCATCAACACTTAAAACATACCTGCAAACAA
Source organism: Amphiduros pacificus (assembly GCA_949316495.1). Taxonomy (NCBI): domain Eukaryota; kingdom Metazoa; phylum Annelida; class Polychaeta; order Phyllodocida; family Hesionidae; genus Amphiduros; species Amphiduros pacificus. The sequence continues at coordinate 6,149,084 of OX439004.1, forward strand.
TGCTCATTCTTAAATACATTCAATCAGATTGGTATAATATATATTCCAAAACAATTTTCAAGATCTTCAAAATGTGTAGTTGTCAATATTTGACCATATCAGTCACTGACAGGATGGAAATCAACAGGTCACATGTCACCTGTATGTGCATTTCTCTGTTGTCCAGTGAGATCAGCCAACAATGCATGTACTCATATGTGCAAAGATCACCTCTTGGAAATGGTGTTGATACCTCTAAAATAGTTCTCTAGTTTCACAGTTGTTTAAACACTACTAACAATATAGAATTAGAATTTCTATATTTGAAATAAATTCAAATATTGCAATCATTATTTTAATTGTCAAATAAAACCACAATTTGAATAAGAAACATGTGTAGTAATAATGCTCAGATGTGTGTACAGTGATTTGCCCACTATTTTTGACATGTGAAAGTGACTACACACCCCACTAATCTGAGTACTAATCTCAGTAAGCAAGTGTTCCCAGCAGGACGCCAGCTCATATTTTTAATCTCTACCTACGGTACCCTTACCTGAGACTTTCCTCTTTTTGTCAGGTATGTTGGCTTAAGGGAAAAACACGTAATGAAATTTCAGAAAGTCACCAAATACTTTGACATTTTGCTATATTTTGTCACTTATTTCAGTCAGAAATATACCTAGCTGCCAAACAGATGACCGACCTACTGACCTACTTTTGAATCACATGTTCATAAATACCCTACACTCAAAATAACTTAATAATAATAATTATAATAATAATAATCTCCCTTGAAACTTTACAAAAGGCTCTCTCACCAAAAAACATAACATCATATCAATTTATATGTATTTTATTAAATTAAGTACAATTATATTTTATATTTCGTTTGTGAATTGGCAAGGATTAGTTATCACATAATTATCATGAGAAAAAAGTAGTCTTTAAAGGTCTGTAGATGAGAAAATGGTCAGAGACTGTTAAAATTATTTTTATAATTATTTTGAGGTCAAATACCCCAAGCCAATCACTAAGATATTTGATATCAAAACTAACTTTGCATTTGTATTGACCAGTTCCCTTTGAATGCAAGATATATGTATGTATATATACGTATTGCTTGGCCAGCTGTTCCCATACCAGCTGCATTGTATTGATTTCGGGAAAAAAGATTTGTCAATTATAAAAATTTAGATATGTCTGTCAAAATAATTTAGCTGATTGACATAATCCACCTTATTTTATAATTTACCCATTAACATGTGAATTGTACATGTATATATTCCTATCATTGGTGTTCAAGGGAATTACAATTCTCTCTGCTTAAGTGGGCTATGCTGCCACCTGGTGTGTTAAAATCTGGGGCAACTTTGTAGACATGCAAGCTTGGTTCATGTTAGTAAACAAATGTTGCTTGGCATATCATTTAATTTCAATCAGTTTATTGCATCCATAAATCTTTTTATTCTTTTAAAAATTCCCAAACTGTTCAGTTGTTTATATTTCTGTCCATGCATCTGTTACCAAAATACTAATCTTTTACCTTCGCAGTATACAAGATGGTCACCATCATATCAGCTGTCATGTCTACCAATCTATCCCATCATGCATTTTACCTGACACAAAAGACATCTTGTGGACCACAAATAATGAAACTCAAGCAGAGAGAATTACAACAATACACTCAATAGCAGTACTTTGCATTGACAGTTTCACACTATAAATATTAATTTTTTTTTACTAACAATATCTGATTTCTGAACAGTTTATTTAACTTCCAAATGATTTGACATTTTGGCAAATAAATGGCAGTTAGAAATTGCTAATATATCCCAAGCAACTTGATGATCTGACACATTTTATCAGAATTCACCAGATTCGATATTTTCTGCGGGAATTGGCTCCTGTAACCAGATTTATTTACTTGCCGTACTAATGTGGCATTGAGTCAAAATTAACTTAATCATTTAATAAATAAAACATGTGACAAGATTTGCAAATTGGATAAAACCAATATAAATTGTTGATGCCAGCCCAGTCTGGATGAATTATTGTTCGCTGTGTCTGCAGCTTCATGATGACATAGCAGATTATATGGTCCTTGAAAGCTCGCTGACTCCATGATGATTCATTCTAACTGGATACCTGCCCAGAACGGGCATACCTGCCAGCTTATAGAACACCAAGGACGACAGGTTTAGAAACCCTGAAAATACAAATCATATATGTCAAACAAATATTATTGGATAGTTTGTGAGTGGCACAAAGCTGAAAATTGGCTCCTGTGATCTTTGAATATAGCTCAAGGTCATCCAGTGTTGAACTTGTCAAAGCCTCTCATAGGTATATCATAGCTGCCTGATCATATCGATTTAGCTCTAATTATGTAAAAAAAATGGAGCATTCACAAGCAAGGTTGCTCCTGTGCTGGTCACAACCTTGATCCAAGGTCACAATAATATATTTCCTAGGCCTATATATTGTCATATTGTAGCCCTTATTTATTAGCATTTATAAATGAATGAGGTAGAAAACAAAGTGTAGCTGTGACAGATGTGGACGCAGTTGAAACAGACCAATAACATAAAATCAGCTTATGCTGACTTAAAGGAATTATGCAGTGATTTTGAAAAATACATAATAAATACATGTATTAATGATACAAGTACATGTACATGTATTTGCCTTTCATGTTTCGGTTGATGCACTTCATTAAGTGTCTGCAAAACCTGAACTAATTTATATGGTTGACATGTGCACAGAGCACCATTTATCTGAATGCTTTTAAGAAATGAAAAGAATTCTTCCATATTTTAGGCATGGTATATATCTGAACAACATGCCAAATTTGAACACTTGGTGCACAATACTGATGAGGTATTTTTTAGGGAAATAAAATGGTAAGTAATCTACTTACATATTTATTTTTGAAGTTATCGTGCTCTTCCCAGAAGACTTGGATATCGTTGGGATTTTTAAACCCGTGAGCTGCAAACAGGGACTTGTGATGCTTGTGTAATTTTGGCACATCTCTGGGATGAAAATAAAAGTTGTCATTGTTCTTGACCTCCATTTTAAGTTTCCATGCGGCGATGCCCACAAAGACGTCATCAAATCTGAGATACTTGATATAACTAAAGCAGATGGAGAGTTTTTGTGCCGATTTCTGTGATGCAATGAACGATCCTGCCGCAGGGTAGGGTGGAAAAAACCGGTACGGGTACTCCTGAAGGGATAAATACCATTTACTGGATTTATACCGGAACGGAGACGCATATCTCCAGGTATAACCCACCAAAAAGTCCTCTTTGTCCGAGATTGGAATGTTGTTTAAGTATTTTGCTATATTATATGGTGACACAAAATAGTCGTCGTCAAAAAAGCCTACATATTTAGCACCTTGGCAACGGGTTGTGGCCCACTTGAATCCCATCATCAGTTTGATGGTATTATTGAAATACTGATCACGGAAGTAGCCTTGTACAATATCGCGGTAATCATTATGCTCTTGGGCGATTCTTTGCTGCAGTTTGGGGTCTCCTTGGCGTACTCCTAGCAGAAACACCCTTCTCATGATCACCCCTGGCACGGAGTACTCCTGACCCCAAGTCCGACGTATCGTATTCCTAGCTTCAAAATTGTCCAAGCTAGACTTAATGACATAGAGCATGAATATATTTTCATCTGCTCCATCGTCTGTTTTACATAATTTATCATTGTCTACCATGATGGGGTACCTGTCAGGATTTAGGGGTTCTACTCCGGGGTTTTCACCCTTTATGACCTTCTCCACCACGTTCAGCATATCTACCTCCAGAGGGTACTGGAAGAAGTAGAACGGCGTTGATATGATGTAGTCTATGGCGTTATAGAAATAGATGTAGTAGAAGGATGGAATGAACAAGATAAAAATAAACACGTGAGCAAAGCGCCACCTGCTGGGGACAAAGTACTGCAGGAGACTCTTGCTTTTCCATCTCACTTTGAAGGGTGGTTTGAAATTCATGATGTGGCAATCTGATATCAATTAATCCATTTTATCATCTTGCCAAGATTTTTTGTTGTGAAGAATCCATCTGAAACAAAGCAAATATGAGCTAAATTAAGACAAAGTTCATAAATAATCTGAGAATTCGTTGAAAATGAGGCCTTATAATTGCTTACTCAAATATTTCATCCAAAAAAGTATACTGTGATTAAAAAAAAAAAAAAAAAAAAAAAAACATGTTTATTTTTAGATTCTCCATATATCATTTCTTCTCCATATCAGACATCTCTGATCCAATCAATGTGTGTCTTCAATGTCTGCTTGATACTTCCCATGCTAAATGTAGAACTTTCACTGAACTAATCTGTGTCTTCCTGTCTCAGACATTGAAGTTAATCACAAACTTGACTGTATGTCTGAAGTGTGTAGCCCTGAGGGGCAGGAAAGGAACATCTCTCCCTCAGGCCATGCTCCCATCCTTTTGTTTTACTTTCTATAAAAGACCTTATTACTCAGCAAAATAACTTGTATCCTTGGGCGATATGAAAATATAGTTCATGCACCTATTGTGCCCATTACACAAAGTGTTCACCTGTTAAATTCTATATACATTATTATTGACTAACAGCTGACTATTTTGAACTGTAGTACTTAATTTATATTCATAATTGGTCAGATTTTGGAGATATTTAGTAGTACCTTTATAATGACATTGCCTCATGCCAGACATATAGTTATAAAGTGAGAATATAACTATAGCTTGTATTTTTATATTTATAATATAACGATAGCTTGTTTTGTTATATTCAGAATATAACAATACAGGAATTTGTATTGTATTGTATTGTATATTTTTATTTAAGTCTCGCCCTATTTACAATAAATCTAAGCATAAAATTATAACTAAAATATAGGCCTCTCTTAGAAGAGATATGAGAGACTGTTAAAAAACAAAACATGCATATAGTTTTAAAGTGAAGTATATAATAATATCAATATAACTATAGCTTGTTTTGTTATATTCAGAATATAACAATACAGGAATATAACTATAGCTTGTTTTGTTATATTCAGAATATAACAATACAGGAATATAACTATAGCTTGTTTTGTTATATTCAGAATATAACAATACAGGAATATAACTATAGCTTGTTTTGTTATATTCAGAATATAACAATACAGGAATATAACTATAGCTTGTTTTGTTATATTCAGAATATAACAATACAGGAATATAACTATAGCTTGTTTTGTTATATTCAGAATATAACAATACAGGAATATAACTATAGCTTGTTTTGTTATATTCAGAATATAATGATACGGGTTGGCCACAATCAAGGTCACTAGAGGCAGTCACTTAACATGAAAAATCAAACCTGTGATCTGCAATTTCAACTCATTTTTTTATTAAAATTCAAGGTCTCCTTGTCCTAAATCCAATTTTTTCATTGCACAAGGATATACCATTAAAACTTTATGGCTGCTTAACATATGCGTGTTGCAGGGGGTACATACTCTACAAACTGTATACTATGATTTTGGATAATTCAGAAATCTTATCCAAATTAGTTATATTAATGAAACAAATATAAAGCAAATAAATTAATATAGTGTATATAATGTTCAAACATAGTTAAAACTAAATTTGGAAAACCAAAATTTTAAATATATAGAGAAAAAATGTTGAGACGGGAAATAACATTTTGATATTGTCAGTAATGCTCCTAGCCAAGATTATGACAATGAATTACCGGTAACTTCAAATGAAATCTTAATTCATAATGCAGATAATTATAAGAAAGACTATTTTTGAAAGATATAATATGCAACTGCTTAAGTATTTCACTTCTTATTGTTTTGAAAAAATTGATACATTACCTGGGGTACATACTCTACACATAAACTAACACAGAAACGACACTGATTTTCACAACTGAATGAAAATGTTTCGGAAACAGGGTTTCATTTTGAATTGATTTGCAATTGGCATCTCATGAATTTTTAATACTGTACCATTTCCAAAACAATAAATATTTTAATGTCCTATACTTATTAAAAATTAACTGTTATGAATGTGCATTGTTTGCTGTACCTTTTTTGTCAGATTAAAGTTAACAACTAATATAAAGGATGTCCTATACTTATTAAAAATTAACTGTTATGAATGTGCATTGTTTGCTGTACCTTTTTTGTCAGCTTAAAGTTAACAACTAATATAAAGGATACATTGCACAATATATTTTGACTAATTATTATTCATTTAGTTTTTTAAAGATTGTTTGGTGTATGGCATCATGACAAACCTGGATATTCCACAATACCTCAGCAAAAATGTGTTTTTTAAGGAATTTCTGGTTTTAACCTCTGTAATAAAAGATTCGACATTTCAAATAATAATTGATTGATTGGTTGATTTTATTCTTATAGTAGTTTACACATGTGCAAAATAGGTACAGAAATATATTTGACTAATGTTGAGTATTGTTAGTGAAATAATTATTGGTTGAAAATGAGATGTCTTGTCTGTTTCTAGTGTACGTACCCCCATCATAGCATACGTACCTACTTGTTTACCAGATATGTTAGTGTTGGTCTTGATCGAATTTTAAATCATTTATGTAAGGTATTATGTGAGGTATTATTCAGTTCGTTATCATAAGTTGCATCTTGAATGTTTGGTGACATCAAAAAATTATTTCACTGCATTGTAACACTGTCAAGTGCACATTCAGACCTTGATTGTGGCCAACCAGATAGCTTGTATTGTTATATTTGGAATATAACTATAGCAGCTTGTATTGTTATTTTTAGAATATAACATAATAGCTTGTATTTTCACAGATTTTTTTTATTGATCCACTTTGTAAAATATAACATCAATGTTGATTTGCATAAAAGCTTGATGTTACATTTTCAAATGATTCACTCTGTAAAATACAAGATCAGAGATTTATTAATGGATTTGAAAACCTTCACAACAGACTTTTTACCTGAGGCAAGTGCTATCTTCTAGATGAATGGCCCTACATGACTGTCAAAAAGACACAGTCCCATTTCTACCAATCAAAGTATATCTACATTTATAACTACAAAGTGGATGGTAAAATGGAAGGAGATGCGACTCCTACCAGAGGTTGTTTTTTACTTCACCCAAAGTCTCATCAAAGATTTGACGCAGTTTTTAGATCTGAAACTATCAACACCAAAGGGACAACATCCTTTCAGTGCTGACATAATTTCTCCATAATTGTATATCCATATCTGGTCTGTCCATACATTCCAGCAAGTCCAACTCTTAGAAACCCATAACCAGCATAGCCTCTGCCTTGTCCACTTTCAATCTTTTTAATTTGAAGAAGGCAACTTTTTTCTCTGACCATCCTAATCAAAAACTAAATTCCCCTTTGGGTATTGATTACTCAGGGGCTGATTTCAAAGAGACAATTTCTTATATTTTTTTCTTTAAATTGCATATATGTATGCTCATAGATGTGTTAATAAATTGAAATTGATATTTTTTAAAAAGAGGGCATCATATTGAGGCTTGGTCACACTGTAGAGAACAGGCTTAGTGGATGAGTTGCGGAGTGGAAAATTTCCAAAGATTTGCATGTTCGCTTTGTTCACTTTTGTGTACTTTTGTGCACTTTGAAGGAATAAATGAGATACACACGAGTTGAAAAAAGCAAGCGTACAAGACCAAAGTGAACAACATGGATGAAAACAGATACAGAATGAAAGTATTCAGGATAAAACATGCACAGAAAACGTACAAATACGGGTATACACAGACAAGACAGATGTATTGCAGACAGAAGACGAATGAGAAGTTGACCAATAGCAACGTTCGTTTTCTGTTCGCATCTTATTCTGACCAACTCCCTTCCTTGTTCGTGTCTTCTCCATACCTGTTCATGTTTTCTCTGTACATTGTTTGCATAAATGCAGGATTCAGCGATTATCACCGAACACAGTCAGAACACATTCAGGATGAGATACGAACAAAGCGTTCGCATTATTGACCCACTCAAGTCAAGGAAGGGAGTGGATCAGAATAAGATGCGATCAGAAAACGAACGTCGCTATTGGTCAACTTCTCATTCGTGTTCTGGAGAAATATATCATTTTCAAAAAGAAAATTGCATGCTGGTGAATTGTTTTTTGAAAGACTTTCTTGTCAAAATTGTTTGCGTGATATTCAACACAAGTTTCTGTATTTTTTTTTTCATTTCTAAAAATGATTAAAAATGTTTGAAACTACTTTGAACCCTGCACTGCTGCAGTGACTCACTGTGGCAGTGGCAGTGTCCCGGGGGCAGTGTCTGGCAGTGGCACAGGCAGTCGGAACAAGACAGTCCTAACCTAAGTAATCATTTATCCCTCGACTCTGGGGGAGCACAAATATATACTATCACTATCTAGCCGTACACTGACACTTCGTTATTTATTCAACTTCATGTTGTAGATCTAGTTTATATCAGAATAACAAAAAATAAAGAGCCTAAACTCACCCGGCTTGTAACTTTCCGGAAGTAAATAAACTGGAAAAGTGGAGCATGCGTACAATCGCTGTCGTGAGAACGCGTGAACATTTTGCTCGACCTGCAGTGTTTCATGAGCAAAATTTTGTATCTAGATCCAGGGATCGCATGTAAATATCCCATCATATTGAAGAAATACAGCAGTAGCATACTGTGTCGCAGAGTTGTTGACTTTCAGGGAAAACATTTGCCGTGATAAGTGAGTTTCTTATTATCGCCCACCGAAGAAGCCACAAACGACAGACTTTGTCATGGCAGGTCCATCATTTGACGCTGAAAGTCTTCGTCATGTTCACGAGAGTGACACAGAATGGAAGCTGAGGAAGGGGTTCCTTCTTGCCCACCACGATAAGTTTGATATGAGGAGATTATTATGTCTGGCAAGTTGTTTTGTCAACGTGGAGTGTTATGGTTGTTCATACCCTGGTGACGTGATGACCAGTTTGAGAGAGCTGAAAGCTGAGATCCAAGAAGCTGACGTTGCAGAAGCACAGGTAACGTCCTTCACCCCAGTGAAGTTTGTGAAATCATCCGATCCCCAAGACTCTGGTGGAGGAAATATGAAGCTGTCACAGTATTCGAAAGACAACTATTTTGGTAGTTTTGTGAAAAGTGGAAGTACTCAAGATACGCATAATGTAACAGTTGAAAGTCCCCCCAAAACTGAACCAAAACCCACAATAGGAATGATCGACTTTCCATCCTTTGTCAAATCCAGTAAAGAATATAGAAGTACTGATGTATCGGAAAGTGTTGGTCCAACCACATCAGCAAAGCGAGGTCCAGCAAGTTTAAAAGGCAAAAAGTTCAAAGCAGCACTTGATCAGTTTTCGGTTGATATTGCTCAAGAAAAGAGAAGCGAACTTGATGAAATGTTTTATAGACTAGCAGAAAATTTGTCTGAAATTCTTGAATTGCCCGCTGGTAAGAATCCAATATCAGCCCTACACATGGCCGCAGATAAATGTCGAATGACTGTGACTTCTAATTTCACAAATGAAGCGAGGGGAAGATTTGTTTGCAATTTACAAATAAATTTTATTCAAGTCAGTAAGGGTCAAGGTTCAAAGAAAAAAGACGCAAAGCAATGTGCGTATGAGACGGCAGTTCAAAACTTGCAAAAACCTTATCTTAACGTAGTACAACTTAATCCGGAAGCTCAGGAACTTCAGTGCAGTGATTCCCTACCAAGTTATACTGTGACAACGCCAACAAATTCTGATCCCAGTTTTACAAAGCTTGGCCAAGAAACTCAGTGCAATATTAATACACTTGCAAAGAGCAGAAAACGAAGTCACTCTTCCACAGAAAGCAGACCACTTGAGCAATTTTTAATACTTGAACCACAAAACAAATCGGAAGGTGTTAATTCTACAGTAATATTGATGCAAAGTGCAGACTTTAATAAGATGAAAATTTATTATGATTTCAGGGAGGAAACTCAGATGGGAATAACTAATGTTAAGTGTCGTGTGCTGCTGGACAACTTTTTGCCTATTACAAGTGTAGAAGGTCAGAGCCGTGTAGGATTAAAGAGCATTGCCTCTGACAAAGCTTTGGAACAACTGAAACAAAAGTTCTGGACAATACAAATAAAAAAACATGAGGATTCAGATGGCTCAGGCCTCAGCCGTGATGAGATCTTAGGTGACATTAAGAAGAAATCAGAAGAAATTCCAGACTCTAATGTTGGCAATAAGTTGCTGCGCATGATGGGGTGGTCGGGGGGTGGGGTGGGAAAGGCAGGTCAGGGAATAGCAGAGCCAGTATCTCTCCAGAGTGTTATCAATAGAGAGGGTCTTGGTCTGCAAGCAGAAAAAGGAATTGGCAAGCAGTTCCTGCCGAGAATAAAACAATTCATTCAGGATTATGCCAGCTCTAATCAACAAACTGATCTCGTGTTTTCACCTGACTTTGCCAAAGAAGAAAGGGCACTGATTCACAAAGAAAGTCAGAAATTAGGATTAAAGACAAGGAGTTATGGCAAAGGTGGGGAACGGTATCTTGTCGTGTGCCGCAATAGAAATGCCTCTGAATTATTTAAATATATTATGTCTAGTGGGGGGGAAACAAGTAAATATATATTGATACCTCCAGGGGTTCATGATGGGGCAGACAACATGTAATGTATTTTAGAAAATAAAGTTATTTCAATGATTTATATATTTTTATTATGATTCGTCTGTATGTGTTATGGTAAACTGGGGTAAGCCCATTTTATACATATAGTGTTTTTTAATAAAAAAAATGTTATCTTTGAACATTATTTGAAATTTTAAAAAAAATCACCTATTAGCATTGGCCAATAAAATATAAATAAATGGAAACTTTTACATGCACATTGTACATTTTATTGCCAAATATTTAATTTGAAATATTTGAAATGTTATTATGGTGATGTACATATTAATGATGGTCTGCAAATAAAGAAAACAACTAGAGTGAACTTTTTCAGCACAATTTAAACTAAGTCATAAAGAGATCGAGGCCTGCCTCAGGGACATGTTACTCTGATCATTTTGTCAAAGAATGAGGATCATTATTTCTAATTAATATTAACAGAAACTATTTTTTCTTTGGCACTAGGGGCCACTGGAACTGTAAAAATAAAAATAGTGAATTACATGAAGAAAATAACGCAAAGCATGGAAACAGTAGTGAGTGTTCTCTTAAGGTTTTACATTATCCAGCTGAATTGAATTAAACTTGGATTTAAAACATTCAGGCCTGCTGCCAAATCCAACCAGAATATTTTTTAATGGATCATTCAATGCCAGACATGTATCCAGCCTTCAAATGTATATAAATAACACAATATCTTCACCATAAATATAACTTATTTCCATATATCATTTATGTGGGCAGATGAGAAGGTATTTGTACATGAGACTGAAAATACCAGGACATAAAAAAGACCTGTTAATTTTCTTTTTGAAAAACCATGAATAAAAATTAACAGCTATTTCTTTCACACACTGGTGGGATAAATTGTGAATACATAGGGGCATATGGCATTTTATGAATTGTTACATAACGCACCTTGTTGAAAATTGGCAAGGTTAATTAATATACTCCCAAATCTATGGCCTGTCTGACATGCTTGTATTCTCCATCAAATTTGATTTCTTAAACTACTGGTCAGAACTATTAGTAAGCAAGATGTATTTTCATGAGACCAGTTCAATCTATTTTCCATTAGGCACATAATTGTAACCATCTTTTCATGACTTTTTCTTTAAAATTTAATAGCTATCACTGACGTGAGTTGTAAAGGAGTCTGCCATTTTGAATAACATGACAAATATCAAGATTACAAATTGAATATGTAATGTGCTTTTTGATTGGCCAAAATTATTATATGTTCAAGCATGTTCTGGCAAAGGATTTAATTATTAATGTTCACATACATTACATAAAATAATGATCAGCATAGCTCTAAAGCCATTGGCCTATTTTTACCCTCAGCCCCTGATGTAATCAGGCTGAGGGTATTGCAGTACTCCTGGCGTGGGTATGTATGTATGTATGTCTGTATGTATGTATGTATGTATGTATGTCTGTAGCGAACATCCTTGTCATCGCGATAACTCAAGAACAAATGATGGCAGCTTCATGAAACTTGACACACATATGCATCTGGTGAAAACCTCGGACGAGTTCGATGGACGGCGACCTTGACCTATTTTTCAAGGTCACAGGAACAATTATGTGAAATCCCAAGAATCACAATAACTCAAGAACGAATAATGGTAGCTTTATGAGATTTGACACACATAAGTATCTGGTGAAGACCTCAGAATTTTTTCTATGAAACATGACCTTCACCTACTTTTCAAGGTCACAGGGACAATTATATGAAATCATCTTGTCATCGCGATAACTCGAAAACAAATGATGGCAGCTTCATGAAACTTGACACACATATGCATCTGGTGAAAACCTCAAATGAGTTCGATGGATGGCGACCTTGACCTATTTTTCAAGGTCACAGACAATTATATGAAATCCCAAGAATCGCAATAACTCAAGAACGAATGATGGCAGCTTTATGAGATTTGACACACACAAGCATCTGGTGAAGACCTCAGGATTTTTTCTTTGAAACATGACCTTTACCTACTTTTCAAGGTCACAGGGATAATTATGTGAAATCATCCTTGTCATCATGATAACTCAAGAACAAATGATGGCAGCTTCATGAAACTACACGCATAAGCATCTGGTGAAAACCTCGGACTAGTTCGGTGGACGGCGACCTTGACCTATTTTTCAAGGTCACAGGGACAATTATGTGAAATCCCAAGAATCGCAATAACTCAAGAACGAATGATGGCAGCTTTATGAGATTTGACACACACAAGCATTTGGTGAAGACCTCAGACTTCTCTTGATGGAACATGACCTTCACCTGATTTCAAGGTCACAGGGACAATTATGTGAAATCATCCTTGTCATCTTGATAACTTAAGAACAAATGATGGCAGCTTCATGAAACTTTACACGCAAAAGCATCTGGTGAAAATCTCGGATTAGTTTGGTGGACAGCGACCTTGACCTATTTTTCAAGGTCACAGGGACAATTACGTGAAATCCCAAGAATCGCAATAACTCAAGAACGAATGATGGCAGCTTTATGAGATTTGACACACACAAGCATCTGGTGAAGACCTCAGAATTTTTTCTTTGAAACATGACCTTCACCTACTTTTCAAGGTCACAGGGATAATTATGTGAAATCATCCTTGTCATCGTGATAACTCAAGAACAAATGATGGCAGCTTCATGAAACTTAACACGCAAAAGCATCTGGTGAAAACCTCGGACTAGTTCGGTGGACGGCGACCTTGACCTATTTTTCAAGGTCACAGGGACAATTATGTGAAATCCCAAGAATCGCAATAACTCAAGAACGAATGATGGCAGCTTTATGAGATTTGACACACACAAGCATCTGGTGAAGACCTCAGACTTCTCTTGATGGAACATGACCTTCACCTGATTTCAAGGTCACAGGGACAATTATGTGAAATCATCCTTGTCATCGTGATAACTTAAGAACAAATGATGGCAGCTTCATGAAAATTGACACACATAAGAATCTGGGAAGACTCCACATGAGTTTGATGGACGGTGACCTTAACCTGCTTTTCAAGGTCACAGGCCCATATCAATAATTCTAGAGTAAATGATGACAGTTTCATGATACTTGACACACCTAAGCTATCAAAGGAAGTAGATTTTATGGGTTTTTTACCCCTGCATCAATTTGCCTTGGTGCAGTGACGTTTTGTTCACAAATATTGTGTGGAGCGAATGTTGTGCAATGAGTTACCAGGGCTGAGGGTTGATGCATCTCTGATGCCTATGTTTATATTTCAAAAAAATTTACAAATCAAGAAAATTCTTTTCATTTTGATTGAGTAATATATTTTCAAAACATTTTGTCTTGGTTTAAAATGTTAATGCCAATATTTTTAGCTCCCACCACTAGTGCTCTTATCGATACAGGTTTTCACGTGTCGATACTTTTGTGTCTTGTGTCGAATAATGTTGATATATATCGATACAGGAACTGCCCAGCGTGAAAAGTAAATACGCTCATATTGTCCAGGTACAAGCTTCAGAAACGGCGATATAATTAAAATCTTTGTTTTATTATACACATAGAAATATTCTGACACGTGTCAACAATAGTCCGCCTTCATTTAATAAGTTTAAATTATGCACAAGTCAGAGAAAATGACAATTAATGTTAGGGGGAATAGGGACACATCGAACAGAGGATCACAGCTGTATGAAATGTGTTTTTGACTGTTTCTAAGATACCAAACAATGGAATGTCACTATTTCACTGATAAATAGCCACAGCACTATTATGACGTCATTACTCCTTCAACTACCTGAAATAACATACCAAAGTCAACTAAATAGGTTACATTTTTGTTCAGAGGGGATTAATGTTTAAATATACACATGGAAACATCATTAAATAACTTTTATGGCTAATGGGGCTGTCACACTATGACGTTTGGGAAACAAATTCTTGACCAAATGTTCAGCTCTATATTTTGAAATATCTAACTTTCTTCAAATTCAAGCTCGTTAATGAAAGTTCTGACCTCAGTTGGGAAACATTCGACTGCAAAAAAAGTTTTGGGATGTTTAAAATTTCCCTGATCATTCTGAACAAGTTAAACACAAACTTAAATGTAACGTTTTCAACTGTGTTAATCATGTTAGCACCATGTCAAGAAAAAGATCCTCACTCACTCAAACAAGAAAGCATCCATCCCATTGGTATTTTCTCCATTTTGATGTATTTTTTTACACAACATCAAGATTTTCACAAATGGCTACTCGCTCAACAACATATTATGTTACTGTGTGACAGTGCCACAAGCCATTAGCTGCAGAATTAGACCTTAGAATAGATGTGCTCCAAATGTTGTTCTATTCAGTTCAGAGGGAATTTTGATTAATGGTCTATATTTTGAAATATCTAACTTAATTCAAATTCAAGTAAAAAAATACCAAAATGTGTCAAAAGTTTACATATATTTGAATTATTTTATTTACAATTTTAACACAAATTACTTGAATTGTAAGACATTTTTTTTAAATTCTGTCTATTCACACTTAATTAATAACACCATTCTAGCTAAATATTAATGCCTCAGTTATGCAGATTGGTAGTGTAGTTATTCCCAAAAATGTTTTCAAAGCTAGCTGTGTCCTTTCTGTTGTTACCAAAGAAACCATCTTTTTCTGATTCATACCTCAACTGATTAAAATTGCAAACAACTGATTCAATTTGAAAACAAATTAAGAATCAAGAGAATCCATACTTTAGAATTTGTTACATCAAAAGATGAAATCGTTTTTGTAGTTATTTTTATACAAAACAGTTATCTAGCACGATGTGATTTTTTATTTTTTGGGTTTCACTTGTGAGGGACGTTTTTTTGTTTGGGGGGTGGGGGGGGGGTGGGGGAGACCTTTGGAAGACACTGTTTCGCAAATTGTTAGTTAGAAGAAAAATCTGTTGTGCATCATATGATTTTAACTATTGGAAACAGATTTAAAGTAATTTACATTTTTTGGGAAATTTTGTGCCAATTTTTTTTTTAAATTGGTTCCCCCCATTAAAAATAGATTTAAACTTACTTAAACTTACTAAAATGTGTACCATTTTGATTTTTTTTTTATTATGCAACAACAAAACATACATTTTAGAAAATTTATTTGTTCTATACAATACTGCAATGTTTTTCTTTCATGCATTTCATATTTACATCAAATGTACATATTAGTATATATACACAATATACATATGGGCAGGGGGGAAATACTTATGTTGTGAACTGGGCAAAAATGCCTATTTAATACAGACCATATCTGCATTTATTGAGATGAGGTGTAACAATGTCATGTAATAAATACCCCAAAAACCATCAATGATATTTCATTAACCTCAAGTGAACTCTAAGAATACCTGTCTCCCATTACAAGTAAAAAATATCTTATGTGTCACATTTATGGCAGATGGACAATGTATTTAAAACCCTAATTTTTATTCATTCTTATGAAGTCTTGCCATAGCGACCACAAAGCTCAGCTGTCATTTCATCATCCTATCCCCTCTTCAAAAAGGTATGGTTTCAGATTACTGCACTGAGTTTGTGAAAGTGTTTCTTCTGAAATATTTTGACAAGAAAATAAATTTTAAAAATAAAACATTAAATTTACAACTTTTTAAACATAAAATGATAAATATGTATTCATCGTCTTTCTTAATATGAACAGGATTTATTTAAATACATAATCTTTTTTTGGCTACAGCAAATATTTTCATATCTGCAATAAGTAATGAAAAGACACTATAAATCAAATTCATCTGTAAGATTTGCACAATAAACAAGACCAAGAATACTTTTACATAAAAAATATTGTATTCGAATAATGCCTTATTCAAAAGATAAGCCTTTATAAACCTCCTCCTTTTTATCATAAAAATAGAGCAAATATTTTGTTTAAAAGGCAAATCAGATGCTGCTGTTTGGACAAGTCTGGATTTTTTTCACAATATCACAGTATTTTGCTGGTTTCTGTGATGGAGACGAGATTATGTTATGATCCTGTGGGAGCCCGACCCATGCTGGCTGTGGAAGTACTCTGTGCTGCCATTCCTCGACCACTCAAAGTCTGGGTTTCTTTCTTTAAAACGTTAAGTAGTGTCTGTGAACTCTCTAAAATCTACAAGTATAAAAACAATAATGATGTTGATTATTTTTATATGCCCAGCAGAATGTGGAAATGAACTACAAATAAAGATGACAAACAGTTTAATTTTAACTAAATGGGACCAGCATTCTTTAAATTATAATCTAAAATAATAAATAGAATGAATATTACTTTATAAAATAATAAATCTTGCTGCTAGCTATGGCGATATTTTAAATGAAACCTTTATAAATATGTTTGAGGAATATAATAAGTCACTTTGATATTCCAGGTTTACAAGTGCATGATCTCATATTGGCACAACTTTAATCTCAATTAGATGATTATAATAAATTGATCAAACAATGTCCATACCTTCATGTAAGCTGCCTCAGTTTCTGCAATGGTGCGGTCAAATTCATTTCTAGATGCCATCTTTTTACTGAGACTCTCATTGATTTTAGCAAGTCGCTCTGTGAGAATTCTAATGTCATTCTGTATTTTTCTTTTCTCTTCTTCATCCTCCAAAATTTGTTTGTGAAGGCCATCTCTCTTTGTGCAGAGGTCTTCTATACCTGAAAATGAGGAAAATATGTGCATGCTTTATTTATATAGGCAGGTTCCAGGTAGTTATTAAATGGAAAACATGTGGAAATGCTTAGTGCATAGCCATATGTACACCAAGCATGTATAAAATATTACATTTTATCCTCATGACCAAAGAAAGTTCTCAATATGGTAATGAGAGTATTCCCCTACCCGCAAATAACATATTAAAGCCAGTAAATTAACTTGTTAAGTTGCAAAACGTGGTAAACTATTTAACACGTTTCTGAAAAATGAACAAACACACAGCTACACCAAACAGCTCCCTGCATGAAAAACTTTTCTTGATGAGTATTCTGAAAATGAAGGCTCATCTGAAGAGAATTTAAGTGAAATGGCCTAGTGGATAGATGGACAGACAGACGCCTAACATTGAAGTCCTCCTTACAATGCTTATGACAAGGAATGACTGCAAAGATGACAAGTTAACTTTGTGGATATAATTGTGCTAACAGTCACAGATAATTTAAGCCCCTTTTAAACCTTCAAAACTTCACATAAAATACAACTGACATTTAGCTAGTTAAAAATCTCTGCAAATCTTAAATGAAGAGACTGCTGTGCATGGTCAGTGAGGGTAGAGTAACTAGCTGTAAAGGCTGTAAAGGCCCAAAGCTCACAAAATATCCTTCAAGAAGGATAAATGACCCTGAGTGCCAAATTTATATTAAAAAGAAAAAGTGGAACGTTAGTAATTTTATTTATTTTATATGGTCGAACAGTCATGATCTAAGAAGTTGTGGTCGAACAGGGGAATGGCTGAATTGGGGAACAGTCAAAACGGCCAGTCACCATTGACATCGAACAGGGGACAGTGCCAACAACATGCCAGCAACAAACTTTAGACACCAGTGCTTTGTAGATCATATTGAATAACCAAGGTTTATAATCATTATAATCATTTAAAATAATTTAATATGCAGATAATATGGTCAGGCCTTGACATTAACATTTGTGATCCACTTGCCCACCGGGCAAGTAAATTTTAAAATCTACTTGCCCTGAATTACAATTCACTTGCCCTGAATTTTTGTCCCAATATTTGAATACGGTATAGGACTAAAGCTTATAGGATTTGTACAT
Source organism: Amphiduros pacificus (assembly GCA_949316495.1). Lineage (NCBI taxonomy): Eukaryota > Metazoa > Annelida > Polychaeta > Phyllodocida > Hesionidae > Amphiduros > Amphiduros pacificus. The sequence goes on from OX439004.1 coordinate 6,167,510, forward strand.
TCAAACATTGGCTGATAATTAGAAAAAATGCCCATATAACCCATAGAATACACAATATTTGGCTTGAAAAAGTTGAAATGAATAGTACATGTTTTTATTCAAAATAGCATGCAGTGACCTCAAGTTTGTTACAATTTTTTGTGCATATGCATAAGTACCAAATTTTTACGAAAACATAAAAATTGGCAATGGTCAGTCAATTCTTGACCAATTTATATCATTGATAACTCTTATTTTAGTTCCTTGGATATAAAAACAATAGGAATAGGGCCTTTTCTAACTCAGGAGTTCAATTTTTAAGCAGAGAAATACATGAAGACTTTGAGCTTGTGAGTAAAAATGTCACCCTGAATTGTCAATCTTGTAAGAATATAACCTACAATTATCACTTTATAAGATTAAGTAATTAATGTCAAGTGTTACTGATGGATATACCCCACTGTTACTCATCATACTTAAAATCAACTGTACATGTTTCCCGGATAATATAATGATTGACAAAGACAAAAATGTGCGAAATTGATAAGCTCTACCTCCCGATACAGTGCTTTGTGTGAAATACCATCTTGAGGAATATATATATTTAGCAGCATGCCATAACTTTATCTTGGTCAGGGTTTGGGAGGCAGGGGTAATACCAAGGACAACGGAGCTTGGACACAAAGTTATCTCTAATCAGGTGTCATCCCTGTGATGTGGTCAGCAGCTCTTTCTGTTCTCTGTGGGGTACTTTGATTGGGGACAGATTACAGTACTTGACCACCGGGCAAGTGGAACAGATGTATCAAGTTGCCCGGACTTGCCCGACAGGTGTGAAATATACCTCGGGCAAGCGGGCAACTGGCTAATGTCGAGGCCTGATGGTCAAGAAGAATACCAGTGAAGTCGGCCCCCCAAACGAAGTCGACCCCAAAGTGAAATCGCCCTGCCATAGGTGAACTCGGCCTCCAAGAGAAGCCGGCCCCAGTCACTCTGAACCGGCTCAAAACTCATGAAATCTCTTTAACCCCAAAGGACTAGCCCATCTAAATTTTGTTGATTGGCAGGACTAACCAACTTTTTTCTGGACTAGTGTATCCATGTACTAAATCTATAAAATTTATAACCATGGTTACTAAATTTGCTTAATAAAGTGATGGGGTCAAATGTTCATGATTAAGGCAGTCTGACGTCACGATCATGATTACATTGTAACAAATTGCAGCCCTTCAGAATGTTACAAATGACGTCATCAAGCCAGAACAATGGGGACGTCAACGTCCTTCCCGTCTGTTGCCGGTGGTGGACGTTGCCGTCCTTCCCGTCCGTTAGGGGTTAAAGAAGGCTATTTAACCCTGGCCTAAGGCTAAGGGCATTAACTAACCCTAGGGACCCTCGGTAGCTGTTAATTTTCTTCCAGTAACTTGATAATCTCAACACCTACATGTAAATCTGGGGGCGGACTTAGTTGTGGAACCCCGACTTGCGCGAGCAGAGCTCTGGAGGCTATGTCGGGTTGTGAGGTGTCCCCTATCTCTCGTGAAGAGACAGGTCGCGACACAGTGTCGCGACCTCAGTGTGGAAGGCACGCACACAGTACACTTACTATTAAGATATGTCAAATGTCTTACACATCTAATCTTGCTTTCTGGCAAGTTTCATGTCTGAATTAAATCATTTGAAGAAGTTATTTGGGGTCGCACTTCAGAGGCAGTGAATACCTCCCACTGATGAGCCATCGTAGGTGTTTGGAGTGTGCATCCTAACACCATATGAATACCTACGATTGGCTGTATCGTAAGTAGGTCAAGGAGAGGCCCCAAGTTTGTTGCACGTGTAAAACAGTATTCTGTCAGAAATTTAGTTGTATCGAGCTCCCGTAATCTAAACAAATATAAAAGCACACCAGGTGATCAAATTTAAGTACCAGAAAATCAACTTTTTCATTTGTCGTCTCATATCTAGCTGTCACGAGAATGTCACACTAGGTGTGTGGTTTGGAATCTCTTCACAGGTGAATGGGGTGACACTGAAACGGTCATATTGCTCCGACCAGCCCAGCCAGAAGAGAACAAGGAGGACCAAATGCCGTTTCTCTTAAACTAGGGCGGACTTCTCCTTGGGCCGAACTTTTCTCGGGGAGTCGACTTCGGGAGTCGACTTCACTCAGTGGTCGACTTCACTCAGTGGTCGACTTCACTCAGTGGTCGACTTCACTCAGTGGTCGACTTCACCCAGTGGTCGACTTCACCCAGTGGTCGACTTCACCCAGTGGTCGACTTCACCCAGTGGTCGACTTCACCCAGTGGTCGACTTCACTCAGTGGTCGACTTCACTCAGTGGTCGACTTCACCCAGTGGTCGACTTCACCCAGTGGTCGACTTCACTTGTTACCGTCAAGAATACCAAAAATTGTTTTTTCCACCAATCAAAATAATTTCAGTACAGATCACGTTACTGTTGACAGTGTCAGTGTTGTTAGATGGCAGTGCATGTGGCAGAGGGTGTTTTTAGTGAGTCACTGAGTAAAATGTTTACAAAAGATCGTGTCTTTAAATCACATTCATGAGATTCTAAACTTACATTTCACTAGCTCGTTGTTGTAACTTTGTAGTGCTGCACCTTGTTGTGACATTTTTTCTGGATGTTCACACACGAAAATTGTGATGGAAGAGAAAAATATCTTGCCCGCTTGTCAAGCAACCGTTTGTTTGGACAGGTTCGTGTACAAAACGTCATCATTCTAAACTCAATACGTCATCAAAAAGTGTGCACACAATGGAGAGATGAGCATGTTCGCACTTTTAAAGATTTGTCAAAGTCTTTTGTCGTTGATTCCTTAATTACCGAATCTTTGGATAAATTAGCCAGTGGTAAGTCTAGGTTAACACAGAAGTTGATTTAGCGGATGTAATTTATTGTATTTATTAACGTTAATTGCAGTTGGAAGTGAAACTATGAATTATCGCCCATTTTACGTCAAAATTTCGTAAACATTATTTGGTGCCAGTTTCACTAGATTGGTCATTGCTACTCCAATCTGGTCAGAACTCATCACATGTACTCAGAATTGGCTAACTTAGATCTGTCATTGACCTTCGGGAGTTTGTGAGGTGGAAAGTCAGGAGTCTGACTGACCAGCTACCCATCATAGGCCGATTGCGGGTTACCATCTTGTTTTTTTTAATGATTAGATTTTAGAGAGTTTTTTGTGCACTTCCGATTGTAATTGTGCAGTTCCGGCGTGTTGTTTTCAATGGGGCAGTATGGCGACCCGCAATCGGCCTATTTTAGACAACACTGTCAACAGTAAGAGCCTAAGCGACAAGGGCCTTGAATGGGGAAAACATTGTGCCTTGTCAATGCACACTGTTTTCCCCTTCATAAGTACACACTGACAGGGGCCTATATTTGTGCTAGAATAATTTGCACTTGCCAGTTTGATGCACTCATTTTCCTACATCTCAAAGTTTACTTGGCAAAACCAATTGACATCCAGACGATTCTTCTCCTAATTCACAACAAATTTACAGTAATGTTAATTACAAGGCCATCCGTAACTCAAAAATGACTCTGTTGCCAGTTAATTTGAAAATATCCTTTTTCATTTGTCAATGATTTGTCTATATTATTTATTCTGAGAAAGCCATCTATGATATATTGATATTTAGACACATGGTGATCACCGCTTCCCGTTATTGTTACTTTGGAAAGTGATTGTAATAGTCTGTTACCTGCTTTCTGATTGGTCGAAATAATTGCCAATGTCTCCCACCATTGTCTCGACTGCTGTGATTGGTCAGCAAACCGGATGTTCATGTGGCGCTCTTAGTATTATTATTAAGATATGCTATGGGACAAACACATTTCATATCCTTTGAACTTATGTCATGTAATATTGCTCATTAAACATTGTTTTTTGAAAAACTAGAAGAGAAATGAGTGCATCAACCTTTTGGGCATACATTACTCTGGGACTAATAGAATATTTAAGAAAGGATTTGCAACAAATGATTTTTTGCTCTGCACAGAAAAAAGAGTTTTGGTTTGTGTTCGTTATAAGATAGTTGAATAATTAAATATATTCATCAATTTGGACAGAGTAAATTCTGTCAGCCCCCTCTACTTAAAATTAATGTGGATGAAGACTGTCCCTTTCAAAGTAAAAATAAATAAACAAGAAAAAGAACTGTACCTCCATTTCAACCAGAAAGTATCACACTGTGCAAGATAAGTGCTTCATATTTAAATTACTTCAAAACTGATTTCAATAGTAAATATGGAAATATGTTTGAGAATATCCTTTGCTTTAATATTCAAAGGAATTATTCACAAATTATAAAAAAAGGAATAAGATTGTAAAGTGATGACAACTGACTTTTTGCTTCTCATGTCTACCCTTTTGAGTAGAAGCACACAAGTGTCTTTAAAACCTATTTAAACAAACAAATTAAATAATTTTGAAAGCAACATTTTGATGTGGAGTGTTATCATAGATTAGAGGCACTGAAAGATTCAATGACATCATGAGAATTTAACAAAGGTAAATTCATGAGGGAGGGGAATGAAGCTAAGTCAAGCCTCATACTAAAATTATGTTAACATTTTTCAGGAAATTGTTTTGGAGTGGACAAAAATCTGTGACTTTGACCATGGCAATGGTGGATCGTTGGGTGAATGACCGTCTCCATGACATCCTGGGGATATCAGATAAAGTAATAGGCCAATACATGATAAGTCTGGCTGAAAAGGCATCAAGCCCCCAAGAATTTATCGCCAGACTCCGAGAAACAGACACAGTAGAGGTCGACCCAAATATGGTCAACTTTGCTAACGAACTCTGGAATAAGGTGAGAATTGAGACTCATGGACATGGAAAAAATAAATTATATGCATCTACTCTAAGATTCTATTGGAACAATGTTTTGGTTTACAATTAGTTTTAAACTGCATCCTAGAAAGGACATTTTGTGCAAATATGTTAAAATTGTTTTAGGTACCTCATAAGACTTTGAATAAGGGAGAGAAGCCAGCACGAGCAGCAGAGAAAGCGGCGAGGGAACTGCAGGCCAAAAACAGCAGTTATGCACTGTTATCAAGTGATGAAGAGGAAACATTTCAGGCACCTGTCAAGGTAGAAGACTATCCTAGATGGTACAGTTATTCAATGAGGCTCTGAAAGTTAATCACCCAGTCTGTCCTGTGTTTGTTGTCCATCCATCCTTCCATCTTTCTGTCCGCTCTAATGATACTATTTTCTATAAGCTTCAGATCTGGGGATCCATTTGTGTATCCATGATAATATGGATTAAAGTTGGCAACACATGATTCATTTTAGACTATACATTTGAGCAATCACAACCTTTGACTAATGGAGTAATTTAATGATTAATATTACAATTGCAGTGCAATATATATTAAATTGTATTCTCTGGATGTAGCCAAGTCTACTAAATATTTTAGTTGACACCACAGTTTATTTGTATACCTTTTGTGACAAATTTATCAAAAGGTAAGAAAATGACAAAGGTCGGGTAAAGGTTACATATAGACATCATACATACCAAAATATATTTTGATGTTTTTTATATATATTTTTTTTACAGAAAATAAAAATGTCAAAAAGAGAGGAAAAAAAGAAGTCGAAAAAGCGTCACCTTCGAAAACGTGATTCCTCTGAAGATGAAGAGAGTGACCAAGATATCAGGTAAAGTTTAATTACAAGAATACTATATATACCTAGGACAATATTGATAACAAGTAATATAAACATAGAAGGTAATATATTGATATCATTTGGTACAGCAGGTGTTATAGATAACATGCAAATTTAAAAGAAGCTTTACCATCAGTTAAATTCACATTCATAAGATTATGGCATTCTGTGCATTGTTGTAGCTTATTGTAACTAACTGGTGTCAAATATTATCTGGCTATGATATCACAGGCAGAGTAATGTGTTTGTATTTATCAATAAGGTGTGTTCCAAATAATTTGGACTCTTAAAAGTTCTAATATCATCATTGTACTTTGTAGAGAAACAAAATCAAGAACAAAGGCTGAGTCTGAATCAGAAGATGAGATGGACAAAATGGAAAGAGAAAGACAAGAAGACATGAAGGAGAGAGATGAATTTGCCAAAAGGCTTCTGGATAAGGATAAAGATAAACAGAGATCAGTCATGTCGAAATCAGAGAGAAAGGTGAGAGAGAAGAAATCACTTTTTTATCCAGGGGATTTAAGGGAAATTTGAAAAATAGATTCTCGAAAATTTGGCGTAATAAAGAAAAAGACATGATAATGAGAAAATTAAAATTTTGTTTCTGGTAGTTGAGAGGTGTTTCTGAAAGATAGATTTAAGAAAAATTAACCAAATAACATGTGTCTGCAAGACCAAATTTTCTGCTTATATTATATTTTACAGTTTATAAAAAAATTAAAAGCCTAAATTCTTTTTATTTCAGGCTTATGAGGAAGCAAAGAAGAGACTACAGTTGGAAAGTGAGGATAGAAGAAAAATCATTCCTGAGATCAAGAAGAAATCAAGACAAGACTATCTGAAGAAAAGGAGAGGGGACAAATTGGATGATTTGGAGATGGAAATTCAAGAGGAAGAATATTATTTTGGTGATCAAAGGTACCTTTTTCATATAGAAGGATTATGAATAAAAATGTAAAGAGAAATTCTTTATCATTTGGAAAAAATAAAGTTGTATATTGGTTTGAAAAATGTATATATCGTGTACTTGCAGTCTTACAAAGCGTGAAAAAGCAGATCTTGATTATAAAAGGAAGATCTTGAAGCTTGCCAAGGAACATGAGAAAGCTGGCGAACTGGAGAAGGTGGACAGATATTATATGCCTACAGATGATGTGGTAAGTACGAGTATCTCAGACAGTCCTATATCTGTGTGTACTATAGGGTGCACTGAAAATAATCTCCATTCCTCTGGTACTTAATATCCTAATAGTAATAGTAATACTGATGATGATAATAATGATATAGTTGGCATCATCAGGTTGAGAGTTGAGACAGTGGTAGGATTGCAGATTTTTTTTTTTTTTTTTATTTGACCAGTAGAGACCAACTGACAAATGGTAACAAGAAGTATCTACAGTAAAATTTGTCTGCAAAACTCACGAAATATTTGTAATATGTTCAAAATATGATAGAATATTGAATATTGGTCTAGTATTGAATAGGAATGAAATCAAAGCAATTTATGGTGACTTTTGTGCATTGTTTAGAAACCTCAAGAGAAGTACATGGAGGATGCCAACGAAAGAGGACCTAACTATGAGCAGAAGAAGTGGGAGGAGGAGCACATGAATGCAGCCATGATGAACTTCGGGGCCAGAGATGCCAAGCAAAAGAGGAAGGTAAGACATACTCACAGTTTTGATGGTTTAAAAATAAAAATTTGGTATAATTATGCAAAAAATATTTGTTATTTCATGAAAATGTTATTTTATTCTATAAAATCACAGTAGAATCTGAAAATTTCTCACTGAAATGGTTTATAGTTTAACTTCTTGTTTGGCAGGGAAGTAAGGAATAAGTTATTATCTTGAATTCTGTGATGTGTATTGCATAATGAGAGCTGTGTTTCCATTCAGGCTAAGGAGAAGGAGTATGAGTACGTAATGGATGAGGAGATTGAGTTTGTGCAATCCCTTCAAATGCCAGGAACCAAAGACAAAAAGGTATTCACAATCTCCTAGTATGAGTCCACTCACTTTGTGAAAGATATTTATGAATTTCAATATTATTTCAATATTACTTGATTGATTACATAAAATCTTAAAATAGAAATAATAAAAAGTATTCACAATCTTCTATTATGAGTGCAGTCAATTTCTGAAAGATTTTTTATAAAAGTTATCTGAAAATGATGTAAAAATGTAAAGATAAAATTCATATAGCACTGATTTCAAAAAATTGTATACTGTACTCATAGTGTTTGAAAGTTACTGGACTCCAAGTAAATGCTCTATCAATTGAGCTGTGTTTTGTTATCAATTTATTGAGAACATGAACTCTTTTTCACATCAAAAAATTGAACAATTTGTTTTGGAATAGGAAAACAATATTAGGGCGATAAGAGACTGATTAAGTACATAGAATCTTTTTCACATAGATTTTATAAAATTGTTTTGAAATCTGAAAAAAAATCTTGTTTTGCTGCGGTTTATACTCATGCATGTTATTTATGTTAGGGAGATAAGCAGATATCGGAGGCCCAGAGAAAGAAGATGTCCATCCAGGAGACGCGTCAGAGCCTGCCCATCTGGCCATTCAGAAAGGATCTGATTGAGGCTATACGTAACCACCAGGTTCTCATCATAGAGGGCGAGACTGGTTCAGGCAAAACCACCCAAATACCTCAGTACCTTCACGATGCTGTATGTAACTTTTTTATCCTCAAAATCTCATTTAGTGTGCATTATCAAATTTATAAAACAATGCAAGATCTTACTTCCTGTAGTTTTCTGAGTACTATTCCAAATGTCTTATCAATTGAAGTTTTCATTTTGTATGTATTTTTTTATTCTCAATATTAGATTGAGTGCACACTTTCAAAAGTATAAAACAATGTGAGATTTTACTGCTTGTTATCATCTGAATAATCTTCCAAGTGTCTTGTTAATTTAAGTTTTCATTTTCTGGTCCTATAGGGTTTTACAAAGGATGGAATGAAGATAGGGTGTACCCAGCCCCGTCGAGTGGCTGCCATGTCCGTCGCAGCACGTGTTGCAGAGGAAATGTCCTTCAAACTAGGCAATGAGGTCAGGAATTAAATCATCATATGAGATACATTATATCAAACAAGGCAGTGAATTAAATCATCATACGATACACGCAAACAAATCATATGAGACACATTTGTAACTTATTGCAACTCTTTTTAACAAATCTAAAATCAGTATTGATTGAGATATTTTTATTCTTCTCTAATAATAAAATAATCCAATGCCATTGTAGGTTGGCTACAGTATACGTTTTGAGGACTGCACTTCCGAAAGAACCATGATCAAATACATGACAGATGGAATGCTCTTGAGAGAATTTCTTGGGGAACCAGACCTGGGAAGCTACAGGTAAGACAGTAAAAAGTGTAAGCAAATATCACTTTTATATGATCAAAATACAGGCAGTGTTTTGCTAAAAAGTATTATTTGATTTTACTATTAGATGTTGTCACTTCATTTTGATCTTGTTTTAATTTTTATTTTTAGCGTGATGATAATCGATGAAGCTCACGAACGTACCCTGCACACAGACGTGCTCTTTGGCCTTGTGAAGGATATAGCCCGCTTCCGGCCTGACCTCAAACTACTCATATCTAGTGCTACACTGGACACTGAGAAATTCTCTGAGGTAAGTAATCCTTTATTATGATGAATGACAGAAAAGTAAATGATACAGCCAGATAACAAGACACCATAAAATGATCAAGAGAATAGTGACTAGACATTTTTCATATGATTTATTTTATTTTTTTGTTATTCTGACTTTTTGTTGAGAGCTGATCATCAGTTTCACTGTCTTTTAGTGGGAATCATTATAACAGACCATTTTTCATGTTATTCTCTTATGTACATCTTACAGTTTTTCGATGAAGCGCCGATATTTCGCATACCCGGTCGGCGTTTTCCGGTGGATATTTACTACACCAAGGCTCCGGAGGCGGACTACCTGGACGCAGTGGTCGTGTCCGTGCTCCAGATCCACTGTACTCAACCTCTGGGTGATATCCTGGTGTTCCTCACCGGGCAGGAGGAGATAGAGACAGCCCAGGAAATGTTACAGGTAGGTAGCATGATATAGATATGTGCCCTGCCCAGATGTTACAGGTAGGTAGTTATGAGTTACAGGTGTGTACCCAGATATTACAGGTTGGTAGTTATAAGATGTTACAGGGGTGTACCCAGATGTAACAGGTAGGTAGTTATAAGATGTTACAGGTGGGTACCCAGATGTTACAGGTAGGTACATGTAGTTATAAGATATTACAGGTGTGTTCCCAGATGTTACAGGTAGGCAGTTAATAGATGTTACAGGTGTGTACCCAGATGGTACAGGTAGATAGTTTTAAGATTTTACAGGTAGGTAGTTGTAAGATGTTACAGGTATGTGCCCAGATGTTACAGGTAGGTAGTCATAAAAGAAGATGGTACAAGCCAAAGCTGTATCTAGGAGATGTGACAGTTTGTTTCTTTCTTTTAAAATGTATTCAATAATCTGACAAATTTGTTTTCCGACACTAACAGTGTTTGTCCGGCCAAAGATATATTAGTATTCATAGAAGTACAGATAAAAACAAAAGTAAATTGATATCAACAAAATCTTTTTGATTGATAGTTTCAAAGATGTTGTCATTTTATCTTTAGGAAAGAACACGTAGACTGGGAACGAAGATTAAGGAGTTAGTCATACTTCCCATCTATGCGAATCTACCCACTGAACTCCAGGGAAAAATATTCGAACCTACGCCACCTGGTGGGAGAAAGGTCAGTTTACATATGCATGTAAAAGTGCTATTTTTGTGATACAGATTTATTTCAGTCATGATGATTCACAATCTTATTCTCTGATTTTTATTGTAATTTAACATCAGTATACTTGATATTTTACCTGCCATCATGTTCAAACTAAATTAATAACTTCAAAATATTAAAATGTGTGTTCACTATTTCAGGTCATTCTTGGTACAAACATAGCAGAGACCTCACTAACCATTGATGGAATTACATATGTCATAGATCCAGGTTTCTGTAAACAAAACAGTTACAACGCTCGCACAGGTATGGAGTCTTTGGTGGTTGTTCCCATCTCCAAGGCATCAGCCAATCAGAGAGCAGGAAGGGCCGGGCGTGTCGGTCCAGGAAAATGTTTTCGTTTGTACACAGCATGGGCTTATAAAAATGAACTAGAGGAAAACACAATACCGGAAATACAAAGAACTAATTTGGGAAATGTTGTTTTATTATTAAAAAGTTTAGGAATCAATGATTTGATTCACTTTGATTTCATGGATCCACCTCCACATGAGACACTTATCCTTGCATTAGAACAGTTATATGCCCTGGGGGCACTCAACCATGTCGGGGAACTGACCAAGATGGGTCGCAGGATGGCGGAGTTCCCAGTAGACCCTATGCTGGCCAAGATGATACTAGCTTCAGAACAGTAAGTCTCTGGAACCATCAAAATGCAACCATTCATATTAGGCCTAAAAAAAGAAGCTTGTTTCCAATTTTCCTTCCTTCCCTTCTTACTTCAAACCAGCTACCCAAATGTTTTTTTTGTTTTTTTCACTTATTAGGTGAAAAGACATACTTTTAGTTGTAATGTCATTAAAAGATATTTATTCTCAATATATTTCATCACTTTTAACCAAAAAAAATATTAAAAAATAAAATAAAAATCTATCCCCTTTCCTTTTTTTCAGGGCATGTTATTGGAAACAATGTTATAATTTTCTTTGGCCTTATTGCTGATACATAGTTATTTGTTAAACATGTATCAATATTAGATATTTCATGTTTTGAAATTCAGCTTATGCTTTTATATTAATAATCTTTATCAGTTCTACGCACATTTTGATAATCATTTATTGAAAGCACATCATTGATTGAAAAGTAATTAATTACTAGTACATTAATTACTAGTACATTATGCTTGAAATGTTTGAAGTAATTACCACATTATTAATGGCATTATGCACTTGTAGATACCAGTGTGCAGAGGAGATCTTGTCCATTTGTGCTATGCTGTCAGTCAACAATTCTATATTCTACCGTCCTAAAGATAAGATTGTTCATGCTGACACAGCTCGACAGAACTTCTTTGTGCCAGGAGGTGACCATATGGTTCTCCTTAATGTATACAACCAGGTGAGTCCAGTACTCTGGAGAATAGCGCATCCCATTTTGTCGAATAAATGCCTGGACCAGTGGATCACACGCATACCGGAACCACCTTGAGTGCACAGTCCTTTGCACTCTGACACTTGAATTATCCAACATTTCACAGACCAACTGATATTTTCTTTAAAGCAGTTTCTTTCATTTAAAGTGTATTCAATAAACTGACAATTTTTTATTCCGACACTAACAGTGTTTGATCACACTAAACAAGAATATTTCAATGTCAATTGGTTTATTATTCCTGACACAATTTCATACCTTTCGGTCAGTCTTAAGGGGAATGACTTTCTGTATATCTTTTTCAAATCTAAACATGTTTGATAATGTTTTTTGCATTGCTCTGAAAATTATCAGACAAAATCATTTCGAGAATCTACTTGTGATAAATATCCAGATATTTTTACATTTGAATGCCCAAGTTTGAGTGTATGTGGATGAAGTCTGTATGTCGTGTATGTTTCAGTGGGTGGAGACTGGACACTCCACACAGTGGTGCTATGAGAATTTCATCCAGCATCGGTCTATGAAGAGAGCGCGGGACGTACGCGATCAGCTGGAGGGATTGATGGAGCGTGTGGAGATAGAGATCAAGTCCAACCCACTCGACTCCGTCGCCATCAGAAAGGTACCTCCCCACCTTGATGATAACACACCACAACATTCTAATCTGTCTAGAGTCTGGTTGAACATTGTATAAAGCTTTCTCTTTGTATCAAAATCTCATTGATTTTGAAAAAAAAATTAGCTAAAAGATAATCAAGCCAATTTTTTTTTTAACACAGCTGTGTATTTATTCTTGTTATGTTGTACATTACAGTTCACTTTATAGTAAATTTATTTATTTGTATGTTGCAGGCAATTACAGTAGATTTAATATTATGTTGCACACTACAAATGACTTTATAGTAAATTTGCTTTTTTTGCATTTTGTATGTTGCAGGCAATGACAGCAGCGTTTATTATTGTTATTTTCATTATGTTGCACATTACAGTAAGCTTTATTGTAAATTTGCTTATCTTGTATTTTGTATGTTGCAGGCAATTACAGCAGCGTTTATTAATATAATTTTCATTATGTTGTACATTACAGTAAGCTTTATTGAAAATTTGCTTACTTTGTGTTTTGTATGTTGCAGGCAATAACGGCTGGGTTTTTCTACCACACGGTGCGTTTGTCTAAGACTGGTGGTCAGTATAAGACTGTGAAGCATCATCAGACGGTGCTGGTCCACCCTAACAGCTCCCTACTGGAGGACCGGCCACGCTGGCTCATCTACCATGAACTCGTCTTCACAACCAAAGAATACATGCGACAGGTTAGAACACTTAACTCGTGCCCCTGTCGTCACATCTATCAGCAATTATCAGCAAAATAGAAATTACTGTTCCATTTTAATGTTCACTTGCCCATTAAATGTAATTAGGGAGCTGAAATTCAGAATCACACTTATCCTTTGGAATAATTGTAAAATTACCTTGTAAAAATTGTAAAATGAATTATCCACAACCAAAGAATACATGCGACAGATTAGAACACTTGACTCATGCCTCTGTCGTCACATTTATCAGCAATTATCAGCAGGCTTGTTAAAAAGAAAATCGCTCAGGCACTTTTATTGAAGTCAGTTCAAATGTGACTGGGATATTATCAATCATTTTTAATACCGAGTCAATTAATACAGATAACAGATATATTTTTACAGGTCGTACTTAATTAGTCTGCCCAAGGTGTTAGGGCAGTGAACAATGCTTGTAATTTCAATTTTAAAAAATGCTTGGGCATATACAAATTTATTAAGTTGAAAGGTTTTTCTTTGCCTAAATTGCCTATTTATTTGCAGGTTATAGAGATTGATAATAATTGGCTCCTAGAGGTGGCGCCACATTATTACAAGGCAAAGGATCTGGAGGATGGATCTGGTAAGAAGATGCCCAAACAGACGGGAAAGTCTCGGGAGGAAGTAACAAGACAGTATTAGAGAGGAATCAGAAATGCCTTTTTAAAATACTGGCAAAAAAACACTGGACCATATTGACAATATCTGTAGGAATTGATGAAGATTTCTCAACTATTTAATGTAAAATAGCTTCACAAATTACCGCAACCTGGAATTCATGGAGCATATCAAAACTAACATGAAAGGCTCGAGAGGAAGTCACAATAACAGAAAATGTTTGATGGCTTGGGAAGGAAATCATCTGATGTTATTAAGATCATGTGCTTTAATTATGGGATGAATGATTATGAAAGTGAAGAACTGTAGCTCAGTCATTACAAATTTGTATAGATATGGGAACCACTGCCAAGAAATTCCTTACATCAGGAAATCATATTAATTTTTTCCACATATTTTAATTAAAAAGAAAATAATACAAATGTTAAGCAAAAATCAAAGAACTGAATTGAGCAAATGTTTGAATCAAATCATGACAAGAAACCAATACATTTATGAGTATATTTAAGAAAAATGATTGTCTTGGATAAAGTGTATGTTTTTGATATTGAGCACAATGCAACAGAATAATATGTATTTAGATCATGAAACCCAGAGATTTTATATGAAATTTGATGAAGTAAATTAAATGAAATATTTTGAATAAACATCTGTTTATAAATATTGAGTGTATATAATGTAAATATAGAAAGAAACATATATTTTTCACAAGTCATCTGGAGTTCTTACTTTTTTATATTAATTATAACAAAGCAATATAATAGAGTATTTTTAAATTCTACTAGTTTGTGTTTGATGTCAGAGGTGGAAAATACTAACATGGAAGTGATAGAATGATGGAAAGTACTAACTTGGAAGTGATAGAATGATGGAAAGTACTAACTTGGAAGTGATAGAATGACGGAAAGTACTAACTTGGAAGTGATAGAATGATGGAAAGTACTAACATGGAAGTGATAGAATGATGAAAAGTACTAACTTGGAAGTGATAGAATGACGGAAAGTACTAACTTGGAAGTGATAGAATGATGGAAAGTACTAACATGGAAGTGATAGAATGATGAAAAGTACTAACTTGGAAGTGATAGAATGACGGAAAGTACTAACTTGGAAGTGTTAGAATGGTGGAAAGTACTAACTTGGAAGTGTTAGAATGGTGGAAAGTACTAACATGGAAGTGATAGAATGATGGAAAGTACTAACTTGGAAGTGATAGAATGATGAAAAGTACTAACTTGGAAGTGATAGAATGACGGAAAGTACTAACTTGGAAGTGATAGAATGATGGAAAGGACTAACTTGGAAGTGTTAGAATGATGGAAAGTACTAACTTGGAAGTGATAGAATGACGGAAAGGACTAACTTGGAAGTGATAGAATGACGGAAAGTACTAACTTGGAAGTGATAGAATGATGGAAAGTACTAACATGGAAGTGATAGAATGATGAAAAGTACTAACTTGGAAGTGATAGAATGACGGAAAGTACTAACTTGGAAGTGTTAGAATGGTGGAAAGTACTAACTTGGAAGTGTTAGAATGGTGGAAAGTACTAACATGGAAGTGATAGAATGATGGAAAGTACTAACTTGGAAGTGATAGAATGATGAAAAGTACTAACTTGGAAGTGATAGAATGACGGAAAGTACTAACTTGGAAGTGATAGAATGATGGAAAGGACTAACTTGGAAGTGTTAGAATGATGGAAAGGACTAACTTGGAATTGATAGAATGATGGAAAGTACTAACTTGGAAGTGTTAGAATGACGGAAAGTACTAACTTGGAAGTGATAGAATGATGGAAAGGACTAACTTGGAATTGATAGAATGATGGAAAGTACTAACTTGGAATTGATAGAATGATGGAAAGTACTAACTTGGAAGTGATAGAATGACGGAAAGTACTAACATGGAAGTGATAGAATGACGGAAAGTACTAACTTGGAAGTGATAGAATGATGGAAAGTACTAACTTGGAAGTGATAGAATGATGGAAAGTACTAACTTGGAAGTGATAGAATTATGAAAAGTACTAGCTTGGAATTGATAGAATGACAGAAAGGACTAGCTTGGAAGTGATAGAATGACGGAAAGTACTAACTTGGAAGTGATAGAATGATGAAAAGTACTAACTTGGAAGTGTTAGAATGATGGAAAGGACTAACTTGGAATTGATAGAATGATGGAAAGTACTGACTTGCAATTGATAGAATGATGGAAAGTACTAACTTGGAAGTGTTAGAATGATGGAAAGGACTAACTTGGAAGTGATAGAATGATGGAAAGTACTAACTTGGAAGTGATAGAATGATGGAAAGGACTAACTTGGAAGTGATAGAATGATGGAAAGTACTAACTTGGAAGTGATAGAATGATGGAAAGGACTAACTTGGAAGTGATAGAATGATGGAAGTACTAACTTGGAAGTGTTAGAATGATGGAAAGACCTAACTTGGAAGTGATAGAATGACGGAAAGTACTAGCTTGGAAGTGATAGAATGACGGAAAGGACTAACTTGGAAGTGATAGAATGATGGAATGGACTAACTTGGAAGTGATAGAATGATGGAAAGGACTAACTTGGAAGTGTTAGAATGACGGAAAGGACTAACTTGGAAGTGATAGAATGATGGAAAGTACTAACTTGGAAGTGTTAGAATGATGGAAAGTACTAACTTGGAAGTGATAGAATGACGGAAAGTACTAGCTTGGAAGTGATAGAATGACGGAAAGGACTAACTTGGAAGTGATAGAATGATGGAAAGAACTAACTTGGAAGTGATAGAATGATGAAAAGTACTAACTTGGAAGTGATAGAATGACGGAAAGTACTAACTTGGAAGTGATAGAATGATGGAAAGTACTAACTTGGAAGTGATCGAATGGTGGAAAGTACTAACTTGGAAGTGATAGAATGACGGAAAGTACTAGCTTGGACGTGATAGAATGACGGAAAGGACTAACTTGGAAGTGATAGAATGATGGAAAGAACTTACTTGGAAGTGTTAGAATGATGGAAAGTACTAACTTGGAAGTGATAGAATGACGGAAAGTACTAGCTTGGAAGTGATAGAATGACGGAAAGGACTAACTTGGAAGTGATAGAATGACGGAAAGTACTAACTTGGAAGTGATAGAATGATGAAAAGTACTAACTTGGAAGTGATAGAATGATGGAAAGTACTAACTTGGAAGTGATAGAATGATGGAAAGTACTAACTTGGAAGTGATAGAATGACGGAAAGTACTAACTTGGAAGTGATAGAATGACGGAAAGTACTAACTTGGAAGTGATAGAGTGATGAAAAGTACTAACTTGGAAGTGATAGAATGATGGAAAGTACTAACTTGGAAGTGATAGAATGACGGAAAGACTAACTTGGAAGTGATAGAATGATGGAAAGTACTAACATGGAAGTGATAGAATGATGGAAAGTACTAACTTGGAAGTGATAGAATGACGGAAAGTACTAACTTGGAAGTGATAGAATGATGGAAAGTACTAACTTGGAAGTGATAGAATGATGGAAAGTACTAACTTGGAAGTGATAGAATGATGGAAAGTACTAACTTGGAAGTGATAGAATGGTGGAAAGTACTAACTTGGAAGTGATAGAATGACGGAAAGTACTAACTTGGAAGTGATAGAATGATGGAAAGTACTAACTTGGAAGTGATAGAATGACAGAAAGGACTAACTTGGAAGTGATAGAATGATGGAAAGTACTAACTCGGAAGTGATAGAATGGTGGAAAGTACTAACTTCGAAGTGAAAGACTGATTAGACACTAATAAGATGTCCATATATATGGACAGTACACCACCTCGCAGGTACCTGTATGCCTTTGCCCGGAATTCCGGTCACACGTCACTGGAACTTGTGGTTGTTGTTTAGGGTTTCCCTGTTCTATATTTAAGTCAATCAATCAGAGCAATCCCCTCAATAATAGTGACATTATTCGCCTGCTACACAAACCCATTGTAACAAGATGTCCTTGATAGTCCTAATACAGATTTGGACTGCATAGTCTAAAGACTGATGGAAAGTACCAAAGGGGATTTTTTAATATATTTGGGTACAGATAATTCCAGTCCAGAATGCCATTGAATTTATATTGAGGAATTCACATCTCCTGGATCTTCCCTTTTTAGCTCTTCCGAGACTTAAGCTGCAAGCTTTATGAGGGGGGGAAAATGTCTGTCCGTCCGTCTGTCAACATTTCTTAAAAAATCTTCTTCTCCAAAACTACCAGTACTATATCTTTCATATTTTATATAGAGGTAGATATATAGGTGAAGATTCAGATTCCTTCAAATCTTGATGTCACCATTGACCTTAGTGCAGTGACCTTGATGTCACAAATTTTGTAAGGAGTATATCTCAGCAACCACTTATGAGAAGATATTAAAACTTGGTACACAGAAATGACTTAGGTCATAGCCGTGCCTCGTCATACTTTCTTAGTCATGTGACCTTTGACCTTGACACATTGACCTTGACTTCAAAATTTGTGAACATGCCACATCATAACCATTAGAAGTGAAATAAATGCACTTCATATCTGTTATATACCAATACTATGTTTAAAAATCTTCTCCTCCTTCATATCTGCTATATATCAACATTCTTTTGAACACCATTTACATTTTATACAGATTTGACCTTTGACCTTGATACTGTGACCTTGACCTTTGTATTATTGTGCAGGCCATAGCTCATGAACGATGAACTGGAGATACTAAATATCTGTTATGTATCTACACTATGTTTAAAAAAATTATTCTCCAAAACTACCAGTAATATATGTTTTAAGTTTTATACAGAGGTAGATATTGAGGTGAAGATTCAGATTCCTTCAAATCTTAGTGATGTCACCATTGACTTTAGTGCAGTACAAAGTTGCAGCCCATGGGAATGTTACAAAATGACGTCACTGAGCCAGAACAATAGGGACCGGTGGTGGACGTTGCCGTCCTTCCCGTCCGTTAGGGGTTAAACACCAATTTTGAAAAAAAAAAAATTCAGAATTCACATATTGGTGATAAATGTATTTGTCTTTCACATCTATTAACTTTTTGATTGATGCATCCCCATTTGTGTATGTAAAATCTTTTTGAACAGGATCCAATTGCATATCCTACTTTTTAAAGCACACTTCTTTCTTGGCGTCATTTGTATGTGGAATGTTATCATAGAGGCACTGAAAGATAAAATTATGTCATAAAATTATGGCAACATACTTATGACGTCATGAAATGTATTGTCCTTTGGATAGTGCCAGACTGACGTCAAACAGTGCTACCCTACTTTGAGCTTCATTTGAGGTCAAACAAAGTTCACACTACCTGTGTTTACCTGTCATGTGCAGCATATGGCTCAGACATATCTCTGCTGAGAGTGCAACTTCTATGCCTCATATTACTCTTTGTATAACTTCAATTTGTCATATTGGTCATATGTGGATGAGTATTCAATACATCAAATTATAGGATTGATGCTTAATACCTTTGAATAAGAATCTAATTTCCTGGTCATTTCCAGATAAACCTTTCACTGCTTAATTAGTATATCCTGACAAAACCTTACTAAATGTCTGGTGGTGTTATGGTGGATCTTTGAGTAATATATATTACCCTGAATATGGATCAACCTTCAACCTGTGCAATATTTTATTTGGAGATTATTGTGTTAATTTCATGTCCCTTAAATGCCATATCATGAACAACAGTGTGTGATTTTCAATTTCATTTTTTGTCCATTCTGCAGGCAGTTTTACTGTGATCATATCTTTGATCACACATGGAGGTTTGCACTATTATTCTCTGACATGCATGAGATCTGAATGTGTATTACAGGTGAGTGTACCAAACCAAGAAGCTTGCTGACATCAAAAACTCACCAATTCACATATGTCTGCATTCTCTCAGGTTGCTAGGCTTTATCTCATACTTGGTGCTTAAGCTTCAAGAGAGTGTTCTGCACCTATGAGATATTCTTTTGCAGATCACCCCTCTGCCGAACTACTTTCGCAGATCACCCCTCTGCCGAACTACTTTCACAGATCACCCCTCTGCCGAACTACTTTTGCAAATCATCCTTGGTCCAAATGAAGACTGAGATCCTTCCACCAGAACCAACAAAAGAGATCTGTCAGGCTGAACACTGCATGAACCCATGCTCTTGACTTTATCTCATATTTATCTACCGCAGATGGTTTATATACCAGACCAGTGTTAACATTGTAAAAAGTACAGATCTTAAGAAATGAACATGTGAGTGCAGTGTTCAGGCTGACAGATATCTCTCAAGTTGGTTCTGGTGGAAGGATCTCAATGCCCACCTCTCAATGACGTCATTACATAGTAAAATAGATGTGGCAATGACGTCATTGAGTGTGACGTCATTAAAAAGGGGGCGTGGCATTGTTTATGTTGTTTGACACACACAACATAGGTCGGTACATAGGTCCATGCAGGCTGCAATATTTTCCACACAGTTTTGCTTTAAATAGATTGGACATCAAACCAAAACTTTATCTCATACCTATCTGCAGGAGTTAAGTATGAGATAAAGTCAAGGACATAGGTTTGTGCAGTGTTCAGGCTGCCAGATCTCTCACGTTGGTTCTGGTGGAAGGATCTCACAATATAGAGTGGCACTATGCCCACCCCTCAATGGCGTCATAACATAATAAATTATATGTTATAATGACGTCAGTGTGACGTCAGTGTGACGTCATTAAAAAGGGGGCGTGGCATTGTTTATGTTGTTTGACACACACAACATAGGTCCCAACATGCTGCAATGTTTTCCTCTCTGTTTTGATTTAAATAGATTGGACATCAAACCAAAACCTTTATCTCATACCTATCTGTAGGAGTTAAGTATGAGATAAAGTCAAGAACATAGGTTCGTGCAGTGTTCAGGCTGACAGATCTCTCTCGTTGGTTCTGGTGGAAGGATCTCACTCGTCCTTCGGACTCTTGAGATCCTTCCACCAGAACCAACTTGAGAGATCTGTCAGCCTGAACACTGCACTCACATGTTCTTGCCTTAATATCAGCTATATGTCTATGCTTTTTGCATAACTTCTGTAGTGACAGGGGAGATCTTATGGGCATTCTTTCTGGCAACTTTGAACTTCTCCTCAGAAACTACTGGTCAGAGTTCCTAGCTATTGGCATGATTAGTTGGTAAGATGTATTTTAGGTTCAGAATTGTTTCTCTCTTACTATGACTTTTTGTTAAAAATCTAACAGCTATCAAATTATTTGTCAAGGAGACTGCCATTTTGAATAATATGACAAATATCAGCCAATAAAAATCAAGAAAAATGTATTATGCAATTATCAATCAATGGCATCTATTTTTTTTTAAATTTCTAACGTATTGGTTTTATTTCAGAATAATATAATTGCAATAGAATAGTTTCTGGCAAGTTTTAGTGGCAGAAGTTACATCATACCATGATTAATTTCAAATTTGATCAAAATCATTGAGTCCACACATTATGAGACATAAAATTCTGATGCGTAGGACATTAAAAGATCTCTCTTCCCTATTTGGCAACAAAAAATATTCATTATTAGTCGTTTTGTTTGGGAGGTTGTACTTCACTTTCAAAATTATTTAAGTCATATTATGACGAGACCTACTTGTAACAGATATAGCACTGATTCCGGGTTAACCCATTGGCACGGGCCTCAGCTCATATTGTATCATGAGTTCAATCTCGGCACGGCCAGGGATCGAACTCACGACCTTTGGATCATCACTGAGAAACTAATGAGCTGACACTATAACCTTGGAGTAATCATTATTACTCCAAGCTATAACCAACTGCGCCACGGTCCATGAACCTGTTTGTGATGAGGGTAACTGAAATGTTTAATGAGGGTAATTTGAAGCTAATATTCTCAAGGGATGAGGGTAATTCATGCATATCTATGTTTCAAAGAGCTACTCATATCTCGCAAGTTTTAAACCTTACCCATATTACCTGCTGCTTAAAGGACAAGTTAGTGCGACAAAATTGTCAATTTGGAAAATTGCTGACTCAAAAATAGGCACATATATATGGCCATATATTTTTATTGATCTATATGATTGCCAGACATGCCAGGAACGTATGAATTGAGAGACACAATTGGAAACCTTCAAGTAAGAATACTCAACATGGCCAAATAGCAATTACAGTTCCATTTTAATGTTACTTTGCCCATTAAATTTAATTAGGGAGCTCAAATTCAGAATCAACCTTACTCTTTGGAATTCGAATAATTGTAAAATTACATTCATCGCCTGAATGAATTATCCTCATCATATCATATAACAATGACTTGAGAAACCATTGTCATTTCTAATCCCTTTAAAGTGCGAATGTTTTGCACAGGTTATTATATAATAATTGTGATAAATTCACAAAATATTGCAAAAATCAGCATTGTTTCTTGATGAATCATAACCAGTTGCAATTTCAAGGACTTGACTCACTATAGAGGAAGTACTATATCTGTTATAAGTAGGTCTCACCATGAAATGATTACTCTCCATAGCAGAGCCAGGATATATGACTCTACCTCGCCATGCAGAGTATATGACTCTAACAACAAATCCCAAACAACAAATCAACAAACAAACAAATCCTAAACTTAAAGTTTCATTTAGTTCTTTGCATATTTTAAGGCATCTTTTGCACATCTTCATCATATAGAAAATGTGTCTTGATGCGAAACATATGCAAATGCTAAACAAAACGTCCTGATGTGTGTGTAAAAATGTGTCAACTACTTGTGCATAGAGACATGTTTGCTGATTTGCAAATTAGCTGTCTTGTTGACGATGTGTATGTTGCTTGGACATTTTTCAAATGATAAAGTCACTTGTATTGGTATGCAATATATGACCAACATTATATCACGTATAAAAACCCTATATAATGTCACAAAAGTATGAAATGTGGTGCCTATCGTTTCACCTCCAATATAAGGAATATAATTATTTGTATGTTGCTCAGACAACTAGTTTCTTTATCTTACGTCAAAAAAACAGAATGGTGGACAACTTTTTTTAGTTTTGAAAAGAGAATTCATAATGGCAGTGATATATTGAAACAGGGATGGTTTCAAAAATATAGAAATGCAAAGAATCATCTTTCAGAAGTTGAGACACTCATTTTATTAATATGTTAACTGACCTTTATAACACCTGTTACAAAAATCACATAACAAAATATAAAAAACTTCAATGAACACAACATAGTTCTGCACTTTTTACCATGTTTTCACTGCTTTGCTTTGAAGATAAAGTTGATTGCTAACCCCATCTATCTGCATTGGATAAAAGTATGAGACAAGAACATCCTTCGGACTCTTGAGATCCTTCCACCAGAACCAATGTGAGAGATCTGTCTCCTTGAACATTGCACTCACACGTTCTTGACTTAAAATGAAATGGGTGTAATTCTGGCTCAACTGGGTGAACAGTCATCAGTTTTAAGATTCCCACAAAAAGTTACAGTCTCTGCCAACAGGGGTACGTCCCACCTGTCTGTGTTTCAAGGTCCCCATGACCCAAACCAAAAATGTCGTCTGCTCCAGGTCAAAACAAACCCAGACAGTCATCATGTTTATTTCAGAGAAATTAACACATGATTTGTTTTATTGAAATATTTATATTTGAGTCTGGGAAATTTCAGGGTGTGAATTGATAAACGCTTGATCAATACAAGAGTCTGATGTGCTCTCCAAAAACGGATGGCAAATGTCATGGCTATCAGCGAGGCATAATGAGTTATCAGGGCCGGAACTGATCAGGGCCTCGCCGGTGTCAGACTCTGTCTTATCTGACCCACCCAGGACAGTGTAGCCCTTTTCTTTCATCAGGTAAGTTTCCAGCTTGTCTGCTATATCACAAAATGAGGGCCTCCTGCAAGCTTCAGCACTCCAACATTCACTCATTGTATCATATCTGTACAAAAAGAAGAGGACATATACAAATATCACAGTTATTCATATATATATAAAGCTTTTCCATCCACTAAAATTTTACTAACCTATTTAAAAGGCCCTATTATTGTCACATTGATGTGGGTAAACACGTGAAAAAGGCCATTTGTATTCGTCCATTGACGGTTTGCCTTCAATGGCATTTGATCAATGTGTTTTGTTACTTATTCACTGTTTGGAGTTTGTTACTTATTCACTGTTTGAAGTTTGTTACTTATTCACTGTTTGAAGTTTGTTACTTATTCACTGTTTGAAGTTTGTTACTTATTCACTGTTTGATTGAGGATATTTCCACATAATAGATACTCTGTGCGATATGTGATAAAGCAAGAACTTACATGAAATCCGGACATGTCGCTGGTTGTGGAAGTCTTTTTCCCGATTCAAGATAACTTAAAACTTCACAGTTTTCCATGGATGGGTAGGGAGTCTTTGCCAGAGTAAATATCTCCCATAACGTCACACCATAAGACCACTAAAATAGTAGAAACTAAACTGTAAATCTCAAAGTTCCTTACAGCTGACGACAACAGAGCTGCGGACGACAACAGAGTTGCGTTTTAGTTTATCAATTGAACGCCGATGTCTACCACACCATTTAAACCTCTTTGGCACATTCACGTATCTGGCAACATCCCGATAAGGACGTTGTCGAAAGGACAGATACATTAAAAAGGCTCTGAAAATGCAACCGCAGCTCTGTTGCCGTCAGCTGCACCACAGAGACATATATCAGAGAACTCAAGTCAAGGTGGAAAGCTGATATGTTACCACGTCACTGGCTGGAGTGAACAGTCTGTCCTGTAGACTTTCCAGAGCCATCCACTTGATCGGTAGCCGCCCGTCCGTCCCCTGGCGATAGTAGCTGCCCATGTACACGTCTCGCGTCAGCCCAAAGTCCGCTATCTTCACGCACATCTTCTCGCTCACCCTGCAGATGTTTTCTATCACCATTATATATATATATATATATATATATATATATATATATATATATATATATATATATATATATATATATATATATATATATATATATATATATATATATATATATATTCTTATATATATATATATTCTATAGCTTCTAAATATTTATATTTAGAAGCTGGCACAGATATGAGGTACTGGAGATATTACTGTCAGACCTCATTAAGAGTGCCATCTGGTGTTAATAATGAAATTATTTTACCGGTGCTTCTCTGTGGCTTGGTATTAAGTGATTATATCAATTTACCACATAGGTGCACATCTTAATAGCATGACTTAGAGATTATTACCACCAGATGATTACTTACATGCAGTTTCTTGTCGCCAGATCTCTATGGACTATCATCTGTGATGATAAATAAGCCATGCCCTTGGCTATCTGGTGGCTTAAGCACACAAGGTCTGCAGCAGATGGTGGGCTCTAATATACAAATAATATGCAGTTTATGAGTATTAATATAAAAAGCATCTTAAGACATAATAAAACTAGGTTTCAATTATATAGCTTCAGTTTTAGGCAAAAGGTGAGTATGTAGAATTAACTGCTTTTTCAAATGCCTTTTAGGCCAAATGGTGGACAATAGAACTTACTTCAAATGCCTTCTTTTAAGCCAAAAGGTGAATATATTGAATATACCTTTTATGCTTTATTGTGAGGCAGAAGGTGATTATATATTATCTGCTAGTACTTCATATACCTTCTTTGAAGCCAAAAGGTGAGAATATATGATCTATTTCCTATGCCTTGTTTGAAGCCAAAAGGTGAGAATATAGAATCTACTTCCTATGCCTTCTTTGAAGCCAAAAGGTGAGAATATAGAATCTACTTCCTATGCCTTCTTTGAAGCCAAAAGGTGAGAATATAGAATCTACTTCCTATGCCTTGTTTGAAGCCAAAAGGTGAGAATATAGAATCTACTTCCTATGCCTTGTTTGAAGCCAAAAG
Organism: Amphiduros pacificus; assembly: GCA_949316495.1. Lineage (NCBI taxonomy): Eukaryota > Metazoa > Annelida > Polychaeta > Phyllodocida > Hesionidae > Amphiduros > Amphiduros pacificus. The sequence continues at coordinate 6,193,317 of OX439004.1, forward strand.
GTGAGAATATAGTAGGTAAGGCATAGGAAGTAGATTCTATTCTCACCTACTGTAAAGGTATATTCAACTATACAGGCACCAACCGGATGTGGATACTAGATAATTCCATTCAGTTAAAAACTAAATTAGCTGAGTGTAATGAAAGTCAGTATGCTAAATGCATTAGTACCTGGGACTTTAGTACCCTTTATACTACAATTCCCCATAACCTCCTTAAAACCCATATCCATGAACTCATCCAATTTTCCTTTACAAAAAACAAAAAGTCTTTCATAGCCGTCAATAGTTATAATGCTTTTTGGTCTAACAAAGATGTAAAAAATTACACCCTCATTAGTAGTTCCAAATTGATTGATATGGTCAACTTCCTCATTGACAACATCTATGTAACATTTGGAAACACCATTCACCAGCAAATCATTGGAATTCCAATGGGCATATCTTGTGCTCCTCTGCTGGCTAATTTGTTCCTCATGTCACATGAATACAAGTTCATGGAGAAGTTGGAAAAGAATAACATTCATAAAGCTAAATCTTTTAATTATACTTTTCGGTTCATAGATGACCTTGTAAGCTTTAACAACAAAGACTTCAGTGAGGGCGTGTCCAATATTTACCCTAAAGAACTCAGCATCAAACAAGAAAACACTCACAGTGATAGGGCTTCCTACCTTGATCTTTACACTGAGATCAACAACAAACAATTTCACACTAAACTCTATGACAAACGAGACAGCTTTAAGTTTGATATTGTGAACTATCCCTTTGTGAAGGATTCAAACATTCCAGAAAAGCCTGCCTATGGAGTTTATGCCTCTAGACTCATCAGCATTGCTCGCGCATGTGACTCATTCAAAGACTTTAAGGATAGACATGAATTTCTGTGTTTGAAGCTGATGAGACAGGGCTTTCATTATAAATCATTAGTGAAACAGCTACACAAAACTAAGCATAAACACAGAGATCTCTTTGCTAAATACCAGTCAGTCATTGAAGTTCCTTTGCCCATCAACATCTCAAATCAACGGCATGTTACATTACGCTGATACTCATCTCACTGTATTCCTTCATTTTCATCCCTTCATTTTATCACTAGTGGAATCCTGCTTAAGATCGCGAGGGGGCGTAGTTTCCTACTATGAAGGTGTACGAGTAATGTTCCAGCATGCATGCCATTGATCTGTGTTTTCAGATCATGTGTTGGTACATGAAGCCTACACCCTGCTAGTTATAATCATCTGTTTGGTTCATTTTCATACAGTTTTATTTACTTCCATTGCTTGCTTATACATTCTCATGTTATCATACTAGTCTTGTTAAATTTGTTTCTGTTAGTCATTCCAGTTGTTAAACATAGCATATAGAATCTACATCCTATGCCTTCTTTGACGCCAAAAGGTGGGAATATAGAATCTACTTCCTATGCCTTCTTTGAAGCCAAAAGGTGAGAATATAGAATCTACTTCCTATGCCTTCTTTGAAGCCAAAAGGTGAGAATATAGAATCTACTTCCTATGCCTTCTTTGAAACCAAAAGGTGAAAATATAGAATATACTTCCTATTACTTCTTTGAAGCCAAATGGTGAGAATATAGAATCTACTTCAGTGCATTACCTTTTCTTTGAGGTGCTCGTCTACTTCTATTGTGCCATTTTCAGTGCATTTACCTTTTCTTTGAGGTGCTCATCATATCTAAACTTCCTGAGGTATGTGTTAAGGTCCCCGTTCAGCATGAAGGGTGTGATGAGCATAGGCAGCCCCAGATCCTCATCCACCCCGACCCCCAGCAAACACAGCACATTGGGGTGGCTAAACTCAGACATCACCACTCCCTCTCGCAGAATGTGAACTATGTCCTCATTGCGACATGTCTCTGCAATACATACACATATCAACATACAGCAAATATCTTATATGTTATAGTCAGCAATTCATCATCATTTCCTATGACTTAACATTCATTATGTAACATTTCCGATATTATAGTGAGTTTCCATTATTGGAGGTTATGTGGCCTGTTTATTGATGTTTTGTCTCATATTCATGATAAGATTCTGATAAAACTTTCATATCAAGTTCAAGCCATGACTGTGGATAATCCTAGTGATTTGTTCCTGTTAATTTAACATTTCATGTCCAAGTGATTTCATAATTAGCAGATATAATCCTGACACTGTACCTTTGAGGCATTTGACAGCCACAGTGTGACAAGGGGTCTGAGAGCTCCTATATTGAGCCTTGTAAACCACACCAAAGGCACCTGTAATATACATTGTCACATTGTTAGTGGTAAAAACAAATTAACATAGATAGAGTGAACAATTTATGAATTTAATAATAAAGATAATGGGTATCATGGTATGATATTAATGTAATAAATAGGAATTAATGTCAATATACAATATACACTTCAGAATATCATTTATTTTACATAGCATACAATCAATCAATATATATATATATATATATATATATATATATATATATATATATATATATATATATATATATATATATATATATATATATATTGATTGTATGCTATGTAAAATAAATGTTGTATGTCCAGGTCAGGGAGACTCTCACATAGACTGCTATGGGTCGCTATCATGGGAGCCACCCTGGGAAAGATTAACAATTTATTATTTTGTATGATTGCATGTATACTCTTAGGACGATGTTCAATTTTGTCGTATAAAAGGGGCTTGACAGGACAGTTAAAAAGAAATAAGTAGGAGTAAGACAGTTATATAATATGATTATATGAATTAGGTGGGGAATTAAGTTATACAATGAATAAATTGTTATCAATATGCAGATTGTATTATATAGCATCTTTTCAATGGAAACATTACAGACTCATGGCAGAATAAATGCCTTATCAAACTCGTTAACTACTCAAATTCTTGAGCATATATAACAATTTTCCAAAGTGCACATATCTAAGTATGATTGTACCATTGACTGCTTAATATGCCATGTTAAACCACTTTGGCTGTGCGTTGCCACTTTATCTTGGATGTGAGATGGTGTATCATTAATAATTTGATTATATTTGAGCATAGTATGAAGAGTGAAAAAAACCAAGGTCGACATTCTGAAGAATGCAAACAATTTTTTGAGATTTTTACGATTTTCTAATGTGTGATATTTGCTAAATGACCATTTATATGTTATAAATAACTTTTTAGGCACTAAAAACTTAATTAATTCACACTAGATTATCGACAGACGTGCTCAGAAAATCATTTAAAGACTGTTGTGGGTTTATTGGGAAATTGTTTGGTATTATACTTATTTTAGTTGAAAATAAATTATGTTTCGCACATCAAGTCTTTGGATTAGAAGACATTTGTGGAATAGAGGAAAACTTATTCCTTATGAAGCAAACTTAATTATTAATACTAGTTTAGCTTCATACCAAGATATATTCTGATGATGATTGCAAATGGACTGGACCTCTTTAATATTAATAGCTATGTATAAACAATCACTTTTCATGACATGTTTTTTTTCCACATGAGAATATATACATGATTGGGAGATGAAATACTGGAATGATTAAACAGTTGTGGGTAAATAAAAAATTGAACAGGGCATCGCGGCGAACGCAGTCACACATACTGTGTGATCGGCAAAATCATTTGTGATAGCTGTGGCCAAGTTGTAAAAGCTATGGCGGTTGTGAGTCGGTTGAAGGCCCTCACACTTAATACCTGCCAGCTGAAGCACTGTTATTCTTACCTTCTCCAATCTTCTCCTGTATGACCAACCTATTCTGGGGCACAAGTAATCTTTCTATGTTATATTTGGTATCATCATCAAGGATTGTATTCAGTAAACATCCCAGCTTCTCTGAACCTGCATACCAACGTACAGAGAAACTTCATATGAATTAATCGTCTTAAAAAAACTGATCTCGGTATCGTACAATTATCAAAGATTGACAATGATTGCATTAACTCACTGTCAAACTCAATCTGACTGAGAAAGATTTTAAAAATCTTTACAAAAACTAACCAATCAAATTATCTATATGTTTTCAGTACGGTACACATTAACAAGGTTATGATAACTTAGCATGCTTAGCGGGCACTGCTGTTTCCTATCTGACCCCTTTTAACAATCAAAATGTGAAAGGGGCACCCAACTCACCATCAAGTTCTGTCTGCACGTCAGTGTTGCAAACGACCTTACTGTCCTTGATGTAGCAGTTCTTGGCGGACCTGCTCAGCACCCTCTGTAGACTGTTCTTCCGGTGAGTACACCTGCGGCTTATGCAGATGACAAGCATGATGACCGCGCCAGCCAGCAAACAGGCGGACAGGGTGGCAATCACGGGTAGGGTAAACTCAGGAGACTTCACTGAAAATATATCAGTATTGGTATCTATGAAATAATAAAATAAAGATCATAGATCATAGATATTGACCACAGCCAAGCTTTCCAGGCTCCATCACATGGCTAGATCGTTTGTTTGTTTGTTTGTTTGGGGTTTTACATCACTTTCAACATTAATTCAGTCATTTCGTGATGAGACTTACTTGTAGCAGATATAGTGCTGCCTCACTGAATTGTCATATCGCAGGTCCTTGACGTGACAACCCACCCGGTCACAGATTTACAAGGACAACGGGTTAACCATTCAGGCACGGGCCTCAGCTCATATGGGAAATTGTGTCATGAATTCAATCTCGGCACGGCCGGGGATTGAACCCACGACCTTTGGATCACCACAGAGGAACTGGTGCTAATAAGCTGGCGCCCTAAACAACTGCGCCACGGCCCGGCTAGATCGTGGCATAGGCCCCCTGCCAATCACCATTACTGGATGATTAAATTTAGAGGAGTTGTACAGTTCTGGTTCCGGTAAAGCTGTCCAGTTCCGGTATGTATTTTCAGTGGGAAAAAACAACATGTAGATCGGCAATCTGCCTATGGTAGCGTTGATTAACCGTTCATGGATAATTAACGTTGATTATATAAAACTTCAGACGCAAACTTTTCTTTATATCAAAAGTTGTTGTAGACGCAAATATATAGAAGTTGCTGTTAATATACGGAAGTTGCCATAAAAATTAACTTCAATGTAAATGGGCAGCAAATTTACAATAGGGTGCAATTTTATCTTGAACATTTCAGAATTTAACATAAATCCGTATCTTAAACATTTTGTTCCAGAACCAGATACACCATTGAAAGTTAACAACACTTTATTGGTATGTTTTCCAGCACTAACCTTTTTTTGGAGCGTAGAAACAGTAATACATTTTCAAATCCCCTTTCTTCGTTATCACCACCTTGGCGTGTGGAACCCTGGCTTCTGTGATGAGGGGCTCCCTGCGCTCAGCTTGAAACGTGACGTGTTCACGTGTCACTGACATACCTTCAACCTGCAGTGATAATCATTCAATGGTCATGACAACATCTGTATCATTGAAATATCACCGGAAATGTATTGACCTCTTGACACATGATGCACAGAGATCTTGCTGACACTAACCTCTTGGCACCTGATGCACAGAGATCTTGCTGACACTAACCTCTTGACACCTGATGCAGAGATCTTGCTGACACTAACCTCTTGACACCTGATGCAGAGATCTTGCTAACACTAACCTCTTGACACCTGATGTACAGAGATCTTGCTGACACTAACCTCTTGGCACCTGATGCACAGAGATCTTGCTGACACTAACCTCTTGACACTTGAAGCACAGAGATCTTGCTGGCACTAACCTCTTGACACCTGATGCACAGAGATCTTGCTGACACTAACCTCTTGACACCTGATGCAGAGATCTTGCTGGCACTAACCTCTTGACACCTGATGCACAGAGATCTTGCTGACACTAACCTCTTGACACCTGATGCAGAGATCATGCTGACACTAACCTCTTGACACCTGATGCACAGAGATCTTGCTGACACTAACCTCTTGACACCTGATGCAGAGATCATGCTGACACTAACCTCTTGACACCCGATGCACAGAGATCTTACTGACACTAACCTCTTGACACCTGATGCACAGAGATCTTGCTGGCCCTAACCTCTTGACACCCGATGCACAGAGATGTTGCTAACACTCACCTCTTGACACCTGATGCACAGAGATCTTGCTGACACTAACCTCTTGACACCTGATGTACAGAGATCTTGCTGACACTAACCTCTTGACACCTGATGTACAGAGATCTTGCTGACACTAACCTCTTGACACCTGATGCACAGAGATCTCGCTAACACTAACCTCTTGACACCTGATGTACAGAGATCTCGCTAACACTAACCTCTTGACACTTGAAGCACAGAGATCTCGCTAACACTAACCTCTTGACACCTGATGTACAGAGATCTTACTGACACTAACCTCTTGACACTTGGAGTTCATCAGCGGATACAGGAAGAATGGTTTCTCATTGGGTAGTTGGATTGGCTTGTTTTCATACTTTGTCACACTACAACAGAACACAAGGCTAGATCCATTTCCGTGGATTATATTCTCCTGGTGTTGCTTTTCAGGATCCAATGTGTCCAAATTGAATGTCAGATATCCTGCAAAGATCACATGCTTCCAGTTGAAAACAGGTTATTCAATGTCATCTTCTAAAAAGGACACATCAAACACAAGGCTACAGGGCAGGGTTCAGTGTTCCCAGATATGCTGGGCCTTCCCTCTGTGAGTACTGGAGTGGTTCCCATGCAAAGGAGAGAAGGTTCAGTGTGAATCAAAGGAAATATTATAATGATTATATGTGTGATGAAACCATTATTGCATTATCTCAGTAAATGGTAATCTCGAACGCATGACGTTTTAAATATATCTCTATTTTACGTAAGTTTGTTTTGTTTTTTTGTTTCTTATAGGAGGGGAGCCAGCTAGTAAAATTTTAAGTTCACCAGTCCCTCAAAATGCATAGTCTAATTTTAGTATATTAAGGAAGAAGACACATTGGGAATCAGTTTTTCATGAAAAAAAATATATGTTGTTCGTTTAGATTTTGATATATCACTGTTGCAATGGTAACCAAATCATTTTTATAGCATATTGAATATAATTATATTTTTACCCATAACTTTTATATTTTATAGATTAAAATCCATACTTTGCATACACATGGAATCCATAACATACCTTTGATCACAGGTAAAATTAGTCAATTAAAATATTTTTAGCCATTTTTAGCCATTTTGTAAAATATGACCTTCCCAAGTTGTCTGAGGCTGACACAAATGCATAGATTTTGACAATTTTTGTCCTGTCACATAATACTATACTCATGCTTTAAACAAATTGAGACCATGATATAAATTTGAATGGTGTATATTGCCATGGCAACCATTAATTACATATCAAGTCAAGTTTCAGAATAATCTCAAAATTATATATTTTTTTGTCCATGTTCATAGATTATTTGTGAATAAATATTATATTTGGCATGAATGTGTTGGTCATTGACACATATCAATAAATGACAAAAATGGCTATTTTCAAAGGAAATTGGTGGCCATGGAAACCAATTTAATCAAATTTCCACACTTTTTTTCAAAGACACGTACCTAATTGATCAATTGGTGAGATAAATACATTGATTGTGACACATTTAGTCTTGTGGTCTTATAGTGTGATCAATGTTGTGTTTAAATGGAGACCATGGCATAAATAAAATGATAATTGTTGCCATGCCAACCATTAATCAGAGATAATGTAAAGTTGTAGACTGCCTTCAAAATTAGATATTCATGTGTTTAATTTCTTTGATTTTTAATGAATTAATATCATATTTGGCATGAATGTGTAGGTCATCAGCACACACACACACAAAATACAAAAAAACTTATTTTTGAAAGAAAATTGGTTGCCAAGGAAACCAATTTAATCAAATTTCTATATGTTTATCATATTTTCTCTTTTCCAGAACACTTTGTCCTCAGGGTATTTAGATGCATGGCATTTCATTTGTTCAGTTATGAATTTCCTTTAGATAGAGACAAAATTTTAGCTCAATTATTACTTGTGATTGTCATAATATTATAAAGGCTATTAACATAAATGAAATGCAATGTAAACTTGAATCCTGCTTTCTTATGGATTTGTTGTATGATATATTAAGAAACAAACATGATTTATCAAGAAATAGGTAATTTTGCAATATTTTTAGTAGGTACTCATTGACACTATTTTGGTTTGTCATTTTCTACTAATTTGCCTGAGAGTAGCTCACCCTGTTTGAGACCTCCTGGGCAATCTGAGGTCCCTGTCTTGAGCACGCAGTATTTGCCCGCTGGCCACCCTCCACCTGCAGGTACACCTGTGTCACCCGCTGACCACCCTCCGCCTACAGGTATCTCTGTGTAGCCCGCTGGCCGCCCTCCGCCTGCAGGTATCTCTGTTTTGACCGCTGGCCACCCTCCGCCTTCAGGTATCTCTGTTTCGACCGCTGGCCACCCTCCGCCTTCAGGCATCTCTCGGTTCACGTGCACTCCTTGACCAGACCGTTCATGTGGAACTATGGCTTCCACGTGGTCCATCTCGTATGTGTCCTTATTGACAGTGACACAGAATCTGATTTTGACACATTTTTTGGCTCTGAACTTTTGTAGGTCCAGGTAGCAGTGATGAGACAGGGACACATATGAAGTTTTTATTGTGAAGATCACTATACCTGTGTCCCAAATGGTTCCTGACTCAAACACTGAAAGTATTCATGAAATCACCGTGGTCACAATGCAATTTTACAACGTGCGGGAAGATATTTCACAGTTCACAGTTCACAGTTCATTTTTCAAATTTTTTTCCGAAAATTTGACTTTGCGTTACATTTTAATTAAAAAACATATGACGCAATGCTTTAATTCTTTTCAAATTTTCAGGGATTACTACCAGGGGAAATATATATTGCCACAAAAAATCCCAATGTAAAAAAATTAATTTAAAGGTGATAAAAAAATTGTAGAAATTGGACTTTGAAAAAAAAACCAATATTATATATTCTGCAATTAAAAATAATTATGAGAGCTGTTTCAATGGTGGTGTCCTTTATAGGGATTCATCTATAAGGTCCTTAGTATCTTCCAGAATTTTCACTAATTGAGCAATTTTTTTAAGGGGTTGAATTAGGAGGTCAAACATTACAAAAAATGAAAAAAATCTGGGTTTTTTTGCACAACGATTTTTGTTTTATATGAGGGTCATTTCAATGTTGTTTTCCATTTTAGGGAACCATCTATAGGGTACCAAGTACTTCCCTGAATTTTTAAATGATATGTGGCTAAGAAACTGTGATACAAGCAACCTATCTCGCTAAAATCAACCAAAATACACTGACCATGGTCATTGTGTTTTTCTGAATCTGTATAGAGTTCCAGACTTTAATATTAGTATTGCAAAGGTGCACATCTATATATACTTGTGAGCCATTCATTATTTATTTTAGATTATTTACAGCTATTTACAGCTTAAAGAATTGAGTACTAGGATATATAGTACTGCTCCATCAAGGTCAAATTAAAGGTCACTTATTTATTGATTTGCATAATTGATTTGTCATTGTGCATACAGATGCCAATTAATACCCCTGCCACACCGGAACTACGTCAGAACTGCATGTGCTGTGCGTTGAATATTTTCAAAAACACAATGGTTTCGCAGGATGTGTAGCTGTTCACATGAATTGTTCACAATAATAAAATAACATAGTTGGTATGCACCGCCCTCCTACGGCATTCCCACTGCGTCTATGGCGTCCCCACTACCTCCCCACTACATCCCCACTACGTCCACAACGTCCCCACTACGTCCCCACTACGTCCCCACTACGTCCCCCACTACGTCCACAACGTCCCCACTGCGTCCCCCACTATGCCCACTGTGTCCTCCACTACGTCCCCCACTACATCCACGGCGTCCCCACTGCATCCCCCACTACGTCCCCCACTATGTCCACGGCGTTCCAACTACGTCCACGGCGTCCCCCACTATGTCCACGGCGTCCTCCACTGCATCCCCCACTGCATCCCCCACTACGTCCACAGCGTCCCCGACTACGTCCACGGCGTTCCCATTGCGTCCCCGACTACATCCACAGCGTCCCCCACTACGTCCACAGCGTCCCCCACTACGTCCACAGCGTCCCCCACTACGTCCACAGCGTCCCCCACTACGTCCACAGCGTCCCCCACTACGTCCACAGCGTCCCCGACTACATCCACAGCGTCCCCCACTACGTCCACAGCGTCCCCACTGCGTCACACATTACGTCCCCCACTGCGTCCCCCACTACATCCACAGCGTCCCCACTGCGTCACACATTACGTCCCCCACTGCGTCCCCCACTACGTCCACTGCGTCCCCACTGTCCCCACTGCATCCCCCACTACTTCCCTGACTACGTCCACGGCGTTCCCATTGCGTCCCCGACTACATCCACAGCGTCCCCACTGCGTCCCCCACTACGTCACACATTACGTCGTCCACTGCGTCCCCCACTACGAAAAATCAAATGCACATTGGAAGATCCCTGTCGTTGTCTTTGTATGATATTACTTTCAGAGATCACACGTAATTATTTAAAAAAAAACCTTCAAAACAATGGTAAATAGGTTTTTGAAAGAAATAATCGAATCCCAAAGGAATATTTCTGGAATACATCAGGCGCAGTTGGTTAGAGCGCCAGCTGATCAGCATCAGTTTCTCTGAAGGTTTTGGGTTCGATCCCCTCTCATGCCGAGATTGAATTCATGATACAATTTCACACATGAACAGATTATTATATTACTCGACGTATCCGTGATGTGAATGCTTCTATGGTCTATAGACTTCTATGGACGATATCTGAGCTGAAATACTGATCATAATGATCAGGTGGAAGGAATAGGATTGGTCACATAATTGCCTGGAATACCTATGATCCACGTATCAGCTTATAGCGTGTTACACAATATGTCAGGAATTATTGGCAAATTGACACGATCACACGATCACATCTTAATGGTGAGTACACCCATCTGTGCGATAATGCCATGGTCTGCAAAACCGTCTATACATCGGCCAGGAAATCCAACTGCCACTTTTCCATGACCGTCAGATATTTCAGATACAACTGAACGACTCCAGTATTTAAACCCCCCCTCCCCCCAAAAAAAAATAAAGAAATAAAAAAATAAAAAGATAAAAAAATAAAAATGAATGAATGAATGAGTGATTAAATGAATAAATAAATAAATAAATAAATAAATAAATAAATGAATGAATGAATGAATGAATGAATGAATGAATGAATGAATGAATGAATGAATGAATGAATGAATGAATGAATGAGTAAGTAAGTAAGTAAGTAAGTAAGTAAATAAATAAATAAATAAATAAATAAATAAATAAATAAATAAATAAATAAATAAATAAATAAATAAATAAATAAATAAATAAATAAATAAATAAATAAATAAATAAATAAATAAATAAATAAATAAATAAATAAATAAATAAATAAATAAATAAATAAATAAATAAATAAATAAATAAATAAATAAATAAATAAATAAATAAATAACTTAATAAATAAATAAATAAATAAATAAAATAAATTTGATAATGTCAGTGAGACAACTGGATATGTTTATAAGACGTATGCTTTCCTTGAGGACACACGTCTTCTCAGCACTTTCTACAGAGTTAAGATGACCACCAGGTGGCTCTGGTGCTCAATATTGGACTACAGAACCAACACCCTGTTCTCTCCAAATCAGAAGATCTCCTTTTTATCATCAGCATTTGTGTTCCTCTGTCAGCAATATGAATATGTGCAATGACCACGTAGCTTTTAATCCATTGTCCATATTTACCTCTGACCTTCCGAATCCGCCCAATATAATTGTGTCTAATGGTGGACATGTTATTAAGGTAATTAATGTTTTTAAAGAATAAAGCAATCAGTTGCATCTCCCTTTTTTCCAAAATGCTTATTAGTGCCAATGCTTTGTCATTTCATAATTACAAATTTCAACGAAAATATCCTTATCTTATAAATGCCAATATTTGGCCAATGATTCATATACTTAAAGCCGTGTTGCGTGCATATAACCCCCCTTCATGTAGATTGTGAAAACTATATTTTTCTCTATTATAACATAAGGACATAGTTGAACGTGAATCATTTTCTGTAACATGACACGATCTATCTCCAGTTCTTTGTTTATATCATACGTGGCAAAGAGTACCATAAAAAATCTTTCAAACATTGACATCTTGAAGCCAATTCCATTACTGTAATGTCAATGCTCTATGGCGATATTATTTGAACGGATCTTGGTACCGGATGACGAGTGTCTCTCCAATATTGACCAACATGGGTAATGTCTGGCTTGGCATATCGCCGCTAATTAATTCCATCCTCAATATATATAGCCACCTGTTATAAGTACAAATCGCAAAGGCTGTGTAAACGTTTTGTTAAACGTTTCCATGGTTATAAAAAGTGATAAATTGATTGAATAGCACAAGACATTATTGTTTATAGCCATACTATAAATGGGGATTTAACATTGTTACAAAGCTTTCTACACTGATGAGAGGTAAATGACATCTAACATGCACTATTATCGTTGCATTAGTCTTCCCCAGTGCTTGCAATCACAAATATTGGTCATTGGCTAAAGCCCCATCGAGATTTAACTTCCACCATCAGGAATTATTGGAAAATAAACATGTTTTGTTTTGTTTACTTCATCTCGTTTAGTCTCGTGAAAGCAGGGGGTAGAGTCACGTGGGTGGGGCATGATGGGCAAATATTGTCACAATTACTGAATATCTTATCTGTTTGGGTCTTATGCAAGGTTTTCATCATCGTGATGTTCAATTTGTTTGGGTCTTATGCAAGATTGTTATCATCGTGATTTTCAATTTTTTATTTTAAAAAGATTGATATTTGGTTCATACTGAAGAGACCACGGTTCACTGTAATTTAGGCATTCTATAATTTCATTGTTATCTATAATTCCATTGTTGTCTACTCATGTATATACACTGTTATTTGCAATTACAATAATATAATATATGGAAGGAGCACTGTGACAGGTCTGTACTCTCCATCATTCAAATCGTATGGAAAAGGTTATTGATGCAATTACTCAAATATAGGAGCGGCACCCCGGCAAGAAAGGAGTACAGCTGTTTGCTCCTATAATAAACAGAAGATAAAACCCAACACCACACTTGTGAATCTATTGGCAGAGGTCATTTGTGGTCTCGGGAGGGTCTCGCCACCTGCGAGATCTGCGTCATTAGATCTGCATCTGGTGTGGACTTTGCTATCTTTCTTATCCGCTTGTGTGGTCAGGGAACAGAGGGGAACAGATCTGGACCAACCAATCATTCTCCATATCTGCTCAGTACATTATGCTGTGTCAAAGAGGAATTACACTTGTAAAATCTAAAACTAGTTTAACATTTACTTGTCTTTTTTGGTTATATGTCAAAGTTAGACCAAGCTTAGTTGCCTTTAACCGTTATCAATTGTATATAATGTATGATTTCGACAGGTCTTGGCAATGACATTTTTTTTTCTTAAAACAAGTAAATTTAAGCTATGCAATAAATGATATATTCATCGACTCGATGGGAAATAATTGCTTTTCTAATTAGCATGCCAATATATCTATAAGTGTAGGCATATGACACCATGGCTTGGTCATCATTATATAATTTTCCCTTAGTATAATACATAAAAGACGTGTATAATCATGATTTAGCCATCATCCAAATGTCTAGGAGATTATAATTCATTCCAAATTCTTGCTTTGTTAGATACATATCTGCTGTATCATTATGTATCTTTGAGCTTGTGTGTCAACTCTGTGTGTGTGTGTGTGTGTGTGTGTGTGTGTGTGTGTGTGTGTGTGTGTGTGTGTGGCATGGTTGGCACACATTATCCTGTTTTTTGTCTGTTTGGGGTTTTACCCTACTTTTAACATTATTTCAATTATTTTATGATGAGACCTACTTGTAGCAGGTATAGTGCTGCCTCAATCTAAGATCTCTAATTCTTAAAACATGTTGCACAAAACTGTATTACATGTACCTGACTTCATGAAACACTGAAACAAGGAATAGACATGAGCAGGGATTACAAAGTTGAATTGGCGAATACATTCGCACGTATGGTGTTGTCGTCAAAATCATTTCTGATAGCTGTACAAACATTACAAAAATGGTTATTGTAAGTTGGTCAAATATTGCATCAAAATCTCTTAAGGGCCTTAACCCGTTATAACACTGAATGTGTAGTCATTCGGTGCTTTGTTTGTTTGTTTGTTTGGGGTTATACATCACTTTCAACATTATTTCAGTCATTTCGTGATGAGACCTACTTGTAGCAGATATAGTGCTGCCTCACTGAATTGTCATGTCGCAGGTCCTTGACATGACAACCCACTCGATCACATATTTACAAGGACAACGGGTTAACCCTTCAGGCACGGACCTCAGCTCATGTGTGAAATTGAATCATGAATTCAATCTCGGCACGGTTGGGGATTGAACACACGACCTTTGGATCACCACAGAGGAACTAGTGCTAATAAGCTGGCGCTCTAACCAACTATGCCACGGGCCGTGGCCCCTCATTCGGTGCAATGCATATGAAAGACATCTGATGTGCAGCAGTGCTCAGTGTTCATGGTAACTTATGGAAACATGCATTGACATATCTACAGTACGTTCATTCCACATATCTTCATCACTGTCACGTTTCCATACCCAGCTTTACTAGGCCTCTTCTCTCTTCTCTCCAATACAGATGTAAAAGTGAGCCCGATGCAAAGGAGAGTAGCGTTTTCAGTGAAATCTTGAAATCGTGATGTTAATCGTCCGCGTAAAAAGATGCTGTAATTTGGTTAAGATTATGTTTTTTTAAATTATATTATTAGAGAGTGAGAGATTGATGAGGTGTACGTACCATCTGCAGGACAGCCGTGTACTTCCACCCTGGGTAAGGCATAAGACCCGGCAGGCCATGTCTGCCTTGGATGGCGGGCCTTACTCTCTACGGACGTACCTTAATAATCATAATGGAAATGATAATAATATTAATAATGCAAACTTATATAGCGCTGATTCCAGATACTCTCTGTTTATAAAACAAGTACAACGAATGAAAATATCAGTGCAGGAAGACAAAGTAAAACGAAGACCTAAACATGGATTTTTTTCACCTTGAGAGAAACCACCTGACTCGGCACAGCGTGGACAGACCTGAACTGGGGAGACCGGTCAGTCTGGGAGATTCAAATATGACAATGGTGTCTTTGGAGTGCTTTCACACGTTTTGTTTGTGGGCATAGTCACATTCAACTGCGACACCAAAATTGGATTAATTAAGTTAAAAAATTGCCCCAATATTTCTTGTGGCCATGACACCAAAGTCTCATTCACAATACCAGCTTGTTGATGGAGGCACACAGTCATGAAGATCCTGCCTCTAGGTTAACATGTTTTTATATTTGGTCTAAAATTTAAACACTTTTCTACCCTTCACCACAGGTTTGCAAAGCAAGGCGATGATCAAGGATGATATTGTAGCTTTTTAGACAGATTTAAATGGTTCCATTTGTTTCACTACATTCCCATGCTGTCCCACTCACCCCTTGTACCACAATATATAAATAGCTGCTGGATTTGTCTGCGATGAGCCCTTGATTAACCTTGGTTGTATTGGTGGCTGGTCACTCTGGGGTACCAAGTGGGGGCTAAATGGGCCCATAACGATAACGAGAATGCCCCATCAGGACCTCGTGGTCAGTGGTCAGTGGTCAGTGGGCTTCCATCCAAAACTGTGGTGATCAGAACTTGTGGTGCAAGGGGTGTGGACCAGCCCATAGGGAATATGGCCAGTATAATGTACGAATAACACGTAATGTACACGTATTCCTGTGTATAATGTGTACTCCAAAATGTCAAAACTAAATATCGGTAATTGGTCCATAGAATTGTCTACCTTTAAAGGTTTATTTTGATTACGAAAATATAAAGCTCAAAATAAAAGTTTGGTATTATTTAAAGAAATGTGGTTCTCTATGAAAATAATTATTGCGTTTCAGGTTAAAAAATAACATTATAACTCATAGAAAAAGTACTTTGGTTAGTTTCATTTTCTAATAAATGACCACCTGAAACGACTTCCGTCTATAAGATTTTTAAGACATCTAACTTTCGAATTACATTTTTACTTATAATATATTGTTCAAGAGAGAAAACCAAAATGAGAAACGTATTGTCACCTACCGCTAATAGTCAGAAAGAGCCAATATAGGAATGTTCGGAGAAACATATCTCTTCTGTAAAATATACCAGTCCTTTTTTTCAAATATAATCAATATTTTCCTGGCTGTACAGAAAGCATCAGCGTTCAGAATATTGTGCCTCTGATGTTATTGTGGTCGTGCTGCGGTGCACCGCGGCGCTGTTGGTAGTAAGTAGCGCGCTGATTAGAGTGATGAGGCTGCCCTCTCATCCTCCCTTTGTGGGTTGTGGGCAGCGTGATAGGCTCAGCGCACTGCATGGTCAGCAAACCCTTGACCGCTGCATGCAGGTTAACATGATGTGTTATTCCCTTAATGATAATAATAATGATAATAATAATAATGATGATGATGATGATGATGATGATGATGATGATGATGATGATGATGATGATGATAATGAACGGAAAGGCCAGAAATGTACGGATTTGAACGGAAAGGGACGGAAAGGTACGATTTCCTGCACGGATCAGACAAAACGTTTGAGAAGGCTTTCAGTTATGTACAGCTATGTTAATTCAACGTTTTTGAGAAGATAGTTTGTATATATATATATATATATATATATATATATATATATATATATATATATATATATATATATATATATATATATATATATATATATATATATATATATATATATATATATATATATATATATATATATATAATAACAAAATTAATAATAATAACAAAATTTCTATAGCGCGTATACCAGACAAGTCATCATTATATATATATATATATATATATATATATATATATATATATATATATATATATATATATATATATATATATATATATATATATGTGTGTGTGTGTGTGTGTGTGTGTATCAACCACCTTTTTTCGCACAATTATAAGAATAATGATAAGAAGTTGTGAGATCAGAAGGCTCTTTCCGATATCTTTATGAAGAAATGGTAGGGACCCAGTTGATAAAACAATCTGCAGCTTTTGAAAATCGGTCCTAGATGATTATTATTCCAGATTCTACTATATACATGTGATTGTCACGAACATATGGCGCCCCCCCTGTGGCAGGTTGTAAACGCTCAGTAATCTGTTGACATGATTTCTAAAAACTTAATTAATTTGTTCACGTGCTCTGCAACGTTTTCTCTTATTTATGAATTATTTATAGTAGAAGCAATAGTAATATTGCTCCTCTAGATTCGAGTTTATTATTATTATTATTTTTATTTAATTAAATTGATTGGCAGGAAACTATAAATGGTTCAAGCCAAACATAAAGATGCAAGTTCTTGCCTATCGAAGTCTCTGTTGTAATATGATATAATTTTCCTTATTTTATAACATTTTTTAACTTCAGAATTCAGGAATAATCGCAGTTTTTCACATGTGTATATCTTGGTATTTTAAAAGCACCTCCTTTTCTCTTTCATTAAATAGAGAAATTTAAAATTTTGAAATCATATTAAGCAAAAGTTAAATATAAGTGTGGATTTTAAAAGGCGTGAGATTGTTCTAAGCAAGGGATATACATTATCTTAGAACCCAGATTGTTCCATGTTGTATCATCCTGAGTATCCTTGGCGTCGGGATCAGGAGTATCAAACCTCAGTTGACTATCGTTCATAATAAATCCTAAACTACCAAACCTGACAGTGACACCTACTTTGATGATGATTAGATATGGATAATGAAATGGCCAAGAATTCTTAAAGCAGAGGGATCCATATTCACATCACAAACTTAGCAAAATTGTCCCATATGGTATTGAAAAGGGGAATCCGGTGTTTGACAGTCGAAGCTAAAATTATAAGGCAATTGAGTGACAGACCTCTCATTGAAGTTGATAAACAAGGAAACAGAGATGGCCAAGAAAAAGAAATTAGCTAACAAAACAGAAAGTAAAGTAAGAAAAAAAACATTTAATGAAACAAACAAAACAACAATTGACTGTTACCATCCCTTATGGGCCTTTTTCTTATGCCGTGAGGGTCCTTTCTTAAGGGAGGGGGCTGCAACTCAGTCAAACAAAAATTACCTGAAACAAAACAAAAATATGGTGCCTTTGTCATTCACCTCCGGAAAGTCTTGTGAAAGCAAATGAATTACCACCTGCTCTCAGATATAGGAAAACTAGCTCTTCAGTATGTAACACTGACTGTTGCCATCCTTTATGAACCTTTTTTTTTGCTGTGAGGGTCCTTTCTTGAGGGAGGAGGCTGAAGCTCAGGATATGTGCAACAAAGGTGCAAAGTCACAGAATCCAATATATAATATTTATCGCCTTAATATGTTGGTATTTTAACTGATAAACCAAACACCAATCCAGCCTTTGTCGTTCTGATTTTCTCATTCAAATTCAACTCTACAGTCTGTAGGCCCCCTGCTAACAGGGGAGGATCCAGGATTTTATCCCCCGAGGGGCTCAAGTGTGATCTGATCGGAGGGGGGGGAAGGGGGGTATAGGGTGGCTCCAGTTCCTAAAAGCCCCCCTAGCCGCATACCCCCGGGGGGCTTCAGCCCCCTAAAGCCTCCACCTGGATCCACCACTGGCTAAGGAGTTGGTTCTGGTAAAGTTGTACAGTTTTGGTTCCGTAAAAGTTGTACAGTTATGGTTCCAATAAAGTTGTACAGTTCAGGTTTGTACTTTTTAATAAGGAAAAACCTACAAGGAGATCGGCAATTAGCCTATTAAGAGCAGAGATGGGAAAAATCCACTGACCCAAAAGTGCAGTGGAAGGAACCGATTTTATCTTATTCTATTCCAAGCCATATAGGATATTTTAAGCAGTTGATAGTGAAGCAAAAGCAGACTTAGATTAAATCAAAACAGATTTTAGTCATCCACATCAAAGTCATCATGCCTGAATATGATGATATTAGAGATGCATATTCTGAAGTCATTTTATTATACACAGTTGATGCCACTTTGATTGATCATTTTTAGGGGAGAAAATGGCGTTTTTAATGTTGGAAAAAGGGTGTTCTAGCAAACAGCCATATTGAATACTGGAGAAAATAGTATGGATAGTTATTTATGCACACGAGAAAATACCAAAGCTCCCTATGATAATAAACTAATATCAAATTCCCTGCTCTCAAGTTAATCCCTTACAAAAAAGTACCAATGTGCATTATCGGTTAACAATTGCTTAAAGTGACGACTGGAAAGCAAGGTAAATCTACATTGACATTTTTATGTTTTATATTGATAATTGACACATTTGTAAAATCGCTTGATTGCATAATCAATTGCCAAGCCCCAAGCCATTGCATGCCACGCGACGTCATCTGTACTTCAATGTCTGCTCGGGAACGGATCTCACTGACAAGAATGGGAAATAAATACATTCATTTATTATTCAAAACACAATTAATTAGGATCTTATATTTCCGAGTATGAAAGTCCAATA
The DNA here is from genome assembly GCA_949316495.1 of Amphiduros pacificus. Lineage (NCBI taxonomy): Eukaryota > Metazoa > Annelida > Polychaeta > Phyllodocida > Hesionidae > Amphiduros > Amphiduros pacificus. The sequence continues at coordinate 6,213,008 of OX439004.1, forward strand.
TGACAAAAGTAGAATAATACGGATAACGCTTAAGTATTTTCCTTTATACCAGGCTCTGCTAGCGTAGGCCAGAGACCACACCCAGTGCAAGCTTCTTTTTAGCAGCCAATAGACACTGAGTCAAATATTTTGTTACATGTAATGCCAATGTAAAGTGATGTTCTTGTCATGACTAAATAGTAAGCAGAATAATAAATGAGTAAATACATTTGTGACCAAGATAAGCAGACAAAATACTCAGGTGATGGACCATTAATCTTCAAGGCAATCCTGACAGTTCATCATTGCATGATTGGTTAATAAAAGGCCTTAACATCCGCTGACAGGTTAGTAGCCAGCTGACAGGTACCTATCAAGGCCCTGTGAGTCACTGACAGTTCAGCATAATTGATCCAAAAAAGGTCTTAACATCCACTGACAGGTTAGTAGCCAGCTGAAAGGTACCCATCAAGGCCCTGTGAGTCACTGACAGTTCAGCATTGCATAATTGATCTAAAAAAGGTCTTAACATCCGCTGACAGGTTAGTAGGCAGCTGACAGGTACGCATCAAGGCCCTGTGAGTCACTGACAGTTCAGCATAATTGATCCAAAAAAGGTCTTAACATCCGCTGACAGGTTGGCAGTCTGCTGATAGCTCTGCATGCCATGATGGGTTTTAATATTCCTTGGTTGGCAGTCTACTGACAAATTCTGTGTTAAATAACAGATCATGTGACAATTTCAGCCTATTTAAGCCATTCAAAAACTAGAAGACCTTTCATGACAGGCATGTTTGCTCATGTGAGTGCGTTTTAGAGCACATTATGCATTGACAATGTCTAACTTAAACATTTCCACCTGATAAAGAAAATGCCATCAGCTTAAATGCTAAAATACCTGGGCTGAAATACTTGGGCTTCCTATATTGATGTAAACATTTATGAAACCTTCTAAATACCAAATCCTGGAATCTTGTTATCTCACACATGGAGATGTTGCACTAACCTTGACATGTTCATAAACCATTCCAGGTCACTTCAATGTTCATAAACCATTCCAGGTCACTTCAATGTTCATAAACCATTCCAGGTCACTTCAATGTTACATTCAAAAATCTTAATGTGCAATAAAATTGTGGTTTTATTTTGCACGTGGGTATTTACTGTCTTTGTGCTTTATTTTTACATATATGTATAATTTAGAGATTCAATATGACACAGTAAATATAAATTATCTCATAGTGTATAATCCCATATTTTATCAAATATAAGATTCTGTAATTGTGTGAAATTGTGTAATCTAATGCATAAAATGAGATGAAATCAGCAAATTTTGGCTACTACTATGTTCAATGTTAATCTTCCCACATAAGCAGCTCTCGGAGCTCATTATACAATATTATCAACCCATATAAATAATTGTCAATGGGTATGAGGATCTGTATTTTCTTCATTGGTGACAATACCTGTCTGCTAGAGTTGATAATCAAAGCCCTCAGGGCGAAGACCTGAATGAAGTGACAGGCCATATGTTCTCTGTGTGAGATGACAGGCTATTTGAGAAGGACATTTTTACAATTGCCCTCTGTAGATATCATATGTAACCATATAATATCGGAGACACGTCGGATCTTTCAATATGAGAACATAAATATGTATCCTGAATATCAGCCCTCTGATAAAGTCCGCCGCTATATTCATAAATAGGAGTTGTGAGAGTAACAAATTTGTATTGACTAATGATTGGTTAGATACAATTATTAGACATTTCTAGATTATGTTTAGAGTTTTTCCTTTGATAAAGTCACATCATATGACAATCTCTATTTTTCTCAGATTTTTCCCTTGGAAAATTGATTTTTCCCTAGGAAATTGATTTTCATTACATTTTCATTACATCCATTACATTCTCTTGTTTAAACAAATGTGATCGCAAAATATAACAGAGAGCATGAAATACAGGACAGTACAGTGTTTATAGCATATTATGTTTTTTTTTTTTCTTTTTAAAATTGTTCTTGTCTTGTATAGCTTTTCCGAGGCTAAGAGAATTCAAAATGATCATGAGCATGTCGATATTAATTTGATCAAAGTAGCCTCCAAGTCCATCTGCACGTCCTGTGCAAATGAATGGGTGCAGATTTTAACATTTTTCCCTCACTTTTTTATGATGGATAAACAAAACAATCATTATAAATAAAAAAAATCATTATAAATCATTCAAAAATATCATGGCTAATCAAATATGAAAACCTCCATTTAAAATGGCAATGCACAATTCAAGTACAAGGCTATAAATATTAATAATATGACACAATGCTGCAGCACTTTCAGAGATTCGACAATCCAATTCAGTATGCTGATAATGAATGCATGCTGACTAGAAGACTTGCTTCTTACCTCAATGAAGACATTCTCCAAAATATCTGCCAAAATGATCAGCTTATGGCATCATATCAGGATGCGAAATGGAGTTAATTACTCTTAACTTCGGTCTCCAGTTCTAGGCCAGCGATTAAGCCAGGAGAATACAGCATTATTTTATTCACCACTAATATATCGCCCTCAGCTGTTATTAATTACAAGAAAATGTGATTAGTAACATCATACCACATAATAGGATAAAGTTAATTGATAAAAAAACTGAAAATCTACTTCAGCAGAATAGCGAGAATTAGGCATTTGTAACTTCGCTGTTTAAGTAAGTTCTCAGCTGGTTAAGAGGATTTTCCCACCGCGTATCGGGGACAGTCATTAGTCGACCTGGTCTTTTAATGGGCACACGCGCGGGAAGTTATTTACTAGTTACCAGTTACTAGTTCAATGGCACTCTCTAAAATTGGGAGCTCTCTTATGGAATGTCATTCTCGTCATAATCTTCACAAAAAAGTCAGATTCTAAATTTCATACTCTAAATTCACATTGCTTTATTTCTTATCAATAATATCAAATCCACAAAGCATTTAATAGTTATGCTTTCAATTTCCATCGGAAGGAATTCTAACTGCTAAAGTATGTGGTCGAATGTACGTTAATAGAAATTGTAAAACATCCTGTCAAGTGTCATACATGACGTGTACTTTCTCAACCAACATTCGGCCATCTTGATTTCTGTTATGAGTGAACTCATTGAGTACATATTAACACATTAACTCTCTATGAAATCAACATCCTACCGGACTACTTTCCACAAGACTTCTCCAGAAAAATGTGCACCACTCCAGTAACTGATTTTCTTTGGCTAATTTCAATTCTCTGTTTTATGTGTTCGAGTTAAATATATAAAATGTGTATGGACATTATATGACACACCTCATATTCAATATAGATTATTACATGCTAACCTTATATACCTACCTACAGAGAATCAACTAGAAAATGGTTAGATTTAAATGAGAGATGAGTTATAGATATCTGTTTCTTTTTATCTATTGGATTACTATTGATATCATCTTAGACAAATATATTTTTGGAAAATTTTACTCTATAAGTTTAATTTAGGCTGTTGTGTGAAATAACGGAATATCCCTTTATAAAAATAACTTGATCAAGTGATATTGATGTTGACTATTTGTGTGATTTACCAGTGAGAAGGTCAAATCATACTAATCAACATGGCTCAGTGGGTAAGACGTCTGTCTCACCGGGAACAATATATTTTTTTTTATTCATGCTGAAACTGAAATCGTTTTATTTTCGCAACATGCACATCAGAACATATAGAATTGAAACATTTTTTTATTTTGATAGAAATTATAAAAAATAATGACGATACAATAAACAAAGGTGAAATCTTCAAAGGTGAAATCTTCATGTTGGGGTCTTTTTAGAGCAGAATGAAAGACAGAACACATAAAATGTGTTTTTTCTTTTGTTTTTTCTTTTGTTTTTTCTTTTGTTTTTTCTTTTGTTTTTTCTTTTGTTTTTTCTTTTGTTTTTTCTTTTGTTTTTCCCTTTGTTTTTCCCTTTGTTTTTTCTTTCGTTTTTTCTTTTGTTTTTTTTTTGGCAAATGGAGAAAATACAAAAAAATAAAATAAAATGTCTTTATATGCAAAGAAATGGAACAATTTCAATTTTCATACAATGCTGTGACTCCAAGTTTTCTACAGTACTGACACAGGGTGATACATGGCTCAGTGGTTAAGATGTCTGTCTTCTATGCTATAGGTCCAGGGTTCGAATCCTGGTTGGGAAAAGTATTATTTTCATGCTGAAGGTGAAATCTTAATATTGGGGTTCTGTTTGAGTGATATGTACTTCAGGAAAGATAAATTGATTTGTCTATTGCAAATGCAGAAGAATATAAAATAATAGAAATGATTTGATACCCCCCAAAAAATGAAATCTTTATATTGGAGTTCTTATTGAGCAATTTGCATATCAGAAGAATATAATTTTTATTATTTTATTTTGCAAACATAGACAATATGAATAATACTGACTTTATAAAGTGAACAAATATAAAATCTTCATACTGGAGTAATATTTGAGCAATATGCATGTCAGAACATATAGAATTGAATATGTTATTTGCCAACATAGAAAATATAAAAAATAGTAATTACATGCAGAAAACAAATATGAAATCTTCATATTCCAATTTTATTTCAGTTTAGAAAAAAACGAATTATACGATGGATCCAATTTCAAGAATTTATCATAGACTTTAAACTTCGAGTAAGTTGATCAAGAGGCCAACCTTGAGCATCTCTGAATGAATCCAGTGTGATGCAATAGTTCCCAATGTTTCAGCATTATTATGTGTCTCACAGGTCTGATGATATGCTTTGACCTATTCTCATGGCAGGATTGCTCACTCAACATTTCGCCTGGATCCACATTTAAAAATAAACATGGACTGTACCTATCTAAAATGTTGTTACAATTCATCAACACTTAAAACATACCTGCAAACAATGCTCATTCTTAAATACATTCAATCAGATTGGTATATTATATATTCCAAAACAATTTTCAAGATCTTCAAAATGTATAGTTGTCAATATTTGACCATATCAGTCACTGACAGGATGGAAATCAACAGGTCACATGTCACCTGTATGTGCATTTCTCTGTTGTCCAGTGAGATCAGCCAACAATGCATGTACTCATATGTGCAAAAATCACCTCTTGGAAATGGTGTAGATACCTCTAAAATAGTTCTCTAGTTTCACAGTTGTTTAAACACTACTAACAATATAGAATTAGAATTTCTATATTTGAAATAAATTCAAATATTGCAATCATTATTTTAATTGTCAAATAAAACCACAATTTGAATAAGAAACATGTGTAGTAATAATGCTCAGATGTGTGTACAGTGATTTGCCCACTATTTTTGACATGTGAAAGTGACTACACACACCACAAATCTGAGTACTAATCTCAGTAAGCAAGTGTTCCCAGCAGGACGCCAGCTCATATTTTTAATCTCTACCTACGGAACCCTTACCTGAGACTTTCCTCTTTTTGTCAGGTATGTTGGCTTAAGGAAAAAACACGTAATGTAGAGTCGGAATTTGAAAGTTGAAGTCAGTATTTTTGTGAGATGGTGATAAACAGGGAAGGCATGTCAAGGGATTTTTAGGAATATAGCGCAAATGGACCATTTCTATTCCAGCATCGTTCACCAATGTGCCAATAAACAAATTAATACTACAGATACTAATAGATCAAAGTATGCTATGGATTCCATATGTGTGCACAGTTTAAGTAGTTTAAAACAGAAAATAAATGGACGAGGAAAAGTATATATATTTTTCAATATGCTATAAAAATGATTTGGTGACCATGGTAAGAGTGATATCTATTTGTTCATGAAAAACTAACCCTAATATCTCTTCTTCATTTTTATACTAATTTGGGACCATGCAAAGAACCAAAGTCAAGAACTTAAAATAATATTTTACTAGCTGGCTCCATTTCTCTCAAAATATCTTTGGAATATCTTTATTATAATTTTCTATATCCAACTGCAAATATTAGGATTTTTACCTTACACTTGTTTATATAATCAATTCATTATGATTTTTTGAAATTTTGTATTACATTTCCGACACCATTTGCGAGGTCAACAATATCTGCCAGAAAATCGCAGAGCTGGCTTTGGAGGCTGTTGTGATTAAAATAGTTCATAAATTCATACGCGGATAACATATTATGGGAGATGGAAAACTCGTTCTGCAGAGAAATGATAATATTTTCTCAACCTCATTTATTGAATTATTCATTGAATTACAACACTATTAACGCGTATTGATTTGTCATTAATTTGGAACTATTTTTGTACTGCGATGTAACAACTAGGTCAAATAGGTTGTGAAAAGGCAACATGGTCGGCAAGTCCGAGTGACCCTTGTTTTGGGAGCAAAATCCACATGTAACAAAGCTACTTCTGGGTTGGACAGAGTTCAATGTTGTTCAGATTTGCCCGACTGCTCAGTTTGACAGTGCACGGCATCATGGAGGGGCCTGTGATAAAGGGCTTGGCCTACGGAGGGATAATCGGCTTCTTGTGGCTGTACTGTCAGTTCTCACTGTTCATGTCCTTTCTTGGAATGTTTGGTGTTTATCTGGCGACAGGAGGGTGGAAGTTCACGAAGGTTGTCATTAAAACTCTCCCAAGAGATGGCCGGTATGTACATACATCTTTATAACATGAAAGGGTGGTCCGATACTACAATGTATTTGCTCAACCAAAAGGGTGAATCTAGATCCAGACACTCCATACTGAATTTTAAGAATTTTAAAAGAAAAGGCAATAGTACGATTGTGGGTTTCCATCTTGTTTTTTGCTCGCGTTTTCTTTGACTTTAGGTCTGAATGTTCGAGATTTTGACATATTTAAGCTGTAAGTCTATGGAGCATATGCCTATTATCGGTCCATGGCGGCCATTTTTTGGCACAGAATTTCTGCTTACACTGTCAGATGGCGCTTTTGTATGAGAAGTGATTTGTGAGTGCGTGGTAGAGTAAGAAGATTTTTGTGGATTTTGTACTTGGATTTTGCATTGGGATTTTGCAAACATACGCGAGCTTAATTTTTAAAAATCAACACTTGTTTTTAATGATTGGATTTTAGAGAGTTTTTTGTGCACTTCCGATTGTAATTGTGCCGTTCCGGTGTGTTGTTTTCAATGGGGGCGTATGGCGACCTTCAATTCGCATATGTCTCCGCCTCCATATTGTGAAGTCTGGGTTACATCTCCAATGACAGGAAAACATTTACTCAATCCACTTGGAGGCGAATCAATCTGTGACAGCTCAAAACTCACAAAATCATAAAATTAATGTGGATGGAATAGATATGTGGCTGTGAACTCCGTTCACTTAAAATTCATGTGGATGGAGACAGTCCCAAAAGAAAATGTACAGTTATCTACCTTGAAGACATTGATCTGGTCTTGGTCCTTGTCGAACAGAGCCATCTATCGGAAAATTTTCGGACAATAATCGGGGTAAATTCATGTGCAGTGCATGACAGTCTTTGGCTGTCACAAAATAAAGGGCTTTTCTACCCTTTGGAAAATTTGACAAAATCCATCAGATTTTTTCAATTTAAAAATTGATAAATCTTCAGATGATATTGTGATGTTGATATGTTGAAAAAATGAATGTAAAATATTAATAGATAATGATTTTACAAGATCTGAAACATAGAAATGCTTTGTAAATTTTGCTTTGCTGTCAAATGGATTTCAAAAAGTAATCAAAATGAGGACAATTACAGAGCTCAAACTATGTGTAAAGAACAAGTCATTCTGTGACAACGAAGTATCGCACATCCTTCACACTTATATGTAAATGACTTTCGACTGTACCAATATTTTAATATTATTTGATAATTTTGAAATATGATACAATCATCTCATCTTTGTATTCGGCACTGTGGGAGTGTTCTGCCTGTGTCAACTGTGCATAAATGAAAGAAGGGGTAACTCAATAAAAAAACATGTATTAAAACAGTTCTTTCAGCATTGTGGATAAAAAAATACAAGAGGATATGAAGTGAAATTGCCAATAAATTATAAAAAAAAGTATTAGTATTCGTACACACATGTTATATAACAGATTTCTGCCCCAAAAAATGGTAAAATATGCATTTTATTTAGCAGAATTTCTTTTTTAATCACTCAGATTTTTTCACAGGAAATTGTTTTATGGTATCTTATATGAGACATAACAACTAAAAAAACCTGCCAATTATTTGACAAAGATCTTCCTGACTAGGATCTGAAACAATTTTCCAAAAATATTTATTTTCACGCAAAAGGGAATTTCCTTAGCTACCATACATCATTTTACTGTAGAGTAAAAATCAGTGAAAAATGCATGAAAAAAAGCAGACATGAAAATGAGAGGCTTGGTGGAACTTTTTCAAATTCAATTTAATATAACAAATGTAGTGGAAATCTGTCTCAAGATGTCATCTTGGTGGATATTTGAATTTTTCCTCAACTTTTTTTCTGAGCCTTTTAAAATGATGTACTTTTTAAAAAATCATGTCATCTTGAATGACAGGAAATGTCAGCCACCGAGGCTACAGCAAATATCTTGAAAGTCATAACACCAGCTAACATTTATTTTGACAAGCGCTTTTATGCAGATCCAGCAGGGATGGAATTCTTTGCTGTTTTCTACTTGTAATAAGGAAGAAAAAAACAAATGTCAAAGAATAACATAATTTAACAAAATCTGCAAAAAATTGACATCATCACAATGTTATTGTTACCATTTTAACATTCAATATTGAGGTTTTAGGTGTTAGGCTATGTCATTTTAAAGGGCTGAAATGATGAAGTTCATGGCAGGTAGCTCAAGGGACTCTTTACCTGTTCACAATGTGTTTATATAATGACCAGCTGATCACAGATTGCTGGTATTTCAAATATACTCAGTTACGACCATGGTATTGTCAACCATTGAACCAGAATTCTCTCATCCACTTTGACAGTGGTTCAACAAGAGGAGAAATCACTCTATATTCTCTCAAAACTTTACTTTAGGTCTTTACTGAACCCCAAGACTCATTCCATATGGTTCAACAAGCCATAAAAATGTAAATATGTCAGAAATTCTATAATAAAACTGAAAAGGAAATATTCCCACCATAGGAATGTTTAAATGCATTTTTTCTACATTCTTTTTGTTTTTCAAATTTGTCTTTAAAATAATCAATAAATATTAGCAACCTATGATGATTATTTCTGTTACCATCCCTTACAATGAACCTTTTTTGCTGTTAGGGGCCTTTCTGCAACTCAGTCAAGATGATTACTGAATTATTACTTTTAAAAAATCAAATATTGATATCTGCTCAATCAGTTAGAAGACGCATGAGTATGATTAGATTGTTATTACAAAACATAAGGAAAAAAATATTAATCGGAATATTGCAACCCTTCTTGATCTGTCTTCAATATTCATAAATTGCCAAGAGTGCAAATGATAAGATTGTATCAAAAATATTAGCACAATCACAGATATATATTTTTTTTTGTCAAGCAAAAAAGTATTTTCAAGTAAATAGAAAAAATAAGCATATCATTTAGTCGTATATCTTGTATATTTGAAGGTCATGTCTTTTTGTCTGGGTTCATCCTATATAAACTAGATACTACATGTAACAATGTATGTCCCACCGCTTATCAGTCTGTGTTTGTGTGACACTTGACCAGAATTGAGGGACAAAGTTTACTGAAAACTACACCGGTGCCTATCTTGATGTTCAGAAAGTTGCATTGTCCCTTTCCTGACCTCATTAAATGATCACTGGCCATCTCAACATAATTTGCTTTTCTGGAAAAAAAAACATTGATCGACAGCTATAAAAAATAATTGGTATAATGATACAAGCAGATCAAATGTGGGAATTTCAAATCTCTGTTTCGCAAACAAAAGATGGAATTATGATGATATTGTGTGCTTCATTTAAGATGTTCAAAAAGATTCATGAATAATTTTATCATTACCGGGAATTCTGTAATTTTGGAGGATATACCGGTAAGTGGGGAATACAGACCCCTCCATGTAGCATTATCTGGCTTGTGATCATAGTAGTTAGCGTATCGACTTAACTTATTGATAAGCTCTCTTTTAAAATTGTCCTTTTCTGACTTTAGAATAAATACTTCAGTTGGATATAGTTTTAGGATTTCGGAATGTTTAATGAAAAGCCTACAATTTACCCTTTATTATTTCAATAGAGAAATAGTGGATTAATATCAAACAAATTCCAGGTTCTGTTTATCTTCAAGATGGATCTGGGTCATATTCTGTTGTATTTGCATGCCATTAATTATTTACCCAAAAGATAAAGATCACTGAAGTGAACCTTTCTTGAGACAAGGTAGTGCCAGCCACAATTATTCTGATTGTATTCTGATTTCTGAATTTTGATGTGATTTATTTTACAGAGCCTTAATGTTCCTAATCCACTCCAAGTTGCTGATGCGACGCATTACAAAAGAAGGAGGTAACATAGTGACACTGTTCCACGAAACTGTGCAGCGTAACCCAGACAAGCTGGCATTTGTTCTCGTTGATGGACACCAGATGACATTCAGGTAAACAATCCAGTGAACAGTATATATGTATGTTACATTCATGAGATAAACATTTATAAGTAAATTAGGTCAGTATTTGAACAATACTGGGAGATTTGAAAGAGATTACCAGTATGATCTATCACTATCTATAACATAGAAATCAGACAATATCTATGTCCTCCTTCTCATGTTTGTCATATATATTTTAAAACTCTGTGAATTTATCAGCAAAATGAGCTCATCCTGAACCAGAACACATCTACATTTTCCCATTTGTAAGCCTCAGATAATCATGTTAATACTGATGTTGGTGAATCACCCTGAATAGACTTCAATATGATCTGATAAATTACGCCAGACTTTCGGGGGTTCATCTTGTTTATATCAATGAATTTAGTCGTATATATTGAGGCTGAAAGTAAAAATTGTCAACAGCAGCTGAAGTGGTATTAATATTTCCAGAGAGGTAGATGAATATTCTAATGCCGTAGCCAACTACCTGTATGGGCAGGGGTACAGACAGGGCGACACCATTGCCATGTTCATGGAGAACTGCCCGGAGTACGCTTGTCTGTGGCTCGGCATGGCTAAGATCGGAGCCTCGGCAGCCCTCATCAACTTCAACCTCCGCAACGAGTCACTCGCCCACTGCATCTCAGCGTCAAATGCTAAAGGCATTATCTTCTCCAACGATATCAATGATGGTAAGTTCCTCGAGAAATCTGTGTGAATAATTGATATAATCCAAAGCAATAAAACAAATGACCTCATTTGCATTTTGATATGAATATTGATCAGGATTCTTTGATGTCACAAAATTTTTGAAGTATGGGACCAAATAAAGCCCATAAAGTTCAAAATAAAAGTCACTTCAGTCGCCATGGTACACTCAGTACTTGCTCAGATCTTAGAAGTCCTGCCATTGATATCCTCATATCAAGAAAAGTCAAGCCATTTTATATATGGTTATTCTTGATGAAAGTTTAATCATCCATCAAAAGAACTTCAGAGAGAAAGTAACAGCAAGAAAAAATTATAAGGACTTTTTTTCAGACCCAAATTTGCAAAAATGATATTTTGTTGTTAAGTGAGGAAATAAAAGATTAATAATTATTTTTTATTTGTTTTTGCAGCTGTAAAAGAATGCAAACATGTACTACCCTCAGATATAGTATATTATAATTTTGGTGACAGCTCAGTAGAGGGCGCTCAGCACATCAATCCTCTCATCATGGCCAGCTCTAAACTACCTCCACCCAAGGAACACATGACAAGGTTCAACGGTGAGTCTCCTCATCCCAATATTAACACCCCAGTCTCCCCTCATTCCAATATTACCACCTCAGTCTCCCCTCATGTACCCTCATCCCAATATGAACACCTCAGTCTCCCCTCATGTGCCCTCATCCCAATATTACCACCCCAGTCTCCCCTCATGTACCCTCATCCCAATATTACCACCTCAGTCTCCCCTCATGTACCCTCATCCCAATATTACCACCTCAGTCTCCCCTCATGTACCCTCATCTCAATATTAACACCTCAGTCTCCCCTCATGTACCCTCATCCCAATATTAACACCCCAGTCTCCCCTCATGTACCCTCATCCCAATATTAACTCCTCAGTCTCCCCTCATGTACCCTCATCCCAATATTAACTCCTCAGTCTCCCCTCATGTACCCTCATCCCAATATTAACACCTCAGTCTCCCCTCATGTACCCTCATCCCAATATGAACACCTCAGTCTCCCCTCATGTACCCTCATCCCAATATTAACACCTCGGTCTCCCCTCATGTACCCTCATCCCAATATTAACACCTCAGTCTCCCCTCATGTACCCTCATCCCAATATTAACACCTCAGTCTCCCCTCATGTACCCTCATCTCAATATCAGTACCTCAGTCTCCCCTCATCCCAATATTAACACCTCAGTCTCCCCTCATGTACCCTCATCCCAATATTAACACCTCAGTCTCCCCTCATGTACCCACATCCCAATATTAAGACCTCAGTCTCCCCTCATGTACCCTCATCCCAATATTAACACCTCAGTCTCCCCTCATGTACCCTCATCTAAATTTTAACACGAACGACAAATACATTTATCACCAATATGTGAATTTCAAAATGTTTTTAAACATGGTTTGCAATAAATATCTAAAAGAGAATATTGAATAAATTCATCTCCACAGAGTATTGTGAGAGGTTTACTTTATCAACACTCAAGAGTAAGATCAAAAAAATGTTTTCAATAGTAAAAAATTCAATTCAACTATAAATACGTATTGCAGATAAGCTGTTTTATGTGTATACGTCTGGAACAACAGGTTTGCCAAAAGCTGCCATTGTGATTCATAGCAGGTAACTTATTCTCATTTAAAACAAAGTAAATAGTGCTTAAAAGCCTAAATCATTATACTGTACAAAAATATAATTATTATATGCCAAGGAGATTATGTTTTAAGACTCATTTGTTTGTCCTTAATATTGTTTGCCTACAAATCATCTAAAAAAACTAAAGAAAATATTGAGAACAATCTGCTTGGGAATTTTTAAGCACTCTGTAAGGACCAATTCATTAGATCATATTCTGGAGATTTTTTTGACATGTAATATTATAAACTTATAGTTGTCTGAGGCCACGTCCATGTGACTACTGTGCGGTGAATATTTGCAGGTTTTTCTACATGGCGTACAGCACGCACCACTTTTTCTACATGAATACTAATGATGTGATATATGACACGCTGCCGCTGTACCACACGGCGGGCGGCATCCTCGGCATTGGACAAGCCTTCCTCAATGGATGCACTGTCGTCATCAGGAAAAAGTTCTCTGCTAGCCGTTTCTGGGACGATTGTGTCAGATACAACTGTACAGTAAGTCAAAATATTTTCTGGAAGATATTATGCTTGCAATCTTTCCAATTTTTTTATTTTATTTTTTTTGGAGCTATTTTTGTAAACTGATAGTGATGCCATGAGTTGTTGATGTGGTTTTAGGTGACCCAGTACATTGGAGAGATCTGTCGCTACCTTTTGGCTCAGCCACATAAGCCCTCGGAGAAGCAGCACCGAGTCAGGGTGGCGTTTGGTAATGGCCTGAGACCTCAGATCTGGGTTCAGTTTAAAGAACGGTTCGGCATCAACAGAATAGGAGAATTTTACGGAGCTACGGAGGGGAATGCCAACATTAGTAAGTACCTCATATCAGTATTTTCTGCTTCTAACCCCCAAAGATATTAAATGAGGAAGAGAAGAGTATTTGCGATGCAGAATTAACTTAATGGATATGTGGTCAAGGTCATGTTAAAATGACCTTCACTCTGAAAACAATGTTTCATTTTTTGGCCAGGGACTGTGATCGTCGTCTAGCTTTTTCTTGAGGATCCTTGCCTTTTTCAATGTTTCATTTTTTATTTGTTTTTACCATCAAAGTTTTGATTCATACAGCTCAAAGCAATGTCATTCCATTAAAATCATAAACTTTTAAGAGCACTCTCTAGATATATATTTGGTTTGGATTTATGTTCAGTTGTATAAAATAAAAAGATTGTTTTCTAAAATGCTATAGGATGGTTTTAAAAAATGACATAAGATGTTTTATAAGTTGTTGTTTTTTTGTGTTGCAGTTAACATTGACAATACGGTCGGTTCAGTGGGATTCACCACCCGGATAGCACCAGCCCTGTACCCAGTCACCCTCATCAAAGTGGATGAGTACACCGGAGAACCTGTCAGAGACCGCAACGGCATGTGTATCAAGTGCCAACCTGGTTAGTATAAATATATATATAGGAAACTTATATTGTAGAACTGATCTTGGATACTCCGTATTTGTTGAGATATGAAAAAGTCTTTGTGGTTTTATTACACATCTTCAAAAGTCTTGCAACTTTGATAATCACAACCATTGTCTGTCTGCCTCACTATCTGGTGATCAAATGTAATCAGTCATGTCTATTATTCATGACCTTCTTATGGCTTCATCTTGTCATGAACGGCTGTTGAGTGCTACTGTCTGGTCATGCACAGGCATTTTCTGTTCCTGGAAAGGTTAAACTTAAAATAAAGACCTTAATGTTCATGAACCATTTAAGAGAGTTAAATGCAATGCTTAATTCCTACCTATCATTTAAGTGATATTTAAGAGTTTTAAATCTATTCTTACCCCAGGAGTTGTTCTTCAATTTAGTACTACTTTTTTCAAAGTGTAAAACATTTATTTGGTCAATTCTGCAATCTGGTTTGAAATTCAATTTTTTTTACAGGATATTGTCAGCGTATAAAGTTATTTCATGTGTGTTTGATATTGTGGTATGCAGGTGAACCTGGAGAGCTGGTGGGTAAGATTGTAAAGGGAGACCCCCTGAGAGAGTTTGATGGTTATGCTAACAAAGAAGCAACCAAGAAGAAAGTAGCCGAGGATGTGTTCACACGGGGCGACAGTGCCTTCCTCACAGGTAAAGCCGATTTTCACTTTCATGTTTCCAAATCTTAAAGATGTAAAAATGGGCAGGTGTGAATGGAACTTTCTAACAGTGCCTTTCTCACAGGTAAAGCCGATTTTCACTGTCATTGTCCCATTATGTAGCAGAATCTTAAAGATGTAAAAATGGGCTAGTGTGTAGCAGGATCAACGGAAGTGGAAATTTCTAACAGTGCCTCATGTAACATTGTCACAAGGTACCTCATATTTGCAAAGATTGAAAATATTACATCTGCATTTTTTTCTAGGTGACATATTAGTAATGGATGAATTTGGAAATATGTATTTCCGTGACCGTACGGGAGATACATTCCGCTGGCGAGGAGAAAACGTGTCAACGTCTGAGGTGGAGGCCGTGGTCAGCAATATCGTCAAACTTAGTGATGCCACAGTTTATGGGGTAGAAGTTCCCGGTATATAACCTTTACTTCCTACAATCACTGAAAAGCTCAAATAATATAATTATTAAAACTTTTATATGTACAATTATATAGTTTTAGTTATTATACATTTTTAGCAATTATTAACATTTTAATATTGCAAAAAAAGGAAGCATGGTATTTATTGGATTCTCTGAATTTCCAAATGATACAATGGACAAAGTTGTATTGTTCTGATACATTTGTGTACATGGTGAGATATGTGTTCTAGGGTCAGAAGGTCGTGCTGGTATGGCAGCAGTCGTTGATGAGAATAGTTCCATAGACTTAGTGCACCTGTACCAAGAATTGGTGAAGAAACTACCCGCTTATGCCAGACCACTCTTCATCCGCATTCTGCCATTCTTAGAAACTACAGGTAAAAATGATTATAACTATATCAAGCTCAGCATTTTTAATTGAAATTCAAGTAAAACTAATAATAATAATTATATCAAGCTCAGCATTTGTAATTGAAATACAAGTAAAACTAATAATAATAATTATATCAAGCTCAGCATTTCTAATTGAAATACAAGTAAAACTAATAATAATAATTATATCAAGCTCAGCATTTCTAATTGAAATACAAGTAAAACTAATAATAATAATTATATCAAGCTCAGCATTTGTAATTGAAATACAAGTAAAACTAATAATAGTAATTATATCAAGCTCAGCATTTCTAATTGAAATACAAGTAAAACTAATAATAATAATTATATCAAGTTCAGCAACTTTAATTTAAATCCATTTTAAATTATTATAATTGTATCAAGTTCAGCATTTGTAATTGAAATACTAAGTGTGAGGGTAATGTAGAAGTTGTGTATAGTTATTGTTTTATCAAGTATCTTGTGTTTTCCAGGGACGTTTAAGTTGAAGAAGCTTGAGTACCGCAAGGAGGGGATCAACCCTGAGGTGGTGAAGGATAAAATGTACTACATGGATCAGAAGGAGAAACAGTATAAACCGCTCACAACACAGGTCTATGAAGACATCAAACTGGGCAAAATTCGCTTCTAGGCGGCAGTATAAATAAACATCTCACAACACATCTATGAGGAGATCAAAATGGGAAAAAATTGCCCCCAGGCTGCACTGACCCAGTGAAAGATAACAAAAGTAACAAAACTTGATACTTGTAATTACTGCTATGAACAAAACATTTTTCAAGTCACCATAGAAGTCCCAGAACAATTGCATCCAGTTGTAATATTTTGTGATGGCAACTATTTGAAATCTTACAAAAAAAAATGGCTGTGAGAAAAAAAAGTGAAATATTATAATGATGCAGCACATGTTATGTCCGCAGAGTTAAATTTACACCAATTATTAATATTGGTGCTTCTAGCAAACCGGTGTTATTTGTATCAAGTCTATTTTATCCAGCTATTGGAATTATCACAGTACAAACTTCAAAATATATGCTTCAACATCACAGATTCTATTTTTATCCATGTTTACAGACAGCAATTTTAACAATATTTGACCATAACCACACCACAATAAAATACCACTATCTTTGTTGTAAATGGTTTTGATACCAGGGAAATAGGAGTTGAGACTATACGATCATGTATGTGAGGGTTGTGGTCATGGTGATAGCACGAGGCAAGTATTATGCTTAGCTGGAGTATTTACTGCTGACCATCTCCTCCAGCATCAAGACCAAAATACAGTCTTCAATAATGGGGCCACATTATGTTATATAACTTATATTTTTATAATTCTATATCATAACCTGCAGGTGAAGATACAAATGAATAAGTAAAGTACATATGAATAAGTGGTGCCCACATTGACTGAAGTATTGTTTTTTGGTGGTAAGGAATCAGATGATTTTCTTATTCTCACTGCTCAAGTGGGCCCTGCTGCCACCTGGTGTGTTATAATCTGTCGCACATGGTGAACTATGCCATTCCTGCAAGCACTTGTTCCTGGTGGGATGAAATTAGATGATCTTTTAATTTTGTTTGGCAGAGTTTAATGCTTAAAAAATCAACCTAGATCTCTAAATGAAGGTCAGACAATAAAATAATGGATAGGTGACTATAAGAAGAATTAGTTATTGTTACTTAATTTACATTCCATGAATTATGAATGTTTGGTTGTCATTATAAGTATTTTTTTCTGAAAGATTACAAAATGACTCACATGGTGATGCATGTTATTGTTAAATAATAAACATAAAAACTGGAACGAGATGAAATCAGTTGTTTATGTGAATAAGCATAATAAAATATACAAGGAACATATTTTGATTAATGTAGATGGGTCTATATGCTGTGAAAGACTTTTGAATAACACCAATCTGGTCTCAAGACAATCCAACTTTGCTGTGATTTGTACATGTTATTTATCATGAATAAATTATAGATTATGATAATTTGAGTGGATAGTACCTACCATATAAGGTATTTTAATTGTGTTGAGGTATGCATGCACTACAAATGGACATTTATCATGAAATATAATATGGTCCTGATTTTACTGAGTGATCTGTGTACCGTTCAGATGAATAAAAGCATTCGTATTCATAGACTTTTGAAAGGCGATAGAGTAACATTTGAGATGTGTACCTGCTTGTATGTAGGTGGTATACCTGTTATAACTGTAGTGTCTAGATCTTTGTTGTGTTTCAGGGTAGTGTGTTGTATACTCTGTTGTGTGAATCAAAACTTATTTCCGATACCACCATCGGAATTCATACAATATGGCTCACTAGTTGATATAAATACGTCTATATAACTTAATTTATGAATCAGTTGTTGATATTTATAACACCAGTGGGCATATATATTTTAATATGTTTATCCAAATTTGAAATATTTGAAAAACCAAACTGAGCCTAGTATTCTGTGTTTTGTTTTCAGGTCATACACATTTACCTTCTAAAGTCAGCACTAAGTGATTACTTTGACACAGATCTTTTGTTTTACGTCACAGTAATGTGATACAAATTATTTGCCAAATAAATACTAACAGTTTACAAGCCAATTGTGATGAGTCCTCTAATATGAATTTATATTTTTATGAACTACTAGTCTGTATTTCTATTTTTCATATCTATGTGACTATTTTATCAAAGGAAAGGAAAAGTAAAGTCATGTTTATACTGTGAGGCCACAAATACACAAGGAACTATTCTGGGCAATGTATCAAAGGATGTTTTGAGTTATGTCATGATTTTTTGTAAAGTGATGTGTCAACTTTGGAATAAAAGTTTACAAGAAAATTGTATTTTGTTTGGAATCATTGTGCATTGAGTATTATTGTTCAATCCATCATAAACCCTTCTGATGGTTTCAAACAAAAACATCAGAAAAGTTTTTTCTCTCCATATAAGTCACATCGGGTATGTTTTTAAAATTTTATGTCTGATTGTTCTCTTGAAAGTAATATATCTGGAACTGATACATTTCCTTATTAACTGCATTTTTCCTTATTAACTGCATTTTTATTTTTATTGTGTTGACTTCATCAACATTACGTCAACATCTTGCATATTGAGAGTTTTTATGTTTTTTGTAATTTCATATATTGGATGCGATAGAGTCAGCTGCTATATTGGATGTGATAGAGTCAGCTGCTATATTGGATGCGATAGAGTCAGCTGCTATATTGGATGTGATAGAGTCAGCTGCTATATTGGATACGATAGAGTCAGCTGCTGTATTGGATGTGATAGAGTCAGCTGCTATATTGGATGCGATAGAGTCAGCTGCTATATTGGATACGATAGAGTCAGCTGCTATATTGGATGCGATAGAGTCAGCTGCTATATTGGATGCGATAGAGTCAGCTGTTATATTGGGTGCGATAGAGTCAGCTGCTGTATTGGATGTGATAGAGTCAGCTGCTATATTGGATGTGATAGAGTCAGCTGCTATATTGGATGTGATAGAGTCAGCTGCTATATTGGATGTGATAGAGTCAACTGCTATATTGGATGTGATAGAGTCAACTGCTATATTGGATGTGATAGAGTCAGCTGCTATATTGGATGTGATAGAGTCAGCTGCTATATTGGATACGATAGAGTCAGCTGCTATATTGGATGCGATAGAGTCAGCTGCTATATTGGATGCGATAGAGTCGGCTGCTATATTGGATGCGATAGAGTCAGCTGCTATATTGGATATGATAGAGTCAGCTGCTATATTGGATGCGATAGAGTCAGCTGCTGTATTGGATATGATAGAGTCAGCTGCTATATTGGATGTAATAGAGTCAGCTGCTATATTGGATATGATAGAGTCAGCTGCTATATTGGATGCGATAGAGTCAGCTGCTATATTGGATGCGATAGAGTCAGCTGCTATATTGGATGCGATAGAGTCAGCTGCTATATTGGATGCGATAGAGTCAGCTGTTATATTGGATATGATAGAGTCAGCTGTTATATTGGATGTGATAGATTCAGCTGTTATATTGGATGCGATAGAGTCAGCTGCTATATTGGATGCGATAGAGTCAGCTGCTATATTGGATACGATAGAGTCAGCTGCTATATTGGATGTGATTGAGTCAGCTGCTATATTGGATGTGATTGAGTCAGCTATTATATTGGATGTGATAGAGTCAGCTATTATATTGGATAAATTATTTCAGCCCCATGGCCGTAGATTGTTTTAAACCTAAAAAGCTGGTAAACACTCAAAATTATCATTGATAAAGCAATTTTCAGTTATTTCCCAGAAATTTTCAAAAGCATTACAAAAGAAGAACTGGTCAGCACAGCTCTGAGATATTTGGCCTGTGAAAAATTTATATCTTATACACATGAAATGCGCTTCTTATCCACGTGAAAAATACACGTCTTTTCCAAATGAAAGGTTTACTTTATTTTTCTTTGCCCATTCCATCAGTTAACCACGTTATTACCAAATTCATATCAAAACCATCAAAGAGAAACAATCATTTGTTATAACCTGATATTTTTCTGTTGTAAATTTGGCCCATTTGGTCCATTTGATAAGACATTTTCTTGCACTACTGTGATGGTAACAGCAACTTATCGGGGGCTATTTTTCTAAATTACACATATATTTACACACAATGAAACTTAATAAGCTTGAATTGGATCAATATAAAGTCCGTCAATTTTCATCTTTTGTCCATTTACCATGTTCAACTATTTTTTAATCAAATTTAATCAGTTAATGATTCTCAAACTTGACAGTCTTTGTTCTCCGTTTTTGTTAAGTATTAAAGTTTTTATGTATGCAGTGTCATGTGTATTTTTATTTATTAACCACTAATAAGCTTTTATTATGGATATTCTTTCAGAATAGCTCAGCTTGTTATTTTGTTTTACCCAAAATCTATAAATTGCTCTAATATTGTTCATTATGAACGGATTTTATAGAATAAGGACTCCATGAATTGTATTTTAAAGATGCAGATACTGGATATAAAAATATGCAGTGAAACCAATGGAAATTGGAGTTTCACTTTCTAGGTCATTCAAAGGTCACTTCAAAGTCACTGGCAACATTTTATAAAAATAGCACACAAAGGTCCACATTCAGTCATGTATCATTTGTAGCTGTACTCCATGCAGTAAAAATGTTAAAGGCCAATGTCTGTCATTTCTACTGATGTTAAGAGGTTACAGTGTAACTTTCACACTGGTTAAAGGGCTCGGAGGTCGACCTGATATGGCCATAGTTGCTGAAAGGATCATAATAACCACATTTCACAATATAACCATGTAAATGAAATGCATCCCCACAACAATAGAGCTGAACATGCGATGACATATCATGGCCAAAGAATTATACTATTTTGCAAATACCTCGACATTTTTGATAACATCCATCCCCAGTAATAACTGTACCAACTGTTGTATCCAGTAAACCCTTTTCACTAACTCACTTTACATCATCCAATAGTCATAGCATATATAACAGTTATAAAGTGGCACCAGTTATAAAGTGGTACCAGTTATAAGGTGGCACCAGTTATAAGGTGACATCAGATATAAGGTGGTACCAGTTATAAGGTGACATCAGTTATAAGGTGGTACCAGTTATAAGGTGGTACCAGTTATAAGGTGGTACCAGTTATAAGGTGGTACCAGTTATAAGGTGGGACCAGTATAAGGTGGTACCAGTATAAGGTGGTACCAGTTATAAGGTGGTACCAGTTATAAGGTGGTACAAGTTATAAGGTGACATCAGTTATAAGGTGACATCAGTTATAAGGTGACATCAGTTATAAGGTGGTACCAGTTATAAGGTGGTACCAGTTATAAGGTGGTACCAGTTATAAGGTGGTACCAGTTATAAGGTGGTACCAGTTATAAGGTGGTACCAGTTATAAGGTGGTACCTGTTATAAGGTGGTACCAGTTATAAGGTGGTACCAGTTCTAAGGTGGTACCAGTTCTAAGGTGGTACCTGTTATAAGGTGGTACCAGTTCTAAGGTGGTACCAGTTATAAGGTGGTACCAGTTATAAGGTGGTACCTGTTATAAGGTGGTACCAGTTATAAGGTGGTACCAGTTATAAGGTGGTACCAGTTATAAGGTGGTACCTGTTATAAGGTGGTACCTGTTATAAGGTGGTACCAGTTATAAGGTGGTACCAGTTCTAAGGTGGTACCAGTTATAAGGTGGTACCTGTTATAAGGTGGTACCAGTTATAAGGTGGTACCAGTTATAAGGTGGTACCAGTTATAAGGTGGTACCAGTTATAAGGTGGTACCTGTTATAAGGTGGTACCTGTTATAAGGTGGTACCAGTTATAAGGTGGTACCTGTTATAAGGTGGTACCAGTTATAAGGTGGTACCTGTTATAAGGTGGTACCAGTTATAAGGTGGCACCAGTTATAAGGTGGTACCAGCTATAAGGTGACATCAGTTATAAGGTGGTACCAGTTATAAGGTGGTACCAGTTATAAGGTGGTACCAGTTATAAGGTGGTACCAGTTATAAGGTGACATCAGTTATAAGGTGGTACCAGTTATAAGGTGGTACCAGTTATAAGGTGGTACCAGTTATAAGGTGGTACCAGTTATAAGGTGGTACCAGTTATAAGGTGGTACCAGTTATAAGGTGACATCAGTTATAAGTTGGTATCAGTAATGAGGTGTTACCAGTATAATGTGATACTAGCATTAGGTGCAACATGTATAAATAAGCTTTCAGGGACATAACCTTGAATAGGGGCTCTGCTTGAATAACTTTAAGGGAGGCAATAACAAGTTTTTACAAGTATAAAAAAGATAAACAAAAATATATTCTTTCAAAGTAAATATGATTATTATCCATACCCTGGTACTACTTATATGTATGTGTATGTGTGTATATGTGTATATGTGTATGTGTGTATGTGTGTGTTGCCTTTATTTTTGTCTTATTTGATTTGCGAATCTCATCGGAAGCTTACAATAGGACGTAATGCACATGACAACTAGTGCACCCTAGTGGAGAACCTGCATCGACGTAAAGCCGCAGTTTATTTGACAAAATAAAATTGGAATAATGAACATGTATACCAGCACAGTACAATACCCATACCCTGATTCAAAATATGACATCCCGCGGCACAACTTAATTCGTACATTATGCTCATCGAGTTCCCATTTATCCAATTACTATAAGATTATTTTTCAGTAGTTTCAGTAGGATCCATCAGAATTGCACAAAAAAATTATAACAATGCACAATTTAGGTTGATTCGTAGATTATAAGAAAAAAATGGATGTACGGAATAAATGATAGACGAATTTGATTCTGAATCAGTATGGTCAATGAATAAAGATCTAGTGTGGGAATTGTTAAGATCATTAAAAGTCTCAGTCCAATACCAACCATAGAGTATTCAATCTATTGGCGGCCATATTTGTCTTGAACTAACATTTTGTACTTAATAAGAGAATAACACCACAAGAAAGAGGTGAACTCACTAATCAATCTTTAAGATCTATATACCTCATTAAATTAATTATTAATTAATTTAATGCCAAATTAGTTACAGGCCACTTGAATATGGAAATGGTACACCAGTTTGTAGTGAGCGAAAGTGTGGTATGAGTAGATGCCTTGCGGCTGAGTCGGAGCTGCTCACCCAGAGTGTCCGCTCACAATGAGCGCATTGTGATCATCTGCCTACCACCACTCTCTGCCTTGTAACAATGGATACAGCCTCACATGTGTTCTCCTTATGGTGACCAGTGTATATTGTACTCAGAGGCAATGATGGATACAAGAGGGATCTCACTACTCCTGTCACTGGGCGATGAGTAACTCAACCCTCTTATTCTTTGTAACACGGCATTACCAGTCCAAACATTCAACAGGTGAGTCGTCTTAGTTACTATGACTAGATGTCAGCTTATGACCTATGGTGTTTAATATATTATCATTCATATAAGGTATTTTGCTACAAACCACGAGTGTGTATCATCTGATTTTATTCAGCTATAACAAGGGCTACTCTAAAATATTCTCTTCACCTCTTTGAGCTTGTGACACAGTTATTAGTAGGTAAACGCGTGAAAGACAGATATCTGATGATTTACGAGTATAACTATTTTCCTGATGGCCCAGGGATTTGTGCATCCTGCAGCAGTGTCATATTTTATCACCTTAAATACCCCAGAACAGAGCTACTCAATATTAGTCTCTGTAATACTGTGTCCATGTAAAGATCTCTGCCAGCAGTGTTACTTCACACTGGTTATATAAGTGGAGGCCGGGAGGCGGTGGGTTCGACTCCCACTGCTGGCAGTGTTACTCTCACTTATACAAGTGCAGGACGGGAGGTGCTGTGTTCGACTCCCACTGCCAGCAGTGTTGCTTTCACACTGGTTATATAAGTGGAGGACGGGAGGGCGTGGGTTCGACTCCCACTGCCGGCAGTGTTACTTTAACACTGGTTTTAGAAGTGGAGTATGGGAGGTGGTGGGTTCGACTCCCACTGCCAGCAGTGTTGCTCTCAGATTGGCTATAGAAGTGGAGTATGGGAGGTGGTGGGTTTGACTCGCACTGCCAGCAGTGTTACTATCAGATTGGCTATAGAAGTGGAGTATGGGAGGTGGTCGGTTTGACTCGCACTGCCAGCAGTGTTACTGTCATACTGGTTTTAGAAGTGGAAGATGGGAGGTGGTGGGTTTGACTCCCACTGCCGGCAATGTTACTTTCACACTGGTACAAAGCCATGAAAGTCTACCTGATATGGCCATAGTTGCCGAAAGTGTGGTAAATTCACCATTTCAAAATGGTTTCAGTTTCTCTATGACTGTCCTTGTATATTTGCTTCTGAGCCAATTCAGCTCTTTATGTGTTTAGAGCTAACTGACATTAAAATGATAACGATATTGTATAAAAATTATGTTAATCTATGTTACCAATCTGCCAATACCTTCTTTATGTAATGGTATTTGAACTGCTTGCTTGCTTTGCAATTGTAACGTATTGTCCAAAAATAATCTCTTGTAAGTTTCAATACGATACATATTATCATTGTATATTTCGCGGTCAACAATATGTGCTCTGGTTGATTTCTGGTTGATTTCCTTTATACCGAGAACAAGCAACGAGTTGATCAAATAAGGACCTTTCATATTCTACGCAGCAGTTGCCCAGCCTCTCTGGAACATCGGGAACGAGTTCCCAGTCTGGCTTATGTTTCGACGTGCGGGAAGTTAGTTACTAGTTCACAGTTCACAGTTCATTAAAATGGACTGCAAAGTCAAACTTTGAATAATGAACTCTGAACTGTGAACTAGTAAATAACTTCCCGCACGTTATATTTGGTGTATTTTTTTTCTGAATTGAATAATGTTGTGTCAACACAGGCCACAAGCCGTGACGTATTAACGCTTAACACCACCATTTCCTCTGTGATGAAGGTTCTGGATTCGAATCCCGACCATGCCAAGATTGCAATCATGTTACATTTCTTCATATGAGCTCTGACTTTTGCCTGAAGGATTAATCCGTTGTCCGTGTAACTGAGTGGGTTATCATGTTAAGGACCTGCGACATGACACTGTGTCCCCCTGGAGGAAGGTCTCGTTATAAAACAAACACGCAATTTCGTCCTATTCAATTCCTTTTGAGTTATACAGAGAAATTGAATATGGAATAAACATATCACAATGGTTTAAAACATCCCGTAAAATCTGTGTTTGTCCCTGTTGTTTATGTAGGGAACTGGAGGTGGCTCGGATGTTAAGACATTGTGTCCCTGTTGTTTATGTAGGAACGGGCGGTGGCTCGGATGTTAAGACATTGTGTCCCTGTTGTTTATGTAGGGGACGGGATGTGCCTCGGATGTTAAGACATTGTGTCCCTGTTGTTTATGTAGGGAACTGGAGGTGGCTCGGATGTTAAGACATTGTGTCCCTGTTGTTTATGTAGGGGACGGGATGTGGCTCGGATGTTAAGACATTGTGTCCCTGTTGTTTATGTAGGGAACTGGAGGTGGCTCGGATGTTAAGACATTGTGTCCCTGTTGTTTATGTAGGGAACTGGAGGTGGCTCGGATGTAAAGACATTGTGTCCCCGTTTTTTATGTAGGGGACGGGCGGTGGCTCGGATGTTAAGACATTGTGTCCCTGTTGTTTATGTAGGGAACTGGAGGTGGCTCGGATGTTAAAACATTGTGTCCCTGTTGTTTATGTAGGGAACGGGAGATGGCTCGGATGTTAAGACATTGTGTCCCTGTTGTTTATGTAGGGAACTGGAGGTGGCTCGGATGTTAAGACATTGTGTCCCTGTTGTTTATGTAGGGGACGGGCGGTGGCTCGGATGTTAAGACATTGTGTCCCTGTTGTTTATGTAGGGAACTGGAGGTGGCTCGGATGTTAAAACATTGTGTCCCTGTTGTTTATGTTGGGAACTGGAGGTGGCTCGGATGTTAAAACATTGTGTCCCTGTTGTTTATGTAGGGAACGGGAGATGGCTCGGATGTTAAGACATTGTGTCCCCGTTATTTATGTAGGGACGGGAGGTGGCTCGGATGTTGAGACATTGTGTCCCTGTTGTTCATGTAGGGACTGGAGGTGGCTCGGATGTTAAGACATTGTGTCCCTGTTGTTTATGTTGGGAACTGGAGGTGGCTCGGATGTTAAAACATTGTGTCCCTGTCGTTTATGTAGGGAACTGGAGGTGGCTCGGATGTAAAGACATTGTGTCCCCGTTGTTTATGTAGGGGACGGGATGTGGCTCGGATGTTAAGACATTGTGTCCCTGTTGTTTATGTAGGGAACTGGAGGTGGCTCGGATGTTAAAACATTGTGTCCCTGTTGTTTATGTAGGGGACGGGATGTGGCTCGGATGTTAAGACATTGTGTCCCTGTTGTTTATGTAGGGAACTGGAGGTGGCTCGGATGTTAAGACATTGTGTCCCTGTTGTTTATGTAGGGAACTGGAGATGGCTCGGATGTTAAAACATTGTGTCCCTGTTGTTTATGTAGGGAACGGGAGATGGCTCGGATGTTAAGACATTGTGTCCCTGTTGTTCATGTAGGGACGGGATGTGGCTCGGATGTTAAGACATTGTGTCCCTGTTGTTTATGTAGGGAACTGGAGGTGGCTCGGATGTTAAGACATTGTGTCCCCGTTGTTTATGTAGGGAACGGGAGGTGGCTCGGATGTTAAGACATTGTGTCCCCGTTGTTTATGTAGGGAACGGGAGGTGGCTCGGATGTTAAGACATTGTGTCCCTGTTGTTTATGTAGGGAACGGGAGGTGGCTCGGATGTTAAGACATTGTGTCCCTGTTGTTTATGTAGGGAACGGGAGGTGGCTCGGATGTTAAGACATTGTGTCCCCGTTGTTTATGTAGGGAACGGGAGGTGGCTCGGATGTTAAGACATTGCGTCCCCGTTGTTTATGTAGGGAACGGGAGATGGCTCGGATGTTAAGACATTGTGTCCCTGTTGTTTATGTAGGGGACGGGATGTGGCTCGGATGTTAAGACATTGTGTCCCTGTTGTTCATGTAGGGAACGGGAGATGGCTCGGATGTTAAGACATTGTGTCCCTGTTGTTCATGTAGGGAACGGGAGATGGCTCGGATGTTAAGACATTGTGTCCCTGTTGTTTATGTAGGGAACGGGAGATGGCTCGGATGTTAAGACATTGTGTCCCCGTTGTTCATGTAGGGAACGGGAGATGGCTCGGATGTTAAGACATTGTGTCCCCGTTGTTCATGTAGGGAACAGGAGATGGCTAGGTTGTAAAGGCTTTGTGTCTCAGGTTTCCGTCTGATGGTAGGACCAAATGAACTCCCTGTAATCGCAAAAATGAAACTTTGGTATGTCATATACATTACAGTACAAACGTCATTGATATGTTATAAGTCTTTATTCTAACATTTGTGAAATCATCCTTTGCAACCTCCAAATTCGACCATTTTCTACAGTAAATAACATCTAATCGTCCTTGCATGATCGTCTAGATTTAGGCAAGCCTCATTCTTTACATGTGATTATTGTAAATTTGCTTACAATCCCTTTCTTCAATCGGCTGAAATTTTGACAAAGGTTATCACACCTTTGCAATATCTTATCACACCTTTGCAATATCTTCAATATTACTGCCCTATTATATATATATATATATATATATATATATATATATATATATATATATATATATATATATATATATATATATATATGACAGCCCCCAGGCAAAAAGGGTCCTAATGGACTAGATTTTCGAAAATGGGTAAACACCAGATTTAGACACTATGAGGCATCACTCGATAAAAATTGCCACTTTCGATATCAAATTACCTTCTTAAAGGGTCACACGGTGACCTTCAGACGACCTTGACCTTGACACAGGTCAGATCGACAAAGAGTAGCTTGTTTGCAAAGGTAAAGAGGAAAGAGAGGCAAAAAGGCACTGGAAATGAAGCCAAAATAACAAAGTCGTAGCCCTTCGGCCAAGCATGGTTTGACCAGGGTGCAGAATCTAGAATACACCCTATATAAGGCCCTTATGGGGGTTGCTTGATGGGGAGGAGACCATACGAAGCGACGTATATATATATATATATATTATTATTTATCTCATACTTGGTGCTTCAAGAGAGTGTTCTGCACCTATGAGATATTCTTTTGCAGATCACCCCTCTGCCGAACTACTTTCGCAGATCACCCCTCTGCCGAACTACTTTCGCAGATCACCCCTCTGCCGAACTACTTTTGCAAATCATCCTTGGTCCAAATGACGACTGAGATCCTTCCACCAGAACCAACAAAAGAGATCTGTCAGGCTGAACACTGCATGAAACCATGCTCTTGACTTTATCTCATATTTATCTACCGCAGATGGTTTATATACCAGACCAGTGTTAACATTGTAAAAAGTACAGATCTTAAGAAATGAACATGTGAGTGCAGTGTTCAGGCTGACAGATCTCTCAAGTTGGTTCTGGTGGAAGGATCCTAATGCCCACCTCTCAATGACGTCATTACATAGTAAAATATATGTGGCAATGACGTCATTGAGTGTGACGTCATTAATAAGGGGGCATGGCATTGTTTATGTTGTTTGACACACACAACATAGGTCGGTACATAGGTCCATGCAGGCTGCAATATTTTCCACACAGTTTTGCTTTAAATAGATTGGACATCAAACCAAAACTTTATCTCATACCTATCTGCAGGAGTTAAGTGTGAGATAAAGTCAAGAACATAGGTTTGTGCAGTGTTCAGGCTGCCAGATCTCTCACGTTGGTTCTGGTGGAAGGATCTCACAATATAGAGTGGCACTATGCCCACCTCTCAATGGCGTCATAACATAATAAATTATATGTTATAATGACGTCATTGTGACGTCAGTGTGACGTCATTAAAAAGGGGGCGTGGCATTGTTTATGTTGTTTGACACACACAACATAGGTCCCAACTTGCTGCAATGTTTTCCTCTCTGTTTTGCTTTAAATAGATTGGACATCAAACCAAAACCTTTATCTCATACCTATCTGTAGGAGTTAAGTATGAGATAAAGTCAAGAACATAGGTTCGTGCAGTGTTCAGGCTGACAGATCTCTCTCGTTGGTTCTGGTGGAAGGATCTCACTCGTCCTTCGGACTCTTGAGATCCTTCCACCAGAACCAACGAGAGAGATCTGTCAGCCTGAACACTGCACTCACATGTTCTTGCCTTAGTATCACATTTTTATTGACCAAGACGTAAAATATATATATTATTATAAATCTTGTTATTCATTCACATACATACCATATGATGGAATAGCTCTATAAAAAAGCACTATTAAATGTTACAATAATTAGTTCTCTCATAATAAGATAAAATGCAGCATATTTCATCCTCTGAAGCCATTGATATAATCTTTCATTTCTTGATCATTGCATGATCCTGCTCCAAACATTCAGCTACAAGAGCACACCTGATCATTCTTTACACATGACAGTGTCAACATCAGTGTCCAACCTTTTTGTTGCAGCTATAAGATTGTTTCCAATGATACACCTGGGTGATTATGCACACCTTCTAACGTGGAAACATACCCTGTGATTTTCACTGTTCATCTCAAGCACCATTTTGATAAAGCAATTAAAGATCTGTTCACTTTCACCACTCTCCTCTTAGATGCATGGAAGTTATAATCTGTGAGTTCTGAATGGTAAGTTCAGTATTGGGCCTGATACATATATTCCATGTTGTTTGGAATTCATCCACTGCTCTGTCATTCAGATTCCAGGCTTGTGAACCATATATATGGGCACACCGAGATTTACATCTTTCTTGACAGTGATTTCACTACCCCTAACAAGAATCACCAAGAGTGTATTTGTCCACTGGATCATATCACTCTTCTTTCCCATACACTCTGCTTTCTCCCTTAGGTCACGGTTTGTGTGATTGCCAAGATGTTTGACAGCATTTACTCATACCAGTTTTGCACCGTTCATTTTGACCATCTGCATGACTCTTGTTGACTTAGAGAAAAGCATACATACATAAAGTCTTGGTTGGGTTATACTCGATATCAAATAAAAGTTATTTCTCTCTCCCTGGAGGAATACCCAGGATTCAATATTCGGTTAGGATAAGTACTTTGGTAATCCTGAATGGTGAAGAATGGTGGGTACCTGACTTAGGAGTTTCTCACATTAGTATAGAAACATGACATTGGTCCAGATATAGGACAGGGGTAGGATATTAGTCCAGGAGTAGGACATTAGTCTAGGGGTAGGGCATTAGTATAGAAACATGACATTGGTCCAGATATAAGACAGGAGTAGGACATTAGTCCCGGAGTAGGACATTAGTCTAGGGGTAGGGCATTAGTATAGAAACATGACATTGGTCCAGATATAGGACAGGGGTAGGATATTAGTCCCGGAGTAGGACATTGGTCTATGGGTAGGGCATTAGTATAGAAACATGACATTGGTCCAGATATAGGACAGGGGTAGGATATTAGTCCAGGAGTAGGACATTAGTCTAGGGGTAGGGCATTAGTATAGAAACATGACATTGGTCCAGATATAGGACAGGGGTAGGATATTAGTCCCGGAGTAGGAAATTGGTCTATGGGTAGGGCATCAGTATAGAAACATGACATTGGTCCAGATATAGGACAGGGGTAGGATATTAGTCCAGGAGTAGGACATTAGTCTAGGGGTAGGGCATTAGTATAGAAACATGACATTGGTCCAGATATAGGACAGGGGTAGGATATTAGTCCAGGAGTAGGACATTGGTCTAGGGGTAGGGCATTAGTATAGAAACATGACATCGGTCCAGATATAGGACAGGGGTAGGATATTAGTCCAGGAGTAGGACATTAGTCTATGGATAGGGCATTCGTATAGAAACATGACATTGGTCCAGATATAGGACAGGGGTAAGATATTAGTCCCGGAGTAGGACATTGGTCTATGGGTAGGGCATTAGTATAGAAACATGACATTGGTCCAGATATAGGACAGGGGTAGGATATTAGTCCCGGAGTAGGACATTAGTCTAGGGGTAGGGCATTAGTATAGAAACATGACATTGGTCCAGATATAGGACAGGGGTAAGATATTAGTCCCGGAGTAGGACATTAGTCTAGGGGTAGGGCATTAGAATAGAAACATGACATTGGTCCAGATATAGGACAGGGGTAGGATATTAGTCCCGGAGTAGGATATTGGTCTAGGGGTAGGGCATTAGTATAGAAACATGACATTGGTCCAGATATAGGACAAGGGTAGGATATTAGTCCCGGAGTAGGACATTAGTCTAGGGGTAGGGCATTAGTATAGAAACATGACATTGGTCCAGATATAGGACAGGGGTAGCATATTAGTCCCGGAGTAGGATATTGGTCTAGGGGTAGGGCATTAGTATAGGAACATGACATTGGTCCAGATATAGGACAGGGGTAGGATATTAGTCCAGGAGTAGGACATTAGTCTAGGGGTAGGGCATTAGTATAGAAACATGACATTGGTCCAGATATAGGACAGGGGTAGGATATTAGTCCCGGAGTAGGACATTAGTCTAGGGGTAGGGCATTAGTATAGAAACATGACATTGGTCCAGATATAGGACAGGGGTAGGACATTAGTCCAGGAGTAGGACATTAGTCTAGGGGTAGGGCATTAGTATAGAAACATGACATTGGTCCAGATATAGGACAGGGGTAGGATATTAGTCCCGGAGTAGGACATTAGTCTAGGGGTAGGGCATCAGTACATAAACATGACATTGGTCCAGATATAGGACAGGGGTAGGATATTAGTCCAGGAGTAGGACATTAGTCTAGGGGTAGGGCATTAGTATAGAAACATGACATTGGTCCAGATATAGGACAGGGGTAGGATATTAGTCCCGGAGTAGGACATTAGTCTAGGGGTAGGGCATTAGTATAGAAACATGACATCGGTCCAGATATAGGACAAGGGTAGGATATTAGTCCCGGAGTAGGACATTAGTCTAGGGGTAGGGCATCAGTATAGAAACATGACATTGGTCCAGATATAGGACAGGGGTAGGATATCAGTCCCGGAGTAGGACATTAGTCTAGGGGTAGGGCATCAGTATAGAAACATGACATTGGTCCAGATATAGGACAGGGGTAGGATATTAGTCCAGGAGTAGGACATTAGTCTAGGGGTAGGGCATTAGTATAGAAACATGACATTGGTCCAGATATAGAACAGGGGTAAGATATTAGTCCCGGAGTAGGACATTAGTCTAGGGGTAGGGCATTAGTATAGAAACATGACATTGGTCCAGATATAGGACAAGGGTAGGATATTAGTCCAGGAGTAGGACATTAGTCTCGGGGTAGGGCATTAGTATAGAAACATGACATTGGTCCAGATATAGGACAGGGGTAAGATATTAGTCCCGGAGTAGGACATTAGTCTATGGGTAGGGCATTAGTATAGAAACATGACATTGGTCCAGATATAGGACAGGGGTAAGATATCAGTCCCGGAGTAGGACATTAGTCTAGGGGTAGGGCATTAGTATAGAAACATGACATTGGTCCAGATATAGGACAAGGGTAGGATATTAGTCCAGGAGTAGGACATTAGTCTAGGGGTAGGGCATTAGTATAGAAACATAACATTGGTCCAGATATAGGACAGGGGTAGGATATTAGTCCCGGAGTAGGACATTAGTCTAGGGGTAGGGCATTAGTATAGAAACATGACATTGGTCCAGATATAGAACAGGGGTAGGATATTAATCCCGGAGTAGGACATTAGTCTAGGGGTAGGGCATTAGTATAGAAACATGACATTGGTCCAGATATAGGACAGGGGTAGGATATTAGTCCCGGAGTAGGACATTAGTCTAGGGGTAGGGCATTAGTATAGAAACATAACATTGGTCCAGATATAGGACAGGGGTAGGATATTAGTCCAGGAGTAGGACATTAGTCTAGGGGTAGGGCATTAGTATAGAAACATGACATTGGTCCAGATATAGAACAGGGGTAGGATATTAATCCCGGAGTAGGACATTAGTCTAGGGGTAGGGCATTAGTATAGAAACATGACATTGGTCCAGATATAGGACAGGGGTAGGATATTAGTCCAGGAGTAGGACATTGGTCTAGGGGTAGGGCATTAGTATAGAAACATGACATTGGTCCAGATATAGGACAGGGGTAGCATATTAGTCCAGGAGTAGGACATTAGTCTAGGGGTAGGGCATTAGTATAGAAACATGACATTGGTCCAGATATAGGACAGGGGTAGGATATTAGTCCCGGAGTAGGACATTAGTCTAGGGGTAGGGCATTAGTATAGAAACATGACATTGGTCCAGATATAGGACAGGGGTAAGATATTAGTCCCGGAGTAGGACATTAGTCTAGGGGTAGGGCATTAGTATAGAAACATGACATTGGTCCAGATATAGGACAGGGGTAAGATATTAGTCCCGGAGTAGGACATTAGTCTAGGGGTAGGGCATTAGTATAGAAACATGACATTGGTCCAGATATAGGACAGGGGTAGGATATTAGTCCCGGAGTAGGACATTGGTCTATGGGTAGGGCATTAGTATAGAAACATGACATTGGTCCAGATATAGGACAAGGGTAGGATATTAGTCCCGGAGTAGGACATTAGTCTAGGGGTAGGGCATCAGTATAGAAACATGACATTGGTCCAGATATAGGACAGGGGTAAGATATTAGTCCAGGAGTAGGACATTGGTCTAGGGGTAGGGCATTAGTATAGAAACATGACATTGGTCCAGATATAGAACAGGGGTAGGATATTAGTCCCGGAGTAGGACATTAGTCTAGGGGTAGGGCATTAGTATAGAAACATGACATTGGTCCAGATATAGGACAGGGGTAGGATATTAGTCCAGGAGTAGGACATTGGTCTAGGGGTAGGGCATTAGTATAGGAACATGACGTTGGTCCAGATATAGGACAGGGGTAGGATATTAGTCTAGGAGTAGAACATTAGTCCAGGGGTAGGATTGTAGTCCAGGGATAGGATATTAGTGCAAGTGACGCTGAAGTGGTCATTTATATATACAAATAAACAAAAAGACAAATAAATAACATATATAAATAAATATGCTTCCTGTGACGTGAAATGACATAAATCATATTTGTATTTGTATAGCATCTCTGGAGACATGTATGTGTCCGCACAGGAGTGTGACTCATCTAGTATCTCCACCTTTAGTGAACAGATGGAAGATCAGAGGAGCTGCTCTCCTCTGTAGATGGAAACATATGCGTATACCTTGCAGTTTGAGTGACATCAGCCTGCGGGGTCAGATTCTGATGAGACCCAGACTGCATTAACTATGTCACTTTTCATCAGAGATGAGGTACATGTGTCTGGCCTCTTAAGGAGTCAGCTAGCATCCGCTCATGCGGGGCGGCAGGGTCAGGGTCCAGCGCCATCAATGCTAGCAACAATGAGACCCAGACTGACCCTATTACAATACATATCCTATCATTATCACCGCCATCCCCGCAATCCCTCAAACTACCATAACTCTGCGCCATTTTTGCCAGATAAA
Organism: Amphiduros pacificus; assembly: GCA_949316495.1. NCBI lineage: Eukaryota > Metazoa > Annelida > Polychaeta > Phyllodocida > Hesionidae > Amphiduros > Amphiduros pacificus. The sequence goes on from OX439004.1 coordinate 6,247,933, forward strand.
GCAGTCAAAGCCTGGAGTCTAGACAGTCCTTAATTAAAGCATTGCCAATTTTGCTACTGCAATTGGCTCTTTGAAGTGATGAATTTGTCTTGGCGAGTAACATCCTTCATGATAATATATAGTTACAATATCCAAGATGTTTGGATGTATCACATGTGCAAAGTACAATTAGTGTAAATGCACGAGGAATGTCGATACATCTCCTGTCTTCTTAAGAAAGACTAAATGCAATATTGAATAAAATATATTGACAGACAGCTCTGATTTCGCAGCTCTGAGTTCCCAGGTTATTAAGGTTGAGGATTATCAATAATAATGAGTCCAACTATCTTTGCATAATTATTAAAGGTTGAGGATTATCAATAATAATGAGTCCAACTATCTTGGCGTGATTATTAAGGTTCAGGATTAGCACCAATAATGAGTCCAACTATCTTGGCGTGATTATTAAGGTTCGGGATGAGCAATAATAATGAGTCCCATTATCTTGGCGTGATTATTAAGGTTCGGGATTAGAAATAATAATGAGTCCAACTATCTTGGCGTGATTATTAAGGTTCGGGATTAGAAATAATAATGAGTCAAACTATCTTGGCGTGATTATTAAGGTTCAGGATGAGCAATAATAATGAGTCCCATTATCTTGGCATGATTATTAAGGTTCGGGATTAGAAATAATAATGAGTCCAACTATCTTGGCGTGATTATTAAGGTTCGGGATTAGAAATAATAATGAGTCCAACTATCTTGGCGTGATTATTAAGGTTCAGGATTAGCAATAATAATGAGTCCAACTATCTTGGCGTGATTATTAAGGTTCGGGATTAGCAATAATAATGAGTCCAATTATCTTGGCGTGATTAAAGGTTCGGGATTAGCAATAATAATGAGTTCAACTATCTTGGCGTGATTATTAAGGTTCGGGATTAGCACCAATAATGAGTCCAATTATCTTGGCGTGATTATTAAGGTTCGGGATTATCAATAATAATGAGTTCAACTATCTTGACGTGATTATTAAGGTTCAGGATTAGCACCAATAATGAGTCCAATTATCTTGGCGTGATTAAAGGTTCGGGATTAGCAATAATAATGAGTTCAACTATCTTGGCGTGATTATTAAGGTTCAGGATTAGCACCAATAATGAGTCCAATTATCTTGGCGTGATTATTAAGGTTCAGGATTAGCAATAATAATGAGTCCAACTTTCTTGGCGTGATTATTAAGGTTCGGGATTAGCACCAATGATGAGTCCAATTATCTTGGCGTGATTATTAAGGTTCAGGATTAGCACCAATAATGAGTCCAACTTTCTTGGCGTGATTATTAAGGTTCAGGATGAGCAATAATAATGAGTCCAACTATCTTTGCATAATTATTAAAGGTTGAGGATTATCAATAATAATGAGTCCAACTTTCTTGGCGTGATTATTAAGGTTCAGGATGAGCAATAATAATGAGTTCAACTTTCTTGGCGTGATTATTAAGGTTCGGGATTAGCAATAATAATGAGTTCAACTATCTTGACGTGATTATTAAAGGTGTAGGATTAGCAATAATAAAGAGTCCAACTATCTTGACGTGATTATTAAAGGTGTAGGATTAGCAATAATAAAGAATCCAACTATCTTGACGTGATTATTAAAGGTGTAGGATTAGCAATAATAATGAGTCCAACTTTCTTGGCGTGATTATTAAAGGTTGAGGATTATCAATAATAATGAGTCCAACTTTCTTGGCGTGATTATTAAGGTTCAGGATGAGCAATAATAATGAGTTCAACTTTCTTGGCGTGATTATTAAGGTTCGGGATTAGCAATAATAATGAGTTCAACTATCTTGACGTGATTATTAAAGGTGTAGGATTAGCAATAATAAAGAGTCCAACTATCTTGACGTGATTATTAAAGGTGTAGGATTAGCAATAATAAAGAGTCCAACTATCTTGACGTGATTATTAAAGGTGTAGGATTAGCAATAATAATGAGTCCAACTTTCTTGGCGTGATTATTATGGCAAGGGAATATGTGTACCACATATTTTCCTCTCTGATTTTGGAACCAATCCTTATTGTATTTGATGTCCAGTGGCCTTCATCAGGTAAATTCTATTTATTGTCCTCCATTTCTGCCTAAAGGTAAGGCTCTGGTAGGAACCAACCATTCATTTAAAGAAATGAAAGAAATTGAATCATAAAGCTATGACTAATTCCTTCATTCCTTGTGGTGCCTCCATCGGATACTCACTCTCTTTACCTTGTGTACAACAGTGTGTTTGTTTTAATAATAATCACTATTATTCCTTTCATGTATAATAATGTCCATCAAGATTATTACACATTGGGTCTGAATAATATCATTGAATTGAATCAGAAGAAATAGCACAAAGCTTTCATCAGTGATTCCTGAGCTAAATATTGACACATGTATATCATTAAGTTAATAACATCTTGATATTGGAGAAGTATATTATTTGTAGGCTTTTGTAATCCACAGATATATGATACAGATCTGTATAGATGTATTCGGTTTTGTAGATCTTCTCCTTTCACACTTTCCTTTTTTTCACAGACATAATAGATTTGTGTGTCCTTATCTTTCTATATCAATCAGGCGACAGAGTCCTTCTTTCTCCGCAGACTGTGTTAGGTATACATCCAGTAAATAGTGTTATCAGTATAGAATATCCACTCAGGACTGCTTGAAGAAGTCAACCTTTCCCATTGTACCTCTCTATGTCAGCCTTTCCCATTGTGAGTACCTCTCTATGTCAGCCTTTCCCATTGTGAGTACCTCTCTATGTCAGCCTTTCCCATTGTGAGTACCTCTCTCTGTCAGCCTTTCCCATTGTGAGTACCTCTCTATGTCAACCTTTCCCATTGTGAGTACCTCTCTATGTCAGCCTTTCCCATTGTGAGTACCTCTCTATGTCAGCCTTTCCCATTGTGAGTACCTCTCTATGTCAGCCTTTGCCATTGTGAGTACCTCTCTCTGTCAGCCTTTCCCATTGTGAGTACCTCTCTATGTCAACCTTTCCCATTGTGAGTACCTCTCTCTGTCAGCATTTCCCATTGTGAGTACCTCTCTCTGTCAGCCTTTCCCATTGTGAGTACCTCTCTATGTCAGCCTTTCCCATTGTGAGTACCTCTCTATGTCAGCCTTTCCCATTGTGAGTACCTCTCTATGTCAGCATTTCCCATTGTAAGTACCTCTCTCTGTCAGCCTTTCCCATTGTGAGTACCTCTCTATGTCAACCATTCCCATTGTGAGTACCTCTCTCTGTCAGCATTTCCCATTGTGAGTACCTCTCTAAGTCAGCCTTTCCCATTGTGAGTACCTCTCTAAGTCAGCCTTTCCCATTGTGAGTACCTCTCTATGTCAGCCTTTCCCATTGTGAGTACCTCTCTAAGTCAGCCTTTCCCATTGTGAGTACCTCTCTATGTGCACTCATCATATGCGGGATATTAACTGAGAAAACACAAATGTTATCAAAGAAGAAAACAACAAATAAGCGTATTTGGTTTACTCTGTCCAAATAACGATAGGTCAGGGATATTCATGTTGGGCATAGCTTCTTCAGCCCCAGAAATAGACCATGAAAGTCTCGTTGCTATTGTTGATTAAAGAGTCATAATAACTGGTCTTGACTCATATGTTAGCAAATAAAGTATAGTCATCAATCATTTGATACTAATCAAATAAATCAAAATGCCTCATTGAATTCAAGGCTGATCTTGACCTTATCGTTGACCTTTTACATTATTTTACAAATAAATTGTCATTTCTGATAATGATAATAATATATAGTATAAACTAGCTTTGATCATGATGCCGTTGTCGGATTGGTCTAAATTGGTAGATTACACTGTCACATAAGCTCTTCAGGGCATGGCACTTCGACTGTTTATACTCATTTACAGACAATATTTGGTATACTTGCAAGTATCTTATTGCGACACAGGGGAACAGGTCTGCAATGTTAAAAATCCTATTTTACCGAGCTGCATGTCCAGTGTTTTATTGGTGTGGTCAATAAAGCTGCTTTCTGAACTATATATATATATATATATATATATATATATATATATATATATATATATATATATATATATATATATATATATATATATATATATATATATATATATATCCAGTGCAATTTAAATGATCTTTCCATTCCAATGTTTGACAAAGCTGACCAGGTATACATGTACATCTCTGTTCTTTTAGCTTCGCGACTGATCATGAGATGGCACAGCAGTCTAAGAAATTCATAAAACAAATATGAAACCTGGAATACTCATACCATACCTCTTTGCCATTCACATTATATAAAGTCAAGACAGTCGTTATTTAAAACATTGCCAATTTTGCAACTGCAATTGGCTCTTTAAGGTGAAGAATTTGTCTTGGCGAACAACATCCTTCATAATAATATATAGTTACAATCTGGATGTATCACATGTACAAAGTACAATTAGTGTAAATGCCCGAGGAATGTCGATACATCTCCTCTCTTCTTAGGACTTACTGAATGCAATATTGGATAAAATCCTTCTTTCTCCATTTAGTTTGTTTTAAAGCACAATTCTTGCATGGCTGATGGTGCCTCCATCAGATAACACTCTATTAACCTTATTGGATAAAACAGAGCTGTGGATGACAACATAACTGTAGATGATAGCAGCGACAGGGACAACAACAGAGCTGTGGATGACGACAGAGCTGTGGATGACAACAGAGCTGAGGACAACAACTGAGCTGCGGTTTCATTTTCAAAGTCTCTGAAGTGCATCAGCACTGTCAAAAATATAAATGTCAGAAATCCATTGATAAAGTTAAACAACATTTAAGACAGTAAAAAAATCATGTATGGGAGCTCCGTTCCCTATTAATACCTTAGAGCATCCTGACTGAGGAAGACACAGCGATATACTGGTCCTATTACTGGCTGATACAGCACGAAGACGCGACTTACCAAGTTAGAGGTTTTAGACGTTTGCAAACACCAGACGGCAGTAATTCATGGCAGGACTAACTTTGCTGTGGTCATCCTACACATACATCCAGCAAAACAATAATAATCTGAAACCTACAGGTGCAATCTGATAATCACACGGGACCAGTGAAAAAATAAGGTACAAATATCTAAATCTCGAGAAGCGCGTCTTGAATATTAAGATTAATCATAACATCATGGTCTATGGCACACCATTCACAAATGATAATTCCGCTTGAAATTTCCTTTACTCATGATTTAGATTTTTTTTATATAAACACTTAATTATGACATACTTATTAATGATATGAATGTGAATGATAAAGTCGTTAATCAAAACATACACAGCATCCACCGCACCGATTGGCTTGGTCTTGTGCTCATTTTAAAAGATTAATGAAATGAAATGGTGATTAATGAAATTAAATGGTGTTTTTCGACCCTGTCAGCAACTATGACCATATCAGGTCGACTTTCGAGCCTTTTAACCAGTGTGAAAGTAACACTGCCGGTAGTGGGAGTTGAACCCACCACCTCTCGTCCTTCACTTATATAGCCAGATCCTTCTAAGTGTGCTAGTTTATTGCACGACGTCTAACCAAACCATGTTTATCTTTTCAGAATAAGTTGAATCATCTTTATAATCCTATTCTTGACAAAACTATGAACTTTGATTCAAATATCACTCACAGCTTCATGCTAATGTGTTCATCTTGCCCCAATAGCCAAGATGGTTCCAGTGCAAGTTGAATCATCTTTCTTCTCCAAGTTTTGATGTAACTGTAGTGACAACTATTTGAACATTTTTGATCGCTGATTGGGATATATAGCTCGAACGTCGCCTAAACTGTTATCTCGTTCGCCTCGTCAAACTGATTTCAGTGCAATTTGAATGATCTTTCCAATTTGAAAAAGCTGACCAAACCTGTAGCCAAAGTATAATACAGAACATGACGCCAAAGTATAATACAGAACGTGTAGACAAAGTATAATACAGAACATGAATCCAAAGTATAATACAGAACGTGTAGACAAAGTATAATACAGACCGTGTAGACAAAGTATAATACAGCACATGAAGCCAAAGTATAATACAGAACGTGTAGACAAAGTATAATACAGAAAGTGTAAAAGTAATACCGAGCATAAAGACATTAACATCTCCAGAATTTTCCTTTCAAAGGAAACTTGTAAAAGGATTTTTTTTATTTAAGTTTGCCGTTAATTTTATTTACCTTGTAACTTTCCAGGAAGTTTAATTTCCTTAAAACATTAATGATTACAGCGTAATTTGTAGCGGGATTGTGGTGTGAAATTGGTGTGCAAATAAGAACAGGAGTGGAGTAAGCTTAAGCAGAAGAGACAATGGAGGGGCGAGGGAGAGAAGAAGCAATCAGGCATTGCTAGGTGCAGTGCGCAAACCTTTATAGCAGCATTGATTACAACAAGAGCAAATCTCAAGGGTGTCTGGTCCTGGTCCTCTCTAGCATAGATCAAAGTGTCAAGCACAGGTATCCATCATGGTCCAGCCAAAACACCTCTACCTCCATACAGCTCAGAACACAGATCATTGAATACAGATAGCTCAACATTGCTCCATTTTTATTCACATGCTCAAGATAGGCCTTGGGCCAATTTACTCGAATCTTATAATCCATTTTTAAACCCCCTATTATGTAGAGGTTTTCGTCTTCAGTTTGAAAAAGTACTTGTCTCAACTAAAATACCGGACTTTTAGCGTGTGAGAGATATTGAACAATAAATCGTTCCGAGTTTAAATATATAGGTGAGGTCACTCTCAAAATTTACTATTTGGTTGATTTCATCCCTTTTGTCTTGGTAAACTTTGATGTAAATGGACAGATGAAAAAAATATTAAAGTTCATTAAGACAATTAGTTTTTATGTCGAATTCTAAAAGGATTTAAACATTCATACCAAATCTTGAAATTAAATGCAAAAGTATACTTGATAGTATAGTGCGTACTGAAGCATGCATAAAAAACAATACATAAACTATTACAAATATTGCCGGGTTAACATATATTACAGGAACAAGTCCCAATTAGAAAATAAAGCATTATATTTTCCAGTTAGTGAGAACATGCTGCAGAGGTAGTCATATGTCTTATTTGCACAAAGTAACATCATAAATCTGGAACATAGTTTAAATATCCCCTGGAAAAAACCATGGGACATAAACCGCGCTGAGACAACACTCCCCAGTACAATATTTATCTTATAGAATCACAGTCATGAGGGCTTGCTCAATATATTAACCAATCTCAAATGCGTCTGGGTTCTGTTCCAGTATAGTCACGTGATATTGGCAATCAGTTTATGGTCACGTGATATTGGCAATCCGTTTATAAACGAGTCGGACCTCTTCCAACATGGTCACGTGATATTGGTAATAATGAAAGTCTGTAGACATATTGTATGCAATCAATCGGTGCTTACTTTTTGATCAAAGAAGAACATTGTGTTCTCCTCATCTCTCATTTCCAATAGCTTTAGCCATGGCAAATCTGCTTTGTTGTTATGACGTGTTTCATTCGATAAGAGAAGCAGCCACACCCGGAGAGGGCGGCCATTTGCACCAACCTGTCTGCCCAGGGTGTATTTATTCTGTTGAGGGGCACAGCAGAGATATATCAAATGCAGAGGGCGTCTCACTTTTAAAAATGTTGGGAAAATAATTACTTCTTTTATCCCTGATAAGAGATTTTGGCAAAGGTTTGATACCAGGTCGTCCCAGGAAACCCCCGTTGTGTTTTGTAGCACCCCTTTTCTTTCCGTTGATTTCATGTTGGTATCTGAAAAGATGGTTTGACCTCCTTGATAAACTTAATTATTTCATTGCAGGATGTTATGTGGTGTTATTTTGAGATGAAGGGTCAGTGTAATGTACAATTAGGTCTCATCATTCATAGATATGATACATTAACCCACATTAATTTATGATGTTTGCCAGTGGATCCATATCCGTTGTAACAAATGTTGGATCCAATATTGATCCCACAGACGCCCCACAATTCATTGCTTCATGTTCGTAAAACTATTTGATGATTTGATTGAACAATTTGCATTTACATCTATTGTTAAAGCTTTCATGAAATCAAGGAAGGAGGTACCAGACAAATTTACAGAGGTTTGGGGTCTGTTTAAATAATATGTGGCCACAAATCTGTGATACAAACAAGCTATCGCAGTGAAAATCAGCTAAAATACACCTGCCAAGAATATTGTGTTTTCTGGAATTGTCAAGTTCTATATTGTACTCAAGTAACCATTGTTCTGGTCTGTACGGGTGTTGGCACTGTGCCAATAGACAAAAACTAATGGGCAAATTTACCTATTTAAGCCATCATATCTAAAATAACTGTATTATTTCTGTTCTTATTTAACTTAAATGTTTTCATATTTTCATAGAAAGTGGTCTCTTCTATTGAATGCAAAAGTTATTCAGAATTTTGAAGAAAAGTTGTTTTGGATCTGAACAACCCTTTATTTCCTACCACAAGTCTAGCTATAGTTTTTAGTGCCTTGAGATAAGAATGCATTCATTGTGCCAATTAAGGTAAAACCCCTGATTAACCTTTTGACGCTTTGATTACAAAATATCATCTATTTGATTTTATATCAAGAAAAGGTACAATTCAATTTTCCATTTAGGAATTGATCTGCTGATCAATCAATCACTGATACCCTTACCAGCTATATATTTGGTCTTTATACAATGAGTTACTTGTGGGAGGTTATTTATTACTACTCACCTATGATCACGAAGACTACTTGCGCATTTGTTTCCCAATATCCAATGATTTCCAGTGGATGTATATTCGGACTTGTTTGGATTATATATCACTTTATATGCAGAAGAGAGAAAATTGGTTTCTTGGATTATTTACAATCGTCCAAATATATGTATTTTCACTGATACTTTAGATCAACTATAACAATAGATTGCTTATGATATGATATACTTATATTCTATATGATATACTTATATTCTATGAATATTATTTTCTCTTGGTTTATCAAAAATATACATCTCAAAAGCTTCTACGGTTAACAAATAATGATGTTTTCAACTGGTTTCACATCCTCTCTTAGACATTCAGCCGGCCGTGGGAGTTTCAGGTATTCCCCGTGGCTCCACGTCTTGAGTCGGCGGATCAGATAGCAACCTTCATGTTCAGGTTTAAGTATTTTTCAAGAGAATAGACAAGTGGCCAAAACCACGACGAGAATACCCCAGCCTGTTCCTGGCCTGATGGGATATACTGTCTCCTTCACAGGGAGTACACACGTGGATCTGTGCCATTTCCCTTCAGGAGACAGACATGCCCCATATACATGTATGAATATTCAAGTACTTTCAATCATGCGTCTTTTTTAATTTCTTTTTGGTAATGTATCATCATCGCACAACACACACATTTCTTCATATCCTACATGTTTTTATTATGTTTGTTTTGACTGATAGAAAACATGAAAGTCGCCACTCTATTGTTTCTAAAAATATGATTGTACTTTTCATATTATTGGATGTTTAACTCTTTGCTTAATTTTTTTTCAAGGACCTTTTCTGCACATTTAAGGTTATATAAGTTTAAAAATAGATCTGTCACCCCGACTCAATGCCCTACTCTTTTCAAAGAATGAATAGGGATCATTTCTTAGTATTTTTCATAAACCTGCAGAATTCTGTTTGCAGTCATAAACATTATTAGGTTTCTACGGTTTTTCAATCAAGCAGTATGACAGTTGAGCCATTGCGATAATAGCGACTTCATCAGAAAGCAATACCTGTGCTATAGTCTGCCTGCTGGATTTGAGTGAAAACCAAGAGAGACATCGCTCACTGAAAATTACAAAGTCAGAGGAATCAGAGGAGACTTCTTACAGCATAGACATGTTTTTGTGGTGTAGTCAGTATGTTTCTAAGTGGGAAGCGATAAGAGAACAATGGGCAGTACTCTGGAGGGTCTAGACCCTCAGTCAGTGGATTATGTATGGTTACAAATAGGAGACGGTCTAGACCCTCAGTCAGTGGATTATGTATGGTTACAAATGGGAGACGGTCTAGACCCTCAGTCAGTGGTTTATGTATGGTTACAAATGGGAGACGGTCTAGACCCTCAGTCCGTGGTTTATGTATGGTTACAAATGGGAGACGGTCCAGACCCTCAGTCTGTGGATTATGTATGGGTACAATTGGGAGACGGTCCAGACCCTCAGTCAGTGGTTTTTGTGTGGGTACAAGTGGGAGACGGTCTAGACCCTCAGTCCGTGGTTTATGTATGGTTACAAATGGGAGACGGTCTAGACCCTCAGTGGTTTATGTATGGTTACAAATGGGAGATGGTCTAGACCCTCAGTCAGTGGTTTATGTATGGTTACAAATGGGAGACGGTCTAGACCCTCAGTCAGTGGTTTATGTATGGTAACAAATGAGAGACGGTCTAGACCCTCAGTCAGTGGATTATATATGGGTACAAGTGGGAGACAGTCTAGACCCTCAGTCAGTGGTTTATGTATGGTAACAAGTGGGAGACGGTCTAGACCCTCAGTCAGTGGATTATGTATGGTTACAAATGGGAGACGGTCTAGACCCTCAGTCAGTGGTTTATGTATGGTTACAAATGAGAGACGGTCTAGACCCTCAGTCAGTGGTTTATGTATGGTTACAAATGGGAGATGGTCTAGACCCTCAGTCAGTGGTTTATGTATGGTTACAAATGGGAGACGGTCTAGACCCTCAGTCAGTGGTTTATGTATGGTTACAAATGGGAGACGGTCTAGACCCTCAGTCAGTAGTTTATGTATGGTTACAAATGAGAGACGGTCTAGACCCTCAGTCAGTGGATTATATATGGGTACAAGTGGGAGACGGTCTAGACCCTCAGTCAGTGGTTTATGTATGGGTACAAGTGGGAGACAGTCTAGACCCTCAGTCAGTGGATTATGTATGGTTACAAATGGGAGACGGTCTAGACCCTCAGTCAGTGGTTTATGTATGGTTATAAAAGGGAGACGGTCTAGACCCTCAGTCAGTGGTTTATGTATGGTTACAAATGGGAGACGGTCTAGACCCACAGTCAGTGGTTTATGTATGGGTACAAATGGGAGACGGTCTAGACCCTCAGTCAGTGGTTTATGTATGGGTACAAATGGGAGACGGTCTAGACCCTCAGTCAGTGGATTATGTATGGGTACAAGTGGGAGACGGTCTAGACCCTCAGTCAGTGGTTTATGTATGGGTACAAGTGGGAGACGGTCTAGACCCTCAGTCAGTGGTTTATGTATGGGTACAAATGGGAGATGGTCTAGACCTTCAGTCAGTGGATTATGTATGGTTACAAATGGGAGACGGTCTAGACCCTCAGTCAGTGGTTTATGTATGGTTACAAATGGGAAAGGTCTAGACCCTCAGTCAGTGGATTATGTATGGTTAGAAATGGGAGACGGTCTAGACCCCCAGTCAGTGGATTATGTATGGTTACAAGTGGGAGACGGTTAGAAAACAATGGGCAGTAGTTTGGAGGGTCGAGACCCTCATAAGGCATAATCACTGTGGCAAGCCTTCTCTTACATATACTTGCTTGCCAAAATTTGGTTTGTCCAGATTTATAAACATAACTGATATCATTAACAAGTAGTAATATTTATCATATTCTCATGATTGCAAAAATATTAAAATGAGGGGGTAAAAGTAATGAAATCGGGTACATGTACGTGCATTTCATAATAAATATCATGGATGAAGATATCATTTATATGTTGATATAAAGGTTCTATATTTGAAGATAATGAAATAAGGTCTGGGTGAGCCTGATTAGCAGTTATTCTCACCTGTTATCTCCCCTATAATCATAAAGAAACATATCCAAAACAACACATTTTAGTCTATTTGCTGGGATACTTATATTAACATTATTTAATTTACAGCACATACCTACGTTGCTGCCCCAATATTTGCACACTGAAAAAAATGCATTGGAGGCTCCCCATAAAATCTCGGCGGTAACTCTTGTAATTGACCAGGTTTTGTGCCCAAAATCTTTTATCAGGTATGAAAAATAATCAGATTGTGCTAATCATACCTCACTGGGTTATCGATTCATACGAGATGTTTCTAATTAACTCCTATATTATCAGGAACCAGAGCTTGGTTTAATTACAAAACTATGATCTGACAATCTTGTGTCAGTTGGTTCCTTTGATTGCATTTGTACTAACAAATCAGGTAATTCTTAACATAACAGTTAAACATTAATATTTCAGGTAATTCTTAACATAACAGTTAACCATTTATGTATCAGGTAATTCGTAATATATCGGGTAACCATTAATATATCAGGCAATTCTTAATATATCAGGTAATTCGTAATATATCAGGTCACCGTTAATATATCAGGTAATTCGTAATATATCAGGTCACCATTAATATATCAGGTAAGTCTTAATATATCAGGAAACCATTAATATATCAGGTAATTCGTAATATATCAGGTCACCATTAATATATCAGGTAAGTCTTAATATATCAGGTAACCATTAATATATCAGGTAATTCGTAATATATCGGGTAACCATTAATATATCAGGTAATTCTTAACATATCAGGTAACCATTAATATATCAGGTAATTCTTAACATAACAGTTAACCATTGATATATCATGTAATTCTTAATATATCAGGTAACCATTAATATATCAGGTAATTCTTAATATATCAGGTAACCATTGAATCAGGTAGTTCATATTATAGTAGATAATTATTAATATATCAGGTTAGATGGAAGCCTGTCACTAACAGTCAATGCCCTGCTCTCTTCAAAGATAACCAGTTATTGGCCACTAAGTAGCTGATATCGAACTTTTGATCACGCAGCATCTTCTAACTACTTTTCCTACCTGGGATTCAAACCCCGGAAAATTAGCAAGGGAGACAGATGTTTTACCTACTAAGCCAATGAGATTAAGGAATTAAGTCATTGCGGTATGTTGGCATGATCCTGGGGTGGGGAGATGGTGATGTGTGATCGATGGCTACCTGTGTGATGCCGCTACTATGTCTCTGTTTGCATGTGTGTGTGTGTGTGTGTGTGTGTTTGTGTTGATTTGTTGCAGATATATTTTGCACAAGTGTGACAGATAGTGTCCGTGATGCGGACTGCAGAGCAGATGAGAACCGCTATTAATGCCACAACATCTGCATAACAAACACGGATGCTACCTGCTCAGGAGTATGCACCACAAAGTAAACACATCCCAGTATTCCTATCTTTTACACAGAAAATGCCAAGCTTTCTTTTCTTCTGGGAATCTGGGTTGGTTCAAATGCAAGATAGAATGTTTTTGAGAGATCGAGTGTTCAGGCGACATATGCATGTTTGCTGTTTAGTTCATGGCGACTGTCCACGTACGATGTAAGTATGTATTTTATGGCAGGAATTAGAGAAAACCTTAATAATGCAGTTAAAATAAAATGAAATATATACATATATCAAAATTATACACACATTCTTGTTTATACATGCAGATCTGTGGGGACGAAATCAACCTCTCCAGTCATGTTTATTTATGATCTTCATATATAATGCACAGAATTGTTTTGCTTCCAATTACACGTATATTGGCACACTATGACGATTTGTTTTGTGAGAGTCAACATAAATGTGCTATTAGATCACGTGTCACCAGACGATGTCACAGAGACGAGAACGAGGGCGACGGTGGTGCCCTCTGATGATGACCTATATCCGGGTAGTGATCTGACCTCGTGACGGTCTAAGTGTCACCGACCTCACTGTAATTGCCCTATACGGATCCGGAGTCTGGCTGCGTGGGTCTTCATCTTGCACCGCCCTTTCACACACATATATATGTTATGCGGTTTCTCTCATTATACCAAACATGCGGTAATTCAAAAGGACATTTGAAGCACATTGCATCTAGTTTTGCTCTCTTACTTAGGGAGGTAAATTTATGGAATGACCTATTGCTGAACAAATAAGTATTTTTTGGCTATTATTCTATTATTGCATATATACATGTGACTATTGACCTTTTATTTTTCCATTGCATTAGTAAATTGGGGTTCTGTTACGGTAATAGATGCATTGGTTCTGTTACAGTGTTATATATGGGTATGGGTTCTGTTACGGTAAAAAAGGCATTGGTCCTGTTACAGTGATACGGGTATGGGTTCTGTTACGGTAATAGATACATTGGTCCTGTTACAGTGATACGGGTATGGGTTCTGTTACAATAATAGATGTATTGGTCCTGTTACAGTGATATGGGTATGGGTTCTGTTACGGTAATAGATGCATTGGTCCTGTTACAGTGATATGGGTATGGGTTTTGTTACGGTAATAGATGCATTGGTTCTGTTACAATGTTATATATGGGTATGGGTTCTGTTACGGTAATAGATGCATTGGTTCTGTTACAGTGATATGGGTATGGGTTCTTTTACGGTAATAGATGCATTGGTTCTGTTACAGTGATATGGGTATGGGTTCTGTTACGGTAATAGATGCATTGGTTCTGTTACAGTGATATGGGTATGGGCTCTGTTACGGTAATAGATGCATTGGTTCTGTTACAATGTTGTATAAGAGTATGGGTTCTGTTACGATAATAGAAGCATTGGTTCTGTTACAGTGTTATATATAGGTATCCGTAAGTCTATGGAGTCTATTCGTATTATCGGTCCATGGCACCTGAGCATTGAAAACATGGTCGATTGAAAAGTGATTCGGATTTGCTGGAAGATCTAAAATCTCGTTTGCTTCGAGATTTTGTTGAGAATGTTTTTTTTTTTTCGAAATCCAGTCTAAACTTTATTTTCTCTTGTTGCAATTGCGCGAGCTTGATTTTATTTAAATCAACATTTGTTTAAAATATCATTACATTATAGATTTAACGTGGAAAAATACAAGAATTTGTCTCCAGTTCCAAACGTTTTCTTTAAAAAGTTTCAATCTCGGTTTTGTAATCAGATGCCCAGATGTTGTCAGATCTTCTTTATTCTAGTTACGTGATAAACATTGAAAATGTCAATGTGCGTAACATCCTGGTTTATGATCGAACTTTTCAACACCATTACATAAAGCTAGAAAATGTGCTTTGAAAGACGAATTCTGGTTATTGCAAAGCTCGGATTTCGGATATCTACCAGGCAAAGTTGGCATATTTCGGCTGATTTAATCCTCGGAATCCGTTGAGCATATTTATAAGAAGCCACTACATATAATTATATGTGAATAAACATGTACATGGTATACAAAGAATATATATTCTCCATTGGTCACACTCATGAAGTATATATGACAGTGAGGTCCATAGTTCACTCCCACATTCTTAGCAGCTAACTAGTAATGATTTTAAAAACCAGCCACATGGGATAACATGACCAATTGGTGTCACTGATATGGTTAGAAAGCCAGAAAAACTTATGAGAATGAATTGCTTTTCTGTTTCGTTAAGATTTAATCATATTGAGTCAAATGTAGTCAAACATATGAGAGAATATTAACTATTTAGGGGGCTGAGGAAATAAATCTGATTTAGTCATCTTATAAAAGTCAATATTATTCTCTACTAAAAGATCTTACTTTTTGGACCCCTCTCTGAATAATAAATTGTCCTTCCTTAATGCCGTATGAATCTGAAAAATTCGGTTACCTGTTAAAGGCAGGTAATATATTCATTGAGCAGAGCTGAATGTCAGTCCTATGCTAATGTATGGCTAAGAATTCCAATGCAATGTTGACAGAGGAAGTTTGCGTCTACTCCCCCATACAGAGTAGTGAGATGACGACCAACGCAGAATATATGATGGACAAGAAGGCAGACATCTACATAACCCTCTGGACTGACTCTCCTCCTGACATATTGAACAGAGCATTACAAGAAAGTACGTGACTCTACCTCATCATGCAGAGTGGGTAATACTGGCAGAGGCAGTATGTGACTTCTACCTCACCATGCAGAGTGGGCAATACTGGCAGAGGTAGTATGTGACTCTACCTCACCATGCAGAGTGGGCAGTACTGGCAGAGGTAGTATGTGACTCTACCTCACCATGCAGAGTGGGCAATACTGGCAGAGGTAGTATGTGACTCTACCTTACCATGCAGAGTGGTACAAGGCAATACTGGCAGAGGAAGTTTGTGACTCTACCTCACCATGCAGAGTGGGCAGTACTGGCAGAGGTAGTATGTGACTCTACCTCACCATGCAGAGTGGGCAATACTGGCAGAGGTAGTATGTGACTCTACCTTACCATGCAGAGTGGTACAAGGCAATACTGGCAGAGGAAGTTTGTGACTCTACCTCACCATGCAGAGTGGGTAATACTGGCAGAGGTAGTATGTGACTCTACCTCACCATGCAGAGTGGGCAATACTGGCAGAGGTAGTATGTGACTCTACTTTACCATGCAGAGTGGGCAGTACTGGCAGAGGTAGTATGTGACTCTACCTCACCATGCAGAGTAGTACAAGGCAATACTGGCAGAGACAGTATGTGACTCTACCTCACCATGCAGAGTAGGGCAATACTGGCAGAGGCAGTATGTGACTTCTACCTCACCATGCAGAGTGGGTAATACTGGCAGAGGCAGTATGTGACTCCCTCACCATGCAGAGTAGTACAAAGCAATATTGGCAGGGGTAGTATGTGACTCTACCTCACCATGCAGAGTAGTACAAGGCAATACTGGCAGAGGTAGTTTGTGACTCTACCTCACCATGCAGAGTAGTACAAGGCAATACTGGCAGAGGAAGTTTGTGACTCTACCTCACCATGTAGAGTGGGCAACACTGGCAGAGGAAGTTTGTGACTCTACCTCACCATGCAGAGTAGTACAAGGCAATACTGGCAGAGGTAGTTTGTGACTCTACCTCACCATGCAGGGTAGTACAAGGCAATACTGGCAGAGGTAGTTTGCGACTCTACCTCACCATGCAGAGTAGTACAAGGCAATACTGGCAGAGGTAGTTTGTGACTCTACCTCACCATGCAGAGTAGTACAAGGCAATACTGACAGAGGTAGTTTGTGACTCTACCTCACCATGTAGAGTGGGCAATACTGGCAGAGGAAGTTTGTGACTCTACCTCACCATGTAGAGTGGGCAATACTGGCAGAGGAAGTTTGTGACTCTACCTCACCATGTAGAGTGGGCAATACTGACAGAGGCAGTATGTGACTCTACCTCACCATGCAGAGTGGGCAGTCCTGGCAGAGGTAGTATGTGACTCTACCTCACCATGCAGAGTAGTACAAGGCAATACTGGCAGAGACAGTATGTGACTCTACCTCACCATGCAGAGTAGGGCAATACTGGCAGAGGCAGTATGTGACTTCTACCTCACCATGCAGAGTGGGTAATACTGGCAGAGGCAGTATGTGACTCCCTCACCATGCAGAGTAGTACAAAGCAATATTGGCAGGGGTAGTATGTGACTCTACCTCACCATGCAGAGTAGTACAAGGCAATACTGGCAGAGGTAGTTTGTGACTCTACCTCACCATGCAGAGTAGTACAAGGCAATACTGGCAGAGGAAGTTTGTGACTCTACCTCACCATGTAGAGTGGGCAACACTGGCAGAGGAAGTTTGTGACTCTACCTCACCATGCAGAGTAGTACAAGGCAATACTGGCAGAGGTAGTTTGTGACTCTACCTCACCATGCAGGGTAGTACAAGGCAATACTGGCAGAGGTAGTTTGCGACTCTACCTCACCATGCAGAGTAGTACAAGGCAATACTGGCAGAGGTAGTTTGTGACTCTACCTCACCATGCAGAGTAGTACAAGGCAATACTGACAGAGGTAGTTTGTGACTCTACCTCACCATGTAGAGTGGGCAATACTGGCAGAGGAAGTTTGTGACTCTACCTCACCATGTAGAGTGGGCAATACTGGCAGAGGAAGTTTGTGACTCTACCTCACCATGTAGAGTGGGCAATACTGACAGAGGCAGTATGTGACTCTACCTCACCATGTAGAGTGGGCAATACTGGCAGAGGTAGTTTGTGACTCTACCTCACCATGCAGAGTGGGTAATACTGACAGAGGAAGTTTGTGACTCTACCTCAACATGCAGAGTGGGTAATAC
This sequence comes from Amphiduros pacificus, assembly GCA_949316495.1. Taxonomy (NCBI): domain Eukaryota; kingdom Metazoa; phylum Annelida; class Polychaeta; order Phyllodocida; family Hesionidae; genus Amphiduros; species Amphiduros pacificus. The sequence continues at coordinate 6,266,070 of OX439004.1, forward strand.
TGACAGAGGAAGTTTGTGACTCTACCTCACCATGCAGAGTGGGTAATACTGGCAGAGGAAGTTTGTGACTCTACCTCACCATGCAGAATGGGGTAGTCTACACAAGCCTCGGCACTAACCTTCTTTCTTTCATATTTTCCATACTTCCAAACACATCTTTTTACATAGTGTGAAATCCCAAACATTAGGAGCAATGCTAAAAGAGAAGATTGGTCCCACTAAAGGGTGAGCTCATGACAATTAATGTGTGAAGAGTTCTAAAATAAAAACATAAACTCACAGAGGTGACAGAAAGGTGTGGGTATGCTTCAATAAAATGTGTTTTGCTGTGTTGCCAAGGTACTTTTTACAATTGTTGTGACCTGCAAGGGTATTACGCCAGTACCAATAATTTGACACTTATTCTAATGAACAAAAAATTCAAATCACTCTAGTGTCCCAATTTGGAAATGACTTTACTTATTAGCTCGTGTTGTCAGCTGAGCAGAGTGTTCAATGGATGATTTAGATTTTAGCCGAAGACCCATCTAAATGTATATGGGGAAAATATGACGGGTAATGACATTTGATTACAAAGCTTAGGATATATACATTTATATCATTTGAGGAAAAAGCTTTAGGAAATCACTTGATTGAAAAACTTTAATGAGATGTGTTGATTTATTGCATTATGTCAAAGCATTCAACTACTCAGGCCGCAGAATTGATTCAGATCCTATCACTTCTATATTTCCTTTCAATGATAACCCAAGTTAATAATATGTAATCTTGCAATAATTTTACAATTTTTTAACAATGTGAAAATAAATGAACCCTAGTTATAAATATTACATTTCATACCATATTATTCTCTATCAGTGACATAGCAGGGAGGAAATCTAGACGATCTTAGCTTCTACCGTTGTCATATGTAATCCTTTAGTTATTCTCAAAGCTCCAGTAACGTACTCTCCATACCTAATCTCCACTGTGTATTAGAATAGGTCACAAGGCCCTTCCCAGTATAATGTCAAGTTGAAGACTTGCAGAGGCCGTGCTCTCTGTTGCTTTAAGGATGGATGAACGTAGACGCCTTTGGGCAACTAGATGGCTTTAGGGAAGTTACACTGATTGATTTGGTGTCACTCCTATGTCGTTGCGCTATCTGCTTGTCTGCAGTCAATGCAAGAAATATTTCATTTTTGTCAGCTATAGATAACATCTTAAATATATATATATATATATATATATATATATATATATATATATATATATATAAACTATATAATCAGACCGCATATATATATATATATATATATATATATATATATATATATATATATATATATATATATATATATATATATCTGATATATATATCTGATATATATATATCTGATATCTGATAAATTGTGAATACAATTTTAACAGAATTCCTAGTGAAACCGGTCCAAAAATAATGATTAGAAATAGTCTGTCCTTGTCTAAGATTATCAATATTTTATTTGAGAGCGTTCTACAACATCCAGTCAAATTATGCAAAGAGATTAATCGTCATTAATCCACACCAAAGTTAAGAGTATTTGTTTTCAGATAGTTTGCTAAACATCTGATTCAGATTACATATATATGTTAATGTCCTGTGATTCGTGCATAATATAACGAATCATCCTTGTCTATATTCATTTTGAATTTTAAGATATTAATAAAATGTTTCATTAAAAGAACTCTGAACAGAACAGAAGAGAAACAGAGATGATGTGGTTAATGTGAAACTCCACTCCAGTGCCTGCTGGCATATGGAATTTAATATTGCAGGAAAAATACACATTTTGTAAGATGCCCATGACACATATAGACTTCATCGTGAAGATTTTGTAACTCATATAATGCACTGAAGCACATACAAGGCGATTGTTCTGATAATCTCTGATATGTCTTACCCTAAAAGCTTGAAAAGGTAGAGTTTTAACATATGCTTTTTTGTAAGTGCCTCTTTTGTTTGTATCTGTTTTCTCAATATGCCTGTGAAGGAATGGCTTTAACTAAAGCTGATGCTTAAGATTAACTTAAGCATCTGAGAACAACAAAATCAGATAGCGTCTGCAAGCAGTGACATGAGGAATCACTTTGTATGTCTGTTTAGAGAGATGCGTTGTTGCAATATACATTGCTATGAGGCTGTTCTCTTGTCGGTGGCTCGTTACATTTGACTTGTAGGCCCCGATAGGAGTATATAAACACGCTATGCCCCTGGCACTAAGTATTCTACAAGACGTTCTTACACCCACATCCGTGGCCAAGTGGCGGACTCACAGCCCTACAAAACCTCCAAACACTTTATGTGACGCCCTTCAAACTGCCAAATGTTACTTTTAGATAATTTAAAGAGAGGTGTTGCATGGACGTTTACTAATATGGTTCACACAGACAGGAGATGATATTTGAGACAGTTACTATATGTGAAAAGATGGCCCATACATGGTTTTGTTTGGGGCAGAGAGGAGATAAACCAGAATGGTCTTATCAGAAGAACCAAGCAGCAAATTTCTATCTATTTCAGGTCTGTTGCACCCCTTGAGTGACCGAAGGCGAAGACTACACCGGTGGGAGACAAGAATCTATCTATTTTCTAGAATGTTGGACTACGCAGAGTAGAGAGTAGAAAGTGTGTACAACAATGCTATATTGCCGAAGAGGAACCGATAGCCTTCACAGGTAGCACACCAATAGATGCTTTTGTAACTGGTATAATACGATACTCTTGACAATTAAACAAAAACAAAGCACAATGACTTTGTTTTATGTTGTTGTATCGTGTTGATGTTACTATAGAAATCTATAGGAACCTAGGCAGGACCCAGCCCCACTCTATTCTAACGGCGCCATTTTATTGCAATGGATTTCCCTCCTGTTGTTGAATTGAGATTGAAAATATGTTGGATTTCTCCTCAGGAATTATAAAAAAACAGACACTATCAAGTAAATACTCTAGATAGATAAGGATGATTAATAGATAATTCACATAAGAATTGCCCGCTGGATGGCATACGAGCTGTTCAACACAATTAGGTTTGTTTGTTTGTTTCGGGTTTACATTACTTTCAACATTATTTCAGTCATTTCGTGATGAGACCTACTTGTAGCAGATGCAGTGCTGCCTCACTGAATTGTCATGTCGCATTAACACAATTAGGAGCATTCGTTGTTAATGTATATGAACCAGAATGTTCTTCTTATGGCATGAATTGTCATACACCAGAGGAAATCTAGCTGACATGAGACAAAAAACATAAATAATATATGAAATCATAGAAGTGAATATGTCGGCTGATATATCAGACGACATGTGTTGCTATAGGCAAGACATATACGATGTACCTAACAACTTTCCATTAAGACGGTAACCCAATCACACTAGGCAGTGGAGAAGAATATACGTGAATTATTTACTATGGAAAAAAATAACTGTATGTCACAGGTATATGCAAGAAAAACTTATAAACTGTCTTCGGGAGAGGCAAAACAATGAGTGGATTCAATGCGAACCAACCGCCAGGTTTGACAATATCTGGCTGGCTGGTCTAGGAGCTTAATAAAACACAGTCAACTATTGCAGGTTTCGTGTCCATTAGCGCTAATAATGCAACTGCATCTTATTTTCTGGGTCAGGGATCTGTTTCCTGAAAGTAATGTACGGCATAACATGAGATACAGTGCTCATTTAAGGTTATCCTGTCTTCATAAATCAAATATAAAAAATACAACCACATGTCTTCATTCACGCGGAATGTTCTTTTTCTGTTTACATGTAATCTATCCCCTGTCGTGAATGGAGGCAACCATTGTCATAAGTGCTCATGGGGGACAACTGTTTCCCATTCTACATCTCCTACTGCTTTCATTTGTAAACACCTATCTACTTAATATTGGGGGGCACAAATTAATATCCTTCTAACTGACTGACCAATGACTCCATTGTGGTGTGTGTGCAATGCATTCTGACCTGTGCGCTGTGTGCAATATACATTGTGTGCAATATACACTGTGCAATATACACTGTGCAATATACACTGTGTGCAAAGTACAATGTGTGCAATATACACTGTGCAATATACACTGTGTGTAATATACACTGCAATATAGACTGTGTGCAATATACACTGTGTGCAATATACACTGTGTGCAATAAACACTGTGTGCAATATTCACTGTGTGCAATATACACTGTGTGCAATATACACTGTGTCCAATATATAATGTGTGTATGCCATCCCTGGTGCAGGTCAAGCAAGCATACATTGAAATACCTGCAAAGATACTGTACTAGTCATTACCTTGTATTGAAGGAGGCCATTTTGCGACTTTCCATACTGTAAGGAAGTGATATCACTATGAAGAATTTTCAACATTTTTCAAAAATTGTCTAAATGGTTGCCCAAATTGGAATTTCATACAAAAAGGTAAATGAAACGAAAACTATTATAACGTTACAAACTTGAAGAAGAATATATATATAAATCTTGCAAGTATAAATATAGAGTCCATAAAACATTAGAATCGTGGACTCAATTAGAACACAGACCAGTCCATACCAGTTCTTCCGCTTTAAGAAGATACCGGAGTATCAAACTACTGTGATCTATTCCTAATCAACTTTTACCTTTACAGACACTGTAATATAAACCTTAAACACTGTATATGGAATCACCATATCTAGTGGACGTTTTCTCCAATGCTATTTTGGCAGCTTTGGCAGTATGTGATTTTTTTCCTCAACAGCAGCTGCAGCAGCCTAATCCTCATTGAATGAAACATCAGTGTCTGCACCCAGCTGGCATAACTGGTTGAAATGATGTAGTTTTGACATGAATTTCATGTGTAGTTAAATAGTTGAATATGCACAGTAAATTTTTTCACGTGGATGAATTGTTCATGTTGATAAAACGTGAATACCTCGCGTGGATAAGGTTCACGTGGATAAGGTTCACTTGGATAACCTTCACGTGGATAACCTTCACGTGGATAACCTTCACGTGGATAACCTTCACGTGGATAACCTTCACGTGGATAACCTTCACGTGGATAAGGTTCACGTGGATAAGGTTCACGTGGATAAGGTTCACGTGGATAAGGTTCACGTGGATAACCTTCACGTGGATAACCTTCACGTGGATAACCTTCACGTGGATAACCTTCACGTGGATAACCTTCATGTGGATAACCTTCGCGTAGATAACCTTCATGTGGATAACCTGCACGTGGATAACCATCACTTGGATAACCTTCATGTGGATAACCTTCACGTGGATAACCTTCACGTGGATAACCTTCACGTGGATAACCTTCACGTGGATAACCTTCACGTGGATAACCTTCACGTGGATAACCTTCACATTGATAACCTTCATGTGGATAACCTTCATTTTAAGGTGGAAAAGGCATTATTTATATGCAGAAGATGGGAATTGTACATGTGGAAAACAATTTGCTTCTCATATTAAATCTGAAAGTCCGCTAATAACTATCTGTTTATTACAAAGAAAAATAACGGCGTTTGGGGTTAGCATAGTACAGCAATCCCAAACCACCATTAATATACGCCCCCTGGTGGCAGATTAACCTCGTGTGGAGGCAACTGTAATATTAAAAGTTATTTAATCTATATTGGAAAAACAACAGATTATGCTCAGTCTTGCAAATAGTTGGCCTCATGCAGAAGAGCTTGATAATAATCTGACGATTTGATCATTACTATTAAAAAAAGGTTGTATACGGGTTGGAATTTGTATTGGATAAATCTGATTTCTACAGTTGATAATAAGGCAAGAACATGTGAGGTGAGTGCAGTGTTCAAGGAGACAGATCTCTCTCGTTGGTTCTGGTGGAAGGATATCAAGAGTCCGAAGGACGAGTGAGATCCTTCCACCAGAACCAAGGAGAGAGATCTGTCAGCCTGAACACTGCACGAACCCATGTTCTTGTATTTATCTCATACGGTATCTATACTGCAGATAGATGGGGTTTGCAATCAACTTTATCTTCAAAGCAAAGCAGTGAAAACATGGTAATAAGCGCAGAACTATGTTGTGTGTGGGCCATTTAAGTTTTCAGCTTATTTTCAGAATGTACTCAAGTGAAACTAGGCCACCTATAAAGCACTATATGAAATGGGTGTAATTTATGTCTCAGCTGGGTGAGACTGTCCCCAGTCATCAGTTTCAACATTCCCACAAGGTTGCAGTATCTGCCAACAGGGGTCGCACCTGTCTGTGTCCCAAGGTCCCCATGACCCAAATCTAAAATGTCGTCTGCTCCAAGTCAAAACAAACCCAGACAGTCATCATGTTCATTTCAGAGAAATAAACACATGATTTGTTGAAGAATTGACACATTTTATGACATTTGTACACATATATATTTTAAGATAGATTTCATTCATTTCAAAATAATGTTAATATGAAAAGAATCTTTAAAACTGAGAAAAGGAAAGTAGTTCAGCAAAGGGGTGATCTGCAAAAAAGATCTGCAGAACACTCTCTTGAGGCACCAAATATGAAATAGATTATTCGTGTCTTACATTTGTGATCAAATAATTTTTCATTTCTTGAAACTCATATTTTAACAACGTCATATACCAGACTTAAAAATCACGTTTCAACCATGTGGTTATATAGTTACCCACTGGATTATGAGATTTAAAAAAATCAGCATATTTCTGCTGTGGCATGTCTGCTGGGCACTCTTATCTCTTGACGTATAAGTATGAATGGAGGGACATATGGAGATTTTCTTTAACTCTGACAAAGATATATTGACATTTAAAGATGGGGATGTTTCTGGATATTGAAATCTAGCTGTTTGATATGGATTTAAATCTAAAGTTAGAAAAGATGCTTTGATGCAAATGCCAAACGTTAGCATTGTACCTGCTTTACTTTAGAAAGGTCAACATTATCAAATATGATAATATGTGCTGGATTTTCTGGATAAGCAGCACTTTTTACAGCATACTGAAGGGCAAATTTTTCTCTTTCTTAAATCTAGAAGCAGCTCATCTGCCTCAACAACCAATCAATCTGCGGAGGGTGTTTTTGAAGCTGTAATTCGATGGTTTGCATTTTGGTAATCCTGTACCTTAGATTGAAATCATCAGCAAATAATGAGCAATCTGCCCAAGGTTTCACACAATACAGTTCACTGATCTTTCACCTAATATCGCTCAAACACGAGAGAACGCCCTCTTTTCACCACATCTGGGAGTAATGTTTGCTGCGGTCAATTACTCATATTTTCGCCCACGTAAACAAATATATAAAGATGCGCATAGAGTCGAACGCAAGTCATCAGTATTCATAAAAATCCGGCTGTGAACTGATTGGTGAAAGAATATAAATATTTTTGTTTTGTATCAGTAGTTGTACTGATTGATCAGTTTATGTGACAGACTCCCTATCACAGTTTATGGCCTGATGTTGGTCAATTCAGATTTGACGATACTTTTGTGAGCAAGGCAAGTATTTATGACTCGGGGAATTGCAAACCTTGAATGAGATGAAAAACAGGGCAATGACTGTGACTTTTCAGTCACAGGCCTCAGCTACAAATAGAAATGGTAACAAGGATGTAATCTTGGGATGACCGGAAAGCAAACCCATGACCTTTGGATCATCACATAAGAACTAGTGCTAATAAGTCTGCACTCTGCGTCACACTCTGTGGCCTGAATCTAATCAGGTCCTAGAGCATTATCATGAGATTTCGCTTAATAGTCCAATTTGGGATAAACATGTAATAAATCTTTTCATGTCAAAGAGAATGTAGCAGGATATTAATATATAGAAGAAACATCATTAAAATGGCACAAACCAATCAAATCCGGCTCATGTGAAAGGAGAAATACCACAAGCCACTAAAATCAGATCTGGGCCTAATCTTTTCCGGCCGTTTGATGAATCCGAGACAGGCGTGTTGAAACTGGACCGGTATTTCTACCAAACCAGCCCAGTGCTCAACCTGTCAGAATTCCATATTCTCCCCGCCACGGGTCGCATCCCACGGCAAACAGAATGCCCCTTTAGTCACCTTTCACTTCATGCCTGCATGGGGTCAATAGGGTTAATCCTTAATCCCTGCATCCTCAAGGGATAAAAAGAAATCTATGGAGATAATGGAACATTATTGGTTTATATCATTCTCTGTTTATATGATATTGATAAACACAAACATGCTTTGCCTTTCTTTGGAGAATTATAAGCAATATTATGGTTTACAATATCAACGTATGAATAACATATATGTTTTAACAGAAATAGAGGCAAGATGTGTTGCTCATGGTCAGCGTGACGGTAATGAGCAGAGAACAATGAGTAGTGTATGATGCCAGGAGTCTGGGACTCACACTACTCCCCTATGGCGTTAAGCTAGTCAATGTGAAGAGCAACTCAAGTGCATACTGATGAGTACAAAGAGGAGACAGCCACATGGTCTAACCTCTCCTCTGCTGGCTTCCGGTCTGCGTGCGACGACTAACCATATATGTGGATATTATATCTTAATAAAACGGATGTTGATTTTTACAACTAAATCACCGTATTTGGCAATCCTTAGAGCCTAGGATAATTTAATCAGTTGATTAATTAAAAGATTACAAATCGTGACAAGAGCATGTAAAATGTAAGTGACACTAATCCTTGTTGATTAGCCAAAAGATGGCGCCACGTGGCGAGCGATGAAACATCATTTTGTTGGAGCAATTAGAAGATATTCTCCCAAACCAGAAGGCTTCAGCATGTTCTAACACCCATCGAGGGCGAGGCTCGTGAAGAGTTAAGTGAGATGAATCAGGTTCTGCAATATTAATATATCACGCACATGCTTTATACAGATAACTCCTCCCCCATTATTACGATATATAGCGTGGCGGTGGTAAAATATTGAGAAGCCATCATGTTACTGGTCACTCAGTGCTGCCCTCTTACGGTGGGCGGCGGCGTGTCTCTGAGGAACGAGCAGCCTGCTGCATACATGATATATCCATGCCCTGTCATCTAAGGTTAAGTGGCTGAAGGTTTCTTCTATCTTCACATAGCAGGTCATATAATGTACAGTCCTAACCTTAGGGGGCGCTGTATCATGATTACCACGACATTAGTATATTGGTTTACTTTGCAAAGACCATTCATTGTTTTCCCTGTGGCAGCCATACTGCTCAACATCGAATCTTAAAGTAGTGAGGAAAATATGTATAGATGTACACGTAGACTACCAGCATGCATAGGAATCTACAACACGAAGATTCCTCCGCCAAGCACTGCAAATCTGTCCCAATGCCTCACTCTTTATTTAAGGATAGTGTTTGCATCATCAGATATGCACAATAATAGTACACTATATCGCCTTTAAGAGGCATGTAGCTATGAGGCACACGTTCAGGGTGGAGACCGATCACATATAACATTAAGTAACTTCCCGTGGTTCCCAATCACCCCTGGCAGAAGTGACGAACTCCTAACTCTGAGTCGCATTCCATCTATTCAACCCAACCAACACGTGAACCCAAGGAGTGAATTGTATTTTTTTGTATTGCCTGTCGAATCCACAGATTCGTTTTGTGGTTATAATTGTTCTGTCCCACGTTTTCTAATCTGTAATCGTGTTTTATCTGACAGCAATTCTCGACTTGCTACCATTCTTTTTAGCATTGAGTGTGCTGGGCTGGAAGTGTCATGTGCCTGCCATAATTCTCACTGAGTGGGCCATGTTGCCACCTGGTGTGAATCTTTCACGAATAGGTAAATATTGTAGACATGCATGCTTGACTCACAGTGGTGAAAATGTTGATTAACATATCATTTAATTTAAATAAGTTTATTACACCCATACGTCTTCATATCCTTGTTGAAACTTCCAAACTGATTTGTCTATTTATTTTATTTTCATCAGATTTAAAATTTATTTTATCAATACGTCCTGACCTATCTTTATTAGATTTTCTTTTAAAGATATTTTTTAAAATATATTTTTTTAAATATAGACATAAATCTTACAGAAATCTAAATTATTTGATTGACGCTAGTCAGCAGCGAGTTGAAATTGTTTGGTTTGCTGAGTCCTAAATATGACATAATATCTTTAAGTTTGCAAAAAATAATGATCATTTTTTAAAATAACATTAGCCTTAGCATGACTCTCTTTGTTCTGAAATATTATTTTACATGTAGCTTGTTTTTCATTCATATTTTGATATCCTGAGACCGTTTTGTTATTTTAAACTATTCTGAAAACATTTATCTTCGCATAAGCGCTTAATGAATGTCTCAAAGAAATATAAAACTAAGTAACACAGGATATGCAACTCACAGAATATAACACCAGTTACCGAACTTCTTCAACAAAGTTGTTATTATAGAGAATACATTAATACTTTCAGAGCAATTACAAAAAAACATATACATTACATTTCATTATTAAAACAAAAGTTAATTAAAAGAATTGGAATCATCTTGTGCATTAAGTGGAACAAAAAATGGCATAATATTAGATATTTTGATAATAACACATTTAAGCTTTCATGAAACCACAGAGGCCACTGGCATTTTTACAGAGGTTTGGGGAATGTTTAAATGATGCTTTCAAATGACATAGGTATTTAAGTATTGGTAATATGCTGGGTAATAACGTTTGATCACAAAGTTCAGGGTATAAACAATTATATTCCATGAATGCCTTACGTACCAGACAAACTTGGTACTCAGATGTTTTTAAGATATCATGGGAATGCAGATAGATATGTACATGTAATGCACAGATCTGAGTTCGTGGACACAAATAATTCACTTTCTATAATTTATATAAATTTAAAAAGAAAGCTGTTGGCAAGGATGTATAACAATATTATTGAACCATTGTTCTCATCTGTTCTTAAAAACTCCTTAAAATCAATACAATTGTCATCTCAGCAGGATATCAGCACAGTCAATGTCACAATATAAAGTTATAGCACTTGTACATTTGAACAGGATTGCAATTGATTGTATTTGTTATGATATTTTGAATTGAATTCTTACACTTTAAAGTTGCCTGGGTTGTATGCAGTACTCAAGGGGATCATCCTTTATATGCAATGATTAAGCTTCACACATATCTCTGTCACAAGGGAATCTTAGCTGTTGTATTGGTGTGGATCAAAGGAAGCAAATCCAGAACTGTTGTCACACTTGATGAATGATATTGTCTGGGGTGAAATACTTTGCTGAATGTTTGGTAGCAGTTTGACTGCCAGGCCATGCTATTCCCAACAGAGGGCGCATCATTCATCGTCTTCATCTTTGGTTTTAAACAGAAATTTAGATATAATAGTGGATATAAGACAGATATGACAACATCTGTTTTATATACACAATATCATCGGTGTTATCGTAAACAAAGATTATGTAAATGTATTATTGTATATCATTGGATGTAGCTGCAGTGATAATCCTAACCCTGTTTATACCCTTTCTGTGTGTCTGTAGGTCTGCCGACCCTTTATTCCACCCTGAGGCAAGGCATCACCCACAGAGCACAGCGCCCATATCTATGGCTCAAGGCTTGCATTAACCCTCATAGGACAGCAGTGACATATAAATAAGGATGTTTATATGCATAAAATATGATTACCCAGGAAACTACACTCCAGGGACTACCCGGAAGCGCGCATTGCATCGTGGGAGTATGTATAAGGTATGTGCTCGATTATGTTATATAATTCCCCTCGTTCCAAAATTGTGTTAACAAATCCCAGATGCAGTTGGAATTATTGTACAAAGGTTCCTCAAAAAAGGTTTACAACTCAAATGTTATGTTTTAGCTCCATATCGAAAAGGGAATACACGTATTTTTGTATATATTTTTTAATGTTATTTGTTTATTTCGTATTTGGAAACAATGATGACCTTTCGGTGATCAATTTGCAATAGAAAATTGAAATCAAAGGATGAGATTGCCAAGATGAGATTGCCAAGTCACTAAATTCATCATTCCCTGTATTGGTGGTGACATACTCACGTCCCGATAGGGGGCGATACTGTCTAAGTACCCTGCACACCTCTGAGCACGCACCAGATTGCTTCATATATCCACAATGAGGGCCCATTAGGCATGTAAGGGTTCATCTAATTGTCGTTTAAGGGTATGTTCTGACATTAAAGTTTGTTAAGCACTACAATTAAAACCTGCAAACACAAGTGGTTCATCGCGAATTGAAAAGGGTCCCATCATGTGATCAAATAATTTGATCAATAAATAATGGATTATTGATCTTATTCCTGAGTTTTGGATTGTGGTCACCACCCATTTAGCTCAGGAGACGTCATTGTTCCCATCGATACAATTGATATACCGCCAGATGATGGTTTAAATCGCTTCAATTTTGCATCAATATCTCACAGATGTACATTTCGGAAATGAGAATGTCGGAGCTGAGACTAAAAGGTTGCATACAACATCTTACAACTTTACTGTAAATCAGACTATGAACAATATGATTGAGTGATGAAATAGTATAACCAGTGCGAATATCTAATTCTGAATATTGAATCATAGTATCATAATGGAAAAAGCCCCAGTTACGTATCAATGGCAATTTAACATGAGTTTTATTTTCCATCAGCTAATATTCCCGAATTAACAGGCAAATACTGGAGTGGACGTGGACGTGGGAGATTAAAATTTTGAATAATGTAGAGGCGCAAAAGCATTCACTCCTGTTGTCTTTTTGGGAAGATCATTAATGATAGCTGTAGCCAAACACTAAACACATGAGAGCTCTAATTTGGCCGAATATTGCAAGTACATCAACAAGGGCTAACACTTAATGATATTGTATCCCAGAATACTTTTATATTATAAATATGAGGTAATATACAATAATTTCCTAAAGTAGGCATACATTCCCGTGGGCATTCTCCATCCTCATGATTGTCAGTGCGATTCATTCCGTGTTGTATTTCAAGTGGAATTACTAAAACCTTTGACAGAGTTAACTGCTCAAGGCCAAGCTTTGAGAGCATCAGGGTCTCCGGGTCAATGTAGGGGATGATGAATGCTCCATGTATCAACTATGGGTAGTCAATTATTGATCTTGTGTAGCACTGTACACACATACATACACTTGTCAAAGTTAAGATCTCGCGGTATCGCGCCCCACATCTCGCCATCAAAGGCAGAGTATTGCCCTAAGCTTGCCCCAAGTCTATTGAATAGTTTGCCTGATTTCTTTATATGACTACATACATCTCAGTGGTACTTGACCATTGTTTTTGACATCAATTGAGAAAATAATTGACTCGTGAAGATATTTTGACCTCCTGTAGTTTATGTCTTTTGAGAATTTTAAGATATCCTCTGGTGTTCCCATGGAGAAGGCACCAATATATTAGAAGTTATAAAATGTACCAAGGAAAACTTTCATTTTAGACGCTCGCGAACAGATTGAACCCCAACCCATTCATATCGATTAAATGCAATACTTTCTCGTTGCTTTTTTATGACTCTAAATAAGCTAGGGTAATCTAATGTTTGTCTGGGAGCCACCAGGTGGCGCTCAGTAGCACATGTGGGGGTTGTCTGATTCTGCGTGGACTTCCGGAAGCATTTAATGGGTTTCCGAGACAAGATGAATCAAATTATATGCATAGGTCTGAGGTTTCACGTATAGTTTGTGGGAATATCGCCCTAAATAACCTATAACATACCTACACGTTACCTCTACATAATTTACAAACAAATATCTTCCAGCCAAGATTTATTTTTATGTCCCTCTTTATTAATCTGACATGAGAGGAGTTTTTTTTGCCATTTGAGCCCCTCTAAGGAGTCAGATCACGGTGATGGGATATGACCGGAAGGTGGCGCTGTACCACCACTTTGTATTATTAAGTTATACCATAACGTCAGACAACTCCTTCACAATTGTGAACATATCCGTATTACACGACTTAGGATTAATGTTATTATCTTTCATTAAATCTTAAATGTTTGATTTTCTTCGATGTGATCATATGTCACAAGAGAAATATTATTTAAAGATTTGGAATTAAGTGTGATAAATATACAAGTCATGTACATGAATTAGATTCTAAAACAACACCTAAAAATAACATCAACGAAAAAAGAATGCCATCTCATATTTAAAAAAACACCTTTAAAAGCAGCTCAAAACAAATAGAGCAAATTGGAATTTTGGGGTATTATATTAAGGTTGTATTTCAAAGCAAATAAAACCACCAACATTTATATGATATGTGTGAGAATTCGTCTGGTGTGCCAGCATGTGATGAGAAGAAATTATGGAAAGGTAAATAATTCAAGGCATAGTGCTTTAAATTTATGAAGTATAATTGAGTTCACCATATAGAAATATTGAGGTTTATATGCCATGTTATTGCCTCTGTGAATTTGATAATTAGCCAAGAAAGATTTTATCAGACATAATTACTTCAGAGACGTTGACTTCCGGTTCCCGGCAGTAAGAAGTGTTTGGTATTACATGCGTTTTGATTGAGGATAATCAAATAGTCACAGCTCAGGTTCTCAATAACGCAATGGGGATTCACCAAGGGGTTAACCCACAGGCCTCACTTAACACACACAAATTATTGATATGGTGCCATTCCCAAAAGCCCCTAGTCTCATAACAGCCCGCTACTCAAACCCCAGAACCGTCACGTGGAGTACTTAGCTGTTCATTCATTTTATCCCACCATTCCACACCTACTAGAGTGTCAATTTTCTCAGATACTTCATGAGATATAAACCAAAAGCCTTCCAACACTTACCAGAGTGTCATTTTTCTCAGATATACTTTATACCAAAACACTTCCAAAGTGGCAACAAGACGTTTCCAGACACAGTTAGTGGTGAGATAGTGGATGTTTGATTCCTGAGCAGTGCTGTGATATGGTCTGTCAGCAAGAGTCACATCTGCAAGGAGCAACTCCATATGTGACAAACCAGTAATTTAGATTATTATCAGAGTCCTGCACAAAGGGTGTGTCAGCATAAAGAAATCATATAATATCTGGGGATTATCATATAATCTCTGGCAATATAACAAATCTGTTTAAATTATAAATGATGCTGCCAAGAACTCGGATAGTTTATATTACATGTGTGTGAATGGTTCATGGAACAATTTGCTTAATTAAATTACATCTGTTACGGGCTCAGATTGAATGACGTGCATATCAGGAAAAGTACAATGAAATGAAGATAAAATCACAAAATTAGATGTTAGCTCTCATAAAACGTACCAGAATTTCTCATAGAAAGTATCCATGTCCCGCTCGGCAGTGCAGGACAATAGGACAGCATGAATAGTATACAATGTATGGAAAGAAAAAGCTTCCTGGTGTCCACAGATATCTGATGTACCAATAGAATACGCATATTTATTTAGCAGGTGACAGGTTTGGTCTGTTTAATCAGTTTGGATGCTGCTCCTTAAACATGCTTCTCTTCCGCAAGTGAGATCTCGGTAAGATGCGACCAAACAACTACAATGGTGGACGACAGTCAGGTGCCACTCAGTGACAGGACTGAAGCTGGACTGAAGCTGGACTGAAGCTGGACTGAAGTTGGACTGAAGCAGTCCGAGAACATCATGATGAGATATGGGAGAGACTTAACAGAGCAGAAGCCTTCAGGAAGTGATTCCTTCCTGTACCATCATCATGACGTGCTCTCATCACAAGAGAATATGCTTCAATTGAAGAGGTCAAACACCATTCTCTGTTAGAATACCTGCCATTGGAGGTGAAACTCCAAGTGGGGGATGAAATAGTTGCCTAAAGCATTTCCGAAGATATTCCTGTTATTTCTGAAGATTTTCGTGAGATATTGTTAAGAAATATGTTCTATAAAGAGCTGTGTAACCTTCAAAATTAGGTCAAGGTCATTCATATGCTAATCAGTATGAGGTTTTATTTGAGAGTCTGATATACAAGGTTTGATGTGTCTGCCCAAGGCTGGTCCTGAT
This sequence comes from Amphiduros pacificus, assembly GCA_949316495.1. NCBI lineage: Eukaryota > Metazoa > Annelida > Polychaeta > Phyllodocida > Hesionidae > Amphiduros > Amphiduros pacificus. The sequence goes on from OX439004.1 coordinate 6,282,067, forward strand.
ATATTATTAGTGGTTCTAGAGATATTGTTGTTATGTATATGCTTCTATATTTTGCATCCTTATGAAGGGACATTATTATTCATCAATTATGTACAGTTTGTCAACTATCGCTTCATTTGACGTCACTAAAACCTTGGAGTAATAATGATATCATTATTACTCCAAGCTAAAACTAATCGTTGGTCCCTTATGGTACCTAATCAACATGTGGAATTATAAAGTATTCTGTGCAACGAAAAACCATTTCTAGTAGTGTGCGAGCACAGTCTTTGGTTAATAAAACGTTGAATAGAGCATCGCCGCGAATGCATTCATGTGTATTGTGTTATAGGCAAATCAATTTATGATAACTGCAGCCAAGTTGTGAAAAAAATAAAAACATAGTGGCTCGAAAATCTCTTAATCTACGCATAATGATGGAAGCAGATAATGGGAATTGTTTTCCTTTTCCAGCATTAGAGACGACTGTACATAGATTGGAGATATGCGGCTCAGGCAACTTGTATAGAAAAGTGTCAAAAACATACTAAATAAATGATAATATCTAGAGTCGTTTGTAAATTACGATCATGATTGATGAAAGATTATACAAAGATTTCCCAAACAGAAAACTGATCTGTCTTACTTAATAAATGAGCCAAATCGAAATTAATATATAATAACTAAAGGATTCTTCTCAGACAATGCACCAAATATATATCAGTGTAAGTTTCATTTTTAGAAAGAAAGTGTAATAATATATCCAGCAATAGCCTTATATTCGGTCGTGTTTCATGAGATATCATAATAATAATAAAGAACCAAATCATCTTCCCTATTCTTCTTCCATGTAGATTTTTAGAGAAAAATATATACCATTGCGTTCCACCATACACACCTTGCAAGATTACACTATTCAAATTGTAAATCTCCTGTGCTGGTTCCATACAAAATACTTTCCTTTCAAAGTTGGCTTTGTTTCTCTTAGGGGGATGATACATTTAAATATGAACAATGTTAACTGTATTTTGTTGATGTGTAATTCAGTCTACATAATGGAAGAATATAATATCGTCTACATTTGCAGATGTCTTTCTATAATCGGAACCTCCCGTGACACATTCATCATAGACCCGACTCCAATACACGGCTTCCAATAACATAATGAGATAAAATTGACAACCTCTTTTTCTCTTTCCTCCAATAATAGCATAAATGTATTGCTGTAGGAGACACATTTTGTAAAGCTGAATCGTGCAAGTAGAATAGCTCATTGTTTATTATGAAACGGTATATTATTGTAATAATTGAAAGTAGTTTCAAAACAGATTTTACTAGTTTAGCGTATTTCCGGTCACGTGTGCTGTTTGTATCAATCATTATTGATGGTTTGGGTGTCTACATTCTTTGTGTTGTTTTTGCTAAAGAAATATATAAATATATAAGTCATTTTTCAATCAAAGATAATACATGTGTGAAAACATATACATGTCTTCCGTAAATTAGCATTAGAAAGCAAAATGTAGTTGCTTTTCAAGGTGATTATCAGTCAACATGTATTAAATATGCATCACATTGATTTGAAAAGCTTGTGTATTATTTGTCAACTGATATATAAATATGACTGATTGAACAGCCAGGAAAGAATTAATATTCTTATATGTTATTTTTCATTAACCCAAAAGATGCCAGAATCTTTCATATTATGGTTATTCCTTCATTTTGAACATTGCCAGGTGTGTTATTTCACGTTCACAAGAATATCCCGAAATCACCATTGGCAAAGCTTTTGTGTGGATATCTCTTGTACTCACTATGACAAATGACAACATATGCTTAACGAGGAGGATACACGCAGTATTATAAAAATTCAATGAAAATAGTTGGGATTGGAAAGGCTATTTCTCTTTGAGCTCAGAACTCAGAAATTTCTACCACCAGGTGTCACTCAACACTCGCTACTATTACTGTGACCACGCTTCACATATGCCCCAAGTAATAAGATATATTCAAACGTATCTCTTCAACTTAATCAAGAGGTATGGGGAAATATAATACATTTTAAGTATAATCATCTTTTAAAAGATCACAATAATATAACATCGATATGAATCAAACAAACCAAATATTTCACAAAATATCCTGGATGTATTCCTGTAATATTTACATAAGATAGTTCTAGCCATTTGTGAGAAGAATACATACCATACCTTACCATAATACATACCATCCCTTACCATAATACATACCATCCCTTACCATAATACATACCATCCCTTACCATAATACATACCATCCCTTACCATAATACATACCATCCCTAGCCATAATACATACCATCCCTCACCATAATACATACCATCCCTAACCATAATACATACCATCTCTCACCATAATACATACCATCCCTAACCATAATACATACCATCCCTAACCATAATACATACCATCCCTCACCATAATACATACCATCCCCCACCATAATACATACAATCCCTTACCAAAATACATACCATCCCTCACCATAATACATACAATCCCTTACCATAATACATACCATCCCTTACCATAATACATACCATCCCCCACCATAATACATACCATCCCCCACCATAATACATACCATCCTTTACCATTATAGATACCATCCCCCACCATAATACATACCATCCCTCACCATAATACATACCATCCCTTACCATAATACATACCATCCCTAGCCATAATACATACCATCTCTCACCATAATACATACCATCCCTTACCATAATACATACCATCCCTTACCATAATACATACCATCCCTTACCATAATACATACCATCCCTAGCCATAATACATACCATCCCTCACCATAATACATACCATCCCTAGCCATAATACATACCATCTCTCACCATAATACATACCATCCCTAACCATAATACATACCATCCCTAACCATAATACATACCATCCCTCACCATAATACATACCATCCCTCAACATAATACATACCATCCCTCACCATAATACATACCATCCCTTACCATAATACATACCATCCCTCACCATAATACATACCATCCCTCACCATAATACATACCATCCCTCACCATAATACATACCATCCCCCACCATAATACATACCATCCCCCACCATAATACATACCATCCCCCACCATAATACAAACCATCCCCCACCATAATACATACCATCCCTCACCATAATACATACCATCCCTTACCATAATACATACCATCCCTCACCATAATACATACCATCCCTTACCATAATACATACCATCCCTCACCATATTACATACCATCCCTCACCATAATACAAACCATCCCTCACCATAATACATACCATCCTCCACCATAATACATACCATCCCTTACCATAATACATACCATCCCTTACCATGATACATACCACCCCCCACCATAATACATACCATCCCTCAACATAATACATACCATCCCTTACCATGATACATACCACCCCCCACCATAATACATACCATCCCCCACCATAATACATACCATCCCTTACCATAATACATACCATCCCTCACCATAATACATACCATCCCTCACCATAATACATACCATCCCTTACCATAATGCATACCATCTCTCACCATAATACATATCATCTCTCACCATAATACATACCATCCCTCACCATAATACATACCATCCCTTACCATAATACATACCATCCCTCACCATAATACATACCATCCCTCACCATAATACATACCATCCCTTACCATAATGCATACCATCTCTCACAATAATACATACCATCCCCCACCATAATACATACCATCCCTTACCATAATGCATACCATCCCTCACCATAATACATACCATCCCCCACCATAATACATACCATCCCTCACCATAATACATACCATCTCTCACCATAATACATACCATCCCTCACCATAATACATACCATCCCTCACCATAATACATACCATCCCTCACCATAATACATACCATCCCCCACCATATTACATACCATCCCTCAGCATAATACATACCATCCCTCACCATAATACATACCATCCCTCACCATAATACATACCATCCCCCACCATATTACATACCATCCCTCAGCATAATACATACCATCCCTCACCATAATACATACCATCCCTTACCATAATACATACCATCCCTCACCATAATACATACCATCCCTCACCATAATACATACCATCCCCCACCATAATGCATACCATCCCTTACCATAATACATACCATCCCCCACCATAATGCATACCACCCCTCACCATAAAACATACCATCCCCCACCATAATACATACCATCCCTTACCATAATACATACCATCCCTCACCATAAAACATACCATCCCTCACCATAAAACATACCATCCCTTACCATAATACATACCATCCCTCACCATAATACATACCATCCCTCACCATAATACATACCATCCCTTACCATAATACATACCATCCCTCACCATAATACAAACCATCCCTCACCATAATACAAACCATCCCCCACCATAATACATACCATCCCTCACCATAATACATACCATCCCTCACCATAATACATACCATCCCCCACCATAATACATACCATCCCTCACCATAATACATACCATCCCTCACCATAATACATACCATCCCCCACCATATTACATACCATCCCTCAGCATAATACATACCATCCCTCACCATAATACATACCATCCCTTACCATAATACATACCATCCCTCACCATAATACATACCATCCCTCACCATAATACATACCATCCCTTACCATAATGCATACCATCTCTCACCATAATACATACCATCCCCCACCATAATACATACCATCCCTTACCATAATGCATACCATCTCTCACCATAATACATACCATCCCTTACCATAATACATACCATCTCTCACCATAATACATACCATCTCTCACCATAATACATACCATCCCTCACCATAATACATACCATCCCTTACCATGATACATACCATCCCCCACCATAAAACATACCATCCCTTACCATATTACATACCATCCCTTACCATAATACATACCATCCCTCACCATAATACATACCATCCCTCACCATAATACATACCATCCCTTACCATAATGCATACCATCTCTCACCATAATACATATCATCTCTCACCATAATACATACCATCCCTCACCATAATACATACCATCCCTTACCATAATACATACCATCCCTCACCATAATACATACCATCCCTCACCATAATACATACCATCCCTTACCATAATGCATACCATCTCTCACCATAATACATACCATCCCCCACCATAATACATACCATCCCTTACCATAATGCATACCATCCCTCACCATAATACATACCATCCCCCACCATAATACATACCATCCCTCACCATAATACATACCATCCCTCACCATAATACATACCATCCCTCACCATAATACATACCATCCCTCACCATAATACATACCATCCCTCACCATAATACATACCATCCCTCACCATAATACATACCATCCCCCACCATAATACATACCATCCCTCACCATAATACATACCATCCCTCACCATAATACATACCATCCCTCACCATAATACATACCATCCCTCACCATAATACATACCATCCCTTACCATAATACACACCATCCCTCACCATAATACATACCATCCCTCACCATAATACATACCATCCCTCACCATAATACATACCATCCCCCACCATAATACATACCATCCCTTACCATGAAACATACCATCCCTCACCATAATACATACCATCTCTCACCATTATACATACCATCCCCCACCATAATACATACCATCCCTCACCATAATACATACCATCCCCCACCATAATACATACCATCCTTTACCATTATAGATATCATCCCTCACCATAATACATAACATTTCTAACCATAAATCATACCATCCCTCACCATAATACATACCATCCTTTACCATTATAGATACCATCCCTTGCCATAAATCATACCATCCCTCACCATAATACATACCATCCTTTACCATTATAGATACCATCCCTTGCCATAATACTTACCATCCCTCACCATATTACATACCATAAATCATACCATTCCTCGTCTATATGTTTCTTCATGGCTGAGCCTTATACATTCTACTGCAACATGTAATATAGACCACCTTGTTATTTAGAAATCAGTTAATCAATTCAGAGATTGATAATATTTCATCCATAGTTTGTATGCAAGGGGTCAGTATCATAGTTATTTGTTTTGTGAAATATGTTGTATGCAGTATGTGTCATTCTGACAGATATCAAGTAAAAGAAATGTGATTAATGTGTTGAAATAAGACGGAATCTTCTTTCTCATAATACACCACATTATCCCAGGTTAACAAAACACATAAAAAACATAAAACACATATGTCCTCTTTTAATAAGAAAACCGTTTATTATGTTTCTACTTTCACAAAGCAATACTGGGCTTCATATGAAGTATCGCGTGATCTTTGTTAAATTAGATATTATAAATCTTAAAGTTTTGTGGAAAAAGTACAAAATAGTTAACACTTTAAAATAAGATGACATTCAAAGGTTTTGGCTTACATATTAGTTACGATAATTGGTAAAATGATATGATGGGACCCTTAGTGAAAAACAAAATATTGAGAATACCATAACTGAGGAGAAAAAAATACGTATTTTGTCTCTTTTCAGACCATAGGAAAAATATATGGGGAATTCATTGCTGTAATAAAAATATGGAGATATTGGAAACAGACTCCATCCGAATGATTACCAAAAAATGATCCATCCTTAACTTAGATACAGTTGTATTTGAGTGTAATGTGTAGAGAGAGGTTCCTGTTTCTTTATTTATGATCCATCCTTAACTTAGATACAGTTGTATTTGAGTGTAATGTGTGGAAAGAGGTTCTTGTTTCTTTATTTATGATCCATCCTTAACTTAGATACAGTTGTATTTGAGTGTAATGTGTGGAGAGAGGTTCTTGTTTCTTTATTTATGATCCATCCTTAACTTAGATACAGTTGTATTTGAGTGTAATGTGTGGAGAGAGGTTCTTGTTTCTTTATTTATGATCCATCCTTAACTTAGATACAGTTGTATTTGAGTGTAATGTGTAGAGAGAGGTTCCTGTTTCTTTATTTATGATCCATCCTTAACTTAGATACAGTTGTATTTGAGTGTAATGTGTGGAGAGAGGTTCTTGTTTCTTTATTTATGATCCATCCTTAACTTAGATACAGTTGTATTTGAGTGTAATGTGTGGAGAGAGGTTCTTGTTTCTTTATTTATGATCCATCCTTAACTTAGATACAGTTGTATTTGAGTGTAATGTGTGGAGAGAGGTTCTTGTTTCTTTATTTATGATCCATCCTTAACTTAGATACAGTTGTATTTGAGTGTAATGTGTGGAGAGAGGTTCTTGTTTCTTTATTTATGATCCATCCTTAACTTAGATACAGTTGTATTTGAGTGTAATGTGTGGAGAGAGGTTCTTGTTTCTTTATTTATGATCCATCCTTAACTTAGATACAGTTGTATTTGAGTGTAATGTGTGGAGAGAGGTTCTTGTTTCTTTATTTATGATCCATCCTTAACTTAGATACAGTTGTATTTGAGTGTAATGTGTAGAGAGAGGTTCCTGTTTCTTTATTTATGATCCATCCTAAACTTAGATACAGTTGTATTTGAGTGTAATGTGTGGAGAGAGGTTCTTGTTTCTTTATTTATGATCCATCCTTAACTTAGATACAGTTGTATTTGAGTGTAATGTGTGGAGAGAGGTTCTTGTTTCTTTATTTATGATCCATCCTTAACTTAGATACAGTTGTATTTGAGTGTAATGTGTGGAGAGAGGTTCTTGTTTCTTTATTTATGATCCATCCTTAACTTAGATACAGTTGTATTTGAGTGTAATGTGTAGAGAGAGGTTTTTGTTTCTTTATTTGCAATGGTCTGAGTGTTGTACAATAAACATGAGTCACCAATGTGGTACACATTTATGCCAAAGCATATTCCATGCAGTATAAAGAATAGAGACTTTTTAAACTCTAATTATCTTAATTCCTCAATCCTCATTTCAACGAGATTGATTAATTAACGAATTAGGTGTTTTGTGTTACGATTTGAATTCACTGACAATCATGTGTTTTGCTAAGTCAATAAATGTTTGTAATGTTTTCAACATAATTTGTTCTAGCAAAGATATTTGACATTTATAACATAACCAGAGCATAATAACATCAACTTACAAAGAGGACACTAAATCGCAACATATCCATCCCACTGAAGTCATTGCCAAGGCTGTCAACAATGGCTTGATGTAACATTTCTCACTTTAATCTTTAATATGCAATTTCAAACCTTAATTTTTACCATGTATATTGAAAACATATATTATCTGTTGTAACTATTCATGTACGATATTCATGTTCATATTTACCAAAGATAGATGCCCCAGTTTTACGTGACGAAACGTGGAATGATGGAAACTTTAGGACACAAAAATTACCCTAAAAACGTAAAGGATTTCTATGGAGTTAAGATAAATTCTGGGAACAGGACAGTAATTATAACTTATGATATTGAGAAAATCTCCTCATTCTTATCAAATGTTCGTGTTTTTAAAAAAGAAATTTCAACCACTTTGCTACACTTTGTTGAACGTTGTGATGATTTTTATTGGAATTGTTGTCTAGTGTTCTCCAATCACCAATCGGCAAAGCCCAGAAAGGTTTTCTGGGTAGGTTGGTGGAAAATGCAGGGTCACTTCTATTCCAACCAAAGGAAAGTTTGGTGGAGTTCATCGAGGTCTCGTTTAAACGCTTTCAACTCGCTCATGCAAACGGGACTTGGCTGACCTCTCTTGAACACCTATCTGGACTTGGTGATTGGTGATTGGAGAACGCTAATTAGTGTCGGGATTAGTTCAGAACAATGGTAGACGTCATACCACTCGGTTAAGCTTGAATTACTGTCCGGTACCATTCAGAGCTCTGCCACCCCTGTTACTGTCTGGTACTGATCAGAGCTCTGCAACCTCTGGTACTGTCCGGTACCGTTCAGAGCTCTACCACCCCTGTAACTGTCTGGTACCGTTCATAGCTCTCCCATTCCTGTTAGTGTCTGGTACCGCTCAGAGCCACCCCTGTTACCCTCCGGTACCGTTCAAAGCTCTGCCACCCCTGTTCCTGTCCGGTACCATTCAGAGCTCTGCCACCCCTGTTACTGTCTGGTACTGTTCAGAGCTCTACCACCCCTGTTACTGTCCGGTACCGTTCAAAGCTCTGCTCCCCCTGTAACTGTCTGGTACTGATCAGAGCTCTGCAACCTCTGGTACTGTCCGGTACCGTTCAGAGCTCTACCACCCCTGTAACTGTCTGGTACCGTTCAGAGCTCTACCACCCCTGTTACTCTCCGGTACCATTCAGAGCTCTCCCACTACTGTCCAGCACAGTTCAGAACTCTCCCACCCCTGTTCCTTTCCAGCACAGTTCAGAGCTGTCCCACCCCTGTTACTGTCCGGTACTGTTCAGAACTCTCCCACCCCTGTAACTGTCCAGCACAGTTCAGAGCTCTGCCACCCCTGTTACCGTCCGGTACCGTTCAGAGCTCTGCCACCCCTGTCTCTGTCCGGTACCGTTCAGAGCTCTAGCTGCCACCCCTGTCACTGTCCGGTACCGTTCAGAGCTCTAGCTGCCACCCCTGTCACTGTCCGGTACCGTTCAGAGCTCTAGCTGCCACCCCTGTTGCACACTTCCAGAAGCTTTGTTAAATGTGAGGCAGTATGAGGCCCCACTCTTCCCACCACTGTTCTCTCTCTTCGCGGACCCTCGTCACGCCAAGCCTCATGCTCTCTGTCTCATTTTCCCCATTTTTTTGTGATCGCTAGAGGAAGTAAGTTGACAATAAATAAAATGTAGTGCATACTCTATAAGCATGTTCCAGCTGAGATCAATGTTATCCTTTGTTTTAACAGACACTACCGGAAGTCCCTGACAAGGCAGTATGGGCCGGGCCTGTTGCATAATTCACGGGGCACATAACGGCAAACTCGCATCCCTGACCATCGCCTATCTCTCATATGACAGAGATACATTAATAACACTTTTCATCATAATCATATCTAGCAAATATCAGAATCAAACCGTATCTCATATACAGATTTATTTATCTATATCGGGGTGAGAGCCTTTTTATTTTATCAATAACCTTTCTATAGTTTTCAATTATAATACATATCACCATATCTGGTTTCAGAAGAAAAAAACACAAATTGAATGTTGACCCAAACCAAACCACTCCATCATTGAGGCTTTGGACATACATTTGTTGAGGTATACACATACATATAGAGCAGTGACAGCCAGCCAGGACGCAGGACTATAGTATATAGCTATAATAATGGTGGATTCCGGGACTCGGCCCTGAGTTGCTCAGTGAGTACAGACTGCAGGCCTATCTGAATGCAGGGAGTGCTCCCAGCACGCGGATTACATTGACTCACAAGCCGCCTCCCCCGTATGTTCTGTTTGTATTGTTTTTCCATTGTGTCTTTATATTTATACTGATGTCAATCCCATTTGCCGATGTGTTAGTTCATTTTCACACTATTTGCGCTCTACTGTTATTGTGCAGATTACACTTTTGTATTTTGCACTTTCTACTCAATGTTAATCCACTCCCAAGGCTGAAAAAATCTGAGATAGAAAGAAGTCATACAAATTAGGATCTTATCGATTTTATCTCAAGAGATTGTCCAATTATCATATGTTATAAAATGCAGTCTTGTTTTGAACTGACCGAAGCAGCTCAATCGGTAGAGTATAAACCTTGAGTTCCAGGGATTCCCGGTTTGAATCCCGGCCGGGTACTATAAACCGCTACGAGCAAACCTTGTTAGGAATCAGCGATAAATAAATGTCACCTTTTTTTACCTTTTTTTATTTTCAAAGTACGGATTCAGCACCAAAGAGACGTACATTGTGGTATCCATACATGTATGCCTGTTGTATCGAATCTTGTTTGATGCTAACTCTAAAATACATCATGACACGTTTATTTCATACGATAACATACCTGAGTTTGGAGGTTATAAACTGGGGTACAGGGGAAGTCAAATCCTGAGTCCTGCGTGCATTCACAGGTATTGTGTGGGGTCTAAATCATTTGTGATTGTGGTAATAACCAAGCTATGAAAAAAATTGATTTTTTGACAATATTCTTGACTCTTATCTTTATGAACTCTTAAAAATATTCTTGATGTATTTTTGACGTATCTTTATAAAGAACACCTATATATCTGCCTTCAATTGAGATAATGTACAGGAATGATAGAAGTATCTAGAAGTATGTGCCTGATATCAGAAGAGCTGCTTGATCATACCTCATATTAGGCCACGGGCCGTGGCGCAGTTGGTTAGAGCACCAGCTTATTAACACCAGTTCCACTGTGGCGATCCAAAGGTTGTGGGTTCGAACCCCGGCCATGCCAAGATTGAAATCATGATACATTTTCCGATATGAACTGAGGCCCGTGCCTAAAGGATTAACCCGTTGTCCTTGTAAAACTGTGACCGGGTGGGTTGTCATGTCAAGGACCTGCGACATGACAATTCAGTGAGGCAGCACTATATCTGCTACAAGTAGGTCTCATCACGAAATGACTAACATAATGTGGAAAGTGATGTAAAAGCCCAAACAAACAAACATACCTCATATTAAATGTTATGTTTCCTACTCTGACCTTGACCTTTAAGATTGAATAGAAATGCTAACTCGGGATCACACAGGTTGCTTCCAGTTTTTGCTGAGAGAATTATGGAAATAAATAGTGTCCTGCAGATTACTAATAAAATCCTCTTCTTAATTGGGTGAAATTTCTGATTGCTAACATTATGAGCAGTTGTGAACAGGGCGCATACAATTTGTAAACCTTCTGGAGGGTAATCGTATTTATAGGGTGTTCCACCATTCAATCAAACCCTTGTTCTAACTTCTCTTGTAACACAGGTATGAATTACATACCTTATCCTTTCACAAATTACAAAAACTATAGTATAAAATACTTACTATAGTAATGTATCCATTAACCAGATAAATGAATAAAACAATAATAATACCTTATCACTTTCCAATGGAATTGCCCATAATGTCTTCCATTGCTGAGTTTGAGGAATGACCCCCAGATTGTTTGCGATTGGTTCAAAAAGCGGGCCTAGAGCTGGTGGGTTGGCAGTCATTCCGTACCAATAGCTGCATGCCTGTCATACCGGCCACCGTGGTTGAGAGATGACCTAAGTGACAAAAATATACAAAATGGACCATAGACTGACAATGATTAGAATTGAGTGGAAAATGACATTGTTTTTTTATTGCTGAAAGCTCAGATACTGAGTATGCCCTGGCAAATGTCGTTGAATTGCATGCGTATTCAAAGCAATGACCAGGTTTGAAAACAGTCAAAATTATATATTGATAAATTGAGCCATACATATATTTGGTCAATAAGATAAATCTCAAACCAATTACAATAAAAGATAGATAGTGCTAAGACCATCTAGCAGCACATTTTGAATAGGACACCTCAACATCAGGATGATGTGAATTGCAAAAGGACTCTTATTCATTAATGGAGTCAATATATTTATCCTGAATTTGAGGCAGCGCATCTTAAATATAAGCTTAAGTTATTTAGATGTCAAAGTTGGTGTTCTATTTCAAATCGTTTACTCTGTTTCAAATGTCACACGTATAAACATGGTTAACATTGATGTGAAGGAAGAGAGAGCACCATGTATAAACATGGTTCAGATAGATGTGGAGGAAAAGTACCATGTATAGACATGGTTCAGATGGATGATGTGAAGGAAGAGTACCATGTGTAGACATGGTTCAGATGGATGATGTGAAAGAAGAGTACCATGTGTAGACATAGTTCAGATGGATGATGTGAAGGAAGTGTACCCTGTGTAGACATGGTTCGGATGGATGATGTGAAAGAAGAGTACCATGTGTAGACATAGTTCAGATGGATGATGTGAAGGAAGTGTACCATGTGTAGACATGGTTCAGATGGATGATGTGAAAGAAGAGTACCTTAAACATTTCCCCCGAGAGACCAGTGACGATTTTATCTTTTCTTTAAAAGTTTCATTTCATCTGTTATTCAAGCAATTATTCCTTGTCATTTACTGTGTACTTTGTGATTAAACGCTAATGCCCATCATATTATATCAACATAAATATCTGTGTTATTCCAAAGTTTTCATGAAATCTTATTTTCAAGCACTTTCATTATACAAATAATTATACCTTATATATTGTGTTCAATCATTGTTTCCCTTCAAATGTCCCTATCATATATTTATGTGTCATTCTAAATATATCTTTGGCAGTGTCATATAATGGAACTGGAGAGGATTGCTGTATGTTACCAGAGAATACAAGTAAAGACGATTCCATACTTTTAAGGGATACCATTATGTACTTTATTACAAAAGCAGTAAATAAGATGCCACATATCCATATGCCTTTTCATTTCTTTAATCTTCAACTATGATTTCTGATTGACCACCCACTGCATTGCAGAGGCATTATTATGGCCTAACCTTTCTGCTCTGTGGCCCATCCTTCCTGAACCCGGCCTGTCCAAATCTTAATGACCTTAATCTGTCCTTTGTGATGAGCTGAATGTTTGACCTGGGAGAGAATAAATCATCCCAAACATACACCTGTTACCAAAATAATTCAATAACACATATGATATATCATACTTAATTATAGGGCTTCGCTAATTACTTCTACCATATAACATGGGACCCCCAGGGCAGTTGCATTGTTAAGCCCACCAAGTAATTCAATTTTCAGGACCCCAAGCAACAAAGTTGTTTGACGGTCGTCTATACCGTTTTGCACCTGTAAATCCCACCTGTATGAGAAACTCGTTCCCGTAATCAGCTTGGACACCTTTCCAAATGCCACGGAGATCGTGTAATAAATCACAAGGCACAAGGGCACCTAGCATCAGTTGGTGAAAAAATAGTATATACATTTGGAGTGTGACCACATACATTCACACCAATATGAAGGACACCTTCATAAAGTCATCAAAATTGCAAAATAGGACATTGTTCTGAACAGACAATTATTTTTCTTTCATTCTGGAGTAAAAAGATGTCCCTGTTTAAATATTTGTGGGATAGCTTTCCCCTCTGAAGGCAAGAGAATGATACACCTTATCCACGTGATAAAGTGATGAAAAATTCATATATCACACGACATTAAAGAAGCATTAATAAAAGGATTTTGCTTTAAGCATATGGCTCAAAGCAAATGCACCTGCACGTTACAAAAATTCAAGGAACCTTCTCCCTGCAAATCATCTTGTATTTTTATCTTTCATTAACCACATAAATTATTGTGCACAAGACTTATAATGTCTTAAAATAATTAAACAAATTATGTTTCACAAATTAATGGTAAATGTTTTCACAAGACAATTATGAAGACCGGAGACACCCAACCTCTGCAGATGATAACTAATTTATAAAGAGACCAATATGATAACTAATTTATAATGAGACCAATATGATAACTAATTTATAATGAGACCAATATGATAACTAATTTACAATGAGACCGATATGAGAGATAATCTACAATAAGACCAATATGGTAAATAGTGTACAATATGACCAGGAAAATAGATAATTTGGAATAAGACTAATATGTCAGATTATTTACACCACAACCAGTACATCAGATAATATACAATTTTAACAGTGTGATAGATATCTTAGAATATGACTCACATGATAGATGATTTACAATTTTACTAGTATGATAGATAATTACAGAACATTCCCATATACATATATATATATATATATATATATATATATATATATATATATATATATATATATATATATATATATATATATATATATATATATATCTGGGAATGTTCTGTAATACTTCATATATAATATTGATAAATATAAGCTCCAATTTATTTAAATTTATGGCAAAATGTGATTAATAATCGGTTTTGCAAGTTATGACATTTTTCTTTCTTCAGTTCCCCATCTGCAAATTTACAAGAAAAACTATCCAATGTTCTGAAAAAAAAAACAGAAAATATATTGTAGTTAAGATTTTCATATCTGTCTAAATATCGAGTTTCAGACACGTATTTCACATAGGAATACTATCTACAATATTTGAGCTGTTGTAACAACAATATAAATTACATAAGATTGAATTATACTGGAATGTATTGTAAATGAAAACTTACAAAAACAGAAAAAAGTGTTCTCTTTGCATGTTTTGATATACATTTGAGTGAACACAAGTTGTAATTAACTTCCTCAGGTGTATATCTGACAACTAATTCTCTTCAGGTGTATATCTGACTACTAATTCTCTTCAGCTATATATCTGACAACTAATTTCCCACAGGTGTATATCTAATTTCCCTCAGATATATACCTGACAACTAATTTCCCTCAGATGTATACCTGACAACTAATTTCCCTCAGATGTATACCTGACAACTAATTTCCCTCAGATGTATACCTGACAACTAATTCCCCTCAGGTGTATATCTGACAGATAATTCTCTTCAGGTGTACACCTGACAACTAGTTCCCCTAAGGTGTATATCTGACAACTAGTTCCCCTAAGGTGTATATCTGACAGATAATTCTCTTCAGGTGTATACCTGACAACTAGTTCCCCTCAGGTGTATATCTGACAACTAGTTCCCCTAAGGTGTATATCTGACAGATAATTCTCTTCAGGTGTATACCTGACAACTAGTTCCCCTCAGGTGTATATCTGACAACTAGTTCCCCTAAGGTGTATATCTGACAGATAATTCTCTTCAGGTGTATACCTGACAACTAATTCTCTTCAGGTGTATATCTGACAACTAATACTCTTCAGGTGTATGTCTGACAACTAATTCCCCTCAGGTGTATATCTGACAACTAATACCCCACAGGTGTATATCTGACAACTAATTCCCCTCAGGTGTATATCTGACAACTAATTCCCCTCAGGTGTATATCTGACAACTAATTCCCCTCAGGTGTATGTCTGACAACTAATTCCCCTCAGGTGTATATCTGACAACTAATTCCCCTCAGGTGTATGTCTGACAACTAATTCCCCTCAGGTGTATATCTGACAACTAATACCCCACAGGTGTATATCTGACAACTAATTCCCCTCAGGTGTATGTCTGATAACTAATTCCCCTCAGGTATATATCTGACAACTAATTCCCCTCAGGTGTTTATCTGACAACTAATTCCCCTCAGGTGTATATCTGACAACTAATTCCCCACAGGTGTATGTCTGACAACTAATTCCCCACAGGTGTTTATCTGACAACTAATTCCCCTCAGGTGTATATCTGACAACTAATTCCCCTCAGGTGTATATCTGACAACTAATTCCCCTCAGGTGTATATCTGACAACTAATTCCCCTCAGGTGTATATCTGACAACTAATTCCCCTCAGGTGTATATTTGACAACTAATTATCCGCAGGTGTATATCTGACAACTAATTCCCATCAGGTGTATATCTGACAACTAATTCCCCTCAGGTGTATATCTGACAACTAATTCCCCTCAGGTGTATATTTGACAACTTATTCCCCTCAGGTGTATATCTGACAACTAATTCCCCTCAGGTGTATGTCTGACAACTAATTCCCCACAGGTGTATATCTGACAACTAATTCCCCTCAGGTGTATATCTGACAACTAATTCCCCTCAGGTGTATATCTGACAACTAATTCCCCTCAGGTGTATATTTGACAACTTATTCCCCTCAGGTGTATATCTGACAACTAATTCCCCTCAGGTGTATGTCTGACAACTAATTCCCCACAGGTGTATATCTGACAACTAATTCCCCTCAGGTGTATATCTGACAACTAATTCCCCACAGGTGTATATCTGACAACTAATTCCCCTCAGGTGTATGTCTGACAACTAATTCCCCTCAGGTGTATATCTGACAACTAATACCCCACAGGTGTATATCTGACAACTAATTCCCCTCAGGTGTATATCTGACAACTAATTCCCCTCAGGTGTATGTCTGACAACTAATTCCCCACAGGTGTATATCTGACAACTAATACCCCTCAGGTGTATATCTGACAACTAATTCCCATCAGGTGTATATCTGACAACTAATTCCCCTCAGGTGTATATTTGACAACTAATTCCCCTCAGGTGTATATCTGACAACTAATTCCCCTCAGGTGTATATCTGACAACTAATCCTCTCAGGTGTATATCTGACAACTAATTCCCCTCAGGTGTATATTTGACAACTAATTATCCGCAGGTGTATATCTGACAACTAATTCCCATCAGGTGTATATCTGACAACTAATTCCCATCAGGTGTATATCTGACAACTAATTCCCCTCAGGTGTATATCTGACAACTAATTCCCCTCAGGTGTATATCTGACAACTAATTCCCCTCAGGTGTATATCTGACAACTAATTCCCCTCAGGTGTATATCTGACAACTAATTCCCCTCAGGTGTATATCTGAAAACTAATTCTCTTCAGCTATATATCTGACAACTAATTCTCTTCAGCTATATATCTGAGAACTAATTCCCCTGAGGTGTATATCTGACAACTAATTCTCTTCAGCTATATATCTGAGAACTAATTCCCCTCTGGTGTATATCTGATAACTAATTCTCCGCAGGTGTATATCTGACAACTAATTCCCCTCAGGTGTATATCTGACAACTAATTCCCCTCAGGTGTATATCTGACAACTAATTCTCTTCAGCTATATATCCGACAACTGATTCCCCACAGGTGTCTATTTGATAACTAGTTCTCCGCAGGTGTATATCTGACAACTAATTCCCCACAGGTGTATATTTGACAACTGATTCCCCTCAGGTGTATATCTGACAACTAATTCCCCTCAGGTGTATATCTGACAACTAATTCCCCTCAGGTGTATATCTGACAACTAATTCCCCTCAGGTGTATATCTGACAACTAATTCCCCTCAGGTGTTTATCTGAAAACTAATTCCCCTCAGGTGTATATCTGACAACTAATTCCCCTCAGGTGTATATCTGACAACTAATTCTCTTCAGCTATATATCTGACAACTGATTCCCCTCAGGTGTATATTTGACAACTAATTCCCCTCAGGTGGATATCTGACAACTAATTCCCCTCAGGTGTATATCTGACAACTAATTCCCCTCATGTATATATCTGACAACTAATTCCCCTCAGGTGTATATCTGACAATTAATTCTCTTCTTGGTTTATATCTGGGCCTTGACATTGAACAATATAGTACGAGAAATAAAATTGCATAAATAACATGATATTCAGCTGCAGATAGTGGTTTAGGAAATCGCACAATGATCACCATTATACAGGTAATGACATTCATTGGAGTAATTTTCATTTTCATTTGATAGATTTGCATACATTCGCTAAGAAATTAATATATAGTTCTGCGCATTATTGATTATTATATCTGCAGATCTTTAAACATTCCTCAGAAATATTTTCTTTTGGTAAAGGTATGTGACAAACCTTGTTTTCCTTTCAGCTGATTACATCTTATTCTGTGTCTTTTTACTGATAATGTACACCACACAATAAACTTTTCTGTGTGGCAGGTTTTTATGTCTGAAAATGTCATTTTTTCTAATGGAGCTGTGCTGTAAATGCAGAGAAACTCAGATGTCAGAGCGCAGGGTGAAGTAACCAAACTTATGGTCCTAATATATAATCATGATACATTGTTTTATGAATGCGTATATACTGTAGATGTATGGCAAACACTCTCTCCTTGATATGGGTTTGAATATGTATGTGTCTTTTATATATGCTTTGTATATGTGTATTCATTTGAGATGCCATTTTGGTATTGACAAATGCCTGTTTTAGGATATAATACTGGTGGTCCTTACACCTCTGAGTGGATTTGATGGTATTCCTCTCAATGCAGAGTTGCGTTAAAGCGCAGTCAGGGAAATGAAGCATTCTGGTGAATCTTGGACTGGAATCTGGGTCTCAAGTGAATGCTCTACTGGTTGAGCTATTTGGCCATAAAAGAATGGAATGTGGCGAAGTGAGAAGGTATCAGTCTCCCACGATGGCAGCCGGGGTTCAAATCTCGAATCAGGTAAATACTACTTCGATGTACGAGATGATTGAGATATATGTGTACGTCTGTTAATCTCACCTTACTAATGGTCCACGGTTGGTTATCATACGTCGTGGCTGATGCTATGTAATCATGCAAGAGAAAGATACCTCAAGTGGAGGTTTATACAAGTAGAGATATATACAAGTAGAGGTATATACAAGTAGAGGCATATACAAGTAGAGGTATATACAAGTAGAGGCATATACAAGTAGAGGCATATACAAGTAGAGGTATATACAAGTAGAGGTATATACAAGTAGAGGCATATACAAGTAGAGGTATATACAAGTAGAGGTATATACAAGTAGAGGCATATACAAGTAGAGGTATATACAAGTAGAGGCATATACAAGTAGAGGCATATACAAGTAGAGGCATATACAAGTAGAGGTATATACAAGTAGAGGTATATACAAGTAGAGGTATATACAAGTAGAGGCATATACAAGTAGAGGCATATACAAGTAGAGGTATATACAAGTAGAGGCATATACAAGTAGAGGTATATACAAGTAGAGGTATATACAAGTAGAGGCATATACAAGTAGAGGCATATACAAGTAGAGGCATATACAAGTAGAGGTATATACAAGTAGAGGTATATACAAGTAGAGGTATATACAAGTAGAGGTATATACAAGTATAAATATATACAAGTATAAATATATACAAGTAGAGAGATATATGTACAAGTAGAGATATACATACAAGTAGAGATACATACAAGGAGAGGCACATTATAGAGCTTACTGACTTACCTGTATAATCAGCCTCCTGTACACCAGTCTATGAGGGGCCTGAAGCTGAGTTGATATCCTCCACCTTGAAGATGGCCACCTCCTAATCTTCTCACTTCTCATAATCAACATTCCCAGACCAATTAGCTCAGATCGGCACATCAAAGGCTGCGTGAGAAGGGATGAGTGTATGAGAATGGTTTGGTATCTCACCTCTAGCATCCTAACCCTAAATACTATCTCTGAAGGTCCGGGGCAGGTGATAATGGCATCTCAGGCTGCTTACATCGCGATACACATCAGTATGGGGTTGTTCACAAACCAATATTCCTAACTTTAGAAGTTAAATACTGAAGTAAGGAACAGTCCTGGGGCATTAAAGTGATGAGCGATGAAAGCATTCGCATGTGTTGTTTTATCGCTAAAATCAGATGTGATAACTGAAAACACAGAATCAGATGTGATAACTGAAAGCACAGATGTGATAATTGAAAGCACAGAAAGCTAGATGGTGAAATGTTGGGTGAAGAATGCATCAACATCTCTTAACACGTAATGTTCACATAATTATATTACATAGGCCAGTGCTTGAAGATTTTCTCTGATTTCGATGAACGTTCTTCTTTGATTCTTGAGTACGTGCAGATGCTTAATCACCTGTCCGCCATCTTGGATTCTGCACACTGCCCCGGAGACAGATGTCATGGACTGTGACAGAAGCAAACACATGGTCTCTCACACATACCACAATTTGATTGAAACACTTCAAACTTTTTGATTTCCTTAACAAGGTAACCATGATTGTTCTGCACACGATATTGAGCTGGGTACTTGCAATGTATACCGCAATAAACGAGTCCAATCTGGATATAAAAATAGGCGGAAGTAGCTCAATTTTTTTCGGTTCAAATTCCGGCCAGTAACTATTGAGGGTAATGCAGGTGATATCTAGATTTGCTTTGTACATTTAGTCTAAAATGTGATATTAAGGATTGTTCTTTACACATAACCTTAGATGTTATATCTAAAATACTCTGTAAATAGACAGTCTTACTGTGATTGCTCAGCACACAGAGAACTCTCATCTTAGATGGTATTTTGCACCATAATCTCACAACAGGGAATTTAGGACTGTTGTGTGTATGGGCTGTCAAAGCAACGCACCTGGCATTGCTCTCTTCACAGATGGTCTGGGACTTGCTTCCTCTCTGGAATAAAGTGTTTGCCAGAATTTGCAATCAAATGTAACTAAATACAAGAGTTAAAATAAATGTGTTCAACCTGAACACCGGCAGACCTGTTTCAATGGCTTGTTATTCTTAATCCTCAGAACAAAATAATAAATACACATGCGAAAAATTGCAATACATTCGATATCAAGTTAGCTGGGTTAGGAGGAAAAGCTTTAAAAGATAGACTGACAGGAAGGCCATTTAGAGTTAGGATGGTCTGAGAGGAAGGCCTTTAATAGTTTAGAGGGATTGAGAGGAAGGCCTTTAAGAGTTTAGATGATCTGAGAGGAAGGCCTTTTAGAATTAAGATGGTCTGAGAGGAAGGCCTTTAAGAGTTTAGATGATCTGAGATGAAGGCCTTTAAGAGTTTAGATGGTCTGAGAGGAAGGCTTTTAAGAGTTAGGATGATCTGAGAAGAAGACCTTTAAGAGTTAAGATGGTCTGAGAGGAAGGCCCTTAAGAGTTTAGATGATCTGAGAGGAAGGCCTTTAAGAGTTTAGATGGTCTGAGAGGAAGGCTTTTAAGAGTTAGGATGATCTGAGAAGAAGACCTTTAAGAGTTAAGATGGTCTGAGAGGAAGGCCCTTAAGTGTTAAGATGATCTGAGAGGAAGGCCTCTAAGAGTTAAGATGGTCTGGGAGAAAGGCTTTCAAGAGTTAAGATGATCTGAGAGAAAGGAATTTAAGAGTTTAGATGATCTGAGAGGAAGGCGTTTAAAGGTTAGGAGGGGAAGGGCTATAAGAGGGTTAAAAAAAGTCTGGGAGGAAGAGTTAAGATGGCCTAAGATGGTCAGTGGTGTAATTATATCGAAGGAAATAGTATTAGAGTCAAGAATGTAAGGAGAGAAGAATACTCTTTAAAATGAAACATGCCTTCGGTGGGTCTGAAAACTGAAAGAAAGTCTGTTAGTAGATAAAGATATAAGAGTTTTCATGGCAGTTAGTAGCTGGACATAGACGCTAATCCTAAGTCAACATAAAGCTACCCCCCACACAAGTATGTAAGCTTCTTAGAGGCACTAAACCTGGAACTGACTTCACATCAACAGCCAGTCTCTCCGGGTGACCAAATCCTTCAGTTTATTCAGACAGCTGCATGATATAACTGGCCTGCTAATGACCTGAGCAGACAACAGTCCCATCCAGTTAATCCAAATTACTTTAACCTGTATGACTGAAGGAAATGTAGACTATTTCAGCATTATTCAAGCACATAGCAGTCACATAATTTTCACGGTATTTTGTAGGTAATGCAAAGTGAATTATATCACATAACAAACAGTTTTTAAGAGAGTATATGTGTTTATGTTTGTTATGAAAGGCTTTCAAACTGTCATATTTTCTTTGTGTGAACATAAGGTACCTTTGTGTTCCCCTCTTTTTTTGTTTCACAGCTTCAAACATCACGTGGTTGTATTTAACTGCTGTGCGCTTTGTCTGCAATGAGACTGCATGAGGAGGTATGAGTATTGTTATTTTACAGCATTGTCACACTCTCTGGGATATTATATTCCTCTGCCTCTCTGTCTCTAAGTACCAGGGAATAATTGATGTCAATAATGTAGGTACCCAGTGTGAATTAATCAATCTGAGGACATGTTGAAACTAAAACTTGAAGCAGCACCACTGTATTTACCCAGGATGCCGCTTTTCCTTCAGTGGCACGTCTAGGGTTTATTGTTTCACTAAAGTAATATTGAAATATTCTGTTTTAATTGTAACTTATTAAATTGTCCTTTTGCATTAGAAAAGAACGTGGATATATTGAAATAGTCAATCAGTCTGATGAGCTTGTGTTCATAAAACAAATGCAAAACTAATAAAGTGAAACCAAATTAACATTCCTTGGGTTCAAGATAATGACTTTAACACGGATATTGATTGGTTTCTTCCATTTTAAGAGTGGATAAAGAATGCTTTTATGGATACATGGGAAACTCAATGCTTGGATGGGGCGGCCCCTAGTCTGGTGGGGACAGTTATGTTCCCATATTGGCTGTGAACTACGGCAGGTGATACACATACATCGTCCCTCATCCTACCTGCCAGGTCAGAGGCATTTATATGTTCTGTGAATATATTAGTCTTAAGAAAAAAAATCAGAAAACATGTTTCCTCTTAAAATATGCACAAAATGCTAAATAGGATATTTAACATCTGAATACCATTTTTATTTTACCAGAGATATGGAAGAATTCTGACAGTCGAAATGTGTATATATATATATATATATATATATATATATATATATATATATATATATATATATATATATATATATATATATATATATATATATATATATATATATATATATATATATATATATATATTTATAAATGACAATTTACATCTTGCAATTAAAGCACTCTTTCATGCTCTACATCTTAACACTGACATAAACATTATTTTGACATTTTGCTTTGCCTGATAGGATGTCTGTCAGAGAGTATTAGAGACTGAAGCTAGAATATATTCACCTTATTAGCTTAGCCAATTCTCTCTAATTACCAAGCCATATATGTTCTTGTTGACAGTCTGTTTGTCTTGGTTCCTGTCAATTCTCGCTCAGATCACGCAATACGCGAGATGTAGACGATATTAGATTACAAGGCAGTGGCAGGTAGTAGTAGGTCCTGTATCCAGGGCTACCATGATTACAAGGCCAAAGAAAGCTCAATAAAATCTTGAACACTTTAAAGATAAAATGAACAAGCATGCATGTTTTTAATCCAGAGGTAAACACCATGTAGGATTGTTTAGATTTGAGGAATATAAATCCCTTTTTGGTGTATTTCGCATTATGCTTCCATTCTGTAGGACATCTGCTACCGAAGGCCACGGGCCGTGGCGCAGTTGGTTAGAGCGCCAGCTTATTAGCACCAGTTCCTCTGTGGTGATCCAAAGGTCGTGGGTTCGAACCCCGGCCGTGCCGGGATTGAACTCATGATACAATTTCCCACATGAGCTGAGGCCGGTGCCTAAAGGGTTAACCCGTTGTCCTTGTAAATCTGTGACCGGGTGGGTTGTCATGTCAAGGACCTGTGACATGACAATTCAGTGAGGCAGCACTATATCTGCTACAAGTAGGTCTCATCACGAAATGACTGAAATAATGTTGAAAGTGATGTAAAACCCCAAACAAACAAACAAACATCAGCTACCGAAACACAATGCCCTTCTCTGTAAAATGATGAATGTGGACCTTTCTTTTACATTTCTGCATAAATAATAGTTATCAGTTCTGTGAAATTATTGGAAGCGGTAAATAACTTAAAAGTAGAAGACTGTCAGCCATATCTGAATGAGTCCTCACCCTTATCGAGAATCAAACACTGGCCACAGGATGAGAGAGACATCTTATTATGGAAACGTTGCCATCCATATCATCAGGGATGTGGATGGATCAGTGATCATATAATCAAGATAAACATAGATAAACATGATAATCCAGAACGTAAAGCAGAATGGTTCCATCAATACCTAATGTTCTTCAATCACCAATCAGCACAGCCAAGATTGGTGTTCGGGAGAGGTCTGATTTTGGTACTTTTCATGCTGAATCCCGTTTGCACGAGATCTTTTAGATACCAAACTCTTTTAGTGGTATTTCATATTTTATGTATGATTATATCTAAAACCACCCAAGAAGCATGATTAATCTTTGGATGACATTAAATAAAGAAAATATAAATACTTAATATCAATCGCCAGCTGCAAAATCTGGGTCAAACCCGTATAAACGACCGAATTGGACCCGTTTAAATGAGAGCTCTATCAACTCCACCAAACTTTTCTTTGGTTGAATTAGATGAGACTCTTCCAGACCCCCGGGTCCAGACCACCTATCTGGGCTTTGCCGATTGGTGATTGGAGAACACTAAATAATACCAATGATTCCATCAATGTACAGCTAATGAACAACAAGTGTACGGTTACTGCAGAACAAATTTGTTTCAAATTAGCTTTAGAAAGTTTTTCGTTACTGGCATTATTTTGGCGTGAGTACCGCAAAATGGCGTCTGCTTTCCGAAGAAAGCAAAGTGATGTGAAATTATGTCGTAAAATTGAAGACCCCACTTATGGTAAGACACGATATGATGCGTTTGCAGTTCACTCCATGCAATATTGAACAAGTGAGGTTAACGCTAGAAGCTAATGTTACAATTTTGTAGTATGAAAATACCTGATATAATAGATAGGTTTCTTGAGCATTGCCTGTATGTGGAAAGAGAATAATATCATACTCTGCAGAAATAGGTTTTGAGACTGGTTCGATCCCTTACTCACCTTTTTTTACGCTGTGCGGGCCCTTCTTAGAGAGAGAGGGAGTGAAACTGATACTGAATGTCAGTTTTAACTGAATGTCAGTTTTAACTAAATGTCAGTTTTAACTGAATGTCAGTTTTAACTGAATGTCAGTTTTAACTGAATGTCAGTTTTAACTGAATGTCAGTTTTAACTGAATGTCAGTTTTAACTGAATGTCAGTTTTAACTGAATGTCAGTTTTAACTGAATGTCAGTTTTAACTGAATGTCAGTTTTAACTGAATGTCAGTTTTAACTGAATGTCAGTTTTAACTGAATGTCAGTTTTAACTGAATGTCAGTTTTAGAATGTCAGTCAAGAGAAAACTAAAGCGTAGAAATCATTCTGGTAATATTTCTGCGGATAACGCTTGTGTTATAATTGGGTTAAAATAAAACTGATTTCAGACCAAATATTAACTGTATGATTTTCAAACTCTAATAAATAAAAAAAAATGTACAATACACTATCATCAAAACCTGATACATATATGTTGACTAACATATTTCCGTATAATACTTAATCACATATTAATCGTACATATTTCTTATTGGTGATTGGCATGAAAATGATGTATAAGTAAAAGCATCAACTTCAGAATGATTGTTTATTTTTTACACCGTCCATCTTGGTTCTTTGGGCCTTTTGTTCAGTAAAGAACTCTATAAATTTCTATAACTGACTTGTTTTGTGTGGGGTTTCTTTTGTATTTACAACATTTCAGCAAAATTAGACGACATTCTGCTGTCAGAATGAAACATGTCTCCGAGACTCAGATATGCAATGATTGAAATTCTTCCTTTAGTAATCTTACACAGATGCTGTGACACAACCAAAGTGTTTCAAACAGTCATAAAGCACCGTTTGGAGTAGGAACCAACTCATCAGCAAATATCCATCTTTACCATTCAGGCAGAATAATAATCAGCCCCATTGCGGACACACGGCACATGCCAACTCAGATCAGCAAATTTGTAAGGTTTTGATTCAAGTGCAGTTTTGACACATGAGTTTTAAAAGAACTTCGGTTATTGTCTTAACAGACAAACATCATATGTTTGTTGAGGTGACAAGATTGTTGGTTTAGGTGAAAAGATTGTTTGTTGAGGTGAAAGGATTGTTGGTTTAGGTGAAAGGATTGTTTGTTGTAGGTGAAAGGATTGTTGGTATAGGTGAAAGGATTGTTGGTATAGGTGAAATGATTGTTGGTATAGGTGAAAGGATTATTGGTATAGGTGAAATGATTATTGGTTTAGGTGAAATGATTGTTGGTTTAGGTGAAATGATTGTTGGTATAGGTGAAATGATTGTTGGTTTAGGTGAAATGATTGTTGGTTTAGGTGAAAGGATTGTTGGTATAGGTGAAAGGATTGTTAGTATAGGTGAAAGGATTGTTAGTATAGTTGACATGATTGTTGGTATAGATGAAAGGATTGTTGGTATAGGTGTAAGGATTGTTGGTATAGGTGAAAGGATTGTTGGTATAGGTGAAAGGATTGTTGGTATAGGTGAAAGGATTGTTGGTATAGGTGAAAGGATTGTTGGTATAGGTGAAAGGATTGTTGGTATAGGTGAAAGGATTGTTGGTTCAGGTGGAAGGATTGTTGGTATAGGTGAAAGGATTGTTGGTTCAGGTGAAAGGATCTCACACATTCCAAGGGCTTGAAAACATTTATTATCTTTATGAATTTTTATTGAATAAACATCAGTTAGTCCACTTTTCGCATGGTCCTTTGTTAAAATTAAGCTGAATATTCCAAGGGAGAACACTGTGCAATTCCTAGAAAGACACTGTGCAATTCCTAGAAAGACACTGTGCAATTCATAGAAAGACACTGTGAAATTCATAGAAAGACACTGTGCAATTCATAGAAAGACACTGTGCAATTCATAGAAAGACACTGTGCAATTCATAGAACGACACTGGAGAAAGACACCGCAATATCTTCGAATGGTCAAAGCAAAAAGATTAAAACAAGAACGACCAGGAACTTCTATTCCCCAAATGACTTTGAGAAGATAATGCGATTGTAATGTTGGCTGGATAGATAGAATTATTGTTCGCAGAATAACAAACACCTGTCTTAACGTAAAACCAGAAAGTTCCCAAGATATTGGGTCGCAATATGATATAAAATCCAAGAAAGATAACAAGGAGCCCCGTCTTTTAAGAATATAATAAACACTTTAACATTCCATCATTCACGTTGTTTCGTTAAAAAGGAGTTTTATCATATATAATACAATTCTTATACACTGGTGTAACATCAAGGTAGTAATTTCTGAATGTCACATATTAAATCATTTTCTTATTACCATTCAATTACATGTATAATCGATTTTTTAGATAAATCCTAAACCTTTAAAAGTAGATAATCTCATAATAATAGGTTTCAAGGGAAGTGATATGTAAAAACAATAGCTTGGGTTTCTTACATGTCATTCGCCAGTCCTTCACAATACCTGGAAATATCATAGTCTGCCCAACCGATTGTAAAAACTATCAAATATATGTCTCTAGGTAATATAGTTTGTTCTGTATGATTTTATGTTCATATTTATATAACATAACGTGTTCTATATTCGATCGTTACCATAGTTACTCGATAATTTCATCTGTGGAATTTTATATTTCTGACCCTTCTACCATACAATAAGAGTGGTTTTTTTACAGGGATGTATCGCTTTTTAAGGGTTGATTTATTGTTCAGTCTATTTTCACGAAAGGCATCTCGCATCGTGTGAGGTTGCCACGTCTTTCTGTGACAGCATTAAACATTAAAGGAGTCTGTGAGGTGTAGGAAATGCAGCGCTTCATCAATGCCAACTTAATGCACGTCCTGAATGCCCGAGAATGGCGCCACTCTCACCACGAGCACTCAGTTATCTCAGCGAAAACTTTCCAGACGACTTCTTCTCGTTTCATACCAAGTGATTACATGCATTTCAGTATGATATTAAATATCCATTAAATGTTCTGGTGAATCAGTCTTGACAAGTAAGTTTATCCGGGATATTTATCGGAATTTATGTCTTAACTTCTGGGCACTGAATATAACATGTGATATCAAAATCATAGAAACCTAATGACGACATACTTTTTATTTTTGAAGTAACAATCTCATAATATTTTTTCAATTTTATTTGTCCACCTGTACATGCGATCGCTTAGTAATACTTGCGCTGTTGTGTTGCAAATGGTAGGAGGTGGATTCTGGACTAATTCATCAAACAAGATGGCAAACATTTGAAATGACTTTAATGATAGTCTGAAACAGGACACAAGGAGTAATCTGCCCCAGTGCTTTCCCATTAGTCTCTTTATCAGGAGAATTGACAACAGAGATTCCACATATTACATATCATGTCATTTAACCGTACTGGCCTCATCGCTCAGAGTAGGTTATCTGCTTCACAAACCTATTAACTTCTCAGACACTAGCTGAAAAAAGAAGATAAAAGGAGAGTCGTTTCACAATACAACTTGATCTATAATCCCACAACACCATTATCCATGCTTAATCTATCATCTTACAGTCACCATTATCCTTGCTTGATCTATAATCCTATCCTACAACACCATTATCCTTGCTTGATCTATAATCCTATCCTACAACACCATTATCCTTGCTTGATCTATAATCCTATCCTACAACACCATTATCCTTGCTTGATCTATCACCCTACAACACCATTATCCTTGCTTGATCTATAATCCTACATCACAATTATCCTTGCTTGATCTATCACCCTACAACACCATTATCCTTGCTTGATCTGCTAAGTTTCAAGGTTTGTTTTTTCACAACGCTTCTCTGGAGGAAACACTCTTTACCTCGTGATCACCATTTGGTAACTCCATATAGAAGCCCCGGCGGTGCCTAATAGGATAATTAGATGAGCAGGTTTGTTTACACGAGTGAGCATATTCTCAGCATCTAACCTTTGCCAGTCTTTAGGAGTCGGGTGGTCTGGGTGAAGCCTTATCGTGTCGCTCACTCCGGCCGCATAACGCTTTGATTGAACTGCATTGTTGGTGTTAAACAAAATGGTTATAGCAAAGAATTCTGTGCACTATTAAGCTGGCTGTAGCGTGAGTTATTTGTGATATGACCGAGTGGATTATTTCAAATGACAACCAACTCTTTAGTTGGATTTGAAGATTTTGAATATTTGGGGTTGCTGCTTGATTAAGGCAAATATATTAGATTAAGTGCTATAGAGTAACCACGTAACCAATGCGTCATGGCCCGTGGCCCCAAAAAGATTTAGATAAGTTATAAACTGATCAGTTGTTGCGTTCTAAGATTAAGAATATTTGTTTATAAATTGAATGAAACTGTGACATCTTGCGGCGGGAATATACCCAGCAGACATGCTATGTGAAAACCACGTGATTTTCTGGATGAAATCTCAGAAACTCTCGGGCAGCTCGATAACCACGTCTCACTGAATTTCTGGTCTAGTTTATGATGCGGTAAATCTCGACACCCCTAGGCAGATATATAGAGAGCATTTGATGCGGTAAATCAATATTGATACAAAAGATTTTGATTGCCATATAGAAATATGTTACAATTGAAGACATTAAACGAGCTTAAACAACTTCTATTAGATAATAAACATGTCAATTTATATATTTACTTTGTGTTTTTCTTAAATTCTTAATTCTCATTGTTGAGAGGTTCACTTGGAAAAAGAGAAACATATTTGGGGTAATGATAATAATACAAAAACAAATTCGTTCTTTCAAGAGTGATTCCTCTCTTTTTTACATAAAAATCTTTCATCTTCTTCAGGTAATAATTCATATATTTTTCACAAATATAATTCACGTATTTCTTCGCATGGAAATAGCCACGTCATTTTCCTTTGCACAAAGCACCAATTAACTCCGTCAAAACCGCGTCATACCACCCGTTTCTGCCTGTCGAGTATTGTCATATTTAAACTAACCTTAGAATTTGACTCATTGACGCAGGTGCATATCTCAATAAAATCAGACTTTTTGGCTTTGATTAATGTATCATTCAAGGACATAAAGCAAAGTAATTTTCACAAACAGGTGTGATACGTCACATTCTTATATAACAGATTTATAGTGAACCCTTTCTGTCTTACACATATGGGTGAGATAACAATATATCATATCAAGGATCTCCCGGTCTTAAGAAGTAGTTTACGTATTCCACTTTGAAGATTTGCAGGAAAAAGTCAAGGTGAAATGACAGATGGTAGAAACAAGATATTAGTATTTACTTTTCATCAAAATATGGATCTTTCGGTAATATTCTTCTCTTGAACAGAATGTTTGTATGAAGTCAATTTAAAACCAAAATCATTATTAGTTGAAAGAGATTGGTTTTAATAAATAGGTCTCATAGGACACAGAAATGTTTCAAATATATATCCATGAATATGTCAAAAACCGGGTTGATATTAGAGATAATTTGTTTCAGGAAGTGTATGCTAGAAATGAAGCAGATCTTGGCGGGTCCTTCTTTGTTGTATGGGATGTTAAACTACCAGACTAGTTTCGACACAGTTGGTCTCATCAGTGGTATGAGTAGAAACATCTTTTTTTCTCATATATATACCTTTTTTGGGTTGTCCAGGTGGACAAGTCGGTGGACAAGTTGTCCACTTTGGGTGGACAAGCCGTACGGGCCTTTTCATTGGTCACAAGGTATCCCAGTCAATTTGAGGGGTTTAAACTGTGATTTTTGAAAAAAATTAAGGTGTTTTTTATTGAGAATTTTGTGGGGAATCCGATGCTCATGTTTTCTTTTGTAGAGCTCGAATATTTATCACCACATTATTAATATTTAATCTGTATAAATCATTAGAGACAACTATTATTTTTTGATAAAATACTATTTATTGAAAATTGTTTCTCTGATGTTCTTATCTGATCGTATATTTTAGTACTAATTGATGAAGCATTTTTTTCAGAGGTGAAATGTCTTTCTTAAAAAAATAAAGTGTATGTCTATGTATGGGTAGAACTCTCCTCATGTCCTGTAAATGCCTCCCCCTCCATGAAATTATGGGGGGTCCGGGGGGATAACAAGGAGAGTTCATAGACATTTTTTCATTATTTTAATCTTGCCCCTGTGGGGCTCTGAAAGTGTTTTCGGTATTGTTATTTCGTTGAGTCTCGGTTAGAAACCCTCTCAAATTCCTGTTGGGGGTTGGAGCAGTTTGGATTTCCAGTTCTTGGTGGAAACGCTCCAAGTATAGATTCCAATTAAAATTGTCATCCGTCTGTGGTGAGATGTTGTTCGGATGATAGAAGTTATCTTCTAACCGGGTGATTTCTTCCCTTAACTCCTCTTCGTTAAAGAAGTCCTGGGCGAGAAGGTCGTCCAAACTAAACATAGGTGGCACTGGGGACGTTTGTTGTGCGTCGTCCGCGTTTGGCGGAGCCACAGATTTGACGAACCCTGCACTGTTTGTGATGGCGTCTCGTCCTGTAAAAGTTTCTCATTAAATGACGGGATTGACATGGATTTACCTTGCTACGTATTTAAACTACTGTTCCAGAGGAACAGGTAAGTGTTCTACCATTATTTTATGTTAATACGAATTGATTTTCTCAATTTCAGAACAGTATTTTGTAGCTTGTAGGAATTTGTATTACCGGGTGGCGGTTCCTCCGGTGATTTCGCAGCCCAGTGCTACGTGTGAACCGCTGATGGCAGGTTCCGCACTCATAGAGGGAATTCCTATGAGTTACTCTTCTGTGGCGACTCAAGGAACTTGCAGATCCATAGATTTCGCCACAGAGTACGCAGGGATGTGTTTCCTGGTCTGCCATTTGTTTTTTTGTGTTTGTTGTGTACACGTGGTCCCGTTGTTGTGGAACTCTTTTTCGTTGTGTTGATGTGTGGAGATAGGGAAGCACGTATTTCACTTCCGGGGCAGATCCATTGTATTATTTATTTTTAGATTCCGTTTGTTCTCACGTGACTGTATGTGAGGAATTTCTCCTTTAATCAAAATATCAATTGGCGGTTTTACCTTCGATAATATTATTAAGTGTTGTCCTTTACGGTTTATATTGATTCAAATATTTTTTATTTGAAGGACCAAGTTGCAGGAACTGTAGGGGAATGTACACCAATACGATTTACTATTTAATAGTGGTTTTTTGTGGGCTAGATCTTAGTGTGTTATTTCCCTTTTTCATTTAGACCCGTTGGTTCAAATGTACCCAGAGTTCTAATCCATTTGAGTTCGTGTTCTTTACGAGTTGTATCGAACCGCTCCGGTTTAGTTTTCATTATTTCTATTACTCTAATGTCCATGTCTTTTTGACTGTGGTTTTCCAGATTGAAGTGTCTTCCTGTTTCTTCTTGTTTTGAATGTGCGATAAGTTTCTCCAATATAGTTTTTTCCGCATTTTTTGCAGATTATTAAATAGATAATATTTCTAGTGTTGCAGGTGTAGTTGTTCGGGCCTGTGTACGATCTTTGGGTCGAAGAATTGAGGAATGTATTTTTAAATTTGGTGGATGGGCACAGATCGCATCTCCAAGGCATTTTGCATGTCGGATATGTATGTTTTTTCTTTTTCTGCGATTCATTTGATTCATTTTGGCTCTCCTGTACACGATTAATGGTCTTTCCATTAACGCTGTGCGTTTCTTTGCAAAGCGGAGGAGTGGCCAATATTTCTTCAAGATTCCGTTCATGTCCGGGTTGGCCGGGTTGAACGTGAGAACTAAAGGTGTTCTTTTCAGATCTTGTTTTTTCCGAGGGGGTCTGGTGATAAGGTGTTTTCTTATCTGGTCAGTTGCATTCTTTTTAGCGGTTTCTATTATCTTGTCGGGATATCCCCGTTGTTGATAATGAGCGACCCTTTCGTTCGAGTGTTTTTTGAAGTCATCGTCGTTTTTACATTTTCTTCGGATTCGGAGGAATTCTCCGTATGGGCCTCCCGTTTTACAATGAGTGGGGTGGCAGGAGTCGAAGCGTAGGTATGCATGAGTATCCGTTTTCTTTGTGTAAAGATCCGTGTAGATACTGTTCGTCCTCTGATCAATTTTTACGAGGGTGTCCAAGAAAACAATTTCTTTCCGAGATATTTCCATCGTGAATTTGATGGAATGATGTGCATTGTTCATATATTCTTCAAAAGCCCTGACATTATTTTCTCCACAGGTAAACACCATGAAGATGTCATCTATGAAACGCAGGTAAATTTCAGGTTTGACTGGACTATTTTTTAATAGTTTTGTTTCCAGGTCCCCCATGAAGATGTTGGCATATGATGGGGCAAGACGTGTGCCCATCGCAGTGCCCCCTATTTGTAGATAATTTTGATTGTTGAATTCAAAATTGTTCATATGTAAGACTGCAGTTAGTAGTCTCAGTATACTGTTCAGACTCGTTTTACCTTCGTATCCGTATTTTCTGAGAATATTACTCACAGCTACGATACCTTCCTGGTTGGGTATATTGGTATACAATGAGGTAACGTCCATGGTTACTAGTAACAGTTCATTGTCGCTTGAAATGTTTTCAATCTTTTTGATGAAGTCCGTTGTGTCTCTAACGTATGAAGGAATTTTCTTCACATAGGGTTTGAGGTGTTCGTCCACGAATGCTGAGATAGTTTCCGTTGGGCAGCCGTTTCCACTAATGATGGGGCGACCCTTCACTTCTAATTTGTGTATTTTTGGTAGGAAATAGAATTTTGATGTTTTGACATTTTTGGGGCTTATTGCCTCAAGGGTCGAATCGTCTATTTCATTGTAGTATCTCATATCTTCAAGGATTTGTTTAATCTGTGTAACGTGAGAGTCCGTTTTGTTCTCGTCCGTTTTTACGTAGAAGTCCGTGTCTGATAATTGTCTTTCAGCCTCTGCTATGTAGTCTACTGTGTCCATTATTACCACAGCTGACCCCTTGTCAGCTTTTTTAATGGTGAGACTACTATTTGAACTTAGATTTTGGAGGGCTATTTTCTCTCCTAATGTTAAGTTGTGTGAGTGGGGTGTCCTCGGGATGTAGGATTCTACTTCAGCTTTGACAAGTCTACAGAAGGTTTCTACTACTGGATCTACTTTTGTAGAGTCAGGTTCCCATGTGCTTTTGGGCCTGAATTTTTCGTGGGGGTCGGTTTCTAGCAACTCAAATAGGGGTGGTTCTGGGGTATGGGCATGATCCTCGTCATGGAAATAATAGTTTAATTTCAGTTTTCTAAAAAACATTTTTAGATCTGAGAGGATCATTTGTTTGTCAGTTTCTATTATCAAATGTTTATATACTTTCAATATATAAAATAAATATTTGAAAAAAAATCATTATTAGTTCGTTACATCACATATAATTTCTTCTCAAATTAATTTCTGATACTAATTCAGAGCATATGCTTTTATTATAAATTCATTGTCATATAAATATGCGCTAATATCATAATGTGAAGAGATATATGTATGTCTGTTCCTCTTGATAAAAGGGGTGAATTTGTTGTGTGATTTCTTTTTTCTGATTCAATAATGGTGTGAATTCTGGCTCCTTATTATTACAGGCAGGGTTGATAATTGTGTGAATTCTGGCTCCTTGTAGGTAAAGGCAGGGTGGATAATTGTGTGAATTCTGGCTCCTTATAGGTAAAGGCAGGATTGATAATTGTGTGAATTCTGGCTCCTTGAAGGTAAAGGCAGGGTGGATAATTGTGTGAATTCTGGCTCCTTATAGGTAAAGGAAGGATTGATAATTGTGTGAATTCTGGCTCCTTATAGGTAAAGGCAGGGTTGATAATTGTGTCAATTCTGGCTCCTTATTGGTAAATGCAGGATTAATAATTGTGTGAATTCTGGCTCCTTATAACTAAAGGCAGGATTGATTATTGTGTGAATACATTTACATATAAAAAGTGGAGAAATCATTGCATATTAACTCCTGGTCATTGTATATACACAAGTCGTACTTTATTGCCCATATGGAATATCTCCTAATTTAAATTTTGCTAATTTCTACAGCGGCAGTTGAAAGATAAGTATGCCAAGTTCATATATATTAGCTTGAAACCATTTTGTGGTTTCCTTTCACTGACTCGTTAACTATATCTTGTGTGACTACCACCGGATCATTGGGAACATTAGCTCAATCCTCACTCCAGGTTAAAGGTTTTGAGACACTCATCACTATGGCAGTTATAAGGATAATTCAATAATTATATTGGTGAGACCGCCTCTTCAACTTATTTTGAATTCTTTGTTTTCAGTAGCCTTGATGGTAAACAAATGACAATGTAATGAAAAGATTAATCTTCTTAGAACTGGCTGGGTCTTTTAAACCCTTATATAACCAACAGCCTCTAACCATCCCTAATATCCCCAACACCTCAAACCAACCCTAATATTACCAACATGATGTAATCAATCCTTATATAACCAACACTTTCTAATCAACCCTAATATAACCAACACCCTCGAATTGACCTTTATATAACCAAAACCCTCTAATCAATCCTATGAAACCAACACCCTCTTATCGACCCTTATATAACCAACACCCTCTAACCAACCCTTATATAACCAACACCCTCTTATCGACCCTTATATAACCAACACCCTCGAATTGACCTTTATATAACCAAACCCTCTAATCAATCCTATGAAACCAACACCCTCTAACCAACCCTTATATAACCAACACCCTCTAACAAACCCTTAAATAACCAACACCCTCTAACCAACCCTGATATAACCAACACCCTCTAACCAACCCTTAAATAACCAACACCCTCTAACCAACCCTTATATAACCAACACCCTCTAACCAACCCTGATATAACCAACACCCTCTAACCAACCCTGATATAACCAACACCCTCTAACCAACCCTTATATAACCAACACCCTCTAACCAACCCTGATATAACCAACACTTTCTAATCAACCCTTAAATAACCAACACCCTCTAACCAACCCTTAAATAACCAACACCCTCTAATCAACCCTTAAATAACCAACACCCTCTAACCAACCCTGATATAACCAACACCCTCTGACCAACCCTTATATAACCAAAACCCTCTAATCATTCCTTATATAACTAACAACCTCTAACCAACCCTTAAATAACCAACACCCTCTAATCAACCCTGATATAACCAACAACCTCTAACCAACCCTGATATAACCAACACCCTCTAACCAATCCTTATATAACCAACACCCTCTAATCAACCCTGATATAACCAACAACCTCTAACCAACCCTGATATAACCAACACCCTCTAACCAACCCTTATATAACCAAAACCCTCTAATCAATCCTTATATGACCAACAACCTCTAACCAACCCTGATATAACCAACACCCTCTAACCAACCCTGATATAACCAACACCCTCTAACCAACCCTTATATAACCAAAACCCTCTAATCAATCCTTATATGACCAACAACCTCTAATCAATCCTTATATGACCAACAACCTCTAACCAACCCTGATATAACCAACACCCTCTAACCAACCCTGATATAACCAACACCCTCTAACCAACCCTGATATAACCAACAACCTCTAATCAACCCTGATATAACCAACACCCTCTAACCAACCCTGATATAACCAACACCCTCTAACCAACCCTGATATAACCAACAACCTCTAACCAACCCTTATATAACCAACACCCTCTAATCAATCCTTATATGACCAACACCCTCTAACCAACCCTTATATAACCAAAACCCTCTAATCAATCCTTATATGACCAACAACCTCTAACCAACCCTGATATAACCAAAACCCTCTAATCAATCCTTATATAACCAACAACCTCTAACCAACCCTCATATAACCAACAACCTCTAATCAACCCTTATATAACCAACAACCTCTAACCAACCCTTATATAACCAACACCCTCTAACCAACCCTGATATAACCAACAACCTCTAACCAACCCTGATATAACCAACACTTTCTAATCATTCCTTATATAACCAACAACCTCTAACCAACCCTGATATAACCAACACTTTCTAATCATTCCTTATATAACCAACACCCTCTAACCAACCCTCATATAACCAACAACCTCTAACCAACCCTGATATAACCAACACCCTCTAACCAACCCTGATATAACCAACACTTTCTAATCATTCCTTATATAACCAACAACCTCTAACCAACCCTGATATAACCAACACTTTCTAATCATTCCTTATATAACCAACACCCTCTAACCAACCCTTATATAACCAACACCCTCTAACCAACCCTGATATAACCAACACTTTCTAATTATTCCTTATATAACCAACAACCTCTACCCAACCCTTATATAACCAACACCCTCTAATCATTCCTTATATAACCAACACCCTCTAACCAACCCTTATATAACCAACACCCTCTAACCAACCCTCATATAACCAACACCCTCTAACCAACCCTCATATAACCAACACCCTCTACCAACCCTTATATAACCAACACCCTCTGACCAACCCTCATATAACCAACAACCTCTAACCAACCCTGATATAACCAACAACCTCTAACCGACCCTTATATAACCAACACCCTCTGACCAACCCTCATATAACCAACACCCTCTAACCAACCCTCATATAACCAACAACCTCTAACCAACCCTTATATAACCAACACCCTCTAACCAACCCTTATATAACCAACACCCTCTAACCAACCCTGATATAACCAACAACCTCTAACCAACCCTTATATAACCAACACCCTCTGACCAACCCTCATATAACCAACACCCTCTAACCAACCCTCATATAACCAACAACCTCTAACCAACCCTGATATAACCAACAACCTCTAACCAACCCTTATATAACCAACACCCTCTGACCAACCCTCATATAACCAACACCCTCTAACCAACCCTCATATAACCAACACCCTCTAACCAACCCTGATACAACCAACACCCTCTAACCAACCCTGATATAACCAATACCCTCTAATCAACCCTTATATAACCAACACCCTCTAACCAACCCTGATATAACCAACACTTTCTAATCAACCCTGATATAACCAACACCCTCTAACCAACCCTGATATAACCAACACCCTCTTATCAACCCTTATATAACCAACACCCTCTAACCAACCCTGATATAACCAACACCCTCTAATCAACCCTGATATAACCAACACCCTCTAACCAACCCTGATATAACCAACACTTTCTAATCAACCCTTATATAACCAACAACCTCTAACCAACCCTTATATAACCAACACCCTCTAACCAACCCTTATATAACCAACACCCTCTGACCAACCCTCATATAACCAACACCCTCTAACCAACCCTCATATAACCAACACCCTCTAACCAACCCTGATATAACCAACACCCTCTAACCAACCCTAATATAACCAACACCCTCTAACCAACCCTTATATAATAAACACCCTCTAACCAACCCTGATATAACCAACACCCTCTAACCAACCCTAATATAACCAACACCCTCTAACCAACCCTTATATAATAAACACCCTCTAACCAACCCTGATATAACCAACACCCTCTAACCAACCCTTATATTACCAACAACCTCTAACCAACCCTTATATAACCAACACCCACTAACCAACCCTTATATAACCAACACCCCTCTAACCAACCCTTATATAACCAACACCCTCTAACCAACCCTTATATAACCAACACCCTCTAACCAACCCTTATATAACTAACACCCTCTAACCAACCCTTATATAACCAACACCCTCTAACCAACCCTTATATAACCAACACCCTCTAACCAACCCTTATATAACCAACACCCTCTAACCAACCCTTATATAATAAACACCCTTTAATCAACCCTTATATAACCAACACCCTCTAACCAACCCTGATATAACCAACACCCTCTAATCAACCCTTATATAATAAACACCCTTTAATCAACCCTTATGTAACCAACACCCTCTTATCGACCCTTATATCAACACCCTCTTCAACACGGGCACGTGGTTGTAATATGAGAGTAGAAACAACGCAGATAAAGAACAAGGTTGTTTTCATTCTACTGTGTTTTGTCTACTGGCAGATGGAAACTAAACATTGCGTGACATTTCATGTGAAATGCTACATAAATAAGATAAGGTAATGTTGAGACTTTAGCCATCAAGAAAAGCTGTTTAAGTAAATGCATAGCTTCAATTAAAAAGTTCTTTAAATTATCAGTAAACTTGTGCTGCCATAACTCTTCTAATAATATTTAATCTGGCACTCGACATTTAATTGTTGTATTTGAATAGCGATAATGCTTAATTTTAATCATTTATCAATTAAGATTATTCTGAGAATTATAATAAAGCTATCGCGAAAGATGTGAATGGCGTTTCCAGTATTGGCTAATGGAATAGTGAAGTGAATAAAGAGAGATAAATGGGCTTTGATAATGACTAATAGAGAATATAGCAACTTTGTATCTGCCTATATAGATATCACTGACCACCGTGTATAGAGAGTTTGTATTTGCCTATATAGATATCACTGACCACCTTATATAGAGACTTTGTATTTGCCTCTATAGATATCACTGACCACCTTGTATAGGGACTTTGTATTTGCCTATATAGATATCACTGACCACCTTGTATAGAGACTTTGTATTTGCCTATATAGATATCACTGACCACCTTGTATAGAGACTTTGTATTGGCCTGTATAGATATCACTGGCCACCTTGTATAGAGACTTTGTATTGGCCTATATATATATATCACTGACCACCTTCTATAGAGACTTTGTATTTTCCTATATAGATATCACTGACCACCTTGTATAGAGACTTTGTATTTTCCTATATAGATATCACTGACCACCTTGTATATAGACTTTGTATTTTCCTATATAGATATCACTGACCATCTTGTATAGAGACTTTGTATTTGCCTATATAGATATCACTGACCACTTTGTATAGGGACATTATATTGGCCTATATAGATATCACTGACCACCTTGTATAGAGAGTATGTATTTGCCTATATAGATATCACTGACCACCTTGTATAGAGACTTTGTATTGGCCTGTATAGATATCACTGACCACCTTGTATAGAGACTTTGTATTGGCCTATATATATATATCACTGACCACCTTCTATAGAGACTTTGTATTTTCCTATATAGATATCACTGACCACCTTGTATAGAGACTTTGTATTTTCCTATATAGATATCACTGACCACCTTGTATATAGACTTTGTATTTTCCTATATAGATATCACTGACCATCTTGTATAGAGACTTTGTATTTGCCTATATAGATATCACTGACCACTTTGTATAGGGACATTATATTGGCCTATATAGATATCACTGACCACCTTGTATAGAGAGTTTGTATTTGCCTATATAGATATCACTGACCACCTTATATAGAGACTTTGTATTTGCCTCTATAGATATCACTGACCACCTTGTATAGGGACTTTGTATTTGCCTATATAGATATCACTGACCACCTTGTATAGAGACTTTGTATTGGCCTGTATAGATATCACTGGCCACCTTGTATAGAGACTTTGTATTGGCCTATATATATATATCACTGACCACCTTCTATAGAGACTTTGTATTTTCCTATATAGATATCACTGACCACATTGTATAGAGAGTTTGTATTTGCCTATATAGATATCACTGACCACCGTGTATAGAGAGTTTGTATTTGCCTATATAGATATCACTGACCACCTTATATAGAGACTTTGTATTTGCCTCTATAGATATCACTGACCACCTTGTATAGGGACTTTGTATTTGCCTATATAGATATCACTGACCACCTTGTATAGAGACTTTGTATTTGCCTATATAGATATCACTGACCACCTTGTATAGAGACTTTGTATTGGCCTGTATAGATATCACTGGCCACCTTGTATAGAGACTTTGTATTGGCCTATATATATATATCACTGACCACCTTCTATAGAGACTTTGTATTTTCCTATATAGATATCACTGACCACCTTGTATAGAGACTTTGTATTTTCCTATATAGATATCACTGACCACCTTGTATATAGACTTTGTATTTTCCTATAAAGATATCACTGACCATCTTGTATAGAGACTTTGTATTTGCCTATATAGATATCACTGACCACTTTGTATAGG
The DNA here is from genome assembly GCA_949316495.1 of Amphiduros pacificus. Classification (NCBI taxonomy): domain Eukaryota; kingdom Metazoa; phylum Annelida; class Polychaeta; order Phyllodocida; family Hesionidae; genus Amphiduros; species Amphiduros pacificus. The sequence continues at coordinate 6,323,726 of OX439004.1, forward strand.
GACATTATATTGGCCTATATAGATATCACTGACCACCTTGTATAGAGAGTTTGTATTTGCCTATATAGATATCACTGACCACCTTGTATAGAGACTTTGTATTGGCCTGTATAGATATCACTGACCACCTTGTATAGAGACTTTGTATTGGCCTATATATATATATCACTGACCACCTTCTATAGAGACTTTGTATTTTCCTATATAGATATCACTGACCACCTTGTATAGAGACTTTGTATTTTCCTATATAGATATCACTGACCACCTTGTATATAGACTTTGTATTTTCCTATATAGATATCACTGACCATCTTGTATAGAGACTTTGTATTTGCCTATATAGATATCACTGACCACTTTGTATAGGGACATTATATTGGCCTATATAGATATCACTGACCACCTTGTATAGAGAGTTTGTATTTGCCTATATAGATATCACTGACCACCTTGTATAGAGACTTTGTATTGGCCTGTATAGATATCACTGACCACCTTGTATAGAGACTTTGTATTGGCCTATATATATATATCACTGACCACCTTCTATAGAGACTTTGTATTTTCCTATATAGATATCACTGACCACCTTGTATAGAGACTTTGTATTTTCCTATATAGATATCACTGACCACCTTGTATATAGACTTTGTATTTTCCTATATAGATATCACTGACCATCTTGTATAGAGACTTTGTATTTGCCTATATAGATATCACTGACCACTTTGTATAGGGACATTATATTGGCCTATATAGATATCACTGACCACCTTGTATAGAGAGTTTGTATTTGCCTATATAGATATCACTGACCACCTTATATAGAGACTTTGTATTTGCCTCTATAGATATCACTGACCACCTTGTATAGGGACTTTGTATTTGCCTATATAGATATCACTGACCACCTTGTATAGAGACTTTGTATTGGCCTGTATAGATATCACTGGCCACCTTGTATAGAGACTTTGTATTTGCCTATATAGATATCACTGACCACCTTGTATAGAGACTTTGTATTTGCCTATATATATATCACTGACCACCTTCTATAGAGACTTTGTATTTTCCTATATAGATATCACTGACCACCTTGTATAGAGACTTTGTATTTTCCTATATAGATATCACTGACCACCTTGTATAGAGACTTTGTATTGTCCTATTTAGATATCACTGACCACCTTGTATAGATATTTTGTATTTGCCTATATAGATATCACTGACCACCTTGTATAGAGACTTTGTATTTGCCTATATAGATATCACTGACCACCTTGTATAGAGACTTTGTATTTGCCTATATAGATATCACTGACCACCTTGTATAGAGACTTTGTATTTGCCTATATAGATATCACTGACCACCTTGTATAGAGACTTTGTATTTGCCTATATAGATATCACTGACCACCTTGTATAGAGACTTTGTATTTGCCTATATAGATATCACTGACCACCTTGTATAGAGACTTTGTATTTGCCTATATAGATATCACTGACCACCTTGTATAGAGACTTTGTATTTGCCTATATAGATATCACTGACCACCTTATATAGAGACTTTGTATCTGCCTATATAGATATCACTGACCACCTTGTATAGGGACTTTGTATTTGCCTATATAGATATCACTGCCCACCTTATATAGAGACTTTGTATCTGCCTATATAGATATCACTGACCACCTTGTATAGGGACTTTGTATTTGCCTATATAGATATCACTGACCACCTTGTATAGATATTTTGTATTTGCCTATATAGATGTCACTGACCACCTTGTATAGGGACTTTTTATTTGCCTATATAGATATCATTGACTACATTATCGGGGTTCATCTATGTACAAGAATATATCGATGAGGAGAAAAATGCACCAAAACCATCTGGGTTGTATATGTGCCGGAATTAAAATTCTTACATCTTCTGTGTCATTTATAACAATTTATACACGTGATAAACTTTCATAACTTGTATGATATGCTGTAAAATCATATTGTCTGCATTAAATTGATATCAGCTTGGTCGTATTAAGTTCCCGCCAATCCTGGAACACTGACAAACAAGACACCGTCCAGAAGATGTTTAGATGTCGTCTGAATATCAAATCCTAATGAAGATTTAACAATTCACATGGAAACAAATACGTCAAGTCAAATCATTTGATTAGGCAATATTGTGATGGAGAAGGGTCAATAAAACTGAAAGGTTTTGGCCCTATTTGGCAAAAATGCAATGCTCATAGGAAATAAGAAAAATAAAAAATAGAAAAAAAAACATCTTTAAAGCAACAATCCGATATATGCTGATTGAATAGAAGGTTGTTTCCGAATTCCAGGGTCCCAATTTTGAAACAATCTCAAGCAAGAAAGTGTGCTAACATTTCAGGCCTGTGATAACATCTCAAGTCATGCCCAAATCTGTTTCATATATCAGAGTAAAGTAAACAAACTCATAAATCAGAACCTTATATGAAGACATGACTACCTAAATACTGAATATTTCATAACAGAATTTAAATTTGAATTATGTAAAAGTACAAATCAACAAAACATAAAACTGATGCGATCTACGATTAGAAGTGCTGTTATGTCTCTGACGTGTTCTAAATATCAGATGATTTCTGCAGATATACCGTCTACACCGTGTCTGCAGATATACCGTCTACACAGTGTCTGCAGATATACCGTCTACACAGTGTCTGCAGATATACCATCTACAAAGTGTCTGCAGATATACCGTCTACACAGTGTCTGCAGGTATACCATCTGCAAAGTGTCTGCAGATATACTGTCTACACAGTGTCTGCAGATAAACCCTCTATAAAGTCACTGCAGATATACCGTCTACACAGTGTCTGCTGATATACCGTCTACACAGTGTCTGCAGAATCGACCGTATCTCTAATATGACAGTAGCCACTTTGCATATTTGATTTTCATATTCATGAGATAATTATATGCATTAAAGTGTCGAAGAGAACCGAGGATTTGTCAGAATAACTTGAAGACATTTGTAGGGAATTCAGATTAAGATGTGTCCATTTAGATTCTGAAGTTCAAAGTATGGTACAGTATAGGCCCTACTAGATATCATGTGTCCCACAGTTCATTTTAAGATAACACCAACCTATGGCCGTCTCTGGGAAATACAAAAGCCTGTCAAATATTTTCTTTGTTCCTTAGAGTCATAATGATACTTTTTTATGCCTTTTTCGGACTGTACATCTTCGTGATTATTCATGAAGAATATTAGATCGGATGTGACAAAACCTTAAGTCAATACTGCCAAGAAATACATCATGCAAAATATGCAAGACGCCTCGGCCATTAAGCCCTGCTTGTATTTACTTTCAAATGTTTGCTTTCTTACTTATGACACTGCATTAGGCATCTTGCTTTCCAACGAGGGAATAAGAAAATAGCAGTTTTTGAGAATAAAATAGAATATTCGCCATTGGTAATCTTCATTCTCCTTATCAAAACGTTTTATGGCCACGAGAGGTCTTTATTAATATATGGGGTGAAAATCTATTGAAACGTGAAACCCCTTAATGAAATCCCTTGATGAAAACCCCTTATTGAAAACACCTGAATGAAAACCCCTTAATGAAAATACCTTAATGAAAACACCTTAATGAAATCCCTAAATGAAAATCCCTCAATGAAAACACCTTAATGAAAACACCTTAATGAAAAACACTTAATGAAAACACCTTATTGAGAATTATCATCATTAAAAGTTTTAAAAAGCAACCGTGATAAAAAGTGCACAGTGTAAAGTACAATGAAAGTAGTTGGTTTTAATACAAAGTGGTCGCTACTACTTTGTATGAAACATTGAATAACTTTTTAGGTAGAAGAAATCATTTAGAAACGTACAGCATAAGATGCGGTTTCAACTTATGCTATAGATTTGAGTTGCACGTTAATCACATAACAGTTTTTTTGTAATCAATCGATGAGTACATTTTTAATTGTTGAAATGTTACTCTATATACAATTCAATATTGCTGTTGAATGCGGTAGTTTAATGACGTCATACAGAGGCCAACTAGCGCTAAGAACTGACATAATTTGGTAGCAGCACTACATCATTTTATTTATTTATTTGTTTGTTTGTTTGTTTGTTTGTTTGCTTCTTTGGTTGTTTGTTTCTTCTTTGTTTCTTTGTTTGTTTGTTTGTTTGTTTCTTTCTTTCTTTCTTACTTTCGTTCGTACATTTATTTATTTATTTATTTATTTATTTATTTATTTATTTATTTATTTATTTATTTATTTATTTATTTATTTATTTATTTATTTATTTATTTATTTATTTATTTATTTATTTATTTATTTATTTATTTATTTATTTATTTATTTATTTATTTATTTATTTATTTATTTATTTATTTATTTATTTATTTATTTATTTATTTATTTATTTATTTATTTATTTATTTATTTATTTATTTATTTATTTATTTATTTATTTATTTATTTATTTATTTATTTATTTATTTATTCATTCATTCATTCATTCATTCATTCATTCATTCATTCATTCATTCATTCATTCATTCACTCACTCACTCACTCACTCACTCACTCACTCACTCACTCACTCACTCACTCACTCACTCACTCACTCACTCACTCATTCATTCATTCATTTATTTATTTATTTATTTATGTTCACATTACATGGTGAGACTTCAATGTATATCAAAGCAGACGCCTCGTGGGTGGACAAATGAATTATTTATAGCGTTAAGACTTTGCATGTTGATGGCGCCTAATGTTTATCTGAAGTGTATGGTTAAGATTTCGTGATGAGACTAATATTTCTATCAAAGTTAACATGATACGTCCTATGATTAACATTCTTCACGAACATACACCTATACTGACTAATAACACATTTAAGATATTTCGCCATAGCAACCGATTGTATGAAACAATAAAATAATTACCATTTGATCCGATGTGTGTTCCCGCCATTTGCAAGGAGCTACAAGGAGCTGCAAGGAGCTGCAAGGAGCTGCGAGGAGCTGCCTAGCTGTGCTATGTTAATGGAATCAACACATTCTTTGGCAAATTTGAAATCAGAGGGAGGGATTTCAGGCAATGCCTTGATAACAAGGCCAATGAATGCCTTGATAAATAGGCCAATGGATGCCTTGATAACATAGGCCAATGAATGCCTTGGTAACATAGGCCAATGAATGCCTTGATAACATAGGCCAATGAATGCCTTGATAACATTGGCCAATGGATGCCTTGAAAACATAGGCCAATGAATGCCTTGATAATGTGAATGAAATGTCAACGTTGTGTGAGTTGACAGAATTGTTTAACATTTTATTGCATTTATAACAGGTATGTTTTGATAAGCAACAATTATCGATTGATTTTCATCGTTTGAAACATTTGATAATATTAGTCTCTGACTCTGGTTGTGAAATGAAGACAAATGTATTATAACTTGCCTCGAGTTCGATAACAAAAAACAAAGTTTATATCAACTGATATTATTATATTTCTTCCACTGATACAGCCAAATAAATTATCATTGTCAGTTTAGAATTTAAGTTTTTAATTTGAAATTCATATTAAAAGTTTTATTTCAAACTATGAATTCATTGTTGAAAAATACTTACTTCTATACGTAATTAGTTTTTTGCAATCCTACATTGTTATTTTTCAATATTTAAGATTTAAATTTTAATTATGTAAGATAACACTGACAAGCATCTTTTTTCCTAACATTTACCAACTGATTTTCATCATTCAAAATCTTTAATATGAAGTCTCTGAATCTGGCCGATTGAAGACAATTGTAATAAGATTTGCCTCCTCGAGTTTGATAACATAGAATAAAAGTTCATTTCTTCACATGAAACTAATATAATTATCGTGTTTCCTCATGAAATAACACCTGCTATGATTATTAAGTCAGCATAAGCAAACTTTAAGTTCTTGCCAAGTTTCCACTGCATCCGCCCTCGTGCCTGCCACACTTTCTTCATCTTTCATTCAAGCTTGGACATAATAATGACAAGATACTATAACAGGATACGATCCAGGTCATGACCAGCAAAAAAGTAACTTTGTTTGTGAATGCTTCATGTTATGAAGAATTACAGCAATATTGTATTACCTTAATGATATGATATACCTATGAGAGGCTTGGAGAATTTCGTTATTAGGTGACCTTGAGCTATTTTCAAACACTATATGAAGCATTTATTGTCACCACATTTATCTTACACAATATGTGTGTTTATACTGTTTAGAATAATTTATGTAACCAGGTCACAGTGACTTAATCAAAGGCCATAAAGGTTGCAATTTACAAGATCACAATGGAAGAAGATTAGATCCTGATATTATGCGAATATAAGAAAGATATCCATTGTACTTCATTCTTTAGATATTACAGCCATATTGAAATATTGAAATAGATATGATTTACCAGGGGCTTTGACAAGTTCTATACTGGTTGACCTTGCGCTATTTTCAAGGTCACACTTTTCAAAATCTGATATGTGTGATATTTTGCTAAACACTGCATGTACAATAGTATTCATTGCCACCACATTTACACAATGTCTCTTCAAATTTTTGACAAATTTGCAAAATTAGATGAAAACCATATTTTACAGAACACACCAAATATCAGTTACTGCCTCCATATTTATCCAGTACAATATGTTTATGATTTGGCGAATAATTCACGTAAATAGGTTACTTATCGCCTTGTCATAGCACAACCAAAATAATACATCTATGAGCTGGATAGTGCATCATAGTGTATGTATGTTCATAGTGCATATATACTATGCCAACGTCCCTTATGTGTCACTCTCAAACATCCTGGTAAGAAAGCAACAGCTTGTAATGTTTAATCTTAACTAGTTCATTTAAAATTCATATGTACACTTTAATTTCCTTTTCAGGGAAATAATGTTCCAAAAACCTCCTCCTCAGCGTTATTAGTATTATACTATCCCAAATTGATTTTTTTTAAATATTTAAACATTTATAATTGATATTTCAGTGACGTATATATCCTACATTAGTAAACATTTTCCCTCCCTACTGTAAGGTTGCCATTCAATTATCAAATCTGAGCAGGTAACATTAGTAGGTGCTTTTCTTATGTGTTGGATTAAATAAAAGATATAAAATAGTTTAATGGTAATACATTTTGTGATTTAAATGACCAATGATAGTTGTGTAAGTTCTATATGTTAATTTGTTTGAACGTGACAAGCTGCTAAGTCAGTCTCCTGGTCAAATAATACGTCACTTGATTCAGACACATATATATATATATATCGCCTCGAATTGTCTCCTTCCCACCAAGCAACCCCCATATGGGCCTTACATAGGCTGAATTCTAGAATCTGCCTCCTGGTCAAACCATGCTTGGCCAAAAGACTACGATTTTGTTATTTTGGCTTCATTTCAAGCACCTCTTTACCTCTCTTTCCTTTTTACCTTTGCAAGCAAGCTACTCTTTGTCAATCTGACCTGTGTCAGGGTCAAGGTCGTCTGAAGGTCACTGTGTGACCCTGTAAGAAGGTAATTTGATATCGAAAGTGGCAATTTTTATCGAGTGATGCCTCATAGTATCTAAATCTGGTGTTAACTCATTTTCGAAAATCTTGACCATTAGGACCCTTTTCGCCTGGGGGCTGTCGAATATATGTGTGTGTGTGTTTGTGTATGTGTGTGTGTGTGTATGTATGTATATGTATATATATATATATATATATATATATATATATATATATATATATATATATATATACAGCGCCCAGTATATAACACTGTCATCTTAATAAACATGTGTCAGTTACGCAGCGTTATTTATTCAGGCGATCTGTTGGCTCAGATGATCAGTAGTCTGTTGGCAAATAAGCATTGAAGAGCATCACTCTCAACCTCTAGGTTCCACCACCGTGTTCTATGACATCAAGAAGCGGCGCCTATTACTGGCCATAGATGCATTACTGTTCATAGGGACATCAATGGCCGCAATGACCTGAGTTATGAGACCTAAAGTGAGTAGATAAGTTAAAAAGATGTTAAGAAATGTCTTAATATAAGAGAAATTTGATATTCAGCTCAGTCATTCATCACGACGCATGACGGTATATGTACAATTTATAATGTATATTATGTTCTTATTTATTTATGAAGAAAAGATCGGATGATATGTTTTGTTGCTGAGAGCCACGTGGTGCAATCATTAAAATCGTGTGTTTAAAACCTTATGTTGCTCATAGATTGATAAACAATTTTCTCTGTGCTAAATTCTTATAGAATCATTGGTCGGCTGGTAAATTATAATCGTTATTTTGAATCGTATGTCACTTGTTCAATTATTTTTATCATTGATAAGTTCAATGTAATTATTTCGTTAAGTGGTGATCATTAAATGTTGTCTAGAAAAAATCCTTAACATTTGTGAATGTGTTTCTGGCAATTACTAGCATTCAAAGTGATCAAAGTGACTGCGTACACCATTTACATTCAACTGATTTCAAGGCATTGATTAACTCTACTACTACTACTCTACTTAACTCAACTTCTACTTTGGCAAACCGTTTGTGTTTGTGTCAGTCTTATTAACTCATACATTTATGATTTCGTCTATAATGATGATTTGTTTGTTTGGGGTTTTACATCACTTCCAACATTTTTTCAGTCATTTCGTGATGAGACCTACTCGTAGCAGATATAGTCCTGCCTCACTGAATTGTCATGTCGCAGGTCCTTGACGTGACAACCCTCCCGGTCGCAGATTTATAATGACAACGGATTAACCCTTTGGTACAGGCCTCAGCTCATGTGTGAAATTGTATCATGAATTCAATCTCGGCACGGCCGAGGTTCGAACCCACGACCTTTAGATCACCACAGAGGAACTGGTGCTAGCGCGCAAGTTGATTAGTACCAGTTCCTGTAATGATCCAAAGGTCAGAGGTTCCATATGCATGTTAATCTGTGACTGGGTTGAATGTCATGTCAAGGACATTATAATTCAGTGAGGCAGCACTATATTTGCAACTAGTTGGTCTCGTCATGCAATGACTGAAATAATGTTGAAAGTGATGTAAAACCCCCCCAAAAACACATGATTGAGCTTGGTATTTACTGCAGGGTATTCTAAAACCAGACATCCCAAAGAGACATTCGGTTTCCATTCCTCATGCACTAATTTTAGTTTTCTTCAGCACATGTCAATTTACGATTTTATTGTTTATCTGCTACAGATAGGTCTCACCACGATATGACTGAAATGATTTTGAAAATGATGTAAAACCCCAAACAAACAAACAAACACATTGCAATTTAAGATTTTGTTGTAGAGGATTTCTTGACCAATACATTTTGTGTAATAATAGTACCAGTGTTATAGATGAGGATTTTATAGTTGAGGAATTCTTGACTATTATATTTTGTGTAATAATAGTGTCAGTGGTATTGCACCTTAGTGAGGTACGTATGTGCAGTTACCAAGAGGATGATCTTGATTTATGAATTCTTCACACAAGGAAGAGATCACTTAATGTTTCTTGTACATTGTAGTGACAGATTATATCTAGTAGATCCAAGCTTCAAAATATGATGCACTAAATCGATACACGATATAACAGTGTTGGTCACATGCATTTATTTGTGTTACTTGTGCGACACTTATATGTACTCTGGTTGTCATGTGTTTTCATTAAATACACCGATGTTTATATCGAAAAGTATCATTAGCAACTGAGTTAAGCATGTCCAGGATGGAGTGTAATGTATACATGTCCTCACGTCACCATCATACCTTGCATGTATCTCTAACATCAATCCTGCTTCACTTCATGCTGTAATTCCCCTCCTCAAACAATAATCTCCAAGCTCTAATTCCCCTTGTCCACTTAGGCAAATACAATATTCATGTTATTGAAATAAAAAGAGAATTTTAAATTTTAAAAATGGAAAGTCAATATTCTGCAATGATAAAAATAATTTTTTTGGAGATTTTTTCTTTATATTGTCATTACATCTCGCGGCCTGAGACAAATATGATTTTCAGTAAACGTCTTATGATGTGATACATGACGATAGAGGCTGGTGCCCTGTTTGGCAAATAGTCAATTTCCTGCATTAAATTAAGTCTACGTGTTCTGGCGGACCCCTTCACAAACATGGAAACATTGTATAAATGACATGTAGACATGTACTTGACATGCGCGCCCAGGGAGTGCTCATTGTACATGATTTGTGTTTACATTCTGAAGGTGGCTTGTCATGATACTATCAACACCAGGTGAAAAATGCCAGATGCTTCTAACAGATTCAATTTGAAACTGTTATTTGGAGACCAGCACCGCATTGTTGTCAATAATTACATCTGCTGAAATTCAACTCTGTACGCAGGTCAAATTTCCATCTCTGTAATTACATTGTATGATATGTCTTGTAGGTCTAACCACTCGCTTCCATCTTATATATATCAATAAGGTATCTAACTCAATTATCGTTCTGCTTTCAATAGTTGAATTGTACATTAGTGTTCATTGATATTTTGTAGAATATACCCACAATCAACTCATTTCTTTTTTAGTTATTTTCCCTAGTCCAACAGAGAAAATATTCAAGAATTACGAAATTGATAACGCAAAATATTCTCATATCAATTAATAAAACACATCAAATATCGGTATCTATCTATATATATATATATATATATTGGATTTCAAATAAAATCGGTTTCTGAAGTTGTATATTGCTGGATACTAGATATTGGCTTTTGTCCGTTAATTTCAGTATGCTGTACGAAAACTAGATAAAATGCTCATTGGTCAAATATTAAGATTCTGGCAAAAGTTACTGTATCATTCATTAGAAATATATCTTGTTACGAGTCCTCAGAACACTTTTTTGTTATGAGTTACTTAAACAAAACATTAAATCATGTTTTGAAATCCTGTATATCAAAGTGTTGACACTGAGTATGCATGCCGGGATGCCATCACCGTCCTCCACGTGGGATGTGATTTGTTTCTTCAATTTTCCTTTTTTATTTTTTTAGGATGCCATTAGTTATCTCAATGAAACGTTTGAAGTGTGATGTTCGAAGGATGGCGCTGCCAGTCCTCTGTCAGGAGTGTGACATTGAGTTGCTCCTCTGTCCGAAGTGTGTCATTGAGTTGCTCCTCTGTCCAGAATGTGACATTGAGTTGCTGCTCTGTCTGGAGTGTGGCATTGAGTTGCTCCTCTGTCTGGAGTGTGACATTGAGTTGCTCCTCTGTCTGGAGTGTAACATTGAGTTGCTCCTCTGTCCGGAATATGACATTGAGTTGCTCCTCTGTCTGGAGTGTGACATTGAGTTGCTCCTCTGTCCGGAGCGTGACATTGAGTTGCTTCTCTGTCCGGAGTGTGACATTGAGTTGCTCCTATGTCTGAAGTGTGACATTGAATTGCTCCTCTGTCCGGAGTGTAACATTTAGTTGCTTCTCTGTCTGGAGTGTGACATTGAGTTACTCCTCTGTTTGGAGTGTGACATTGAGTTGCTTCTCTGTCTGGAATGTTACATTGAGTTGCTTCTCTGTCCGGAGTGTGACACTGAGTTGCTCCTCTGTCTGGAATGTGACATTGAGTTGCTCCTCTGTCCGGAGTGTGACATTGAGTTGCTCCTCTGTCTGGAGTGTGACATTGAGTTGCTCCTCTGTCCGGAGTGTGACATTGAATTGCTCCTCTGTCAGGAGTGTGACATTGAGTTGCTTCTCTGTCCGGAGTGTGACATTGAGTTGCTCCTCTGTCTGTAGGGTGACATTGAATTGCTCCTCTGTCCAGAGTGTGACATTGAGTTGCTCCTATGTCTGAAGTGTGACATTGAATTGCTCCTCTGTCCGGAGTGTAACATTTAGTTGCTTCTCTGTCCGGAGTGTGACATTGAGTTGCTCCTATGTCTGAAGTGTGACATTGAATTGCTCCTCTGTCCGGAGTGTAACATTTAGTTGCTTCTCTGTCTGGAGTGTGACATTGAGTTACTCCTCTGTTTGGAGTGTGACATTGAGTTGCTTCTCTGTCTGGAATGTTACATTGAGTTGCTTCTCTGTCCGGAGTGTGACACTGAGTTGCTCCTCTGTCTGGAATGTGACATTGAGTTGCTCCTCTGTCCGGAGTGTGACATTGAGTTGCTCCTCTGTCTGGAGTGTGACATTGAGTTGCTCCTCTGTCCGGAGTGTGACATTGAGTTGCTACTCTGTCTGGAGTGTGACATTGAGTTGCTCCTCTGTCTGGAGTCTTACATTGAGTTGCTCCTCTGTCTGGAGTGTGACATTGAGTTGCACTGCGCGAGTTAATATCACCTAATGAGACTACATGATGATTTTATCAACCACAAACTTCCTTACTTAAATCAAAACTTGAAAACATTTCCTCACCACTTACCGTCTTACATCGCCTTGTAACCAGGCGTAATTGTTAAAGGTTAGACGTATATAAATGGCCCTTCCTGAATGCGTGGGATAGTGCAAATATAAGGTCAGTGTGGGTCATTATTTTGGCTTTTGGAAGGATTTAGTCGACTGATATTGCAGCGTGGGTTGTCAGTTTGACGGGTGGATGTGAATACGAGCATTGGAGTCTGACAATGCCATTATCAATGTCATGATACACCTCGGGAGCATGTTTACCCCCTGTTATCGCCCCGCTAGGTGGCCGCTCTATATGGCTTAGCTCTGTGCCCGTCCCACGCCTGCTGCCCGCGTCTCAGGCTATGATACATCGCCCCCCGCGGCCCTCACGCGGTCCTCACGCGGTGTGGCATCCTACAAGCCTCACGTAGCTGGCCGAATAGGTTCGGCATAAATCTGTAATAATATTAAGACAAGCAGCTTTTGTAAGAAATATATAAAGAGGAACAAATGCAGTATCATATTCACTTGTATGAATTAAAAAAAACTGCTTGCATATAATACTTATGAAAGCAGTATATTATAATTCAACATATAGAGGATATAATCATGAGAAGGCGGACGAAATTACTTTTTCATAAATTTCAGTAATTAATGAAACTACAATAGTTATACTCAGAGACATCGGCAAAATGGGCTTTAAAAAGGGATTGGTCACAGTGTTTAAGTTTGATATTCATCAGAACAAAGTTGAACTGTGTGAATGTGACTGCTGCAGTGAAAATGCTTTAGGAGTCAATTACATTTAGAAGTGTCCTTAAGATCACGTCCTGGAAACAAACAAAGGGGAATCATCACATGACACACTACAGATTGTTTTAATAATTTAATTGTTATTTATTCACAGTCAAAGTTGCTTGCAGCACAGTTACTGGCAACTTTTGTTGTATTTTAACAGCTACTTCTATTTCTGTTATATCTGCAGTATTCTAGCTGGAAATATTACAGATCGTAGATTGCTTTAATTAGCGTTGATTAACAATTTAAAGGGCCTATCCGTTTGATATAAGCTTGGCTTTGTTATTGCAGATCTCACTTGAAATCTCATGAGATATCTCTTGAGAGATATATTGAGACACCTCTTTCAAGACTTTTGCCAAACCCGGAAGTTTAACTTTTTATAAATTTTAAACTGTGTTACTGTATGGTTGAATTCATCTGAGTTACTCAAACATGAAAAAAAACACACTGCAGCGATAACTGTAAAATGTTGCTGTATTTCAACAGTTACTTCTTACAGTGCGTCATAGGGCAACCACTGCCCCGCTTCCTACAAACCTGTTGCCGGGAATCAAGTTCTTCTTGAGTCAAAACTGAATTATGATGGACAGTGTTTGGTATTCCTGGAAACAGTGGATTTCAAGTAGATTTTGACGATGTCCTTGGGATAAAATGTGTACAGTATGGTCTTTTTCACACTGCACTATTACGCCATCTTGTGGTCAAGTTTATTTAACAAAAGGCATCCTATCTGCCAATCACATCGCTTCCATTTCATTGTTATGATTGGTTAAAGGCATGCCCTTTATCATATTAGATCACCCCCTAATAAATAGCAACTGGACAAGGAATTACTGATAGTGAAATGAATAAAGAGCACAATGAATCACAATGGAGTATGAGGTATTGGTGGAGTCCTGCATTGATTAATCTTTCCAGATTAATCGCACTGAAGCTGAGATCAATCGGCGATAAGGTTAAGTGATACTCAGTGACGGGTGATGACAATAATTAAAAGCGGATGTCACAGGAAATGCTTCGGTCATTATCAAATGATTTGTAATCTCAGTCGTCTCAAGTGATTTGTTAGTAATTTACAGAGAGCAATCATTTCCTCAGAAGCTACCAATCACTGGTAACTATTACTGTTGTAGCGCCACCAGAGCTCTGTGATTTAGGGCGTGGTGTCATTCTATTGTCAATGATAATAATGCGATTTGATTTGTTTAATTAATGACTATTTCCGCACAGTTTAGTATATATACGGCTAGACAGACACCTAGCATCGGGACTCTATGCCCTGCTCTTGTCGAAGATGAAACACGGAGAAGTGAATGTTATAAGTCAACACTTTATTTCTTATTCAATATATCAATGATGATTTTTCCAAACCCATTTCTTAGTTTGGATTGTGGTATTTCTTGATACCAAATAATCATACAGGAATGATTGCACGATACTGAATCACGTATAAAGGAAGCAATTTTAAACCAAATTTTGAATGTTCTCCAAACCCAATAATATTCAAGTTGTAATCCGATGATCAGAAGAATGAGAGGACAGGCCATTGTTCTTTCCCGGCAGAATTGTTCAAGCCAAGTGAATCCCTACACCAGAAACGCATTGGGAGAAAATATCACTTAATGCTGTGGGATTTCAAATGGTCTAGTGGTTTTTTACATTTTATTTTTTTAATCTATTTTTCCACAGTATAACACAATGAGAAGAACAATCCTTGACTTTATTCATAACAGTACCCAATGGGACAAGTAAATAAATAACGGAAGCCTCACGGGAAACGAGCTTGTATAAATGTTGAATGTGACTTTGAAATCAGAATTCATTGTGTACATAGATGTAGTGAAGACTGAGCTGAGCGAGTTATGCCTTCATCGCTTTGGCTGGGAGGACTGATACGAGAACGAGGCTGGCTGGGCGGGAATGGGCGGCCACGTGGTACAGCCTTCCCTGCCATATGAAGGCATGGACTCACCACCAACCTCGCAGGGCACCCTCACACTCGCTCACTTACACACTTCTTATAACTGAATACGCTCTAATCGGTTCTCGCTCAAAGGAAGATAGATGTAAGCAAAATATTTCAATACAGAAAGTGTTATGCCATTATGGCTTACGCTCTCCTACTCTGTATATATCAGCACTTTATCTGAGATCACATGTTTACTAGTTAATTATTTATATGGGTAGCAGCACCTGGAATCATTTACGGGAGAATTAACAGGTTGGTGGTCTCATTGTGTGTATGTTTATCTGTCATTTACCGGCATTCTCTGCAGACGAAGATAACTGGTCATTCACCGAAGTAGAGGGATTCGGCTTGTTGGGTTTCCTATATGTATCATCACACAAGCCTTGTCTAATTCATACGCCTGATGATGGGTTGTTTTGTGTACTTACAGATTGGCGCATACCGCACTTTCCTTTGTGACACGGAGACGCAGTGTTATGTCAAAGGAGATATGGACTAATGTCTTCTGCTACTGTTCTCTGTCCTCTGCTGTCATGTTCCGGTATATGATATGGGCACCAGGAAAAAACCCCAGTGGTCCTCCCGGTATCTGCTCCGGTCATATATATGTGTGACACCCTGTAGGCCTGGGAAGTGGGTGTGATTGTCGTCTCTGATGTGAGCATCTCCATGGCAGAGAAGGTGAGAAGAATGTGGTCATGGCTCCTCTTACTGGCTCTCATGGCGGACAGGGTTACCCCAGAAGGCACCCTGCAGACCAACACAGAGGGGGAGACAGATCATACCAGCAACACAGGTAACACTGACCATACCGGCAACACAGGCAACACTGACCATACCAGCAACACAGTGACACATACTGATGGGACCAGCAACACAGCCAACAGCGCTGGTACAAGTCCGGGGCAGGATCCTGGTCTCTCCACTGACCAAGACCACCTCGCCTCCCAGGCAGACCAATGGTCAGTCCAAGGTAAGGCTTATAGTCATATTGTCAGTCCAAGGTAGGCCCTATTATTTCATTGTCAGACCCATGGTCAGTCCAAGGTAGGCCCTATTATTTCATTGTCAGACCCATGGTCAGTCCAAGGTAGGCCCTATTATTTCATTGTCAGACTCATGGTCTGTCCAAGGTAGGCCTTATTATTTCATTGTCAGACCCATGGTCAGTCCAAGGTAGGCCCTATTATTTCATTGTCAGACTCATGGTCTGTCCAAGGTAGGCCCTATTATTTCATTGTCAGACCCATGGTCAGTCCAAGGTAGGCCCTATTATTTCATTGTCAGACTCATGGTCTGTCCAAGGTAGGCCCTATTATTTCATTGTCAGACCCATGGTCAGTCCAAGGTAGGCCCTACTATTTCATTGTCAGACCCATGGTCAGTCCGAGGTAGGCCCTATTATTTCAGTGTCAGACCCATGGTCAGTTTGAGATAGGCCCTATTACTTCATTGTCAGACTCATGGTCAGTCCAAGGTAGGCCATATTATTTCATTATCAGACTCATGGTCTGTCCAAGGTAGGCCCTATTATTTCATTGTCAGACCCATGGTCAGTTTAAGATAGGCCCTATTATTTCATTGTCAGATTCATGGTCAGTCCAAGGTTGTCCTCAATATTTCAAAAGGCTATAAATTACATATGATGTCAATAATTATATGTTTAATAGAAGCTAGAAGTTGCAAGGCTTATGCGTTTTGCTCACCAATGTATCGTGTTTTATTGGATGAAATGTTCTTCTAATAAACACCACCATAATTGGCGAGATACGTGTTCCGTAGTGACAAGGCAGTAAGGGCCTTGCTGAATGCACACGACTGCACCATTGTGTGATATCATATCTAGGATGTGACAAATCACTGTGCACACTCATCATGATCCATTCCCAACACATAGCATGTGTTTTTTATCTTACAAGGGAGTCTTCATCAACGAATAATGCTGTTCTTCTATACCAAACGGCAGTGAGACACATTCCAGTTCTTACTGGTTATTTATCGCACAACATAATATACTCAGAGAGATGAAAATAGGCAGTTAGGTGGTCAATAAGGAGAACATTGAAAATATGAAAAAACTTCCTTTTGCCATTGGAGGGCAGGATGTGTGTAGAATATTTAGCATTCGCCCGTCAATTAGTCACTGGGTGCGGTGTTTTAAAATGTTTGTCCTAACTTTCTTGAAATGATACATACAATTTAGAACCATTTTTATGAACACGTCCAGTACAGCATAGGTGTCAGTGGCATTATATTTATCGAGGAAACCATAAAAGTCTTGGCTATTTCTGACAGAAAGGAAAGTAATACTATGCAATGTTCATAGAGTAGAAATAGGGTTTTGTCCATACACAGGGGTAGGAGAGCACTGAACGATGCGGGACTGTAAATCTGAACCAATCTGGACAATCCACGTCATTCCATCCATCTATGCTGCGATTTCAGTCCTGCAGGGTTCAGAGCTTTCCCACCCCTGGTACATTATCTCCCTTGACACTGCGATGGACTTGCCACAGAACCAATCATAACCTAAAGGCCATACTAGTTTTATGAGTTTTGAAACTAACTCATAATAATCACATCCAAGTTCCATATGCCATAAAATACATTTGTGAATTATCAAGGACACGAATTGTCTTGCTTAGATCTGTGCCTTTACGATATTAGATTATGCTGTGGAAGACAACGGCGCACGCATATATATATATATATATAAATATATATAAAGTTCAGGTTATCGATCTTACTAAGAAAGGCAAAGTATGATACATAACGGAGTATGTGGATAAGATGTATCATTGCAGAGATAAAAAGATAACAGGGCAGACAGTACTTTCAAAGGTGAATACACTTGTCAGATAAATATTTAATTGATAAAACACAAATAAATCACACATGGACACAACCAGAAAGTGGATAAGAAATAATTTATGTTGAATAAACACAAATTTTCGGATTGACTAATCGGTAATCAATAATTATATTCACCTAATTAGAAAACTACCAATTCAGGACGTGACAATATTATCCTGATAACTTTAACAATTCTCGATAAATGATGTGTTCTGCAATATCTATTGTGTTGATGTATGTACAGTCACGGTAAAAACGTGCACAGGATAAAATTAATTCTTAGACTAGAATATGAAAAATGGTATATTAAAATCCTCGGAATTAATGAGAACAGAAATCCCATCGACAGAGAGGAAGACAGATTTATTGATTTCTTTATCTTCTGATTTGTTTATCATATCTCCTGATGTCTTAATCTCCTGATTTGTTTATCATATCTCCTGATTTGTTTATCATATCTCCTGATTTGTTTATCGTATCTCCTGATTTGTTTATCGTATCTCCTGATTTGTTTATCATATCTCCTGATTTGTTTATCGTATCTCCTGATGTCTTAATCTCCTGATTTTTTGTATCTCCTGATTTTTTATCGTATCTCCTGATTTGTTTATCGTATCTCCTGATGTCTTAATCTCCTGATTTGTTGTATCTCCTGCTTTGTTTATCGTATCTCCCGATTTGTTTATCGTATCTCCTGCTTTGTTTATCGTATCTCCTGCTTTGTTTATCATATCTCCTGATTTGTTTATCATATCTCCTGATTTGTTTATCGTATCTCCTGATTTGTTTATCGTATCTCCTGATTTGTTTATCGTATCTCCTGATTTGTTTATCGTATCTCCTGATTTGTTTATCGTATCTCCTGATTTGTTTATCGTATCTCCTGATTTGCTAATCATATATCCAGTCTTCAAATAAGCTGCTCTCTTTTGTCCAAACTTAGGTGATTGCAGAATAAAATAAAAGGTACGATAAAGTGTATCAGTCTCTGCTGATCACGGTATAGAGTGTGGCGCCTCTGGTAGAGTGTCTGGAATGCTGACTGATATATGATATATGATGATGCAAACTCCGGAGCAAAAATGTTAAATTCCAAAGTAATCCACAAAGGAAAATGAAGAAAAGGAGACTACAACAATTCAAAGCGGTAACCGTCTTATCATTGTCGAGGTACTAACTGGGTGATTTAGCTTCTTTTTAATATCATATCGGCTGGTGCAGCATTGACTTGGAACTCGTGATGCTGTTCAGCGGATATGGTTGGAAATCAGTGATGCAGGTTGGTTTGGGATCAGAGCTGGTCTAAGGTTTGTATAACTGACGCAGGGTGTGGAACTGAACTCTATAGCACTGCTGATAGTATATATCATGAGAAGTGAACCACGGGGTTGATTAGAGACTGCTCTTTGCTCATCTAAAACCGCCCAATGGGACAAGCAAGTGTTAGCAGTCAATAGCAATTAAGCCTGCAGTGGGGATTTGTCACATTTTGATTTATGACGGCTGACATGGCGGTCCATTTGTGTTGATATTGAGGTGTGTCACTCTAACCATTATAGATAGCATCTCACAGATATATTGATGTATATTTGATAGGTTTTGCATTCTGTCACGTCAAGTGGTCCGACTGAAGGGGGAATATGGGATGGGGGGGGGGAGATTCACATGAAGTCTGAGGTATGAAGATGAATGACACTGTCATCGTATGTGCCTCCACTCTATGCAATCACCTTGTGGTAAAGTGCCACCCAATTAGCCAGGCTTTTATCTCCAACTGTCCATATATCATTTAGCTCAGGTTTTCTACATGATAGTTCTAAACACGGATAAATGCGCGCTGGGTTAATGGACTGTCACGCTTCCTTTATCTGCGAGCATTCTCATGATAGTATTGTTTAAACCGATTCGACTAAAAGATCAAAACAGCGCGGTTTTGTTTCACATAATCGGGATTAATATGAGCGAGTGGTCAATGTTCCCATAAAAGTTGAAAATGACAGATCTTTGCCTTAAAAAAAACACGAATGTTATGTGTTTGATGGGACAATTATTTAAACAGATGTATTAAGATTGATGTTGGAACTATTAGATGATTTTGACAAGAGAGATTTTAAGTTGTGTGCAAAACTCGATGATTGAATATTAACCTTAAGAGAAAGTAGATCTGGTGCGATTTGCGCCAAATGGAATTAAAATAGTCGCGTCAATTACGGCAAGCCGTCTATCAGGGAGAACAGTAATCATGCCGACAATGAAGAAGACATATGTCATTTAGCATTCCATTTATTGTTCCAATAAGGGCAAGACATATTTCAATCAGGATATAATTAGCTTTTGTTTGGAATTAGTGCTGTACAGATGTATTTGAGCTCTAATGAAATCATATTAAAAAATGAGCGCTCTGTAATTATTCATCATCGTATTTTCATGATATAACATATTAAGCGTTCCATTTTTGTTAATATAAAAATTGTGTCATGGAGATTTTTAATCACTTCTGTTTATGCAAGATATATACCAATAAGAGTACAATTATAGAAACTGTCGAGAAAGAGCATTTGTCCTTGAAAGTTCCAAGGAAGATGCAAATTTGTCTTTGAGAGTTCCATTTATTTGGGCTGAATGCAGTGTACAACGGTAAATAAAGTATAACGCGATGGTAACATGTTTGTTGCCCTTGGAGTAATGGATAACTGTTTAATTTTACTATCACTTCGTCTCGACAACAAAATGTCGGAACCTGAGTGAGATTTGACAAATTCTCCCTTAAGCGATCGCTCTTTTGCCAGGTGTTAAGTGTTTGAGCTTAATTTGACCGGAGGGTTAAGCAAGGTTATTAAGTCGTCTGTCTTAATCCCTTCGCCTGTTAAATGACGAAACAAATGGTATCCTGGGATGACCCCTGCCCCATTTACTGATCAGGGGTCACCGTTGCCTGGTCCCCGCCCTAATCGCAACACAATTCCCCGGCTTGACACAGATTTACCACTGAGCAAGGGAAATGCCGAGAGGATGCCAGCGTGCAGATTTATGGCAGATTGTCTGTCAGAGATGTAGGTTGATGGGCCTCGCTATGCCATGCTATGTGTCAGAGAGGGTACATGTTTAGGGATGTGACGAGGACAGGGGACCAGGATAAGAGCGGTCTGATATTCTATCGCATATGTTATGTCGAGGAGAGGGAACCCGGAGAAGAGATGCCTGGTATCATATCTCCTTTATTATAGGTTTAGGTCTATGACAGATGGAGGGGACCAGTATAATATGTCTCAAAGTCAATCATCTTAAGTGTTTTATTTTGATGATCTTTCAAATTTTGCATGATAATATTCACATAGTTAAATGTCGGATGTGAAATTTCATCTTCCATATTGTCTTTTGTTTCATTTTTTGTCAATCCAAAGTGCGTGTGGTATGTCATTTATATGACACAGTATTACCTTATTTTGAAAGCATTTTCTCTCATTTATTGCACAGTATTCAGCTGTAAGAGTATTACACTATGTTCTGTATTTTCCCATTTGAAAGGCATTCCTATATATTATCTCTTATTCTGCTTTGCCTCATTGAATGGTATTTAAGTGTCACCTTATCGCGTGATATTCTGCTTTACCTCATTGAATGGTATGTAAGTGTTACCTTATCGTGTGATATTCTGCTTTGCCTCATTGAATGGTATTTAAGTGTTACCTTATCGTGTGATATTCTGCTTTACCTCATTGAATGGTATTTAAGTGTCACCTTATCGCGTGATATTCTGCTTTGCCTCATTGAATGGTATTTAAGTGTCACATTATCGCGTGATATTCTGCTTTGCTTAATTGAATGGTATTTAAGTGTCACCTTATCGCGTGAAATTCTGCTTTACCTCATTGAATGGTATTTAAGTGTTACCTTATCGCGTGATATTCTGCTTTGCCTTATTGAATGGTATTTAAGTGTTACCTTATCGCGTGATATTCTGCTTTGCCTAATTGAATTGTACTCAAATACTTCCGGCACATTCTCGCCTGACAATAAACTATTAGACTCAATCGTTAATGTCTAAGATAATTTTAATGATTTCTTGCGTGTACAATGGCGTCTACTATGATCCAACTTTGTTCATTATAAACTAATAGCACATCACATACCCATTGACAGACATCAGCAGACATGCTCAACTGCAATAATCGCTCTGCTGGTGTAAGCGTTAATAACATTACATCATCAATATCTCAGCATTTCCCTTGGAGATATTACTAACATGTCAATGGATCTTTGATCATCTTCATTCTTAATTTCCTTATTTCCAGCATTATTTAAGATTGTTTTGTCGCTGTTTTAAATCATGGTTCAAGATACATAACTCAAATAATGTACAAATCATCCAGACAAATTAATTATAAGAATCATGAATAGTTTTTTTTTAGTAAGTGCTTTCTAACATGAATTGCAAACATGATTATATCGATATTAAGTGCGTACTAAATACCATATGTTAGTAGATATTGCATTTTCCTTGCATTATTTTATATTGATATAACCCATTGTAAGTCATCTTATTCATTCTTGATTGTATCGACGACATACTTGCCTTTCACAATTTGAAAGTGAATATAGACATCTATTATTTCTGAAGAAGATTTTTATATAAGCGTGTCTAGTGTAAACAATGCTTTCTTGATGAATTCGTAATGGGTTGTGTCATATCTTTGAGAATTGATCGGGTGTTCATAAACAATGTTTTATAGTTGCTACCATGTTATGCATTGATCGTATGAGGTAGATGTTAATACAACTACTTAGCACTAATTGTATTCAACAATTTACGTCCTGGACAAGCTCAAATAATCATGATGATGTATGTTTTTACGCTTTTGACTTCTTTGAGAACTATCCTTTTTAAAGATCCTGGTATTTCTCATTTCAATAATGGAATTGTTGGTGTTCATAAATATAGAATATGAAACTATTATGCCTTGCGTACTGTCTATAGTGGTAATAAATGATGCAATGGTTTGGTGAGGCAATAATACTAGTCTAACTTGCCATTAGATAGAGATGTCATGCCTCACTTCCTCTCGCCATGCATCTAGAACTCTCCCATCAAGCCACCTGCGTTATAAAATCCAAGGTCATTACCAAGGCCATACTTATTAAGGGTATTTATGGGTGTTGATAGTGAGTGCCCCCTAGTGGCAGAGGAGCAAATTACCAAAATACTGTACTTGATGGGAATTGGTACATTTACGGTATAAAAATACATTCCCTATTATATTAAAAGCATTCGTGACTTGAATGAATATTTAAACACAAAAATATTTGAACTATAAGGTATGATTACAAGTATATTTCTTTCAAAATAATATTTTGTCCTAATTTTCCTTGATGATAGTTTTGATGAGAAATGAAGAAGACAAGCAAATAAGTTCTGCAGATTACACAACAGGAGTAGGCTTGTTTTTAGCTGTGTTTATTTCATTTCATTGGGAAGAAATTTCACTGTGATCCTAGTGAAACAGATTTTCTCATTTTGATTTGTATAATTTGGAAATAAAAAGGAAGTTTGGCAATCAGATATGTGAAGGGAGGTGAAAAAATTCATATTTTTGAAATGATGAAGTGTGTACTTTACCTCTATTTTTCTCTTAATGTTTTGGAAAAATAGAAAATCTGTTTCACTAGGATCACAGTAAATATTGTTAAGATCACTTTTATAAAGTTGTTTGAAAATCCACTTTGTTATGGTCCCACAATCTGCAGAACTTTTTCCCTTTAACATTTTGACATGACAAAATAAATTTTGAAGCAGTGACATATTACTACGCCACTTTTTATGAGTTAAAAAGATATGAAGCTTTCAATATGATCAAAGAAATTTCATTGTGATTTTCAAATAATAAATCAATAATATTATTACAAAAATGAATACCATAAAATGTCATTTCATGACTTGAAAGTTTTAATGAAAAAAGAACTCTTTTTGACAGTTGAGCATTTTTCCCGTACTTTTTTGAAAACATTCCATTTTGGCGTAAAAAGAAAGTAGTTCCCTCAGAAAATCTGCCACCAGAGGACACTCACTACCAACACCCATAAATACCCTTAAATCAAAACAAAATAACCAAACATAGATAAAGATGCAGGTATTGATAATTGTTGAACTTCAGTGCCAAATGAAAACATCAAGAAATGAGAGATTCATTATATACCTGTGAAGGTGTACTAATCAGCACAAATCAGCAGGAATATGATGATTTATAATTCTGGTTTTATTTATGAAGAGAACTATAAAATCATTTTATAGTGTTAGACAGTATCCATTAGAGCTTTTCAGACATAGAAAATATAAACTTGTCCAACAACGTGTCTTGAGTTCCTGCTACCTATAGTTATTATTTAGATTATATAGCTGTCAATAATATTTTCATTCTTGTGTTATAGAATTAAATGGTTGTTTATTTCAATTTAAAGAAACTCCTAATTGTATAGTAAGCAGTAGCTTTGAAATGATTTTTGATATTTCACAAACTTGACTAATCGATTTGGAAGGAGAAAGTGAAGAACAATTACTTCATATTGTTTGTTTATTATTTGTTTGTTTGTTTCTTTATTTGTTTGCTTGCTTACTCGCTTGCTCACTCGCTCGCTTGCTTGCTTGCTTGCTTGATTGCTCGCTTGCTTGTTTGCTCGCTTGATTGTACAATGGCAATGCCTTGGCAGCGATCTGGTTCATATGAGGCTTATATTGCTTTGTTTTGTTTGAAATAATTTTGTAAGAAAATGTCATATTTACCAAATGTTACTTAAGGTGGATTGTTCTTTGATAAGATATGACATGTCCACCCCACACATCCGCTTAATGCCTTAACTCTTGGCGCATCATGTCACCATAAACACCGCGCCAATCCATTATAGACCTAATGTCCTGCGTGCAAAAACTTGCAATCATAATACTTCAGACCATGTCCGCTTTATGCTACATGTGAGAGTGATGCCTGGGAGGTTGTCACCTAGTTGGTTAGTGTGTTGCCTTATGTCCCGCCTTTCTGGCCTCCATGTGGCACTGGTCTCCATCTGTGCTGAGTAACAGAGCCCCGCCCAGTCGTTGTATTAATCACAGCTTGATGTTCATCCCCGGGAGGGTGATGTACACGTACGTGCAATCCGGGGCATGCCATATCCCTGGTTGGGACTAAAAGAAAAACCTGCTGCCAAAATCAGTGGAGAATATGGAATCACCTGTTTCTCACAGGTAACCATTATTACATAATTGATTTGTCAAGTGCTCTTAAAAGTAGTAGAACACACTGGATTTTGTTTTCTTTTTGGTTTTGGATTCTGTAGGAGGTTTATAAAATGTCTGTTTTTAATATTAATGGAATGTGACACGATAGTGAGCAAAGCACAACACCAGAGTGAAAGATTGTTGAGAGAAGTGATCTTAGTTGAAATGAACTTTCTTGTAATATCCGGTAGCATTACAAGAAGATATGATGTCAAATTATAAGAATTCTTATCATATGGTTTTATTATTGCTTTTTATATGGCATAGTATTAAGATGGTCGTCTCTTTTGGCGTAGGCCTTGTTTTGCTTCCAAATTGTAGTGTACATTATGCTGAAATTGAGTCAGAAAAGTAACTTTTGTTTTACAAATTTTGCCTACGTTTATAGATCGCAGGCACAGTCATTTAATGGAAACATCCTGTATTTGTGATCATTACCGAGGTGTAAGACATTAGAGTCATACTATTACACTATAGCCACATGCCACCCCGTAAATCGTATTTAATAGCAATATATTCGATATCACACTGTGTCAAACAACAACAGTACATTTTGATGTCGCATTATAAATAATAAATAGCAACAGTACGTTCTGATGTCGCATTATAAATAATAAATAGCAACATCACATTCTGATGTCGCATTATAAATAATAAATAGCAACAGTACGTTCTGATGTCGCATTATAAATAATAAATAGCAACATCATATTCTGATGTCACATAACAAATAATAAATAGCAACAGTACATTCTGATGTCGCATTATAAATAATAAATAGCAACATTACATTCTGATGTCACATTACAAATAATAAATAGCAACAGTACATTCTGATGTCGCATTATAAATAATAAATAGCAACAGTACATTCTGATGTCGCATTATAAATAATAAATAGCAACAGTACATTCTGATGTCACATTACAAATAATAAATAGCAAAAGTACATTCTGATGTCGCATTATAAATCATAGATAGCAACAGTACATTCTGATGTCACATTACAAATAATAAATAGCAACAGCACATTCTGATGTCGCATTATAAATCATAGATAGCAACAGCACATTCTGATGTCCCATTATAAATCATAGATAGCAACAGTACATTCTGATGTCGCATTACAAATAATAAATAGCAACAGCACATTCTGATGTCCCATTACAAATCATAGATAGCAACAGTACATTCTGATGTCGCATTACAAATAATAAATAGCAACAGCACATTCTGATGTCGCATTATAAATAATAAATAGCAACAGTACATTCTGATGTCAGACTATGAAAAATACAAATCATGATACATCATTATAAATAGCAATAATATAATCTGATGTTACACTATACATCGTCATAGATAGCATAATTAATAGACAAAGTATAATTGGATGTCCCAATCTCATTTAGGACTACACACATACATGCTATTGCTTGAGTAGCCTGTCAGATGACACTGTCGGTTCAGGTTATCATGCCAAGATGAATCTCAGCTAGAGGATTGTTATATGAAGCAGTAGGGTTCCCTCTTGAAGCAGACTGCGTGTCTACATTGATCGTATGTGTGGCACGTGTCTCCAAACAGGTTGTGTGACAGTCGACATGGCTAAGTGGAGAAGTCAGTGGTGGGAATGGCAAGCCCTGAAGGGCACCCACCTCTCAAAGCTTGGCCGTCTTGCTGTGATGCTGTCGTGTTTATTGATCTCTAAAATACTAGGCATCTCCTTCCTACTTAATACCCACTGTCATATCTCGTACGAGGATGTATCTTTTTAACTTTTGATGCATAGATTATATCACTTTAATAGTTCTTCCTATGATATCAGAATGAAAGGTTCAGTTACGTTATAAGGGAATACATTATAAACATCTTTATGTTAATACAATAACACATATGATACTTCTATCAGAATATCTTTTGTAAACAGGCAAAAACGCTATTCAAAGTATGAATAAATACATCGTGCATGTTGATACATTGATTATTGCAACTATCAGATGTCTTCATGACGTGTTTATTACCGCCAGACTGTTAAGTTGGTATTCTGGTCACCAGCCACTCCAGATCACATTATTTTGAATTACATTCACTCAGTTTTCTAATGTAATTGATTTCTCATAAGGAAATAGCAAGACGTTGTCAATCAACATGTATCTACAGTTAAATTGGGGCTCCATTACTGAGATAAGCGCTTATCTCATTTTAAAATATATCTGTCATCTATTTCAAGGCAACCGATATTGTTCAAAGAAATCTGTGAAAGCGTTGTTAGGCTATATCTTTCAGAGCACATACGTTTTAATTCTAATCAATTTTATTTTTATTTGCATTGATGTAGACAATTCTTTGTTGGCTCCTGATGACTGGTTATATAGGGGATATTGTTAACAGACACTATCGGTCAGGCGGTCCGTTGCAAGATTTTGTTCTCGGTATGGAGTCATGCAAGGTAAACTTTATTTCCAAATTTGCAGTGATCTTGGTTTATCTATCACCAACCATAAATTGGAGGTACTTCATATTAACGTGTAGGTGTGCAACTTAATATTTCTATTCGCAATTTGACACTATACTCAAATAATAGAATTCAACAAATCGGATAAAGTTGGTAACCATGGTTCTAGGATACTCCGGGTAGAATTAAGCTTTTACAAAAAGATCTACTTCTGAATGATTTGTTCTACGGCAAATACAGGAGACAAAAAACGTAAATAATTTTAGGTTATTGTAATGTGAACCCTGGTATCAGTTTACGCCATTGTTGGTTCAACCTATTGTGTATATCCGGTGCATAGTTTACCAGTAATCAATTTGATTGTTCATAAACACAATATGTACACACAAACACGCTTAAATGTACGCACAGATATGATCAACAGGATTATACCGTAGGATGATAACACGAGACTCTCTCATCCAACGCTTTTGTACATATATAACATATATATAATATATATATATATATATATATATATATATATATATATATATATATATATATATATATATATATATATATATATATATATATATATATATATATATAAATATATATATATATATATATATATATATATATATATATATATATATATATATATATATATATAAATATATATATATATATATATATATATATATATATATATATATATATATATATATATATATATATTATTGACTGTCACGTTCCAACAAATTAAGACAATAAACTTACACATCTATCATTGGTCATTTAAATGTTGCTTTCTTAATAGGTTGTTTGTGAGTGACATAAAACGGAAGTATATCCTCGGAAGTATATATCCCGGTGTTATATCTACATTCTGTTGGAGAAAGAAAGTTTGTTTCAGTTTTAAGATATAATTGTACACACACATATACAGCATCTTTTATTACATATGTGGTGTTGAGTGTACAAGATTATACTTTTCTACAACACTTCTAGATGAACATCACAAAATGGACACTCTATTCTTGGTCATTAAATATAATAGCATGGTCTGTATTAAGTGCTATCTTATTCTCAGAGCATCAAAGGAGCCGCCCAGAAGGTGACATTCCACATGACCATATTATCCTGCCTGGGAACCTTGATGACTGAATCCCACCTCAAACACACACAAACACCGCCAACACAGTATGAGAACTCCATACCACTCATGGGAGAGCGTATCATTGCAGAAACCCAATTTTATTGTAAGAACATAATATGATGGAGCTTAATTGTATCTTGACTAAATGATACAAACGCTGGTGTTAGATATAACTGAGAGCTGCTATTAAACACCAAAAGCATTCATTCTAAGGTCGTCTTTTATGAGGTTTTCGTGATGCATCTTCTGCTATGATATAAACTCCGTTTACATAAATGTATTTTGTTCTGAGAAATGTCATGTATCCTTACTCTCAAAGGTTGACTGTAGGAGGTATGAAACATATACCAAACTAAGGAGTGGAGGAATTCGTTCTGGCAAGTTCGTTTAAGAACATACAATCTTGAACAGGTTTGTCACACGGTCTCCCACTCATATGCATTATGTCTGTTTAAACAATTTAGCTGCTCTTTGCTATTGTGCAATATTTCCTGTGGGTTTGAGATAGTTCGACAGTGCTACAGCACATATTGATGTATTTTGCAAATTATTTTCTACTTTATCATGATCTGGTTATTCGATCTAAAAATATAGTCTGTCTTAATGCTATAGACACATAATATCGCGCTGGAATCAAAGCCAGTAACTGGCCGGGATTGACAGTAACTGGCCGGGATTCGAACCCTGTCGTGTGCGTAAGAGATGATGTAGCATTTGACCAACTCGCAGCTTTCACTGCGAGGCTACCACTGTCATAAATGGTTACGACGCTGACAAAATAGATGCGAATACAGTCGCCGTAATGCCTTATTCAATCTCCCACAACTGTTGCTTCGTCCAGCAGGCCACGGGTCGTGGCGCAGTTGGTTAGAGCGCCAGCTTGTTAGCACCAGTTCTTCTGTGGTGATCCAAAGGTCATGGGTTCGATCCCCGGTCGTGCTGAGATTGAATTCATGATACAATTTCACACAGGGTTAACAGGGTTAGCCGAAGGGTTAACCCATTGTCCTTGTATATCTGTGACCGAGTGGGTTGTTAAGTAAAGGACCTGCGACATGACAATTCAATGAGGCAGCACTATATCTGCTACAAGTAGGTCTCATCACGAAATGACTGAAATAATGTTGAAACTGACGTAAAACCCCAAACAAAGAAACAAAAACAAACAAAACTTCCTTCAGTGTTTCACGTCACGCTGATACTCTGGGATAGGGTTACATACATGGCATGGCTCTCAATGAAAGTGGGGCCTTGTTTCGCATCCTGTGATCTTGGTTCTCTTAATGTGTCATCAGAAGGCAAGTAAACATAAAACACAGATTATAGGTTCATACGTCTACAAACAAGTGGAAAAGTGTAGATGTGGATTTTAGGATCAAACACCAGACTGCAAACATTCATATTGCTACAGGGACAAATGTTAGTGAGAGATAAACAAAAACATACAACTAAGCTGTCATGCATATGATATACATGCATTGCTAAAAGCGCAATGAGAGACGAGGGTAAATAACAGAATATTTCTGAAAGACGCTTCAGTCTTTGAGAGAAATTGCCTAAAGATGAAAAAAATAAAAATCTTTTACATATCTTTTTGATATGTTATCTTCCTCCGGATATCTAAGTTCATATCCAGTCGTTCTTCACCTTGAGTCTTCATCTAGTGGTACTGAGCCGGTCCGGAATGATGGACCGGAAGTAAGCTTCAATAGAAACTGACAATACTATAATATGTTGGCTGATGACATCACAGTATCATATCGTACCCGACTAGTAACTCTATGTCAACTTTTGCTATCAAGGGGCTGAATCTGGTAGATATTGATAACTGTTGCTATCAAGGCTTTGAATCTAGTAGATGTTGTCAACTTTTGCTATCAAGGCTCTGAATCTAGTAGATATAGTAGAACAATCAATGTACGACGATACAAAGGCCAACACTTAGTAGCTACAAGATCTCCAGTGTCATGTAGTGTGGCTTCTAGATATCAGTTATGCAAATCATGTAATTAAATTATCATATTTCAGGATCTTGTTTGCGGAAATTTAATACTTTGATTATTACTGTACAAGCTTATTGTAATTAGTTGGTAAATGTCATATTTTAATATACTTGATATTTGATATAACTTGATATTTGATATCTCAATAAAGATATAAGCTTCAGGATATATTGAATCCCAGTGCAGGAAGTCACCTGACCTTCCCAAGCGAAGGTCAAGCTTTAATACTGATAAAATAACCGATTATTCTCCATCTGTTATATCCACGTTATTTCTTGTTTATTCTGTAGATATAGCCTTGCCTGCTGAACTTTACCTTCAGAGTTCTAACCTTTCCTCTTCCGTACACTATAATAATGCAAATGACTGTCCATATTAATGTAGGGTTTTCTCATCTTCAACATTCGGCAGAACAAACACTTCTTGTGTCAGATAATGTTTGCCTGTTACGTTCCACATGTAGCATAGACATCCATTTTATTTGCTGTGTCACAGCAAGACTGCTCTGTCTTTAAAAACAACATATGAAAGTGTGGAAGACAAATTGGCGAGTAAAAATAGAGAAGTTACAATGTAGACACAAAGTAATTTGAACGAAATTGGCAGACAAAATCAATAATCCTTCTATAAGGAAAAGTATGAAGACATCGGCAAGTTGTGTAATTATATTATATTCTCTGAACTTACTAAAAACAGGTCTATATAAATGATATATATGAATATATAACATTTACTTAGTACATGTAGACTTATAATGGTAAATACCAGCTGTTTTATATAATGCAATACATGCTATACCTTAATGGTGAATTCTAATAAATCGTATGACATGCGCAGTAAGAAGATACTTTGGTCATGTTAATTATAACTGTAAAGACCAGTATGACAAACAAATAAATTGGAACTTTTGGTTTATAAAACCAATTAACATTTTATCCATTACATCACATTACAAACCGATGTTCCTTACTGTTCCTTTTTTATTTTGCTCAAAACGTAGCCCTTTCTTACCTTAAAGTACATTTATTCTTCACTTGTAGAATTTTCCTGTTGTCTAATTCAGCCAAAAAAAATAACCTGAAAAACTCTCCTTTTCCCACTAATTACATAATCCTGCCGGCTACTACATCTGTATTGGGAAGGCTATCTTGCACAAGCAGCAAACGTGACTGCCCTCTACGGCAAGCATTGGAGAGCTCCTAACATATTTTCTACGGTCTGTCCCAGGTACTGCTATGCCAAGTCCCAGGTACTGCTATGCCATGTCCCAGGTACGGCTATGCCAAGCCCCAGGTATTACTATGCCATGTCCCAGGTACTGCTCTGCCATGTCCCAGGTACTGCTCTGCCATGTCCCAGGTACTGCTCTGACATGCCCCAGGTACTGCTCTGCCATGTTCCAGGTACTGCTATGCCATGTCCCAGGTACGGCTATGCCAAGCCCCAGGTATTACTATGCCATGTCCCAGGTACTGCTCTGCCATGTCCCAGGTACTGCTCTGCCATGTCCCAGGTACTGCTCTGACATGCCCCAGGTACTGCTCTGCCATGTTCCAGGTACTGCTACGCCATGTCCCAGGTACTGCTCTGCCATGTCCCAGGTACTGCTATGCCAAGTCCCAGGTACTGCTCTGCCATGTTCCAGGTACTGCTATGCCATGTCCCAGGTACTGCTATGCCATGTCCCAGGTACTGCTATGCCATGTCCCAGGTACTGCTATGCCATGTCTGAGGTACTGCTACGCCATGTCCCAGGTACTGCTATGCCATTTCCTAGGTACTGCTCTGCCATGTCCCAGGTACTGCTATGCCATTATCACAGGTACTGCTATGCCATGTCCCAGGTACTGCTATGCCATGTCCCAGGTACTGCTATGCCATTATCCCAGGTACTGCTATGCCATGTCCCAGGTACTGCTATGCCATGTCCCAGGTACTGCTCTGCCATGTCCCAGGTACTGCTATGCCATGTCCCAGGTACTGCTATGCCATGTCCCAGGTACTGCTATGCCATGTCCCAGGTACTGCTATGCCATGTCCCAGGTACTGCTATGCCATGTCCCAGGTACTGCTATGCCATGTCCCAGGTACTGCTATGCCATGTCCCAGGTACTGCTCTGCCATGTCCCAGGTACTGCTATGCCATGTCCCAGGTACTGCTCTGCCATGTCCCAGGTACTGCTCTGCCATGTCCCAGGTACTGCTATGCCATGTCCCAGGTACTGCTCTGCCATGTCCCAGGTACTGCTCTGTCATGTCCCAGGTACTGCTATGCCATGTCCCAGGTACTGCTATGCCATGTCCCAGGTACTGCTATGCCATGTCCCAGGTACTGCTATGCCATGTCCCAGGTACTGCTACGCCATGTCCCAGGTACTGCTACGCCATGTCCCAGGTACTGCTATGCCATGTCCCAGGTACTGCTATGCCATGTCCCAGGTACTGCTATGCCATGTCCCAGGTACTGCTATGCCATGTCCCAGGTACTGCTATGCCATGTCCCAGGTACGGCTACGTCTACAAATTGTCCGTGCTGCTGGTGGATTTATTAGTATTTTCCCTGGCTGGTGACTTGTCTGTGCTGCTGGTGTTAACATTAGTATTTTCCCTGGCTGGTGACGTGTCTGTGCTGCTGGTGTTAACATTAGTATTTTCCCTATCTGGTGAATTGTCCGTGATGCTGGTGGAAACATTAGGATTCTCTACTCATGTTCTTGTTGGAGAAATAATAAAACAAATAATTCATGAAGCAGCTCGATAACCCGACCTGAAAGCCAACACAACCACTAACCAACAACTGATGAATTCCAACATTATATAAAGGCAAGCTGAAGACAAGGGACCTGAACCAACAACTTCTGAGTTCCAAAACAAAAAGATTCTTCCCCAAAAAAGGAGCTGATTATCAGCCCTACTCAGACCTTCGTTTAGTAAAAGTAAGGCAAGAACATGTGTCGTGTTCAGGGAGACAGATCTCTCTCGTTGGTTCTGATGGAAGGATCTCAAGAGTTCGAAGGACGAATGAGATCCTTCACCTGGCTTTCAAGGTCCCCATGACACTATGAAATGGGTGTCATTCTGCCTCAACTGGGTGAACAGTCATCAGTTTCGAGATTCCCACAAGGTTGCAGTCTCTGCCAACAGGGGATCCACCTGTCTGTGTTTCAAGGTCCCCATGACCCAAATCTAAAATGTCGTCTGCTCCAGGGCAAAACAAACCCAGACCCTCATCATGTTCATTTCTGAGAAATTAACACATGATTTGTTGAGGAATTACATTTATTATATAATTGACGTTTGTGACATTTGTACACAAGTATATTTAAGCAAACATTTTATTCATGTAAATGTGAAAAGAATCTTTTAAAAAATTTTAAAAAGATAAAGTTGCAGAACACTCTCTTCAGGCACCAAGTATGAGATAATATTTTTAATCAAACCTTCCATTTCACAGATATCATTTAATAATTATCTGTACCAACTTAACTCAAATCAAACATGGCACCATTTCCTCTTCAGTTATCATTAAGATGAAGAAACTTCAACCATATCTTGCTTTTATGATGAATTAAAAACAAATCAAACTAAAAGAAAATAGTGTTCACACTCTGATATTACATATGATAATATCAAAAAACTTCTCGACGAGGAGGAAACATTAGTAAGATTACAATTTACCTCTCTGTCTGTTGGATATCATTCTCCATTGAGAAATGTCTCTTAACTTGCGTGTACTTAATGAATGTATTTAAATGAGAAGCATATATTTCAAGGTATGCATCACTTGTATCTGGCTGCGGCTGTATATGATAATACAATATTGCTCACTAGGTAAATTCAACATTTGGCAATTTTCCGGTGTGATTTGAAATAAATATCGGAATATTTATTTTGTAAATAGTAGCCAACAAATAAAAATTTTAAATTCACACTTTCTTAAAATAATTTCATGTGAATATCCAAATACAATCCTATCTACTATATTTAGTGTTTCCATTGCCGAGCTACACATGTAATTAATTTAATCTAAGTGTTAAGTGAACAATATTATATGTATATATTACGCCCATAACACAAGAGAAATGCGATACTATGAAAAGCATCATTTCAAAAGTCATATAACTTACATATGTTCATGTAAAACGAAACTGAACAGCGAATGAATTATGGTTGATCAATAATTCACAGTTTGTAAGTTCCGCTAACCTAGGAAAACAAGTATCATATAGAAGAAGGCAGGAAGACGTCTGCCTGGATACGGTGTGTATGGCATGTACATGCCCCTGTGAAGGCCAACTTAATGCTGACCCATACCCAGCATTGCTAATGCCATTGTAATACTGTAAGATTTGTCCTGCTGAAATGTGGAAGCACTCCTCCTGCAGCGCATTCACCTGAAAGTACATCCCCATATAATGCAATGTCCTATGTCCTTCAGTTTCAAATATCTCGCCTTAATGCACTGCCACAACCATGTGTATCATGTGCAATACAGGACAATAGAGTAATCAAGTTTATATGTAAACATATATATATATATATATATATATATATATATATATATATATATATATATATATATAGTCCAAAGTAAAAAGGTAGTTGTATACAGTGTAATGGTGATAAAAGTAATCCAATCCAAAGTAAAAAGGTAGTTGTATACAGTGTATGTATATATATATATATATATATATATATATATATATATATATATATATATATATATATATATATATATATATATATATATATATATATATATATATATAACATGATATAGGAAAATATATAATATATTCATTAGGTATATATATATATATATATATATATATATATATATATATATATATATATATATATATATATATATATATAATGAATATATTACATATTTTCCTATATCATGTTATACATTGGTTTAAATAATCTTTGAAACACTATGTAAATATTGCGGTTTTTAGACATAAAAACTTTTCAGACTGAGCATCAAATAATCAGAACTCCAAGAGACAAGTTATTTGACCCTTTATGATATATGCGTTGGTTACTTGCCAAAGAAATTACAAGCTGTAAGAAATGCCCATTTTGCTAAGAGGGAGTATCTTATTTCCTTATATTGAAAGGGTAGTAACATTATTGGCTCACTACCATCATTGTAACAATGCTATCACAACGCAATAGGATCATAACATGAGTGCCTCCTTTACAGGTATTAATGTGACATGTTCATTAAATCATTACAAATGGCATTGCTCCTAATAATGCCTTTATCATGCCATGCCATGTTAAACACATACTTTCTGTGTCACTATTAGATTCCATGTAAGGATATTTTCTATATATAAGTAACCATGTACATGTAGTGAGTGATCACAAAATACAGGGAAATATTATGCAGGTATTCCCAAACAAAAAGTTTTTTTTATTATATATATGCAATCCTTAGGGACGGTATAGGTTTATTACTCATTGTAAGTGAGATGGCTGATCTGTAAGCTGCTCTAAGGCCCAACAACTCCAGCGCTGGCTTGGTACTAACTATGCTGTTCAGCACTTGCACTGACACGGAATAAGGAACAAGTGGTGTTTTGAAATCATAGTCTGTAAAGGAAATCTTGTTGGAGAGGCAAAAACTCTTGTGGTAGAAACTTATCTGGTCAATATTGCACCCGCAGAGACCATCAAGCGGACCAATTGTTGGCTACTTACACTGCGCCACATCAATTTGTTGGCATTTTGTGAGCAAATGGGGCGATGCTCTCTTTCCGGAATGAGCAGCTACAGTATATAGTGGCGGCAGTCATGCATTCAGGTGGTGTTTTTACAGTTTGTTGTGTGGGGTGTCGGCTGTTGAGGGCCATGAGCTAGCTTGTATTCACACCTCGCCTCACACAGTGCCCGCAGTGTGATAAACCCCTAAAGGATACCACCCGCTTCATGATAGAGGCCATTACGTTAACCCCCCCGGTCAGATCTCTCCAATTCACGCGAGACTCGTAAATCTAACAACACTTCTGCAAAAGCTTTGTCCTAGAAATTACAACATTGCAGAACATATTCTTCTCATTTGCTTTTTATATAGCCAGTATATTTGTAGATACATATACAAAAAGGACATAAATATATGTGCTTATGTAACTTGTCGCCAGGAATGACGTATTTTCACATACAAGAAGAAAAAACCCATTATCTTTAAAGAATAAACTTGATCAACTGTAAGTAGAATTCTTGTAGTATAACACATGCTAATCTATTTGCAACGCAGATTCCTTTCCGTGTGTATGACGCTCGACAATTGATATGGATTCAATAATTAGTTGCTGATGTCACATATCTCTCAAATCTTTCCACCCAGGAAACATGTTAAGGCAAAATAAGGCGGTTCGATCGGAGACTCTTGAGTCACTAATTAGCTTTGCAGTATCCCAATTATGGTTTCTTTTAATTATCAGTTTCCCACTATGCTAGTCTGCTTGGTCATATTTCTACCACGCAAAATAGGCAGGCGATCCGGGTTCTCATGACAAACTATTACTACCAAATAATAAGAGACTGTGGTAGATGTTTTGTTCATTATCTCAGGATACATCAAACCTGTTGACGACCAGTTCTTTGTGATTAGGTGCCCTGTAGTTAAGTTAAGACAAGGAAGTAGTTTGTCTCTACGGGAGAGAAGTCAACACATTGTGCTTCGTTAAAACTACCATTTACCATTGGCAGCAAGTGACTTCACATTTCACAGAGCAATTATATTGCAGAGCAGATAACACACACTGGAATAAGCAAAAGGTACCAACCGCTTTCAACTTAGCTTCATTGTCCATAAAAAAGCTCATTAAAATCACAATGTTAGCCAAAACCTCATACTATCTAATTTCACAGGGATTTGGCGTTGCTTATATTTAGCTTTAAACCTATAGTATATCATAATCTGATGTTCTAGCCAGCATCTTAAAGTTGTATGTGGTATTACCATTATACTCAATTTTATTATCTTCTTATTTCATGTTTTGAGAAATTGATGCCATGAAATTTATAGTCTTGACAACATTTTTTGAACCCAATTTTCATTTTACGGCTTACAAAAATAAGACCTCAATTTAAGATTGTAGTATCCTCTATACAATGCCATAAATTGCAGGAGTGAGTTTATAGATGCCGCCGAGCTTGCTCACTCAATCTACTTACCGCTATACAAGACACAATAGTGGAGCCTTCCCCAATAAAAGCGCAGCGCAGTGAGAGCGAGGCTGCAGTCCGGGATTGGCTATATAGAGCTCTGTCATGCATACTCTACACCACCCTGATTGTACTGTCATCTGAAACTCATAGAGTCCCTCATTTAGAAATCAATTGCCAAGTCGGATGCCCGTAGATTACCCTCCCATTTGGCTCCAATCAAGGAGAGAGAGGACCTTGTCAACGGGTCCCCGTCACTGCCAGGGCGAAATCACAGGAGGGTCCTGACACAGTCCACTGCTTGAAGAGTCCACCATACCGAGTACGAACTGAGCACTGCTTCTCATAAGTGTTTAAGTTAGGAAAGATAGCAGCTTTTTAATGGTATGGTTATACTAGCTAGTCCTTATGATTGGAAGGGAGTCCATACCAACAGTATGTGGTTCCAAGAGGATCCGCTGATTGAAAGAATGGGACCATGACATTACTGTAAGGGTCCTAAAAGGGACCACTGATTAGAGGAGTGGTACCATACCAAACGTATGTGCATGGGTCCATACAGTGTCTTCTGATAGGAAGAATGAAAATATGCAATGTATAGTTTGTTTGTTTATTTGGGGCTTTACATCACTTTCAACATTATTTCAGTCATTTCGTGATGAGACCTACTTGTAGCAGATATAGTGCTGCCTCACTGAATTGTCATGTCGCAGGTCCTTGACATGACAACCCACCCGGTCACAGATTTACAAGGACAACGGGTTAACCCTTTTGGCACGGGCCTCAGCTCATATGGGAAATTGAATCATGAGTTCAATCTCGACATGGCCGGGGTTCGAACCCACGACCTTTGGATCACCACAGAGGAACTGGTGCTAATAAGCTGGCGCTCTAACCAACTGCGCCACGGCCCGTGGCCATGCAATGTATATGGGGTCCAAGCAGGTTTGTCTGACTTTACGAATAGTCACCCAGGTCATTTGATAGGAGGGAGAGCCCAGTAAATTGTTTGGGACACTAGCAAGGTCAAATGCTTACAAGAGGGTTAAAGCTACAAGAGGTGAGCGAGGGCCTTATGAAGTAAGACAATGCAAGCAAACAAAGGCGGATTGAGTGGCATGGTGTTTCCTATCACTTTCAATAGTAGTTCAGTCATATCATGACGAGACCTACTTGTAGCGGGTATAGTGCTGTCTCAGTGCTCTGAATATATCCCACGGCCTTAGGATCACCACAGAGGAACTTGGGCGACACAGAACGCGGCTTTCATCCAGCAAGTTGGAAATTCGATACAATGTTTTTTTTTCTCTGGAGATAGTATGAAATTTCTTTTGCGATGATGCCAATTTAAATAATCTAAGATGTGATACGGGTGTTATGTCTCTTGTGGCCAGTGTTGTTGGTGCCAATATTCTGCTTATGAAGTTATATAAACAAGAATGTCTTGTGGTGCCAGTGTGTGGCAGGACATATAGGCTCAAGAAGGCACTCAGGGCTCTGCCAACTCAAACCTTCTCACAAAATTGCCTCAAATATCATGAATTGGTTCTGACAAACACTTAACCATACACCAACTCTACAAGATAAATGCCTGATAATCCATCTTAATTATTCATTACATGAGAATACAACAGACACAGACCAATTTGTAAGCATTTCATAAATGCCAGAAGATATTGCTCAGAAATGATTTGATTTCTCCATTGAAACAATATTTTCTCAGGCATCTAAACTGGTAGATTTGCTGGATTGTATTATACTTTATACTGCAGATGTAGGAGCGAGTGTTGCTCAGGGCAGACAGACTCCAGAGTTTGAAACTTAACCATGCTAACTATGAGCTTTGTTAGCCTCTGGCAATATTTATCCATTTATATACCAAGAGTAAATGAAGGAACTGATTGCACTTGATGGAGCCCATGTCATGAGTGGAAAAATCTATTTTGCTGATGAAAACATGACACAAGTACTTCAATCTCAGCTCATGATTACAAATTAAATCAATTAGATATGGCGTGCCATGCACTTAATGTGTTTGGCTCTTCACCATAGTCTGATATGGTGAAGATACTCAACAGAGATGTGTCCCACCCTGTTACCCTGTTACCCATAAATCTTATACGTGTCCCCTACCGTCCTACCCTATATCTTATGCGTGTCCCCTACCGTTCTACCCTATATCTTATGCGTGTCCCCTACCCTACTATACTATATCTTATGCGTGTTCCCTACCGACCTACCCTATATCTTATGCGTGTCCCCTACCGACCTACCCTATATCTTATGCGTGTCCCCTACCCTACAACCCTATATCTTAAACTGATAATGCTCACCGTGTCTTCCTGATATCGCAAGTGGAAAGGGTTCAAACCACACTTGAAAGAGATTCATCAAATTACAAAAAGCAATCTTCTTTATGAAATGAAATACCTAAATATATGAGAGTTGAACGGGATTTAGATTAATAAGTTTGGAGATAACCGTGTTTGTATTAGTTTGATGTGCTGAGGGGCATGGCTGAACCACAGAGATCAACTTATCCAGCCCATACAATCATGTTCTCCAGACACGTCAATATCTCAACCTCTCACCTCGGTTGAGATTTACATTATATTGACCTTTTACATTGAACTGCATGGATAGAAAGCTAAAAGAATGTTGAATGTTAAAGGTGCATAAAACTTGCAGCATGACAGGTCTAGCGCGTGTTGCGGGTGAGGATTTATATCAAAGACCAACAACTTATGTTGAAAAAGGATAACATCTACTCACACATATATACTAAGCTTGTCAGAGCACATTAGACTGTTGTGCTCAGAAGAAAACAGGTTCTCTTAGGTCTTGAGCTTCACAATAGTCAAAGAAGGTCATAAAATAGTTTGTCTGTAGTGTAGTTTTGTGTACATGAAGAACAAAGGGTAATAACAATGATAAAACAGGGCGGTAAGGTTTCTCTGAAGACAAGAAGACGCCCAATGTTATTTTTTATGTAATGTATCTTAACTTTACATTTGTTTTTACAATGATCAAACAACTGCAAGTTGTTGCTATGCATTAAGAAACATGGTGCATTTTCCAATGCATTCACATGCGTAGTTCTAAACCTGTCTTGCCATAAAGATTCCATACCCGAATATATCTCATTTCGGTGGGATATTTGGGGAGATGGAAGCCCTGGGAGGTACAATGACATCCACTCTACATATCTCATCTACCACGACATTAGGCTCTGTCTGATGTGCCACATCTGAGGATGTTTTCTACTTCCTTCAGACTCCTTAACTTTGTGGGATCCGATTTGCATGTGACTATTTCAATTTTGCTGTGAGGCTGATATCACTATAATCGCGTTAATGAATGAATTTCTGATCTCTATTCCCAAACGAATTCAATACACTACACTTTAGATAGTAATCAGTTTATTCCCTGACCCTTCCTCTGCGTTTTCCTTTGAGCTGAGGACCATCTGCAACTCTTTGAGAAGAATTAAACCAACTAAGACCTACACCCTTCATAATCTTGGGCGATACTGGGTCAGCCGGTCACGTTTTCCCAACAGATTTTACATTTCTTTCTCCAAGTGTCAAACCACGGGGGAATCTCAATTTAAATAGTATGATAGATCTGTAAGCTCATGTCCCAGGTCGTTTGTGTAAATTTGCATGTGCATATTCAAATGTCTATTCCTCTGTGCTCAAGGATAGAGATGTTTATTGTCTTAAATGTTTATTGTAAAGGAGCATTTGAATATGAACATCTCCTTATTAGTGATAAGTACACTGAGAGTCCTATCTCTTCTTCTGAGAGGCATAATTAACGGATGTCTTCGGGTTCAAGAGGAATCAATGAAACGCGAGAACAGGAGAAATATGTTTTTGTAGGCTTTATTGAAAGGGTCACTTGAGTCAGAAAGAAAATCTCATCATTTTTCTGCAGTGGTGAGGTGGCCATGAACTGATGATATAATCCTCGATGCCTGCTTAATATAATGCTATAATCGCCGCTGAGACACTGCTTGAGTTATGGCACGAGTTTTAACAGTGTAAAATATTAATTTTGCAGACGTAAAATAATACGCACAAACAACAATATTTGAATATCATTTTAGTATTAAATGACCTGTCCGTGACAATTGTAGAATGAGTAGGAAACCAATGTAAGGCTAAAACAACTATACAGTACCCCATAAAGCTTGGTCAATTTTCATTTCATACTCACTGTTAAGTGTTTCGTTTCGTATGTTTTTGAAATATTTTATATGTCAGAGATACACTTATATATTTGGGTGAGTGATCATGGACCTGCGACCTGTAAGCAGTCAAGTTAAAGAACCGGGGATTATATTTCTTTGAGAACTTATCTCATTGCAACGTTTTTCTTTGAATGATGGATGATATCATACCCCATAATACTCTCCTAAATCCAACGGAAGGGGAAGAGCTAAAACGTGGATGATTGGAACTGCAGCCAAATTCCTGATCATATCCCGCCTGTAGTTGTGAATTAAATATTCTTTCAGTAGCAAAGCTTGAGAAGCAGACGTCAGATTTGTTATCACTCGCCCCTCTGGAAGCTTAATTCTATCTAACAAGGTTCCACTGACAACCCCGGGGAGGATCGGGTTGCTTTAATCAGAAAGCCGAGATTCTTTTCTTTGAAGCGTTAGTGCCAAAACGAGGCTAAATGTCACGTGGTAGATTTGTAGGTCAAAGGGACAACACAGATGTGTTGTGGTGTTTTCATACGCATAATCCACTGATTTACATAAAATACATCTTAAACAAAATCTCTGATTACTAAGTCATTCCTCTATAACTCTATGGAGGCAAATTCGTTTATTGCATTTTTTTAAATCATATTGTTTGACATCATTTGCTTATATGTATAAAGAGATAGATGTACTTGATTTGAATTGTGTATGAACTATATTGTCTGTTCCTCAGAAGACATATTTTGGTTAAAAGTAATATGATTCACTAAAAGCTTGTTCACACGGTTAGAAATGCCTTTTACATAATGGAGTATGTTTATATGTTGGCACCAATCATATATGTTTACAAGATCACAACACTATTTGCTGTAGTTCACAGCAATGTAAACAGAACACACCCTTTGAGCACTGACAGTAATCTTGATTATGAAGGATAAGTTTCTCATTTACATATCATTTACCGTGTTTGAGTAGTACACCCACAAAATGCCATGGCGTGCTGAGATGAATGATCATTTAGGAAGTCAACCCTGCGGTATGTAATGGCTGGTTCTTTTGATTCATAGATTGTGTCTTTAGTCTCGCCATTATTAACAAGAAGCTGTCCTCGGGGTAGTTATACAAAGTACTGGATAATTGAAAAATTATGGCAATAGGACTAATTGAGATAAACCGCAATGGGAAAAAACTTGTTTTCCTCTAGGGTTGATAAAAGCTGGGATCTGAACTTGTGATAGTAAAAAACGAATTAGGTGAAATGCAGGCATGGAGAAGTGTGGTGTGAAACGGCAATACATGGGAGCGAACAATCCTGCCTCCAATATTAGAATTGATTTAATGATGTATCTAAATTAAGTCAATGGTTCCATTGCCCTGGAGACTTCTCACATAGCCTTGTAAAC
The DNA here is from genome assembly GCA_949316495.1 of Amphiduros pacificus. Lineage (NCBI taxonomy): Eukaryota > Metazoa > Annelida > Polychaeta > Phyllodocida > Hesionidae > Amphiduros > Amphiduros pacificus. The sequence continues at coordinate 6,367,426 of OX439004.1, forward strand.
CAAGCTTCCTAATTATACAGAAGGAAAGAAGCTGAATAGGAAACACATACAGAGTGTTCAAACACTCTCATCATGAAGAAAAGATTAGTAGGCCGACGGCTCCGTGCTTAGCGGAATTCCGGAAACCTTGGCAAAGAGAGATCCAGGTTTCCCGGGTAAATCTAATTACATTTGATCTGATCTTATTTTATGATATTCGAACCCACTTATAATTTATGTTGCAAATCAAATCTCGTCAAACCTCTTGTAGATCTTGCTGATCTCGTGTTTTCGCGAGACGAGACTGAGAGGTTCCAGATGGGGGCATATTGACTTACTGAAGCACACGGCCAGCACTTGAGAAGACTCAATACAGATGTATTATCAGCATATCAATTTAGCTTTGACATAAATCACTCCAAGAGATACATAATATTGTGGAAATATATTGTGGAAATATATATATATGTATATATGTCACATGATCATTACTTTTTTAGCGCTTTGAGCAGACCTAGTCTGGAATAGCGCTATATAAATTGTTATTATTATTATATTATATAAATCTGTTCTCACAAGACGCAGTCTTTTATCTCCTTGGTTTTTCATACTGAGAGAATAATGACTCAGATATATGGCTGAGGTGTTTCCCTATATAAGGAATGCACGCACTTACCACTGTAAGGGAATGCAGATTATGTTACCTTCAACTCTTTGCATTGGAACTTAATGCTCGTCCATATTAGTATTAATAATCGTAAATAAGGTGTCAACAGGATGTTATTACAACTACATTTTGCTCTTTCAAATAAGCTTGGTTAGTTTATGACAATTCTTTCTTCAACATTTGTCAGTTTAAATGATAAAAAATCAAATTGCAACTTATATTTGAAAACATCAGTCGGTAAATAATGAAGATTCCGCAAAGAAAAGAATGTATGGATAATATATATTTGTTGTCGCCAGATCATGTTGTCGCCAGATCATGGGTAAATGTCCAAAGTCGAGGCTCACGATCCCAAGTCCGGGAGGAAGAGAGATTCTCCCTATATAAGGTAGCAGAAACAGGTATACACGTGCTATATACCATACTAACAGGTATACACGTGCTATATACCATACTATTAGGTATACACGTGCTATATACCATACTAACAGGTATACACGTGCTATATACCATACTATTAGGTATACACGTGCTATATACCATACTAACAGGTATACACGTGCTATATACCATACTAACAGGTATACACGTGCTATATACCATACTATTAGGTATACACGTGCTATATACCATACTAACAGGTATACACGTGCTATATACCACACTATTAGGTATACACGTGCTATATACCATACTATTAGGTATACACGTGGTATATTCCACACTATCAGGTACACATGGTATATACCACACTATTAGGTATACACGTGGTATATACCACACTATTAGGTATACACGTGGTATATACCATACTAACAGGTATACACGTGGTATATACCACACATACACGTGCTATATACCACACTATCAGGCCTACACGTGGTATATAGCACAAAAACAGGTGTAAACGTTGTATATACCAAACTATCAGGTATACACGTGGTATACAGTGAAGGAAATAAGGATGAAAACAAATCTTCATGGAAATTCACAAATCGACCTAAACCAGGACTGCAGCACTATTAATTAGCGCTGCGTAATTAATGCAAATCACCCGACTTGAGCGACTACATTACTGATTTGTGCAAATTATTGAGCTCTTTGACGCACAAATTGCAGAAATCAGGCAGCGTCTAACTTCTGATCAAGTATTTCATGAAGACCGACCCGTGCCTCCTGCTTCGCCAGTGTTGATTGTTTTGGCTGAGGCAGGGATTCACTGACTAAATACTCACTCAGAAAGTGGGCTTAGATAAGTCACTGAAGCGTAAGAACATGAATGGACTGTCTGAGAGGGTAGCTCATAGCAAAGGCGAGACAGGGCAGTTGTCTAGCTGACCATTAACTATCAATGTTGTCTTCAGCAAGGTTCACTTCCCAAAACTGGCCTTATACCTTAACAAGAGTTTCCAAAGATCAAAAACATAATCTCCATTATTGTCTCTAATCAACTTCTAAGTTGCACTTGGTTGTAACAACTTTTCAAAGGATGAGAGGAAGTGGCTTAATTCTATGACAAGATTCTGGACTCCAGTGTCAAAGGTCAAAGGTTCGATTCCTGGTTGGGACAAGTACTTTGATCACACACAAGCTGCATGGTCTATAAGGGTGGATATCTGTTACTAAGGTGTTTCTCACTCCAGCTAGGTAGTTCTCTTTGACTGGTTCTTGAAGGACGTGGTTTGGTTTGTTTGTTTGTTTGGGGTTTTATATCACTTTCAACATTATTTCAGTCATTTCGTGATGAGACCTACTTGTAGCAGATATAGTGCTGTCTCATTGAATTGTCATGTCGCAGGTCCTTGACATGACAACCTGCCCAGTCACAGATTTACAAGGAAAGCAGATTAATCATTTGGCACGGGCCTCAGCTCATGTGTGAAATGGTATCATAATTTCAATCTCGGCATGGCCGGTGATCGAACCCACAACCTTTGGATCACCACAGAGGAACTGGTGCTAGTAAGCTGGCGCTCTAATCAACTGCGCCACGGCCCATGGCCCGACGTGGTTTGGGACATAATGTATTTTAGAAAATGTGATGGAAGGATGCACAGTCAATCATGAGAAAGGCAAAGAGCCCCAGTCACAAATCAGAATTTTGAAAATGTCTCACAATAATTTTACTGAATTACTGATTGAAACAGATTGATATATGCGATACAGCCAACTTTATCCAAGAATCAACCCACATGATCTAATATTCAAGTATTGCGTGCAATTACCGAAAAAAACATTTCAGATAATGACAATATAAAATTACACAACAGGCAAAAATATACCAAGACAAATAAGAAGATAACAGAATAAAGAAAGTGCAAACATGAAAACATTGCAGATTTTGCAGATGATGTAGAAAACAAATTTGATGTAGAAAACAACTTTGAAAGTTATAATGAATTTGATTTGGATCAATTACTACAAATATATGTTGAATAAGCATGCACCCATCACTTAAATGACTTTCACCAAAGGTAAACCTGAACATTTGTTACGTGAGGATTCTTAGAAAAAAAAGAGAAAAATGAAACAAAATGTGTAATTCGGATTTCTTTTTAACATATTTATATAAAACAGAATGCATATCAGGGATAAGTTCCTGTGAATATGGAATAAAACATCATATATATGCTAATGATACTCATTTGTATATTACACTGGACCCTTTATCTTCAGTGGGACCAAAAGGTAAGCAAAGCAAAGGAAAATAGTATGAAATTGTACAAAATGAAGCTGAATAATTGCCGAAAAATTGTACTAAACCCCCTCAATCTAAGTTGGAGATGTCAACATCCCTAGATCCAAGAAAACCAAAGACAATGGAAACATTATAGATGAAGAATGTACCACGAAAGAACAAGTGAATAAATATTTAAAAATGGAATTTTTTTTCGTGTAGAATTTCTACCATTAATAGGGCATTATTCCAATAGAAATAGCAAATACATTCTTCTGTCACTTAAACCTTGGACTATGAAAATTCACTATAATTAGGAATCTCAAATTTTGAAATAGCTCTAAATTACAAATATTGCAAATGTCGACAGCCTGAGCAGTTGGGAAGATCCAAAAAATGATCATATCAGGGAAAATGTCAAGAATTACATTGGCTCCAAATGAAAACCAGAACAGACTTCAATATAGCAAAATGTGTATATATCTGAGAACTGCTCAAATCAAAAGGATTCCAAAGGACCTTGCAGTCCAGTTTAAAAAGTGAATATATGATACCAGTCCAACGTGAAGATGTATCAGGAAAGGGTTATTTAGGTATATGCTCCAAAAGTATGGAATATACATTTTTTTTAATTTTCAGGCAGTTTGATAAAGTATTTAAAAACACATTTTTGTCCAAGCATTATCTATGGGAGTGCAATGCCCACACCTAGTCGGATAGAGTGTTATGAAAACCTTTCTATAAATGTTTATTATTCATCCAGTTCCCAAGTCTGTAGTAATTTATATTTTCCTAATTTACATTCCATTAATTGTTATGTGAGCTTTTCTGAACACTCTAGATGTGATTAGCTGTGCCCATCCCTTATCTCTAATAGACAGTCTGTACAAAATTACATCTTTATGTACACGTATCATTTTCTTATCATGTAGGATTTTTTGAGAATTGTCACTATAGCAACAGGTTCCATATTAAATAGGACAGAGATGAGAAACAATGCCGGTGGCTGAACCAGGATTCGTTTCAGTAAATGTAATTGAATAAATGTCATTAACTATTGGCAGCAAAACTATTTGCAATGAATAATATTAATAGAATGTCTGCAACAGAACTATACTTTATCGACATGCTGTATACGTAGATATATATATTCTCAAGTATAACCTGTTGCGTGTTATGAGTTCATGACGTGTTTCCTTGAAGATAAATGATATTTTAACCTCCAACTAACCATGGATAAACCTTTTCATCATGAATGTGAACCTTGATACGCTTTTAATTATGCCAACCAAAACACACTTAATTAGTTCAGCGTTGTTATTGTCGGCCGCACCGCATGGGTTGAAATCACTCAGTAAAAGAGACCAGCAAAGAGGAGACTCAAATGCCAGCCTCTTAGTACTGCAATGGGACTGATTCAGGGCTCTTTGCAGTCTCAAGCTTGAGGAGGAATATTCCTCTCTCACACTACACAAACATTCCTATGTAGATTCCATGCAACATTTGAGTTCTAACAAAACAAAAGGACTCAGTGTATAATTGGCATGAAGTGGTCAGATGGGACTTGACTCGCTCTAAGTCCTTTTATAGAGCTTCTCAAAGGAGGTAGGACATCTGGCAGTATTAGAAGTATTAAATCTTGATCAATGATGCTTATTGCTTACCCAGTGGGAAGCACGTTGCTAGTTGAGTAAGATATCACAGATCTCATTCAGAAAAATGGTAAAATACAGCTGTGTACTGTGTATCAAATATGCAGACCTGCAGACTACACTGGGGAAATTCCGAAAGTGGTGTGTGTTGCTTAGAGAGTTTGTATGCGTTTTTCACGCCTTTCTTGGAGTCATTTCATTGTTGGGACGCATGTCTTGTTACAAAGGATCAAGGCTAGATTAGACTCCCATATGCCCATATATAATATTTGCGCAGCTCCTCAATGTCTTGGTACACATCACCATCTCGCCTAACGTTACGTTTGGTTCGATATTTGACGAGAACGAGGCAATATGGCAGCTTTCATACAAGAGGTGTGCAAACTGAGAGAATTGTGCAGTCTTTCACACCTTTCTCCAAAAGATCAATTTACACCTCTTGTGCGGTGTGAACATGTCGCATGGAGTATACAGTCAACACGGTGTGTCCCCTTTGCATACCACTGTACCGCAAACCAATCCTTTATCTACAAATAAGTATGTTAATCCACAATTGATAGCTCTGTTTCTGTGAGCGGAATCATAAAGATCTTTCCCTTTCGCATATTTCACATTTCTCGTGAAGTCACGTGAAAACAATGCTCCATTTACTCCATTCATCGAAGTCTCGTCTAAGCTTTCACGTTCCCAAAGAAAATAAATATCCCGGCATTCCACTGAATACATTCCCTTTATATGTTTTCGGGAACATATTAAGGAGGGTATATATGCTTATCAAGCTGATATCACTGCCCCGTAGAGACTCAGGTCCTTATGGGGTAATAAACAAGTCAGGGCGGGGAACCCCAAAGCCGGCGGATTATATCCACAATGCCTGTATCTCTATACGGCCACCGTGCTTCCTCTGTTATTCCTCTTCCTCCCTCTGATTCCTCGTCACAAATATAGGGATAATATGTCGCCTCTATGATCGCCGTGGGTCACATTGAAATCAATTCCACACTGGGGGTATTACCTATGTTTTATTGTACAGTGATGGACTGGACATTTCTAATTCTCAATCTATTCTTCTAATAGCTTGTTTTCCCACAACTGCCACAAAAAAGGTCATTTTAAATGTAACTGCTTCTGTTTTGGTGCAAACTCTTTGAGTTATAATGGCGTCTTGCAGCTATGGTTTAGCACAAATTGACTTTGGTTCAGTAGTTAGATATGACTCAAGATAGGGCTCAACTGATGCTGGGTCCTCTTCCTCCACGACGGGAAGTAGAAGATTGGAAATGACACTTGTCCTGTTCACGAAGGTTTACAGACCTCACATATTGTAATTGTTCTACTAAAGTTTCTACCAATTCATTTCCTGCGCAGGCCTTAATAAAAAGTGATGTAATGCTTGCCGAAACCCCCATGGATAAAACATTAAATCACCTAAATTTCCTGTCCAAACGACAAGCGTTACACGCGGTCTTTTTCAATGGAAAACACTCTATTATATGTATACCACGACATACAAATATCAACAATGAATTAGTTGGTACACGCCTCTATTTCTTTCATAAAAACGGAAATGAAGACATTCTGACCTGGCTTAGAACTGGACGCTCAGCTGCACCTTGGGATATTGGAACAATCAAACGTGGAAATGAGGTCTACTTCCTGACGCACATGCGCAGTCCCTTGTGTCTGGTTTACTTATTCCTGTAGATAGATTCAGAATTACCGTGGAAAATCACACATAAAAAAATCTCTGGAATGATTTTATTTCGTCTTGGTTGTTTATGCTTTACATCACTTTCAACATTATCTCTGCGCTTTTCAGGAAATGTCTCTGAAAAAGGTGTGTCTTGGGGTGTTTCTCAAAGATGTCAACCAACTAGTCCTGCTCTCACAAGGAAGATCATACCAGAGTTCTGGGGCCATAACGAGAAGGCCCTATCTATTATTGTTACCGTTTTCTATCATTAGCTCTCATTAGAGAAACATTGTAAACATGACCTCAGCAAGAATTCATGACCTTTGACCCACACAGTTATATTGCTGCCTCACTGATGAGTACTATGTTTCTATTTCCATATAGAGTCTGGCGGCTGAACACACAAAATAACTGTTAAAGTGAACAAATGATCGGAACTAAATACTACAAATACTATATTTTCACTTTTTTAAAATCACAACTAATCATTAACCATATTATAGACTGATTTTCATTAATCATACAAAAAAAAATCCCAAATGTACCCATGTTAGTATATCTGTATTCAGGACACAATATTTTCATTCTATGACTCGCACACTTAAGGCTATGTACTGACCATTTAGAGCAATCACGAAACAAATACATTAAGGTGGACCAAAGGTCGTGAGTTCCTGCTCAGGTCATGTTTGCTCTGTTTCTCTAATGAGGGCTAATGAGGGAAGGCGTTGCCTTGCTCAAGCCGGACTGTCCCCGTGTGCTGTGTGATAGGTTTACTGAACTCATATAAACTCACGCTTGCCTCTCATGGGATGGACTTTTACTGCTATATTTCCTATCACCTTTTCTAACAGATTTTGATCTGCACATTTTGGTGTGGAAAATTTATCTTCCGGTCTGCATATTATCAGAACTTTATTTCAGTTGTAATTGGTCCAGAAATGTTTATATCAAAATTGTGAAACTCATAATACAAAATACTATACCGAAAATACGAAATTTTACGAAATATTGCTCCTAGTCAGTCAGTTGTTGACCTTGGTATCACATTTGACTCCAACATGGACATGAAGGCCCAGATCAGGAAAATGTGTCAGAAGGGCTATTATCACATCAGGAACCTGGCGGCCATCAGACATTGTCTAGACGAGAAGACCGCGGTAACACTTACCCATGCGTTTGTTACATCCACCCTTGACTATGGTAATGGTCTCCTGGCGGGTCTTCCTAAAACTGACATCAGGAAACTGCAATACCTCCAAAACTCTGCAGCACGGGTAGTTGGAAATATCAGGAAATTTGATCACATTTCAGGAAAATTAAGGGAACTGCATTGGCTTCCCGTTCATGCGAGAATTGATTTTAAAATTCTTCTATTAACCTGGAAAGCCCTTAATGGTAAGGCTCCGCCTTACTTACGGGATCTACTCCTGATTAAAGAAGGTGAACGCTGTCTAAGATCCAATGATGGCACCCACCTACAGGTACCTAATACCAGGCTAAGGACAGTAGGTGACAGGGCCTTCTCATCTGTAGGTCCACGACTATGGAATTCCTTGCCTACTAATATTAGGACAAGCACGTCAGTCTCCTCGTTTAAGAGTAGGCTGAAAACTCATCTCTTCAGGATGCATGTCCTGAACTCAGCGCTATGAACAGACTTGTCTGGTATCAGCGCTATACAAATTTTATTATTATTATTATTATTATTATTAAATTAAGTCCTCCATCAAAACATATTCTTTCAGTAGGTTTTTCCAACTTGGAGTAAACAAATAAATTGGTGCGCTGCATCTTGTAAAATTGTTAAAGCTTAATATAATTATATCAGACAATTTTTGTTCATAGCTTTTGAAAAGTCATTAATGGGTAAAACAGCATAAACGGGCCAAAACCCGGCAGAATGCAAATCTGTTTTGATGACTCAATGATAGGGATTGCACCTTCATGGTGATATTATTGATGAACGTGAATATGTAATTCACTAGCTGTAAAAAAGGCCTTCCTTAAACTAGTTTTGCCAGTTTTAGATGCAAAATCTAATTTTGTGGATATCAGTTGGGCTACAGACGTCGCCTACGTGTTTACAAAAATCGTTTGTTGTGCTCCAGGATGTCCGCCCATAAATAAAAAAAAGTTGACAAATTGTCTCCTTTCCTCTATATACGATCTCAAAACCTATCCATCCTTCTATAAGTCTATTCATCTCAGAAAAATAAACTGTGAGAGAGATGACATATTTCTACATCTATATTTATTTCTTTTCCTTGAGAGATTTTGTGCGTTGAAAAACAGTTGATAATATCAGAAGGGTGAGATTTCTTGAAACTTTAAAGTTGTCAGTGGGCAGATAGAGGCTGTCTGTGACAATAACCAGGGCGTATTGTATTCACTGACAGGCTGATTTGACAAATTTGATCCACTGGGAAACACGGCACAGTGCTAATCTACGCCAAGCAGTTCCCCACCTCATAGATGCATAGAAAAATGGGCTTAATACAATATGCGATCTGTCTGACACAAGATTTGACTTTAGTGAGTGAAATATAGGAATGATCCCTCTTATATCTCCCAAATTGGGGAATTTAGCAGTAGCACTGTGTTCGCGTGAGTGTGACAAATAATGGGGGCGATGGCAAGAGCGTGTCAAGGACGAGAAGCTTTGATGTCGTGACAAAATAAGGATGGGACAATGAGGAGATAGCAGACCACTAGGGGGGGAAGGCCACCAGGGGAAGGCCACCAGGGGAAGGCCACCACGGGAAGGATACTAGGGGAAGGCCGCTAGGGGAAGGCCACTAAGGAAAGGATACTAGGAGAAGGCCACTAGGGGGGAAGGCCACCCGGGGAAGGCCACCACGGAAAGAATACTAGGGGAAGGCCACCAGGGGAAGGCCACTATGGGAAGGCCACCAAAGGAAGGCCGCTTGGGAAAGGCCACTGTGGGAAGGCAACCAAAGTAAGGCCACTAGGGAAGACCAGCACGGGAAGACCACTACTGGAAGGCCGCTAGGGGAAGGCCACTAGGATAAGGCTACTACGAGAAGGCCACTAGGGGAAGGCCATCAAAGGAAGACCACCAGGGGAAGGCCACCAAAGGAAGGATACTACGGGAAGGCCACTAGGGGAAGGCCACCACGGGAAGACCACTAAGGGAAGGCCACCAAAAGAAGGCCACCAAAGGAAGGCCATCAAAGAAAGGCCACCAAAGGCGACCGGGAGAAGGCCACCTCGGAAAGCCTGTCGATCCTGCGCATCCACAAAGAAAATACCATCATAGAGCCGATTCCATAAACTTCATCTAGCTTCATATCATTGTCAGGCCACGTGGCAGGCAGACTGTGAGGTGTCCCCAAGATGCCCTCCTCAAAGCATTCATCTTGTCCCTCCCTGTCTTATATGTTGTATAAAATATTTACGATATTATCACAGATATTACCTTCGATATATCCCTGCTCTTACATGTCCTACACTGCTCAAGCAGCGCATTTGCATCTGCCTTATTTGGTGTTGCATTATGGGTAGTGCATTTCTATTTGCCTTTGCTTTGATTACTGTAGCCATTGTTTGTGCCTTTTTCAAAACCAGAGTATCAAATAGGAAATGAAAAGGTTTTTCAGCTTGATTTCATCATTTGCTTTAGGTTTAAAAGTTACCAGAGAAATTTATAGCTGGCATCATTCAGTGGTGTATTGGATGTTATGTTAAATGCATTCAGCTGGGATTGCATTGGGCATCTAATCTCAGTCACAATGGTATGACAGTTACAATTAGCGTTCCGTTAAAGAGTACACCATATAGAAGGTCTACAGACAGGGCTATACCTTCTACAGTGTCTATATTCTATCCCTGTCTCGTCCAATATGTGTGTCCGTGTTCATCCCTGAGTCCTGCTTGGAGAGTCAGAGTACATTGAGGCTGTGTTTGCCGTGTGCAGGTATGGAGGGTCACGACTCTGTCCACCAGACCTTCCACTGATAGAAGCCACGGCATTCTGGACCCTCCAGTCTGGAGACCTCACTGGACAGCTGACAAAGCCGCGACGTGACTCAGTGACGTCACCAACACACTCGCTATTGATATTATCTAAAGAGATGTCCACTTTGGTAAATATAATATATATCATGTAATGAAATGGAGATGACAGGCCGTGTGATCAACTCTAATGCGGAGCATAATAAACGCCAAGACCCCATCTCGCATTACAGCCAACGCTCACTGCATTTGTAATGCATCCTCACATTAAAAATATCAAGATGTATTTTCGGATTTCTTGTAATCAAGGCGCGGTGGAGAATTACGAGAATTAAACAAGCAAAAGAACATGTGTACGCCAGATCGCTAATGGCATTTCCTGCACCGAGTTGCGCATGCCTGGGTCACGTTCATGTGAATATAGGTATGCCATCAGCGAGTGTTTGTAGATGACCTTATATCGTGTGTGAAATATCAGTCAGAATGGGACACAGTCCCGTGAGACAGGCCTCAACACGTGTTTATATGATAATTTCAAGCAGATGTAACATATCACAAAATGAAATATATTTGATGTATGAGTTCCATTTTGAGGCAGATATGATTAAGCTCTCATCTCGCCCTGAACGAGAATTAAGCACGTGACCGATAACCTTTACCCTGGAGACTATTCTCGGTCTCTTTATTAGGCTGTGGTCTCAAAGACTAATTACCATTGTGTCAAAAGTATAATAAACGCATTTTTCATTTTTACAATTCAATGGCCTTTGCAGGCTTCCCCTCAGTAGCACATAGTGTCTGCGGCTGTTCACATTGGCTTCTCGCAGGCTGGAAGTCAATGCCATATCTCTAGTTATATATTCTATCGATACATTTTATGTGATGCTCTGAAATGGTAATATTTAGTGCAATAGACAGGGAGAGGCTGTCTGATGAGAGGCTGTCTGATGAGAGGCTGTCTGATGAGAGGCTGTCTGATGAGAGGCTCTCTGATGAGAGGCTGTCTGATGAGAGGACTATAAAGGCCCGATTTATTGCTCTTCTCAAGCGTAATAAAATTAGAAGGCCTTTAAATTTTATATCAGTGGCCTTTTTGAGTTAGTGTGTATATATGTATTTAGCAAAAAAGGGTTTCTGACATGATGAATCGAAATGATACAAGACCAGGGTCATTTCACTAAAAAGACCAATATCATGAAATATTTCAGAGGACATAAGTACTACTTCTAAATGGAAATAATAGAAGTACGTTTAAAAAACCCAGTAAGAATCCTCATGCAAAACATCCTCAAACCAAACACCTTTATGCAAATTTCTTTTGCAAGTTCAGGAATGTTTGTGACAAAATCATGGAATATTCATAACCAGAGTGAGGCTGGTGTGGCCACTTTACTAATGATAGAGAGCTGTTTTCTATCACACAGGGCTCCTCCATTCCAGAGAGATCCTAAATTATACCGGTCTCACAGCACGAGTTGCCGTGTCAACATTCCCCATTCGCTAATACCTTGGCAACATGCTAGAGCGATTGGCCGGTATCTGGTCCAGCAACATGTATGGCATAATACTTGCCCACTATTACACCGTCGCCTTCATCTTCTCTATACATTTAACATATACATGAATGTGTTATCTTACATTGGTTTTGTTTGTTCGGTCGTCAGCTTGTATTTACAACCTTTTGACCGCTACGGAGACATTATCCGGTCAAACATATAGAAGCCTGTCACAGGGAATCAATGCCCTACTCTTTTCAAAGAGTAATTACAGACATCTTACCATTTGGACATTTAGCATGGGAGACAGACATCTTACCATTTGGCCATTTAGCAAAGAAGACAGACATCTTACCATTTGGCCATTTAGCAAGGAGGACAGACATCTTACCATATGACCATTTAGCATGGGAGACAGACATCTTACCATTAGGCCATTTAGCATGGGAGACAGACATCTTACCATTTGGTCATTTAGCAAGGAAAACAGACATCTTACCATTTGGCCATTTAGGTACCTTCATGTTATTATATGTCATTCAGTACAGCTTAAAATAAAAGCAAAGCATGGTACTTTATCTGAAAGTCTTACATCTGGAACTATAACATCTGTGAATTTTTGTGGACAATATATTGTGCTCTTGAAATAAGTGTTTTATGATGGTTTTACTTTCGTCGATTACTGACAATATTATGGAGATTTTTGTGATGATAAATAGTTGTGATATTACGTGTTATCCTTACTTCTCCTCTTGCTTTCAGTAACAGAGAAATCCATTAGATAACATCTGTGTATCATGCTTCATATTGTAATACGTACGTTGTTATGGACACACCTAAACACAGTAACAATGAAGCAAATTATCTTTTATTAGTTGTTCGATGGTGGTATTATATTTTGTACAAACATAATCGTTATATTATTACAGACTGGAAGCTTTATGTCCAAGGATCAATAGAATATATATATACACCTGGAATATTATATTCAATGACATATTGTGTACATTTGCATCTTGATCAGTTCAATTCAACCATTGCCTCGGTAAATCCATCATTGACCCATTGGTGTCTCTATTTTTTTCTTCTTAAACTATATATATATATATATATATAAGACAGACCTGACAAGACAGACAAGACAGACCTGACAATACAGACAAGACAGACTGGACAAGACAGACAAGACAGACCTGACAAGACAGACAAGACAGACCGGACAAGACAGAAAAGACAGACAAGATAGACTAGACAGGACATGACAGGACAGACAATACAGACGAGACAGACAAGGTAGACTAGACAGGACAGGACAGGACAGACAAGACAGACCTGACCGATAAGACCTACCGCAACTGTCCACAAAACGGCAACAGCCACAGTAAACATTAAGTAGGCTACAAACTGTATATAAATGGCGTTCTTTCCATTCACGAGAAATGAGGTTATCCAAAAGCGGCTTAAAACTCGCATCCCACCATGTCAGCGAATCTGTGTGCTGCGTCAAAAAATGATCACTTCATGCAGTCACTAATGAATAATGTCTCCATGCGTTCTTTTGAAAAAAAGCTATGAACTGGAGCAATGTTGCTCCAGCTATACGATTATTCTATACTGCAAATTACACGGTGTCTCACACATGATTGTATAGATATACATAACTCTGACCTCTGGAAATATCGTTATTTATTGCTCTATGTGGTGATCCAATATTTGTTGGTTCAATTTTCGACATGCCAAGATTACATTCATCTTATTTGTTATATGACCTTAGGCCCATGCGAATAATCAACCTGTTATCATTGAAAATGTGTGACTAGGTGGAGCAAGGACCTGCAACAATTTAATGAGGCGGCATTATATCTGTTACAAATAGGTCTCGTCATGAAGTAACTGAAATAATGATGAAAGTGGCGTAAAACCCCAAACTAATGAATATTATATCATTATGTTTTAGCCTATATAGGTATTGAGTATGTCCTTGTGTCTTGGCCTACCCTGTCATTATATCATGTTCAGCCATAAACACTGTCACATTATTTCAACTCTTTCAATTCACATCTATTTGAAATGTTCACAGCGATATTATATCAATTGTTAGAGAGACACGTCTCTTTGACAAAATATAACCATTAATATTTTAAACCTAACAAAATAAGTGTTCTTATCTAAGGTCTTTCTGGCAACTGACGATGATTCAGAACCTTTGATGTTGGCATCTCTTAATTGTTTTGTAACGTATGGTGGTGGTTGCTTTCAAAACAAGACAGTAAAATAACTAAATAGATCTTTTGAGCAAATACATTTTAAGAGAGGAAACATACAAAATGAAGAATATAGAATTTTGATAATATGTATGGGGATAAAAAGGACATGCATGTAATGTTTGAGATCACTAATGTGGAGAAGCCGATGCCTCTCCATTAGCTTGCCTCGTTCTGGAAGTTCTGACTCGCAGTAATCGTACTTGAAGTGACTTCATTGGTAAATATACATAAATATAATGTATAAATATATACACAATCATGACACATTTAGGTTCTGAATAAGATAATATATTTGGACACCTTTCAGTAAATAGGATTTATTCTTTCCTCCTCAAGAATGAAGTCATAGTCTGATTAAGGCCGTTATTGCATAACGTTTTGACGGCCAAGGACGGCGATGTCCTTAGGTTTGACCTCTAACAATGTTCATTTGTAATGTGATTCTGTCAAGTGTTCCTACCAGGAGTGCCAGCCTGGATCACTTCCCATTCAGCGTCAAGCACATTTTGATTTGAATTCTATGTGTATCTGACACATTACATAACATTCAATAAGTAAGCAATATAACGACATGAGCCCTTGCTCACAGCACAGACAGGAGTGGAAGCGTAGCTGTATGAAGCTCAGACAAGGTCCTAACCTGCAATTCTGTCTGATTTATGAAGTGTCTATTAATGTCATCTGGGGGATCCATGGAGGCTGGGTCACGGTCTCCGCCGAGATGCTCGCAGGGAGTGACATTAAAAACACCTCTGAGGGGAATCCCGATGAGAAAATAGATCTATACTGATTATAGTCTACCTACGCCGATGTCAAAGTGATATCATCCTTCGCGATATTACCACACATATTTATAAAAAGCAGGAAAAAGTAGAAAAAAACCCTCAAGTATGTGTGTTGTTATGTTAGTAATGCTGGTGGCATGTTGTTCTCCATTAGACTAATTGGTTGGCCGTCACCCATTGGCGAGGACTCAGTGTTGAGGCTAACAGAGAAGATGAAGCTGTGATTAGGCCCTGTGCCGCCTCACACCCATAAGTAGGCCTCTCCTGTGCGCGGACGAATTTGTTGCGTAAAGCAATGTTCAATAATCCATGTATATTGTAAGAACTATATTCTCAACGAACAACAGCGTTTCTATCTGTACATGCACTTATAAGAAATCGTTTCGCATTTTGCAAAGTTAATTACTCAGAAGAAAAAAATCAAATTAAATGCGCACAAATTATTTTAATTAATAAACATGTGATAGAGAATATGTGTCATTAAAAAACATATTTGGTGTCATCGCTTGTCAGAACAAATGGCTCTGAAATCAGCACTTGGATTTTACAAATCAAGATTATTGGGTTACTGTCCTGTTAATATATGTCACAGATTTGAGCTGAAATGTGAATGGGTTTCTTGGTCATCTTTGTCCGGCCTGGGAGGCCGATACATGGTCAACAAAAACCTCTTTCAGTTGAGTAGCTGAGTAATTCCTCCGTCAAAGCAGCTGGTATTTATGCATAAGTCTACTGAGCAATAAAAAAGACAATATTTGTTTTCAAAGGTATAGAGTCTCCTTCATGTGAGGAATAAAGATAAAGTTGCCGTTCCGTCTGCACAACTTGTCTGCGACAGGCGCCGTTTCGTTTACGACTGCTGGGATTTCCTATTATGGAGCCTATCAGCGTATTTTTAAGTCACGGATTAGCAGTGCTGTGGGTTGTGAGTGATGATGTGAAACCATCTGCTGGCATTATAACACATTAAGTCACACTTATCTTATGAATTATAATAACTCATATTCCAGCACAGGCACATTATGTGTACTCATGGTATTATTTTCCGATTATTTTCCTTTTTTTCTTTTTTTTATTTTAGAGGCGATACTCATTTTGAAGAAGGCCTTTTATCTTCTTCATATATATCAACGTATATAACATGCACTCTTAATGTAATGAAAATAAGTGACTGAACTGAACTGAATCATGATATATCTGAAGTTGTCAAAACCTCATGGGGCATATTATGGTTGAAGGCTACTGGAAGGACACTCCCTTTTTGTCTGACAAACATATTCAAATGCTTCCATTACTTTCACAGAATGCAGTTTTTTTATATTTACTTCTATTGAAGGAAGCCATACACTTAAATAAAACGAAATAATAAATTTGTTTTAATGAGTTAATTAAATAATAATTTCTGGGAAAAATGACTTTAACCATGACACATACTTGACACATGACACATACTCGAAGATAGTAAAGTGTTCACTCTCTATATTATAAATAAGAGCTTCACAATACTATAGTGAATGATATCTCCATGCCTAATTGTGTTTACATGTATATTGTAATGCGGAATTTGATCTATAAGGTTAGATTTGATCCTTCCGCTCTGAAGACCATTTTATTATCTTATTCATAATTATTCTTTAATTTGGCAATAAATAGATAAATGATGCAAAAAATATCAGCAGCACAAATGATTATCAGGATTTTATTGCACAAGAAAATCATGTTGAACTGAAGGGTTGTGTTATTCATTATGACATTTTTATTAGATCTTTATTCCAATTGTCTTTGTTAATTCATCTGACAGATACATTTGGAGACAGGGACGATGGCGACCACCAACATATTCTGCTGAATAGAATAGGAGATAATTACATGATCAACATTAATACCTTAATACGGCAGACCAACCTTAATGTCTTATTGTGTACGACAATGATGACAAATTTCATTAATATCTAAATACTGGAATCATACTTCATACTTTGAAAACGTTTCCCTTGATTCGGTTTAAGCCAAAGCTAATTAGGAAAGCCATCAACTTTACCTTAATGTCTCATTTGCCAACATGAAAAACGGATAAGAATTCATGCCTCATTGTAGGAGAAAAACGTTCATCTTCATATTTCATTGGGTGAAAAACCGTTCAGCATTCTGTATCCTTGTAAGAAAATCACCCAGCCTCCTGTATCTTTGTATGAAACCATTCAACTTAAGGTAATATTCAACTTCTTGTATCAGTGTAAGACAGTACTTCATTGTGGGACTAACTGTCAATCTCCATGCTTCATTGTGAGACTAATTGTCAATCTCCATGCTTCATTGTGAGACTAACTGTCAATCTCCACGCTTCATTGTGAGACTAACTGTCAATCTCCATGCTCCATTGTGAGACTAACTGTCAATCTCCATGCTTCATTGTGGGACTAACTGTCAATCTCCATGCTCCATTGTGAGACTAACTGTCAATCTCCATGCTTCATTGTGAGACTAACTGTCAATCTCCACGCTTCATTGTGGGACTAACTGTCAATCTCCACGCTTCATTGTGAGACTAACTGTCAATCTCCATGCTCCATTGTGAGACTAACTGTCAATCTCCACGCTTCATTGTGAGGCTAAAATGAAGAATATAGAATATAGAATATAAAATGAAGAATATAGAATTTTGATAATATGTATGGGGATAAAAAGGACATGCATGTAATGTTTGAGATCACTAATGTGGAGAAGCCGATGTCTCTCCATTAGCTTGCCTCGTTCTGGAAGTTCTGACTCGCAGTAATCGTACTTGAAGTGAATTTATAGGTAAATACACATAAATATAATGTATAAAAATATATATACAATCATGACACATTTGTGGTCTGAATAAAATAATATATTTGGACACCTTTCAGTAAATAGGATTTACTCCTTCCTCCTCAAGAGTGAAGTCATAATCTGATTAAGGCTGTTATTGCAAAGTTTTGACGGCCAAGGACGGCGATGTCCTTAGGTCTGAACTCCACTGTCAATCTCCACGCTTCATTGAGAGACTAACTGTCAATCTCCATGCTCCATTGTGGGACTAACTGTCAATCTCCATGCTTCATTGTGGGACGAACTGTCAATCTCCATGCTTCATTGTGAGACTAACTGTCAATCTCCATGCTCCATTGTGAGACTAACTGTCAATCTCCATGCTTCATTGTGAGACTGTCATTTTCAATACTTCATTGAGGGACTAATGTCAATCTCCATGCTTCATTGTGAGACTAACTGTCAATCTCCATGCTCCATTGTGAGACTGACTGTCAATCTCCATGCTTCATTGTGGGACTAACTGTCAATCTCCATGCTTCATTGTGAGACTAACTGTCAATCTCCACGCTCCATTGTGAGAATAACTGTCAATCTCCATGCTCCATTGTGAGACTAACTGTCAATCTCCACGCTTCATTGTGAGACTAACTGTCAATCTCCACGCTCCATTGTGAGAATAACTGTCAATCTCCATGCTCCATTGTGGGACGAACTGTCAATCTCCACGCTTCATTGTGGGACTAACTGTCAATCTCCATGCTTCATTGTGGGACGAACTGTCAATCTCCACGCTTCATTGTGAGAATAACTGTCAATCTCCATGCTCCATTGTGAGACTAACTGTCAATCTCCATGCTTCATTGTGAGACTGTCATTTTCAATACTTCATTGAGGGACTAATGTCAATCTCCATGCTTCATTGTGAGACTAACTGTCAATCTCCACGCTTCATTGTGAGACTAACTGTCAATCTCCATGCTTCATTGTGAGACTAACTGTCAATCTCCACGCTTCATTGTGGGACGAACTGTCAATCTCCACGCTTCATTGTGGGACTAACTGTCAATCTCCACGCTTCATTGTGAGACTAACTGTCAATCTCCACGCTCCATTGTGAGACTAACTGTCAATCTCCACGCTCCATTGTGAGACTAACTGTCAATCTCCACGCTTCATTGTGAGACTAACTGTCAATCTCCACGCTCCATTGTGAGAATAACTGTCAATCTCCATGCTCCATTGTGGGACGAACTGTCAATCTCCACGCTTCATTGTGGGACTAACTGTCAATCTCCATGCTTCATTGTGGGACGAACTGTCAATCTCCACGCTTCATTGTGAGAATAACTGTCAATCTCCATGCTCCATTGTGAGACTAACTGTCAATCTCCATGCTTCATTGTGAGACTGTCATTTTCAATACTTCATTGAGGGACTAATGTCAATCTCCATGCTTCATTGTGAGACTAACTGTCAATCTCCACGCTTCATTGTGAGACTAACTGTCAATCTCCATGCTTCATTGTGAGACTAACTGTCAATCTCCACGCTTCATTGTGGGACGAACTGTCAATCTCCACGCTTCATTGTGGGACTAACTGTCAATCTCCACGCTTCATTGTGAGACTAACTGTCAATCTCCACGCTCCATTGTGAGACTAACTGTCAATCTCCATGCTTCATTGTGAGACTGTCATTTTCAATACTTCATTGAGGGACTAATGTCAATCTCCATGCTTCATTGTGGGACTAACTGTCAACCTCCATGCTTCATTGTGAGACTAACTGTCAATCCCCACGCTTCATTATAAGACTGTCATTCTCAATGCTTCGTTATGAGCCTTTACCAATGGCTCATTAAAAGGCGTTTTCATATGAAACCGGTGCTTCTGGCATTTAAACTCTTGAATAGAAATATATATATATATATATATATATATATATATATATATATATATATATATATATATATATATATATATATATATATATATATATATATATATATATATATATATATATATATATATATATATATATATATATATATATATATATATATACGTGCCCTTTTGCAATAAATAACTTACATGACACTAGGTGAACTCTTGCATGGTCCCGAAAATCTCTATCTGCTCCAGGCATCCAATTATTGTGCTAGTTGCATCTAATTATTGCATTTATCGCATTTAATTATTGCATTTATTACACTTATTGTAACTTTACCACATATTTGCATGAGACAGATCTGCATTATTTACACTCTTCACCTGATGAACTATCGATTCCAAACAGGTGAAAATATGAAATGTTATCCTTTTCAAAATGGGGAGCTTTTCGCAGTGCCAGTGAGCAGGGTGAGTTATATGATGTGACAATAGCAATGTGTCAGCCACAGCCAGGGCTATAAAGACCTCATTTTGCGGAGTGTCAGATTTCCGATGATTTCACATCATCAGGTCATTGCCTGGTGTTCTTCTGCATTGAGACTTGATAAAGAGTGGCCAATGCTACAATACAATGAGGCAAGCCTCCATAGGTTGAGCACACAAACCTGGGCTTGATTTATGAAGCATATTCAACGTTTTATTCAACATTTAAGCCGCTTATTACCATCGTACCTGTCCGCGTGAAAATAAATTATATAATGAAAGGAACTCTGTTATTCACTAAAATCCCATATGAATAAACTCCATAAAAACCAACTGATAAAATAACAGAATTACCATAAAAAGTCAATTTCACAGAGTCTGATGATGAATCGCTTTTCAAAAAGTTTGATTTCTCCAATAAAGAAATTATCTTATATTTCACAAGCTTTAACTGATGTTTTAGATGGTAATTAATGATAATATTTGCTTGATATGATTTGATCATAAACTAAAAAGCCCTTTGTTTTCTTTTGTTTAGGTCCTTCATCGGTGGCGCCTCCTGGCGGAATGGAATGGTATTTATCTCCCTCTGGCACTGACATCGACGACTGTGGAATGGACCAGTGGTCACCTTGCCGTACTCTGGAATACGTCATGCCCAGGATAGCCAACGATGACGTCATTCTTTTAAAAGGGGGTGGCCCAGAAGATGTCCATTACAGGATATGCAGGGAGTACACCATTATAGTGACGTCATCATTCACAGTGACGCGATACGGCGAGGAGGAGGTTGTCCTGGGATGTGAGAGGGTCAAACAAGCCAACGAGGAGTTCACGTGGAAGCTGGAGAGCGTCAGCGCTGTCCACGTGACCTTCACCAACCTCACTTTCAGATATCTACAGATCAACATCGATGGCGTCAGTCACACCATTGACTCTTGCATATTTGTGACGTCACAGCTACACATTTGGGCTAAAATTGCCAAGATTGAGTCAACGATCACGCAGTCGGACTGGTTTGGTGAAACTGACTGTGACTCTACCGAGAAGTGCATCCCCACCGGGGAGCTCAAGTGTATGGGCAAATTCAAGTTCATCCGAATTAGTTTCTGCAATCTTTACCACACAAAGTTGGGCATCCAGGCGGTAGAGAACACACAGATCCTCTTGCTGAGGTGTGTCCTGGACGGCCAGATGAGACAAACCCCTGTATTTGGCGGAAATGCCATCGCCATGTTTAATGCTGATTCTACCAACGTCACCATCAAAAGCTGCATATTCCGCAACCAATATCACTGGAACCCTATAGAAAGTGTCATGAACATATTTGAGGCTAGTTTGTTGGTTCGCCTCATGATCAGAGGAGGGTTCGCCACTGCAGGTACCAATAATGTCACAGTAATATTTTCTGATACTATATTTGAGCATAACGAGAGAGGTCTAACATTCCAGGGCGCCATAGAACGCGTGGTCATTGAGAACTGTATCTTCCGGTCTAACATTGCTATGCACGCTGGTGCTGCCATCTTGTTGTTAACAAATAGAACTGCCACTGTGCGCAACTCCACATTTGAGGACAATGCAGCCGGCGACTTCCGGGTCACCAAGATTAGGAACCCAGGAGACCACTTTTCAGTGGAAGGAGATGAAGTTAAAATCCACTCTAATTGCTGTAAGGGTTCAATATCGCTCATAGGGAAAGGTGGAGCCATTCGGGTACAAAAAGGTGAGATGTCACTAGAAAGCTGCTCATTCAGGAACAACACAGCCAGACTCCTAGGGGGCGCTATCTTCGTAGATAGATATGGATACTTGTCTATAGCTGATACTGATTTTTCCAACTCTCCAATAGATCGACATGCTTCACAAGGTGATATCATATACTCTAATGGTAAAGTAAACTTCAAAGGGGGATCTTTACTCGTGAAATCTGCTAATAACCACATATCGCTGTTACAGCATAGCGGGGAGCACTGGTCTATGACGGTCCATGACATCACAATATTGTGCCCAATAGGACATCGTCTGCGAGTTGTCAACACTTCCGCTTATGGTGTGACACCTTTTGTTGGACTCAGGCGGTCGTATATGTTGGATCAGTTGTCCTACTTCTGTGAGTCGTGCCCCAGGAATAAATACAGCACTGACCGGGGATACCTGAGATACAAGCTGGACCACGGAGTGTATGAATACTTTACGCTTATGATCAACGGCAAAGCTCCCAACTCAGACTTCCACGGGACGTACGACTACCACGACATCCACTGTATGGAGTGTCCGTACGGCGCGGTGTGCGATAACACCATCAGGGCCCTGCCTAACTTCTGGGGATACAAATACAAAGGCGGTATTACCTTCTCGCAGTGTCCTAAGGGGTATTGCTGCGGTCAGACCTGGTGTGAATCGTATGACGTGTGTGCTAAGAATAGGGAGGGCAATCTGTGTTCCTCATGCCGAGCTAACTATTCTGAAGCGCTTTTCTCTTCTAAGTGTGTGCTCACAGATACATGCGGACCAATATGGCTGTGGCCTTTTGCCATGTGCATGGGTTTAATCTATATGTTGTTTTTACTCTTCCAAAAAGATGTAAGGGATTTTATATTTGCACGGCCCACTAGTTGTACCTTATGTCCCAAGCGGCCAAAAGATTCAAATCAGAAGAAAGGTTTACCAGAGAACATACTCCTTAATGGTAAAACTGAGGAGGATGCTGAGTGCGATGGTCAAACAGAAGGACTCATGCCTCCGCAAGATGGCGCAATCTCGCCGGTAGATGGCAATGTAGATGGAGATATCAAAGATCAGAACAAAGATAAGAATGAGAATACACAAACTAAAGAAGGAAATAACGAGGCCCCACCGCCCGATATGGGCGGCGTTTGTCTCATAATTCTTATGTATTACTTCCAGGATGCTCTTTTGTTTACTGTCAAGGGCGCTTCGGGCGTTAGCGAGGGAAAAACACGAAGTCAACTGAAAACTGTGCTTCTGGGATTCTTTAAGTTCCAACTTGAAGTTGCTCATTTTGTGGACAATGTATGTCTCCTCCCAGACATGAGACCTTGGGAAAAACTGTTAGCTAAAGCATTGTTAATTCCATACGTAATATTACTATTTGTGTGTCTATACATTGTATATAAATGCATCGTGCTAGCGCGACCTAAGCCCAACACCGATGATCAAGAAAAGAAAGAAGACACATTTTTAATCAAACTATCTACTGGATTCATGTTATGTTTATTATTCACGTATCAAAAGCTTGCTACTACGTCACTCAGCCTGCTGAACTGTGTGCCTATAGGAGACAACGAAGTTCTCTTCATAGATGGCGCTGAGCAGTGCTACCAATACTGGCAGTACGGCGTCATGGTCTACACCGGATGCTGTATCGTGCCCTTCTGTTTTGTCTTAATGTTAGGGCCAGGCCTGCTCAAAGACGGCCTGATCGGTCTTCCTGTTTTTTTCCTCGCTTGTCTCCTACCTCTACCCTTTCTCATTCACTGGGTCATCCTAAGACTTGTGAAGAGAGGCAAACCTCTGCCAGAGGAACCGGAATCGTTCGGAGCAGAGGCACAGGCTGTGTATAAAGTGCTGCAGGGACCCTTCAAAGATATTCAGACTCGATATTTTGGACCGAAATGCTGGGCCGGTGTGCTTATACTCCGTCGCCTAATACTTGTTTTGTTATTTACATTCGTCAACAATATTTTAATCAGAGTGTTGAGTATGTTATTTGTATGTTTTCTGGTTTTACTTCAACATGTGCATGTGCAGCCTTACAAGGACCCACGTGGCAATTTCGCCGGAAGTGCTTCGGTGTCGGCCATGATGATCGTGGGGGGCATAAATCTCGTGAGAGCGGGATTTGAGGCAGCGGAGTACATCCCACAAGGGCCAAACAAGACGCTGATGAACGTGATGGCTGAGACTGAGAACGTTCTTATGCTCTGGTTTCCTTCACTCATTATGGGCGTGGTGCTACTCGCTCTACTCATCAAACTCATCATGCTCATGGCCGACTGCTTATCCAAGAAAAAAAACAACCAATCATAAAACATTCATACAGACATGCGCATCAAGGAACTTCCCCTAATTTGACTTAATTGTTTGGTAAATGGTGTTTTTATATAAATATTTATTTGTTGTTTTTTTTTATTTTGAAGAAGCACTCGACAGGTTATGCGTTTTCAGCCATTTAAATGTTGTTTATATATTAAAATTCTAAAAGAATATACCCGAATTTGCTCCAATAGGTCATGTATTATATGCCTTAACTTAAGCCTGTATTGTAAATGTAAATATTTTTCTTACATTATTTGCTACAGGGTATCCCCGTCTGCAGCCGGGTTTTTATACTCACATAATGTAAATAAAAGTTTGGGAGGAGGGAGAATATGGTACTGATTGGAGAATAGCTTGGGAGGAGAGAGGAGAATATGGTACTGATTGTGGAATAGCTTGGGAGGAGGGGGGAGAATATGGTACTGATTGTGGAATAGCTTGGGAGGAGGGAGGAGAATATGGTACTGATTGTGGAATAGCTTGGGAGGAGGGAGGAGATTTCAGTGCCGTAGCTAGGGGGGTTTCCGGGTTGCCCGGAACCCCCCCCCCCTTTAGTAGTTAATAGTTTCAACACAATGATTTCAACTATTTCATATGGTTTTCAATTTTGGAAACCCCCCCCCCCCCCTAACCCAATCCTAGCTACGGCACTGCAGAATATGGTACTGATTGTGGAATAGCTTGGGAGGAGGGGGGAGAATATGGTACTGATTGTGGAATAGCTTGGGAGGAGGGAGGAGAATAAGGTACTGATTGTGGAATAGCTTGGGAGGAGAGAGGAGAATATGGTACTGATTGTGGAATAGCTTGGGAGGAGAGAGGAGAATATGGTACTGATTGTGGAAAGCTTGGAATAGCTTGGGAGGAGGGAGGAGAATATGGTACTGATTGTGGAAAGCTTGGGAGGAGGGAGGAGAATATGGTACTGATTGTGCAATAGCTTGGGAGGAGGGAGGAGAATATGGTACTGATTGTGCAATAGCTTGGGATCAGTATTGTGGAATCACACACGAAAACAATGGATTGTTTTTAACTTAGCTTTATCTCATATGTATTCTGTATTGGCTACGATATATCGCCGTTGAAAGTTATGTTCAGTCTCTTGAGAACCCGAGCAATGTAAATGTTCATGTTTGTTTTCTTCTCATTTAAAAGCGGTAAACTTTAAATAAATAAGACATTTACTAACGACGAGGGGCCTGTTGAGTGGGAGGTGCGAGCACAGAAAACAAAGCGCACTGGAATGTTGAGCTGGTTTAAAGTCTTCTTTGTAAATACCAATAAGCATTTGATCAAGTATTGAAGAATTCACATACTTATAATCTCAGTATACATATCTCCCGATGAATAACATGTTCCATTGAGAACACAATGTGGCCAAAGTTGCCTATACAAATATGATGATATCACTGTTATTGTACTCAAGTATCTTGTCAGCAATGCTAGTATCTTTTGTCCCTACCTCCACGCCAAGCCCAGAAAAAGCAAAATAAAATTCCCTATTTTGATAAAACAATCTGACCACGATAAAAGAAAGATATTATTCTCATCTTCCCTGTGTCATAATTGAATTATATTACCTGAGTCGTATTTCTATTGTATCACTTGATAGGACATCTGTCATTTCACCCACAACATTAAGTCATTGTCTCCAGAGTCATATAATTCTCATGTCACCAGAATCATTTTGTTTTTATTTTATAAATCAATTTTAACATATCATAAACTTTTTCTAATTGAAAATAAAGCAGTACATTTCAGATTACTTCACCGCTCAAATTGCAAGACAAAAGAGTTTGAGTCAGCCGCTGATATCATATTTGTATATGCACATCCCACACTTAATTTATATAACTAAATGTGAATAGCCACTGGTAAATCAGTGCTATCGCAAAATGTACCAAAATATGCTCGCAATCTTCGGGATGAGAACATGCACCCCTTCTTTACTTTAAACACTGTAATGCCACAGTGTCCATAAAACGTACCATATATATATATATATATATATATATATATATATATATATATATATATATATATATATATATATATATATATATATATATATATATATATATATATATATATGGTTATATATATATATATGGTTATATATATGGTTATATTTATATATATATATATATATATATATAATTATATATATATAAAATGCTTGTTTATTAAGCCATGTTTAAAGCATATTTAACTTCGTGTTATGGGAACTTGGAGGAAAAGGGTGCACGTTCTCAACCAACTTATTATAATTATAGCAATGTGAAGTATAAATATTGTCATTAGTACTTTAATCGTTTGTTTTTAAGTCTTTCATAAAATATTAGATATTTATGCATGTTGCTGTAATTCATCTAAGTAATAAAGTTACCTATAAAGCCTTTTATTATCCCTTAAAAGAAAAAGTAGTAATGTTAGGTATAAAAGTTTGACATAATTGTTTCTTATGCTATTGGCAATAAGGCTGGCAGATCGTCAGGGTGACCTTCATGTACCTACTCAGCCGGCATAAACGTTTATCCACTTGGTGTCAATTGTGGTATCTTGTTAGTGTGGTTTGTTTAACAGGAAATGTAACTAAAATGAAGTGAATGTGGCTGTGCTATAATCGTCGAAGAATTGGAAGACGAATGAGACAGATTTGTTCCATGTCCCCCTGGCGGTTGATTGATTCCAGCTCAGCGGTGATCAATGTTACATTGATTTACATTCGCAGCAATCTAGATCATCTCCCGTCTCCAGACAGCCGGGTCGGGAACCCCTAACCTGGACACGGCCAAGCTAATTAACTGTGAACACAGATGTACCCCCGAGGCAAAGGTCACAGTTCCCATCCCGCCAACCCGCTCATGTCCATTCTGACCATAATGTGATTATCTTTGATGAGCAATAACTTTTCTCATCTTGCGGCTTGTTTGCTGCCATGTTTGCACTGCCCCACCAATTTCATAGCCTCCACTGCCATTCTGTTCCTCCTTGTCAGATAACATCGACATTCATTACAAGTTATGATGGAGCCATTGAATCCATTTTACTGTGCTGCTCGATCAGATCGTACAAATATTCATATAACATATGTTTTGATAAACCGTTTTCCAATTCATATATATATATATATATATATATATATATATATATATATATAATAATAATAATAATAATAAAAATTTATATAGCGCTGTATCAGACTATGTCTGCTCTATATATATATATATATATAATATATATATATATATATATATATATATATATATATATATATATATATATATATATATATATATATATAATTGCCAGTATATATCAGGTTTCATATAATGCAGAGACATGGTCCAAGTGTATATTGATATAAATCGATTCAGGACACCTCTCTAAGCAAGTGATAGAATCCCAAACAAATATTTTGGACATCACATATACAAGTTTACATAAGTATAAAAGTACAGTTTAGCTGAAGAAGATTTTAATAATATACCTGTTTATGTTTGTTTGGGGTTTGACTTCAGTTTCAACTTTATTTCAGTTATTTCATGACCAGACCAACTTGTTGCAGATAAAGTACTGCCCCACTGAATTGTCATAAGACAGGTTCTTGACATAACAACCCTTGGACCTCAGCTCCTATGAGAAATTGTAACATATATTCAATGCCGACACGGCCGGGAATCAAACCCACGACCTTTCATTCATTCCTGAGGAACTGGTGCTAATAGGCTTGGGATCTTCTCCAATGCACCACGGCCAATAATATTGTATTAAGCTTGAAATATGTTTAATAGATCTTAAATAACAATCTCTCATTTTTTAGCAGGCGACATTTAAGAATTAAAAGCATCTTTTATGGCAGTGTACGATTTTATAAATTTGTTGTTCCCATTTTAGATTATTTTGCTGAGAGCGGGGGAGCCTCGTTTCATTTGAATTATAGTCAAGGAAAATAAACATTGGTGATCCTAAAAGATGATCTAATATAATGTCAGGTCCGGATGTCTGACGCATGTCCCCGTGAGTTATTAGACGGAATTATTCCACTTTACAATCTTTAAATCAGAAGAGTTCCCATTACTGTTTATATGTATGCTTTGGCGGTCGCATTAACCTAAAGCATTTATAGATCAATTACAAACTATTCCTTATCTGCCAGTATGGACGAAATTGCCCCAGTTCGGAAAAATAACACATTGGCCAAGCTCTACAAAGCTGGGAAATACATTGCATATATTGAACGAGTGTGAGTCCACAACACGTTTATAATTACTTCTGAATTATAGGGGTTTACAGATGGTTTGGCATGGACCCACACGCGCACAGATACATATGATTTCCGATCTGAAATGTGCCTATATTTTAATGACATGATCTGACTGTAGATGAGGTGTTTTTCAGCGTAGAGTTACCCAATATGATCCAGTTATCGTGAAAATGCAATGTGCGTAATATATGAAATGAACAGAATGTGTTATTTTTATCTTCTTCTATTATCTTGCTGAATACTTGTACTTGTTATTGCTATATGTAGACTGGATATATATCCATGCACCCGACGGACCATTTTTTTGTGGTAAAAATGCTGACGTTTGGGAAAATAATTCTAGAGTCTGGAGGCAATGACCGAGAAGGTCCTTTCCTTATTGTTTCTATTAGAGAAAACAAGATCCAAACTGCCATTAGATCATGGCGTTCTACTGTTGAATTTGACAGTAAATAGATATTTTAGGTATTTTTATACATATTACAGTTTTGAATTATTTTTTACAACAAGCCATTCGGACAATATGGGAAAAGACGAATTATAGTTTGTACGTTCCCGTGAGATTTGACAGTGAACTCGACGAGACATCGCAAACAATGGATAACCGTATGGAATTGTGTGACGATTTCTCATTGGTCAGTTGGTCATGCAAACTTGTTCTTGCACAGTTGTCAAGGAGATCATGTTCATCGGCATAGTCTCTGAACCGAAACCTCTGAGGTTCAAGCATATGGACATACACATGTAAGTGCGGTTACAGACTGTCACCAATATATATTATATTCAAGATGTTTGAAAAAAATAGCTTAATAGAAATAATATCTAAATCTAAACTTCTAAAATTATATTTTACTCAAGGCAGCTTTACATGTGATTACAAACGTCTATATATTTGAGGGTACACTTCACTGTGTGACATTTGGCATTGCTTTCACCTACATTTCAAACTACTTATCCCCCAATATTCTCTGTGACACAGGATAAGGCGGTTTAGAGGACTTTTCCCATGGGGCATTACCTGTCAGACTTCTTCTTGCAGCTCACGCCAGAATTTGTCAGGATAGAGTAGAATAGCTCCAGATGATGAGAAGATCTGAATTAACTCTGAGCTGTACTGCAATGCCATGACATGTTTTTTTCCATATGCGAATATATCTGACTGTGGAGGTGAAACACCTTGGGAAGGAGAAGTTGTGGGGGTTTAGAAAGCTAATCATCTGTGAACAGTATAGCCAATACATTGTGGCTCTAAGTTGGCGGAATATTGCATCAAAACCTCCTAAAGGCCTAACATGCATGTAATGTACTTGATATCCTCCTTAATTTCCATATTATCGATTTCAATTTAGTCAAAGGGGAACATTCATACAGGTATATGTGCACCAATAAAATCTAATTATTTCTTTAAAGATATTTGTCACATTAGCTTCCTCTATTCAGCCAAGATTCACAACTTTGTAACCAAATGTGAATGAATTAATGGAACAAGAATAATATATTTAGAATATTTGAGATTGAATGAGTAATTGCTAAAATATTTCCAAAATATCCTCTATTGCAGATTACATATCTTCTGAGAGACTTGTATAATGTGTACACCAATGATGATTAGAGTTCACATTACAAAGCTAATTAGAGAGTGAACACTAATAAGATCTTAGATATTTATATAGATTCATGTTTATTTAATTAAGGAAAGTGTACAGACAATTTTAATAACAAAGGAGTCTATCAATATTACAAAATATTGATCTTTTAATCCAACATTGAGAATTTGCAATAGCAATATCCAATCAGTATAATCCTATATTGTCTGTAGATGGACATTAATGACTGACTCTAGTCTTAGTATTAATAAAAGCGAGATAATCAAACGATGTTGGACATATTAATTGATATCTCAGATCACAGCATGCAACAATATTGAAACAAACAAATGCTTAATACAAAAGGCATTTGCCTAAATAGAATACCTGTAAAATGGACCGAGTTCCTGTCTATCATAAAAGCAAGTATTTATGTATCATGACACTCCTTAACATTTTCATATCTGACATGAAATTAAATTTGCCTCCCACGTGAATGTTTATTTGTGGAAACTATTGGTTAGACGTCTATCTCAAATGTTAAAGGTCTAGGGTTTGATTCTGCCAAGTTATTCATTTGTGTGATAGAGAAAGTTGGGTACGTGCTACTGAGGCGGTTTACACTCCAACCAGTGTTGTATATTACATGTTAGGCAGTGTTGAGACATTTAAAACAAATTTCAACCATTTTGAATTAAGTGTCTCACAGTCTGGCCGGCTAAATTACATTTGATTCCAAACAAAATCTGTGAATGCGCTCTAAACACAACACTTTTTAATCCTCCCACTAGATTTGGATTCCAGATAGGCTTCTGCCAATCTTCTAATAACATGACATGATGATATGTGATAAAATACCGTACTTTATGTTGTTATGTCTGTGTTATTGTGCAAAAGAAAGAGCACTAAAAAGAGTAACGGCATTTTCTCAACTGATTGTTGAGTATAAATGACATCTAGTAATATGTGATTAAATCCAGGCGCAACCAATCAATAAATCTTGTTACCTAAGTTAACATTTGGTATCGTCCTCTTGTGAACGTGACCGACTATAAAAGACAAGGCAATTATTGGAAGACAGATTTTCCCTGAACTCAGGCAAATGTGAAAGGAAAAACAATTTCAAAGTGTTAGCTTACTGCCAAAATACTTTCATTTGACTTCCCGAGGTGTAACCGTAAAGCGGATAAAATTGAATAAAGACAAACTAAATCTCCACATTGGTTCATGGTACATGCATCTATCCAAGTGCTGCTATTAAAATAATTATTACGATTCTTTGCCATTTTAGGTGTCTCACATCTATGTATTAAAGGTCATTGGTTATTTTTCAATATTGACTTTGAGATATTTTTTGCTCTGTGAATGTTGAAATTAAAATCCTTCTTGATTTTTTCTTTCCATTGTCATGTTTCAAAAACATAACTCAATGTGCGTATAGACAATTTTAGTTAGAATTTTGTATAAGAAGGTTAGAAATCCGCTACTTCGTTATTTTTCTATTAGTATAAATTATAAAAAGTTTACTGTTCTATAACTTCCGGTTCCGGAATCTTTGTTTTTTTAAAGCCATTGTTCAATAATTAGCATCCGTCCTATGATCCTACTCATCACAAATTGTTTCCTCTAATTATATCTAAGTTTCTGAAGTTTAATTCATTCCTTTTTAACCTTTTTTGTTTTAACCATGGGTCAATAAATCAATTATTTTTTAATCGTTGTCACCATCACAAAAAATTAAATTTAGATTCTAATCAGATTCAATGCCAAATAAGTGTAAAATGTAGAATTTCGATTTATTCCAGGAGCAAACAATTAGTAGATTCATTTGGACTAGAGTGGGTTGTGTAGCAGCAAGAATTATTGCTCACTTCAATCTGTGAAAAGAATTGCTGAAAACAAAACCTAATCGTAATGAGTCCGTAAACAAGGCTTAAATGTTTATCTATTCATCACGACAGAGTGTAACACACCTACAAGCTCTACTTTAATTATTGTACTGAATACAAACACATTACCATGATAAATAGAGGCGCCAAACGCTTAGATTAATTTTCTCTCCTTATTGTTTATCTCTCACTTGCCTTATATTTTGTTTGAACAATCAACAATGATAAATATTTGTCAAGTTTCTTGTTTCTTGGTTTTTTATCTGCAAAACGTGTCATATAAGTTCTAAGTTTTAGTTATTAATTTAATTATATTTTATCATAAATTTTGATTAGATCAGAAAACGTGACACCATTCACGTCAAAATGTCATTCTGTAGTTTGATATGTGCCTGGAATTAAGATTAAAATAACATTCCAACAGCAATATTCCTAGATTATTTTGTGTCATCTGGACCAGATGCTGGTAAGAATGTGTTCTTACATGCTCCTGATAAAGTGAGAACAGTTGAGAACAGATTAGATAAATTATGTCAATTGTTTGTCTTCACACAATATATAAAAGATGAGCCGTTAGGTTGAATATCTCGAACAATGCAATCCAGAACATGTAATATGCAAGAAAAATAAATATGTGTTGATTAAATCACAATATATTCATAAAACGTTTATTTCAAATCTAACTTTGAAACTTGGGGTCTGTGATTTTTTTATTTGAAAGTATTGTTCTTCATAAAAATTAAGTTACTCACCCAGTAAATCGACTCCATTAGCGAATCTTTCATTCTGCACACAGACATAAGAAAGAATGTCAAATGCAGTCACCTCTGCGTGCTTGTTTGGAAATATAGATGGGAAACCTTTCCATATGCGACGAAATTGCATTTATTTCTGACTTCTGAGGTGAAGCACAGATAATTAACAGTCATGGCGGATTAAAATGTTAAATTGGCCATACCTACGAAAGCATTCGCACTATGTGTATTACTTGTGAAATCTGTAGCCTAGTTGCGAAATAGCTAAACCAAGATGCCCGAATGTTGGTAGAATATCGCATCAAATCCCTTAAGGCCTTATGTGTCATGGTCAATTAGGACAGAAACATTTAGCGTTGAATCTGAGACGTGTTTTATATCAGGAATGATGTTTTATTATTGCTATTCTGAAATCATTTCTGGAATTCTTACTTGGTGATTGTGAACAAAAGTTAAATTTGACGGCCCTAAGTATCATGCAAACATTTAATGTCAAGTAGCGAAGAGTTAAGCCGACCCCACTTGCACAGCTAGTAGAACATAGGATCTGTGTCTTCGATGGTTATATAATTGGAGGACGGGAGGTGGTGGGTTCGACTCCCACTGCCGGCAGTGTTGCTTTCACACTGGTTATAGAAGTGGAGGATGGGAGGTGGTGGGTTCGACTCCCACTGCCGGCAGTGTTACTCTCACACTGGTTATATCAGTGGAGGACGGGAGGTGGTGGGTTCGACTCCCACTGCTTGCAGTGTTACTTTCACACTGGTTATATAAGTGGAGGACGGGAGGTGGTGGGTTCGACTCCCACTGCTGGCAGTGTTACTTCCAAACTGGTTATACAAGTGGAGAACGGGAGGTAGTGGGTTCGACTCCCACTGCTGGCAGTGTTACTTTCACACTGGTTACATAAGTGGAGGACGGGAGGGGGTGAGTTCGACTACCACTGCTGGCAGTGTTACTTTCACACTGGTTATATAAGTGGAGGACGGGAGGTGGTGGGTTCGACTCCCACTGCTGGCAGTGTTACTTTCACACTGGTTATATAAGTGGAGGACGGGAGGTGGTGGGTTCGACTCCCACTGCTGGCAGTGTTACTTTCACACTGGTTATATAAGTGGAGGACGGGAGGTGGTGGGTTCGACTCCCACTGCTGGCAGTGTTACTTTCACACTGGTTATATAAGTGGAGGACGGGAGGTGGTGGGTTCGACTCCCACTGCTGGCAGTGTTACTCCCAAACTGGTTATACAAGTGGAGAACGGGGGGTGGTGGGTTCGACTCCCACTGCTGGCAGTGTTACTTCCAAACTGGTTATACAAGTGGAGAACGGGAGGTAGTGGGTTCGACTCCCACTGCTGGCAGTGTTACTTTCACACTGGTTACATAAGTGGAGGACGGGAGGGGGTGAGTTCGACTCCCACTGCTGGCAGTGTTACTTTCACACTGGTTATATAAGTGGAGGACGGGAGGTGGTGGGTTCGACTCCCACTGCTGGCAGTGTTACTTTCACACTGGTTATATAAGTGGAGGACGGGAGGTGGTGGGTTCGACTCCCACTGCTGGCAGTGTTACTTTCACACTGGTTATATAAGTGGAGGACGGGAGGTGGTGGGTTCGACTCCCACTGCTGGCAGTGTTACTTTCACACTGGTTATATAAGTGGAGGACGGGAGGTGGTGGGTTCGACTCCCACTGCTGGCAGTGTTACTCCCAAACTGGTTATACAAGTGGAGAACGGGGGGTGGTGGGTTCGACTCCCACTGCTGGCAGTGTTACTTCCAAACTGGTTATACAAGTGGAGAACGGGAGGTAGTGGGTTCGACTCCCACTGCTGGCAGTGTTACTTTCACACTGGTTACATAAGTGGAGGACGGGAGGGGGTGGGTTCGACTCCCACTGCTGGCAGTGTTACTTCCAAACTGGTTATACAAGTGGAGAACGGGAGGTGGTGGGTTCGACTCCCACTGCTGGCAGTGTTACTTTCACACTGGTTATATAAGTGGAGGACGGGAGGTGGTGGGTTCGACTCCCACTGCTGGCAGTGTTACTTTCACACTGGTTATATAAGTGGAGGACGGGAGGTGGTGGGTTCGACTCCCACTGCTGGCAGTGTTACTTTCACACTGGTTATATAAGTGGAGGACGGGAGGTGGTGCGTTCGACTCCCACTGCTGGCAGTGTTACTTTCACACTGGTCATACAAGTGGAGGACGGGAGGTGGTGGGTTCGACTCCCACTGCCGGCAGTGTTGCTTTCACACTGGTTATACAAGTGGAGGACCGGAGGTGGTGAGTTCGACTCCCAATGCAGGTTTTAAGGCTCGAAAGTTCACCTGATATGGCGATAGTTGCTTAAAAGGTCGTAAAAACACCATTTCGCTTTTTTCCTCACAAGAGTCAAGACTACAAAAATGTCACTTTAAAATAAGCGTCAAATCTTTATCAATTTCTTTTGGGTTTTGATCACGCAGACGAAGGCATATTTATATCCCGCATAGTATAACGCTACATGAATAGTTGAAGTTATGGTCCCACATATCAAATAGTAGACTCAGGTCGGAGGTACTTCTCTTACTTTATCCTCCTGAAGTGAAATCAGCCATATTCACACAAGTGTAGAGGCACCATTAGGATATTTAACATGTGAATACCCATCTGAACAGAGCTCCCTTCTCTCATGTTAAAACGTACTCATCTTCACGACATTCTTTGTCCAAAAATCTCGCCCCTTGCATTAATGAAATGAATGGAAAGTAAAACGGGACAGAAACTTGCCCTTGGAGAATGCACATGCCCTGGTAGTGATTTGTTATATTGGCATGTACCAGGGAAATTGGAAGATATGACACACATTTCATTACATACGTCCTGAAGCGTGCAGTCAATATTTATCTATCACTGTTAAATGAGGCCCACCTTCCCTATTATCGCCCTTGCTTCAAACCAGGAAATTAATTATTCAAATATTGACCAATGAGCATGTGGATAATGTTACTACATCATGGGAAATCCTATATGCCCAAAAGACCTCTTATCTGAACTGATTTAGTTTACAACTTTGTGATGATATTACTTTAAAGTTTCCCATACTTGTCATTTCATAGTTAGCTTTCCTCAGAGATTAGTTACAAAATCAGGGATAATGATGATGTACTCATTTTTTAAAGTTTGATATTTTATTACATAAATCAACAAACTTTTTGTGAAGAAAATGTGATACTAACTCATAGTAATTACATAATAATAATAATAATAATAATAATAATAATAATAATAATAATAATAATAATAATAATAATAATAATAATAATAATAATAATAATAATAATAATAATAATAATAATAATAATAATAATAATAATAATAATAATAATAATAATAATAATAATAATAATAATAATAATAATAATAATAATAATAATAAAAATAATAATAATAATAATAATAATAATAATAATAATAATAATAATAATAATAATAATAATAATAATAATAATAATAACCAAAAAGACTTAAACAGCAATGATGCAAGACAAGTCTGTTCATACCACTGTTATGTTTTGAACATAATGTCATAATGAATATAATGTCATAATGCCACAGTTTGTTGTCCTCGACGTGATCTGAAATCGAATCTTCAATCACCTTTTATAATCACATATCCATGGCATTTTTGAAAGAAATGTGAACCATTTTCATGAACTTTCCAACAAAGATAAGCCATTGACATTGCAAATTTGAGAATATTTAAAATCAAATATGATATTTTGTTTTGTTTTGCACGACATTTAACAATTGATATATTATTTTACTTCTCAAACTTTAAAAAAGTTTTTCACGTTTCTTTTTCATTATCATATATCAATCGCATTAATTTCAAATATTCAATGTCATATTAGGAAAAGGCCAATCAAAGCAATATAACAAAGATGATAAAAACCAAGACTGATTATTTTTGTCTCTATACAACATTCGTGAATGCGCATATTAGCACCAGTTCATCTATGGTGATCCAAAGGTCGTGGGTTCAATCCGTGGCCATGCCGCGAACAAGGTGGGTTGTCATGTCAAGGACCTGCAACATAAGAATTCATTGAGGTAGCACTATATCTGCGACAAGTAGGTCTCATCACGAAATGACTGAAATAATGTTGTAAGTGATGCTCATATGTACTCACATGTGCCAAGATCACCTCTTGGAAATTGTGTCAATGCCTTCAATAAAGGTCTTCGATTTCAAAGTTGTTTAACCACTATTTACAATATAGAACTATAATTTCTATATTCTAAAAAAATATCTAATATTCCAATCATTATTTTAATTGTCAAACAAAACAGCAATTTGAATAAAAAAATATGTGTAGTAATAATCGGATGTGTGAACTGTGATTTGCCCACTATTTTTGACATGTGAAAGTGACCACACACCCCACTAATCTGAGTACTAATCTCAGAAAGCAAGCATTCCCAGCAGGATGCCAGCTCATATTTTAATCTCTTCCGTTGGTACCCTGACTTTCCTCTTTTTGTCAGGTATTTGGGCTTAAGGGAAAAACATGTAATGGATATCTTAATTGGTAATATTTTATGATGAATATGAGACACCTCATGATCTAGTGCTCATGTTTCATCTACATCTCGGCATCCTAAATATCAAATTATCTTTTTATTTACAAGTCATAAATGTTTTGTGCAACTTGATGAAAAGTCTGAAGTTTAAAACATGCCTTCAAGAACCGGATCATATAATATGCTTGATAGGCTTATACAATGCGAGAATAAGGTTGGTAGAATTCCTGTAAATAGATTCTAAGAATTGTGATTATTGATAGAAATACTATTTCATTAACTTTCTCTCAAACACAAACCATTAATATCTTTAAAGCACTTATAAGATTTTCTTTTAAGATATATAATATTCAAGAGTAAATACGGTGTGTTTCTTTGACGAAATTTGACAAATTGTGGAAATAATCTCTTTTAAACTTTTAGAAGTGTTTGTTTCAGTTTTCCACACCACCCATTATTTCAGAGGGCCACTCGTCTATCACATCAAGACGAAGAGGAAACAGAAGGAGAACATCATATTCGTTACTGGAAAATTAGTTTGGTGTGGTGCAATTTGTGACTTTTATCTCAATGTGGAAGGGAGTGGGATATTATGCAATATCTAACTATCACGTGTTGCATCTTTATTAAGACAAATCATCCACATTATTAACCTCCATTTAGTCACAGGGGCACATTCCCTTAGGGATAGGGGCACATCTATCTATCAACCATAGGGGTTCCTTTATTCAAGAATAGTGACACATTTATTCAGGAATAGGAGTACATTCATTCTGGTATTGGGACACATTCATACAGGAATGATTGTACATTTATTCAGGAATAAATGCACATTCATTCAGGAATAAATGCATATTCATCCAGGAATAGGGGCACATTCATTCAGGAATGGGGCCACATTCATTCGGGAATATGCCACATTCATTCAGGAATGGGGGCACATTCATTCAGGAATGTGCCACATTCATCCAGGAATAGGGGCACATTCATTCTGGCATTGGGACACATACAGGAATGATTGTACATTCATTCAGGAATAAATGCACGTTCATCCAGGAATATATAGGGGCACATTCATTCCGGAAAGGGGGCACATTCATTCCGGAATGGGGGCACATTCATTCAGGAATGGGGGCTCATTCATTCAGGAATGGGGCCACATTCATTCAGGAATGTGCCACATTCATTCAGGAATGGGTGCACATTCATTTAGGAATGGGGCCACATTCATTCAGGAATGGGGCCACATTCATTCAGGAAAAGGTACTCATTCATTCCGGAATGGGGGCACATTCATTCAGGAATGGGTGCACATTCATTCAGGAATATGGGGCATCATTATGTTAATCTGGAATAGGGGCAGAGTTATGTTAATCTGGAATAGGGGCATCATTATGTTAATCTGGAATAGGGGCAGAGTTATGTTAATCACAAAACTGGCTGGCGACCTGAATGAAATACTTAATGAATAAACATGTATAGATATTTATCACTATGATTTCGTCTGGGAAAGAGAAACATTTTGTGTTTTTCTGGTTATGAACCCTCTTATCTTTGCCTTTTATCTTATATTTGCGTTGATTGATTCTTCCAAGAAACACCAATGAGGTCAAATAATCCGGGAACCTCGGATCTGAAAAAACATATTTCATTATTCATTGAAACAAAGGTAACAATGGAAGTGATCCGATATATTCCATTAGTTATTTTTTGCAGTGTTGTTTTATTTATTTGGAATTATGAGTTTTACATCCCACTAATTATTCCAGTCTGCGTGGGGCTCTTTGTATTCAACTACTGAAGTAGGATGCTTTCATCATTCTGTCAATCTAAATCACCATGAGACAACCAAATACATAAAATATGATTTTTATCACAGTAGGTTTGGACGGTTTATTTATTTTTATCTTTATATCCGTATAAAGCTCCTTCTCTTTTATGTTATCTTATTATAGCTAATCATATTTTACTGCAGTGTCCCCTGTTCTTTTTATTCTGTTTTTGATGGAACAAAGTGATTTGCTGTTATTATGAGAACTTCTCAATTTGTGCGAGACTTTATGTCTCATACAAGGACCGCAGCAAATAGCAATTGGAACTCGGTTGGTTACTCCTCACGGATATATCCAGTGTCATGACGCTCCTCATGCTAACATGAGTGACTAGTGAAATGCTTGCTTGTAAATTGCGCATTTCAACAGAGAAGATAAGGCAAACTTCTCAGGAGATAGACAAGATGATACAGATTCTCATGAGACCGATGTATACAGTATATAGTGGCAGTTACAAGGATCTCTTAATGTTTGAATGATTCTGCTGATTTCATTGCAGATTGTCATGGAATATATTTCGCAAAAATACTGGTTTAGTAGAGATTTGAGAGTATGTTGAATAATTGTCTGTGACTCACTTATAATTGTCTTTTCCCAAGGTTCTTCAATGAAAAACACGTTTTAGTTACACATGATTACTTATGACACCTCGTGACTCCTCATGACACCTCGTGACCTCTCATGACACCCTGTGACACCTTATGATACCTCGTGTCACCTCTCCTTGGTCCTCATGACAGAAAATATGTTACTCTCTCGTGATCCCTGAACATAAAATACAGGTGACTGAGTACTTTGCCCGATAACAAGGATTGTAACACAAGAATAATTTCTGTGAAGTTGAGGAGAAGAGATCTATTACCAAGATTTCTATAGTTTGGCCTTGTTGAGTATAATGTTTGTAGTTTCGATTTTAAAACCTGACTATGATGCTGCAAGATAACTATTGTTGTTGTATTCTATCTCAGATACTGATTTATAAATTGTTGA
Organism: Amphiduros pacificus; assembly: GCA_949316495.1. NCBI lineage: Eukaryota > Metazoa > Annelida > Polychaeta > Phyllodocida > Hesionidae > Amphiduros > Amphiduros pacificus. Next base: position 6,407,736 of record OX439004.1, read on the forward strand.
ATAACGTGTTGATCCTTAAGGAACGCTAAATTGACATGGGAAACTAAGTCAAAGAGTGTGACTGGAACTAATCCTATTAATGAATAGATTATTCTCTCTCATGAACAAACTTCATGAGGATCATATGATATATTTTAATATTCAAATTTAAGAATAAATGAATATTTTCAGTCATGACAGTTGGTAATTTATTTTTCACAGAGAATTATATTTACATATTTTTGAGGATATCCCTCGGATTGTAACATTTATATTTACATATATAAGAATAATTTTGTCAAATGTACTTTTTTTCTCGTAGTCCTTTATCTACAAGGACAACGCGAAATAGCAGATTGCCTATGACTATGGGTATTGGGGACACGTTGTTTCTCATCAGGAAATGTTGCCAGACACCTTATATAAGTTCTCAAAGTTGGAATTAAAGGGAAACTTTCACTTCTCTGAAGCATTTTTGTAGTATGATGGAGAATTATAACGCACATTGATCTGTGGCTCTGTTAGTATGACCGCACAAGGGAAACATGTTTTTGGGAGAAAAATAGCTCTTTTAAATGCACGTGCTAGAAAAAAAAGAATGACGTCATCGTGCGGCAATTACCTACTTACATAAATAATTAGTAAACAAACAACAATGCAACCAAAATAGCGGTGTCACGATTTTCGGCCTTAGAAATGACGCACTATAGAATGGTTATGTGCGACGGAAAGAACATGAAAAATGTGACATTTTGGTGTAAAAGTTTTATAAAAGTTGAAAATGATTGCAGCTCAAGTTGCACGTGCAATAAATCCCCCACGATGACGTCATAGGCACAGATTGCAATAAATGATCATAATTTATGGGGGTTGAAAGATTAGTTTTAAATGTCGATTTGTGTTTCCTTGGTTACTGATATAATTATTTTGTCTATGAATTTCAATGTATTTACACATATATGATCATTTAATAATGTAATTTATATAATTTATTTTACTAGAAAGTATCTCTTTAAAAATACAGCCTGAAGCAGAGATTATCTAATGTCAATGTGAAACTATGACAGATCCTAGCTTCGGATAGAGAGCTAATTTGGAGCTAAATATATAAAGAAACGAAACCACTAATATTGACAAGACACGTGTATTCAAAATGAGATATGTAAAAAGTATTTAAAAGTTTTTATTTAATTATTCCCTTTATGTTGCCATTTAGAATCTAAATCTATCCTAAAGGAAGGTTTGTTTTCCAAAAATCATGTAGGAATCACGATCCTGATTAACATACCTTATTTTCATTGCATATTTCTCACGACACATGTTTATCCCTACATTAATACTTGAAATATGATATATTTGTCATCGAGATTATTAGATATCTTTAAGGAAATGTTCCTGACACCTTATAAATGCAAATCATTACTTGAAATATAATATTTGCGGCAGGCGTTTAATCAACTTCAATTCATTGTTACATACAGCAATATTAACTGTGGGATGAGGGCTCTCCCGACTCTTCCATTGAATGAATGTATCATTGAACACATTGACGTTGCAAGCAAGTTAAGCATAGTTGCGTGAGGCTACGAGATGCACATTTCTTTCAACACTGAATATTAATAATAATAATAATAATAATAATAATAATAATAATATAATAATATAATGATTTATATAGCGCTATATCAGACTAAGTCTGCTCTAACCTTAGGCCATAGACAGTTTAGCCAGTATTTGGAGTATTAGCCAGTATTTGCTCTAAAACTGTATTGACGTTGGGAGCAAGATAAACATGGTGACGTCATACAGGAAAGTGTCATCATAGTGACGTCAGACAAGAACGTGTTGTCATAGTGGCGTCATGGTAACATCATAAATTATGTTAATATGATCATTTGGAAACTATGCTATTACCTTTGATAAAATTCCTCCCTCTGTTCTCCTTGAAATACCAGTTTTTGGCTATATTGATTAATAATAAAAGGAATGTATGCCATGTCCCTTCCACCTTTCCTAATATTTCATCTTTTTCTTTGAAATGAGCTCAAGATCAAGCAGATTGGTACAGCGGATGCTCTGTTTGAATTAATTAATGACTTTATTATTATTATTATTATTATTATTATTCTTATTATTATTATTATTCTTATTATTATTATTATTATTATTATTATTATTATTATTATTATCATTATTATCATTATTATCATTATTATCATTATTATTATTATTATTATTATTATTATTATTATTATTATTATTATTATTATTATTATTATTATTATTATTATTATTATTATTATTATTATTATTATTATTATTATTATTATTATTATTATTATTATTATTATTATTATTATTATTATTATTATTATTATTATTATTATTATTATTATTATTATTATTATTATTATTATTATTATTATTATTATTATTATTATTATTATTATTATTATTATTATTATTATTATTATTATTATTATTATTATTATTATTATTATTATTATCATTATCATTATCATTATCATCATTATCATTATCATTATCATTATCATTATTATCATTATCATTATCATTATCATTATCATTATTATTATCATTATCATTATAATTATTATTATTATTATTATTATTATTATTATTAATATTAATATTATTATTATTATTACTACTACTACTACTACTACTACTACTACTACTACTACTACTACTACTACTACTACTACTACTACTACTACTACTACTACTACTACTTCTACTACTACTACTACTACTACTACTACTACTACTACTACTACTACTACTACTACTACTACTACTACAACTACTACTACTACTACTACTACTACTACTACTACTACTACTACTACTAGATCTGTCTGCAGCATTCGACACTATTGATCATGACATACTGTTTGACAGATTACACTCTCGGTGCAATGTCAGAGGTCATGCTCTAGATTGGATTAGGTCATACCTAAAGGATAGAAAACAATGCGTCAAGGTGGGACTGCAGAGGTCCGCCCCCAAGCCATTAAAATACGGTGTCCCTCAGGACTCTGTACTAGGACCAATACTTTTCACAATATACATGTCTCCCATGGCTGATATTCTGAAGAAATATAATATGAGTTAACATATTTACGCTGATGACACCCAAATCTACATTCCTATTGACCATTCAACTCAGAGAAATGGAGAGATCAGTAAAATCAGGCTTGAAAAATGTGTTGACGAGGTCAGAGCATTTCTGATTTCAAATAAAATGAAGATAAATGATAGTAAAACAGAAATGCTACTGTGCACGGACGTGCGAGACACCAATACCTACCTACCGTCATCCATTAGGGTAGGGGACTCGTCCATATTACCATCAGCCAATGTCGTGGACTTAGGCGTCACATTAGATCCAAATATGACCCTAAAGGCCCAAATCAAAAAAATGTGTAAAACAGGTTATTATCACATCAGGAACATTTCTGCCATTAGGCAATGTCTCGATGAAAAGACAGCAATCACCCTAATCCATGCCTTTGTAACATCTACTTTGGACTATGGAAATGGACTACTATCTGGTCTACCAAACTCTGAAATTAGGAAATTGCAATATGTGCAGAACGCTGCAGCGAGAGTCGTTGGTAAACTTAGAAAATTCGATCATATATCAGGTAAACTTAGAGAACTGCATTGGCTGCCAATACATGCCAGAATAAAATTTAAAGTTCTCCTAATGACCTGGAAGGCATTAAATGGCAAGGCACCTCCGTACCTGCGGGATATATTACATGTGAAACAAGGTGAACGAGACCTCAGATCAAATGATGGTACCTACCTTTGTGTACCTAAAACACGCTTAAAGACTGTGGGTGATAGGGCTTTTTCATCTATTGGCCCCCGACTCTGGAATAAGTTACCATCTAACATTAGGGTTAGTACTACTGTCGACTCCTTTAAGAGTAGACTCAAAACTCATCTTTTCAGAACATATGTTCTGGGCTTAGCGCTATGAACAGTCATGACTGGTATCAGCGCGATATAAATTTTATTATTATTATTATTATTACTACTACTACTACTACTACTACTACTACTACTATTATTATTATTATTATTATTATTATTATTATTATTATTATTATTATTATTATTATTATTATTATTATTATTATTATTATTATTATTAAATACAATGTAATACAATACTAAACTTTACCAAAAATTAGTCCATCATCAATATTCCTGATTTTGTAACTAATCTCAGAGGAAAGCTAACTATGAAATGACAAGTATGGGAAAGGATTTTATAAAGAACAATATCAACTTGAGAATTATATCATCACGAAGTTGAAAACCAAATCAGTTCAGATAAGAGGTCTTTTGGGCATATAGGATTTCCCATGATGTAATAAAATTATCCACATGCTCATTGGTCAATATTTGAAGGAGAGGCAGAGATATCTGTACACATAGAGGCAGTATGCAGCATTGACTGACTCTGGCAGTGTTTAAGATGGGATAAAGGGGAGGCAGAGATAACTGTACACAGAGAGGCAGTACACAGCATAGACTGACTCTGGCAGTGTTTAAGATGGGATAAAGGGGAGGCAGAGATAACTGTACACAGAGAGGCAGTTCACAGCATTGACTGACTCTGGCAGTGTTTAAGATGGGGTGAGGGGAGGCAGAAATATCTGTACACAGCGAGGCAGTACATAGCATTGACTGACTCTGGCAGTGTTTAAGATGAGTTGAGGGGAGGCAGAGATATCTGAACACGGAGAGGCAGTACACAGCATTGACTGACTCTGGCAGTGTTTAAGATGGGATAAAGGGGAGGCAGAGATAACTGTACACAAAGACGCAGTACACAGCATTGACTGACTCTGGCAGTGTTTAAGATGGGGTGAGGGGAGGCAGAGATATCTGAACACAGAGAGGCAGTACACAGCATTGACTGACTCTGACAGTGTTTAAGATGGTGTGAGGGGAGGCAGAGATAACTGTACACAGATAGGCAGTACACAGCATTGACTGACTCTGACAGTGTTTAAGATGGTGTGAGGGGAGATAACTGTACACAGAGAGGCAGTACACAGCATTGACTGACTGTGGCAGTGTTTAAGATGAGTTGGGAGTCTTGAGTGAGCCATTTTTGTTGCTTAAGAGGAAGCAAAAGGGTAAAAAAACTTTTTGAAACGTGAATGATGAATTTATTTGAAGTTATTTTTACCTGTCTAGACTATAAATATTGGACTTCATAAGAACAAATATTAATTTGAAGTCAGCCTTCGTCTGATAAATATTTGCTTACGTTATGATGAGATATTTTCGAATGATAGCAATAAGTAGAATTGGGAAATATTTTCAAAAACCATATGCCCAAATCTACAGAGTAATTTATTAGAATATTTGAGTATAGCATACCAAGGTACTTTGTGCTCACCCTCTTGGTCCCCTCAACATAGCAGTGGTGTGAAACCCTCCCTCTGCTCTGCTTTGGGAGTTAAAAGATTCCCGTTTGGCATACATTTAACGAACAAAAACTTTTATGACTCCAGCTCCAGTTAAGTGTGGCACAAGAGTGTCTTAAAAGCTATATCTTTGTGAGCAGATGACAAAGTGAGAGGCAACAAATAGCCCTGGTGATTCAAGAATTCATTTAAGAAGCAATGTGTGAACACAGACACTTTTGTGGCCGGTGATTATCCGGCGTTGCTATGCACGGTCACGCTGCAGGTCTCTCTCGCTAAAAACCCCAACACAATGAAAAGAGGGGGAATCGAAGCGGCCATTGTCATTTCTCTTTATCAATCCTGGGTGTCACACTTACTGAAGCCAGATTACAGACGGGTAGACTTGAGAAATAGCATTCATTCATCCATATTTATCATCTTCACAAAGACTCTCAATAACATTCCATAACCAAACTCTATGGAACAAAAAAGAATGAAAGGCTTGAATTTTCGCAAGCATATTTGTTTGATTAAGTTGTCACAGTAATAAAGAGGAGAAATGAATAATTCATTGAAGAAGACAACTTTGGCGAGAACAGGAAAATGTAATCTTGGCTGTTGTATTTCTTTAGTTGGCAACTCTATCAAGCTTCCCCCAAGTTTCTCCTTGCAAATATTTACGCACATAACAGCACCAAGGAGATATGGCTCCAAAGATATTACTCTCAACACAGAAGCCAATTCTATGAAATAATGAAACAATTAACAAAACGGACCTTATAATGCAGGAAGCACGGCAATATTTATTACACGAAATGACCAAATGAAATATAATAATTCAGATAATTATGGCGGTTATGACAACAATCCCTGGCAGGTGTCTGAGAGGCGTCAGAGACCTACACAGTGCCAGGCAGGTGTCTGAGATGCGTCAGAGACCTACACAGTGCCAGGCAGGTGTCTGAGATGCGTCAGAGACCTACAGAGTGCCAGGCAGGTGTCTGAGATGAGTCAGATAGGTTCACAGTGTCAGGCAGGTGTCTGAGATGCGTCAGAGACCTACAGAGTGCCAGGCAGGTGTCTGAGATGTGTCAGAGACCTACACAATGCCAGACAGCTGTCTGAGATGCGTCAGAGAGGTACACAGTGCCAGGCAGGTGTCTGAGATGAGTCAGAGACCTACGCAATGCCAGACAGGTGTCTGAGATGAGTCAGAGAGGTACACAATGCCAGGCAGGTGTCTGAGATGCGTCAGAGAGGTACACTGTGCCAGGCAGGTGTCTGAGATGCGTCAGAAACCTACACAATGCCAGACAGGTGTCTGAGATGTGTCAGAGAGGTTCACAGTGCCAGGCAGGTGTCTGGGATGAGTCAGAGAGGTACACAGTGCCAGGCAGGTGTCTGAGATGCGTCAGAGAGGTACACAGTGCCAGGCAGGTGTCTGAGATGAGTCAGAGAGGTACACAGTGCAGGCAGGTGTCTGAGATGCGTCAGAGAGGTACACAATGCCAGGCAGGTGTCTGAGATGCGCCAGAGAGGTACACAGTGCCAGGCAGGTGTCTGAGATGAGTCAGAGAGGTACACAGTGCCAGGCAGGTGTCTGGGATGAGTCAGAGAGGTACACAGTGCCAGGCAGGTGTCTGAGATGCGTCAGAGCGCGCACGTGTGTGTATGTATGTGTGTGTGCGTGCGTGTATGTATTTGTGTGTGAAAGTTATCCTGTTGGAATGAATATACTTTGGAGAGTCATATACAAAGATTGTTTGATTTATGTGTAAACTCTTACTGGCTATTTATTGGGGTAGAGGGACAGATAGGTAAACATCTTGTTTGACCGAGCTGCATGGCTGGCATTTTATTGTTTGGGTCAATTGCAAGGTCAATAAAGGTCCTGGTTAGATGTATGATGTATAGATAGAGAGTGAACAGGAACTGACTCAACCAAGCCAAAGGATTACTGCTTTCAGAACATGTTTAAGCCATATGTGTCATTTGAAACTTTTTAAACTTGCTGAAAGAAATGATTGCTGGTGTTTACGACCTTTCTTTTGTTCGACTGTGGGGAATAATTCTGACCCTTGTTTGACCTAAGTAGCCCCACAAGAAGTCGGCCCCAGTCGCTTTATAAGGGCTCAAAATTCACGACATCGCCCTTGAGATGGCGAATTGACCATGAAAGCCAAACATGGGTTAAAAAGAAAAAGTAAAAAGTAGGTAATTTTATTGATATCGCACAGTCGAACAGACACGTTCGAAGAGGTTACAGTCGAAAAGTTGAAAAGTTGAAAGGTCGAATAGGGAATGGTCGAAAAGCCAGTTATACCAACGAGGCTATGATCGTCACAAGTAGGAACATAACAAACTTTAAAATAAGAATAAATCAAACAGGAAATGCATGATTAAAGGATAGGCCCAAACTGATTCACACATTATGATTTAAAGAGATACTTTTTAGTAAAAACAATTTTAGAAATTACATGATTAAATGATCATATATGCGTAAATACATTAAAATTCACAGACCCAAAAAAGATATCAGTAACCATGGAAACACAAACCCACATATAAAACTAATCTTGCAACCCCTATAGAATATTATAACAAAACATACCGAGTCGGGAAGCTGGGTGAGCGGATTCAGTGAGTTGGTGATTGCAGAAGGGTATCTGTCCGCCATCACCAACGAACTGAATCCGCTCACACAGCTGACCCGACGAGGCATGTTTTGTTTTTATACCTCAGACAACTACTGTATTTTTAAAAAATTATACATGAAACAAGATATTTATCGTTAAAAACATTTGTAAACAAAGCGCACCTCATTTGACCCCGTCACGTGACCCGAAAATGGCGCATACAGCCATAGACTGGTTGCCGCCATCTGTGTATATACACGATGTTCTTGACACTCGATGGGGGACCAGTCTAAAGATGGCCGACGCAAAATAGTTCCAACTAATCAATACGTTACAAATAATCGGCATGCTCGTATTCATTCGAAATCGCATCAATACGCGCATCACTGAGGTATAAGATCATTTATTGCGATTAGTGGCAATGACGTCATCGTGCAGGATTTAATGCACGTGCAACTCAAGCTGCAATGATCTTCAATTTTCATAAATTTAGTCATAACTTTGTAAATACTAGTCCGATTGACATAGTTTTTACACCAAAATAACACATTTTTCATATTCTTTCCGATGCAGATAACCATTTTATAATGCGTCCATTTTAAGACCGAAAATCGTGACACCAGTATTTTGGCTGCATTGTTGTTTGTTTACTAATTATTTCTGTAAGTAGGTAATTGCCGCACGATGACGTCATTCTTTTTTTTCCAGCACGTGCATTTAAAAGAGCTATTTTTCTCCCAAAAAACATGTTTCCCTTGTGTGGGCATACTAACAGAGCCACAGATCAATGTGCGTTATAATTCTCCATCATACTACAAAAATGTTTCAGAGAAGTGAAAGTTTCCCTTTAAATGTGTTCATGGTCCATTTTGGCAAGTGCAATTTGGTAGCACAAGGACATTTTTGTGTAAATGCGCGTGTTTGGATTTGTGCAATAAGGCTTTTATACCTGAGCAAAATAAATCATCAACATCCAGATTAACGAAAAAAGATATTCAGGAGTTTTATTTTGGATGCTTAAATGATAATCACAAAGTTCCTCTGTCGTGATCCAAAGGTCGTGAGTTCGATCCCCAGCCGTGCCAAGATTGAATTCATGATACAATTTCCCATATGAGCTGAGGCTTAACCCGTTGTCCTTGTAAATCTGTAACCGGGTGGGTTGTCAAGTCAAGTACCTGCAACGTGACAATTCACTGAGGCAGCCCTATATTAGGTCTCATCACGAAATGACTGAAATAATATTGAAAGTGATGTGAACCCCCCCCCCCCCCCCCCTACCAGAGGCACGTGCATGTTGCCTCCTGGTGTAGTTGGAACACACAAACTGATGACGTTTTCCACACAAGATGATCTGTTATTTAAGAGACAAGTCCCATAACACAATGTGCTGTATACCTCGGTCTTTTAAATACTTTTAACAGAGCAAAGCGTTGCATATTTTCACGGAAGTTTATCACAAATGGAGACAAGTGCAAAGCGCTGGATTTTTGACCACAGAGACTTTTGACCAGAGACCTTTGACCACAGAGACAGCTGTGGTTTGTGGTGACAAGGTCACTTATCAGACCTATCAGACACATCCACGATGCCCAGAGCGACCCCACACGGTCCTACCCATCAATATCCACCAAGCAGACAACCTTCCAACTGACATTAGATTAAAGAATCAATTGTTCCAATGCCTGAATCCATTGTTGCCTCGTCGACAGGAGCGGAATGTTTGTACCTTCTGCAACACTCCATTAGCGACAACAGGTTCTGTGAGAAAAAGCCTTCTGAAATCAGCATTGGAAAAGGATTTACCTTGTTTTCCTTGAAAATCTTGATTGTTTAAGATTTGTGAAACAAAATTGTTTTTTATAATTTTGTTTTTTAAAAGTGTAAAGAAAAAGTTTAATCCATATGAGAGGCTGACGAGTTCTCCCGATTTATGAAGGCCTACGTAGGCTCTGAGTGCCCACCAGACATAAGTGGAGCGGCCAAGAAATGGGATGGCTTATTACATTTGATCACAAAGTTAAGGGTATAAACATCTTGCAAAGAAAAAGAACTTGAAAATCTTATTTCATGAATGCTCTAATTACATTTACAAAAAGCTTTAAGTACATAGTTTTTGAAAAATGAAAGCATCACAGATGCCAAAATTAGTTAGAAATGTGAATTTAAGTTGAATATATATATATATATATATATATATATATATATATATATATATATATATATATATATATATATATATATATATATATATATATATATATATATATCATATTTTGGATTGTTCTATGAACAGCAGACATGTAGCTGATAGGAAATGTCACAGGTGCCGCATCAATCACCTGACCGATTCCAGCCCGTTAGCAGTGTAACCACGTACAATCATGTTGTTCTAAATGAACCTGTCTCTGCTTCGTGGATATAATGACTCCGGCCTGACAACACTTAACTTATACGATGGCCTCCTCCCTGTCAAGCATTTCCGTTCCTTGATAGTTTGTCAAATTTGTTTTTTACATGTGACCAATGACAGATGACCTCGCATGTTTGCCATGCTGCTGTGTTAGTGTTTGAATAGGATGATAGATCGAGAACGAGGCTACTACACAGTCATGTGACTTCACAGGAAGCTGTTGGCAATGACGGGAAATGGATTGTTCTGCCGCAGATAACGTATGGGCACTTGAAACATACCGCGCTTAAATGGGCGACTCATTTTCAATGTGAAAACCAGTTGAATGCACGGAATCTATATGAATGAACAATTGATTGTTGCTTTTGATTTACATTATCTTTTGAGAGACTTCACATCAATCAGTGCATTCTAGATATTTTACTTGCACACCTCATAACATACATTCCGGAGTGAGGTTGAAATGGGGTGTTTCCAAAAAATGGGAAGGTTGATGAAATTGAGTGTTTGCAAAAAAAAGGGAAGGCTGATAAAATGGAATGTTTGCAAAGAATAGATAGTTAATAAAATTGGGTGTTTGCAAAGAAGGGAAGGCTGTAGCATTGTGAGTTAAGCACATACAATGTTTGGTGTGACAGCGGGGAGAAGCCCAACATCTCCTTCTCCCCCTCAGATACCAGAGGTGACATGTAGATTTATCATTTTTCTCAGAACAAGCAACATATTTTGCAGGTGTGCGGACATAATATGCAAGCCCTGGGACCGTGCCGCGAGTCTATCTATGTGCAAATGAGTGGAGCAGCATTTTTTACCAAAATATGCAGCCAACATTTGACAAACGATATATTACCAAAGTACCCTTCTCCCAAACATAAGAGGATTTTGTATAGTCCTTTCTGTCTAAATTGATAATTTTAAATTAAGATTTCTTTTTACATCCTCAAGAAGTGGCATTTTTTATAATAGTATTTGTTAACTGTTAAAGGCGACTTTACACTCTTATCTTTATATAGCTGTTGGCTTACACAAATGCACAAGATTTGTTTTGCCCCATTAGACCAGACGTCGTGTCCAATAAGTAGACTATGATATGGGTATATGAGGAGGGTGTATTGGCACCCTTCACAGGATGAGGTGTAGCATAACAACATTCACTTACCCCATTCTGTTTTCTTTTAACAATCCATTTCTAACAGAGAAGTTATTTCTCCTAATATTTTTTCTGACTTTTCAGCCAATTAACTTATTTCCTATTTCCTTCACTAATAGCATTTTCGTTAAAGAAACTAAGAAGCCAACCTCTCAATAAACTGAAGAGACCTCAGGCAAATTTGAGGACCAGATTATTTTGTTCTCCTTGATGCTCAACTAGCTTGCTTAAAGCTTTCCCCTGGCGTGCAGTCACTCATATTTTGTGCAGATATCCTCCTAGATCAGACTTAATATTTGCAAAAAGACGCTGACCTTATCAATGTCGCTGGGGGAGGCTAGTACATGAGGGATGGCTGTCTCCTGCAGACACTTCAGGTACCGCTCTAAGTTAATATATCCCTCCCACGTACCACGTTCATTTTTCATCAAATAAAAACAGAAACTCAGCATGTAACTCATCAGTTTTCCTTCACTTCAAATTGAAAAGAAAAATATCGGCATACATTTGAGTTATTTTCTGTCCCTTTTTGTCGTCATGGTATTTATTGATTGGGTAATTCTGGTCTTGAACGTTCAATGATATAATGCACTTCAGGTCCATTGTTATTTTGTACTTGCCATATATATGTTTTATTTGCATATTATTCATGACAGTTAATTCTTGGAACTTTATGTCGATTAATAACAAATGATACATAGATTTCTGCAATTTCTGTAGGTATATCCCCTCAGAAAATATACTATAAAAGAAAAGATGGCTTTGATACTGTTAGTATTATTACTATGTGTGTCGGTGGATGCACGCTCAAGCACAATAAAAATAATGCTAATAATTCCTCCATATAGCGCTACACCAGGCTGAGTCCATATAGCACTACACCAGGCTGAGTCCATATAGCGCTACACCAGGCTGAGTCCATATAGCGCTACACCAGGCTGAGTCCATATAGCGCTACCCCAGGCTGAGTCCATATAGCGCTACACCAGGCTGAGTCCATATAGCGCTACACCAGGCTGAGTCCATATAGCGCTACACCAGGCTGAGTCCATATAGCGCTACACCAGGCTGAGTCCATATAGCGCTACCCCAGGCTGAGTCCATATAGCGCTACCCCAGGCTGAGTCCATATAGCGCTACACCAGGCTGAGTCCATATAGCGCTACACCAGGCTGAGTCCATATAGCGCTACACCAGGCTGAGTCCATATAGCGCTACACCAGGCTGAGTCCATATAGCGCTACACCAGGCTGAGTCCATATAGCGCTACACCAGGCTGAGTCCATATAGCACTACACCAGGCTGAGTCCATATAGCGCTACACCAGGCTGAGTCCATATAGTGCAACACCAGGCTGAGTCCATATAGCGCTACACCAGGCTGAGTCCATATAGCACTACACCAGGCTGAGTGCATATAGCGCTACACCAGGCTGAGTCCATATAGCGCTACACCAGGCTGAGTCCATATAGCGCTACACCAGGCTGAGTCCATATAGCGCTACACCAGGCTGAGTCCATATAGCGCTACACCAGGCTGAGTCCGTATAGCGCTACACCAGGCTGAGTCCATATAGCACTTCACCAGGCTGAGTCCATATAGCGCTACACCAGGCTGAGTCCATATAGTGCTACACCAGGCTGAGTCCATGTAGCGCTACACCAGGCTGAGTCTGTATAGCGCTACACCAGGCTGAGTCCATATAGCGCTACATCAGGCTGAGTCCATATAGCGCTACACCAGGCTGAGTCCATATAGCGCTACACCAGGCTGAGTCTAATGATGACGCTCCAGGGGTTAGGCCTCTTCAATGGGTGAGTTTTGCTATGATTTTTTAACAAAGTTATCGTGTTTATGTTTTTTTATTAATCTAGTGGTAAGCTCTTGGAGCATATGTTTTTCAAAGGCTGTGTCACCAAGCCAGGTATGGACGGGAGGAGGGCGTCATATACGCTGACAGATGTACTGAGATATCTATAGGCTGTCAAACTTCAAGTGGCTGTCAGAGTTGATTCTAGTGGCTGTCGGAGTTGTTTCTAGCGGCTGTCAGAGTTGATTCTAGTGGCTGTCAGAGTTGAACTGCGCCACATCGTAAGCTCCTCTGTCACGTCAGGATCACTTTATATCTTTTAAACAAAAATTCCCTTTTTACCCTTCACCTCTGCATTATGCCATGTCACTAACAAAAAAGTGTACTCATGTCGGCAACCTTTCACTGAAGTTCAGACAACTTATCAGCAGCAGGAGTGAGAGCTAGAACTTTCAACGGTGCAGGACTAAAGATCTGAACTTTCAAACACTCATAACAAAGCAAATCATAATCACGTCAACCTTGAACATGAAATCGTAGCCAATCCGATGGCGAGATTGAAAAGGTTATTTTCCTTAATCTTTATATGCCAACTATCATCTCCAAATTCTAAAAAAATAATAAGCACATCAGTAAAATGTTTAAGTATATAATCACTGCAGCTCAGATTTGTGCTCAGATTTGTGCTCAGATTTGTGCTCAGATTTGTGCCACAGAAAGATGCCACAGAATGGTGCCACAGAAAGGTGCCACAGAAAGGTGCCACAGAAAGATGCCACAGAAAGGTGTCACAGAAAGGTGTCACAGAAAGGTGCCACACAAAGGTGCCACACAAAGGTGCCACACAAAGGTGCCACAGAAAGGTGCCAAAGAAAGGTGCCACAGAAAGGTGCCACAGAAAGGTGCCACAGAAAGGTGCCACAGAAAGGTGCCACACAAAGGTGCCACACAAAGGTGCCACACAAAGGTGCCACACAAAGGTGCCAAAGAAAGGTGCCAAAGAAAGGTGCCACTCGGATAAGCTGTCTCTTCTGAATATAAGCGCATCATATATATTATTTTTAAACGATTTTGATGCACCTGTGCTTGAGGTATAGGATTATTTATGTTTAAATTGTTTGGTTCATATCACATTCCGGAATGTTTTTGCTAATATTTAGCGTCTTTAGCTTCTGTCGTTTGAAAACATTGTTTCAACCCAATAACCATTGCGTCATTCAGTCATCAAATCTTCAAATTGTAAGATTATAGAGAACATCAGAGGTAGTCTAGTAGAGACATTCTATTCACGTTAAATGCGCTATTGTGATATCCGCCTCAGACACATGGATCATGTATTTTGTTATACAATTTGATTGCTACATTATTCCTGCTTTCTTAGCAGCCCGAAAATAATATCACTTTTAAACAAAAAATTGCAGATAAGAATGAAGAAAGACCGATTTTAGAACGATGATCTGCCTTTTGTATGAGAGGAACTGTTACAACAAATTTCTACTTGTCTAGTGGTTTGATAACGTGAGTGTCGGTGTTGACGACCAAGAGGACCTGAAAAAGATAATCCAAAAAGAACGTCTCTAAAGAAAAAGATGAAAAACAAATGGGTTGCTTGCGCTTTGAATTCAAGTGAACATGAAGAAATGATTGAACACTCACATAATAGACTGCCAGAAAGTGGTTCGGCTGGTAAACGACTTGTGGCATATTGTCGCCAAAGTTAAAGATGCGAATAGCATATGTTTGATCTTATTCACTCGCCCCAAAAATAAATGTTTGCATATATCACTTTGTATTAAATGTCTTGGTAGTTCCATAATGATATCATGCTCGCTGATATCAACCTTATCGTCCCGGCCTTTTTTTTTTGGGGGGGAGGGCAAAATTGGTAATGTTTAAATAATGGAGACAATAAAATAGATTTCTTGGAGGCCAGAAACAAATAAAATGATAAGCGAAGTGAGACAAATCATTTTGGTAGGTCTCGGTGCATGAAGGCAGAGCACTGCACTTTGTGGATGTATGCTAGTCTGGAGACGAGGTCTGGAGACGAGGTCTGGAGCCAGGCGAGATTGCTGCTGAGTTAGATAACAGAAGGCTTCTCTCATAAAGAATGAGACCCCTCTCCGCCCCGTGTCGCCGTCTATACAAGGAAAGTTTTATAGTTCTTAGCAGGCATTACACGCGTGTCAGATTTATCTGTCATAAGGAGACTATATGAGAAGGTGACGACGCTGAGCTGTGATTGCAACCTTGGTAACCTGAGCTACTCACGAGAACACTGATCATCTGCTCAAGACGGCCTCTCTAATATAATACTCGGTCATACTGCTCTGTATGGGTACGGCCTCTCTATTATAATACTCGGTCATACTGCTCTGCATTATAATACTCATTCATACTGCTCTTTATTATAATACTCACTCACACTGCTCTGTTTTATAATACTCACTCATACTGCTCTGTATTATAATACTCACTCATACTGCTCTGTATTATAATACTCACTCATACTGCTCTGTATTATACTCACTCATACTGCTCTGTATCACAATACTCACTCATACTGCTCTGTATTATAATACTCACTCACACTGCTCTGTTTTATAATACTCACTCATACTGCTCTGTATTATAATACTCACTCACACTGCTCTGTATTATAATACTCAATCATACTGCTCTGTATTATAATACTCACTCATACTGCTCTGTATTATAATACTCACTCATACTGCTCTGTATTATAATACTCACTCATACTGCTCTGTATTTTAATACTCATCCATACTGCTCTGTATTATAATACTCACTCATACTGCTCTGTATTATAATACTCACTCATACTGCTCTGTATTATAATACTCACTCACACTGCTCTGTATCACAATACTCACTCATACTGCTCTGTATTATAATACTCACTCACACTGCTCTGTTTTATAATACTCACTCATACTGCTCTGTATTATAATACTCACTCATACTGCTCTGTATTATAGTACTCACTCATACTGTTCTGAATGGGGATAGCCTCTCTGTTATAATACTGTTATAATACTCATCCATACTGCTCTGTATTATAATACTCGCTCATACTACTCTGTATTATAATACTCATCCATACTGCTCTGTATTATAATACTCACTCATACTGCTCTGTATTATAATACTTATCCATACTGCTCTGTATGACGGCATACTCCTGTGATCACTCACCAGACATATTAAGGCCGGCAGATATTCCACCCAATCCAATATGTCTGAACCCTCACTAGGGCAATTACCCCCAATGGCCATTATCTCTGCTACTATTGTTTAATCCCACCATGTCTCATCCATACCCCACTATGACCCCGTTAGCGGTGGCCTTTGACCTCTGAATCAATTCATATGCCACACAGGGGCCACCAGGTGTCACCCTATATCTTCTCATTGACAATACATGTTTCATGCAGATCCCTCCCAACAGCCAAAAAATCCGGCAAGAAAATCCTTTCCATCAGTATTTCTTTTAGAATGTGACCTGTGAGGCGTTTTCTCGCTAAACTCATACATAACAATTCTCTTTTGTTTTATTCAACTCTTGGGATGACTGCGGTAATGTTCTCATGTGACGACGCCAGAACGAGGCTCACCCGCGTTGTGATGACCCGCTTTTCATCTAAGGATTAAGGTGTTTTCTTTTAAAGAATCGCTGATGGGATTAATGAAACTTGAAGAATAGAAAGATTCTTGCGATCATCACATCTTGCAATCCATGAAGTGTCTCCTCGGAATGAAGTATTTAATTCATTTGAAATTCTGAGAGAAAGATGTTAAAACCAAATGAGACCTAAAACGGATTAGAACCAAAATCAATCTATTTATGTAAACGGCTGAGATGCTGACAGCTTTCCCAGTAGAACATTTGTAAAGGCGATAAGACCCCTAAATTAAAAGAAAAAACAATTAACAGCAAGTAAGTGTGCTTTTTAGTTTTCGGTGGGGTCGTTTTCCTGAACCAACATAAGTCCCATCTCATTTTGCACCATCAATGTTTAAAGCACACATTACCCGCCCATAGCTTAACACATGCATAGTTTTATATCATATTTACACACCCTGGAGAATTAGCTGTCACCGTGATGAATAAACATTTCAGCGAGAATGTGCCTACATGACAAATCACCATTTACTTGAGATAGGTAAGAGGGCTTACGTGTAACCACCAAAGCTGATTGGTACTAAACTTAAACCTTACATTTCTCTCAGCTGAGAGACCATCATTTAAAAAAAATATATAAACAGCCATACTTGTAGTTTTCAATCCAAATTAATGTTGTGGTGGACATGGTCCGAAATACACAAGAATTAAACAACAATTTATAGGATGTTGTGTGAAATCTGGTCAAATCTGGTTAAATCTGGTAAAATCTGGTTAGTGTGCATTTAAATCAATTTGAAATGATTTGAAACCTAGGGTCTCCTCCAAACAGAAATTTTCATAAAATATTAAATTGAATAAAAAATTAAATTAAATTGGTTCAAAATTTTGATATATTTTAGATTCCGCTTGATTTGACATGGAAAGACAAATAAAAACAATTTTCACATAAAAAGCAATTCCTGCCATTTCTATTGTATTAAAATAAGATAAAGCTGTTGATATTCTTATGAGTATGATTAATCATTTCTTGAATCTAAAGAATTTGACACTAATTTTTGTGCCCGAATGTTTTTATTGATATAAAGTAATCTATTTGCCAGATGTGGCTCAATATAAAGGAGGCGTTTTATATTATGAAGCATGACAAACTGACAGGCTTATGACATCATGTACACGATTGTATATAGCAGATGGGAACGATTCGGGTATAATGTCTCTTTAATATTTTATGGCCAGTTTATCATAGATGAAGGAGATCACATCATTCTTCATTAGAATCCCTGTGCAGTATTTACCCCACACTGTTTAACATTCCCTCATTGGGTTGACAAATATCAACAACTTTAAACTCTTATTCTTATTGAATGTTTTCATAGCCCAGAGATGCTGAGACTGTCTTTAGGCCCCATGAGATGACCCTGGATTAGGATAAGATAAATTGTTATATCAACAATAAATATCTCTGGAGTTTAAGGAGTTTAAACTTTTCTATCCCCATCTGTTGCTGGGTACCGCCAATGTGTTATCTTGGAACAAAGTTGACAGATAGCCCGCCATGATTAACGCTATTTTTTAAGGCATAAGCGGTTAGTGAATTGTTCTCATTGATAACATCATGTCACAGCTTGAAACACGAAGTGGAGCAGCCTACAGACATGCCATCATATTACCGACCTACACTCCTCACGGACAATGTTATCGCGGGATTACCTTGTACCCAGTTACACGGCTCAGGGCAGTGTGCAATTCCTTATAATAATTTATTCATACACGTGATGGATTACTGAACACGATGATCAGGATATCTGCTTTGAGAGCGCACCATATTATTGAATAAGAAGAAGTTCCTCTTGCTGTCTACAATGAAAGTGTTAGTTCTGTCTCTCCACATCACAACGTTCATATATCATGTACCAGTATAAATCATTACATTCCTATTACTATTATCATTCTGACATTAACGCAAACGTTGACCTTGGCTGTAACTATAAAATAACCAGAAGAAACAATCATAGGAAAAAAAGGCCCTGATTATTTCTATAATACTGTCAATATTTTCTCAGATCAGATGAGAGAGGAAGTGTGTGGTAATGCTGAAGGTCCTGCTGAGCATCTCACCGTGCATCATCACCTCCATCTCACTCTTAATGCGTAGTGATGCGAAGATCACTTGTCGCTGGGCAATGTTTAAAGCAAGCTGTCCCATTTCCTTTGAGATCAATACCAAATCAATGGAATACAACTTTTGTGGTTTTCCGTACTAAAAAGAGCATAACCAATTAAACATAAATGAAACTTTCACAAGAGAAATATATCAACTGCATATCGTATATTCGTTATTGCTATATGAACGTGTATATTGTATATTAATCCCATATCAATTTGTGTATTTTATTAAAGTCCTATATTAATTTGCTTGTTAAGACGTTAACAATACGTCTCTCACAATTCCCTACAAAATATTCAAATTTGGTGACCTGAAATCAATGTGTATATTTCCTGCACAATCAAAATATCAGGACATTACACTTAGATGCCAGCAGGATGAAGCGTGCCGGACATCTGGTACAAGTTAACCCTATATCCAGTCATGCATGTATTGTCTACAAAGTGAAGCATGCAGGACATCTGGTGCAAGTTAACCCTATATTTAAGTATGCGTATATATTGTTTACAAAGTGAAGCATGCCAGACATCTGGTGCAAGTTAACCCTATATTTAAGTATGCGTATACATTGTCTACAAAGTGAAGCATGCCAGACATCTGGTGCAAGTTAACCCTATATTTAAGTATGCGTATATATTGTCTACAAAGTGAAGCGTGCCGGACATCTGGTGCAAGTTAACCCCATATCCAGTCATGCGTAAATATTTTCCACAAAGTGAAGCATGCCAGACATCTGGTGCAAGTTAACCCTATATCTAGGTATGCATATATATTGTCTACAAAGTGAAGCATGCCAGACATCTGGTGCAAGTTAACCCTATATCCAGTCATGCATGTATTGTCTACAAAGTGAAGCATGCAGGACATCTGGTGCAAGTTAACCCTATATTTAAGTATGCGTATATATTGTTTACAAAGTGAAGCATGCCAGACATCTGGTGCAAGTTAACCCTATATTTAAGTATGCGTATACATTGTCTACAAAGTGAAGCATGCCAGACATCTGGTGCAAGTTAACCCTATATTTAAGTATGCATATGTATTGTCTACAAAGTGAAGCATGCCGGAAATCTGGTACAAGTTAACCCTATATTTAAGTATGCGTATATATATTGTCTATAAGTGAAGCATGCCAGACATCTGGTGCAAGTTAACCCTATATCTAGGCATGGGTATATATTGTCTACAAAGTGAAGCATGCTGGTCATCTGGTGCAAGTTAACCCTTTATCTAGGTATGCGTATATATTGTCTACAAAGTGAAGCATGCCTGAAATCTGGTACAAGTTAACCCTATATCTAGGCATGCGTATATATTGTCTACAAAGTGAAACATGCCAGACATCTGGTGCATGCTAACCCTATATCAAGGCATGCGTATATATTGTCTACAAAGTGAAGCATGCCCGACATCTGGTGCAAATTAACCCTTTATCTAGGCATGCGTATATATTATCTACAAAGTGAAGCATGCCAGACATCTGGTGCAAGTTAACCCTGTATCTAGGTATGCATATATATTTTCTACAACGTGTATATCTGGTGCAAGTTAACCCTATATTTGGGTATGCGTATAGATTGCCTTCAAGATGGAACAGCCAAGATGATCGCTTTATATCACTGAATCCGTATATTCTCTGCAGGATGAAGCAACAAGGTCATAAATCATACATTGTAAATTCACCCTTTATAATACCCTCTGTATGTTTGCATTATAACAATATTTCACTTCAAAACTAATTTTACAAGAAGAATGCAGATGTATAGGTTTTGAGTGCAAAGTTAATAGTAAGTGAAGCAATGGTGATGTTAGATATAAGGACTCCTGCAGCTGCAGTGAGAACTTTCCTGCCTGCAGTCGGAATCTCTCACGATACATACAGCCCAACATGACCCTTGCTTTAAAGCCACTTTGTTATCGCAGTTATTATCTCACAAGAGGCAATTAATTGTGAGCTACCCCTGCCGGGTCAATAAGTCTATCTCCTTACACATCGCATTCTTTGTCTTGTCATCCTTGACCTATTTCCTTGGGGTCAAAGGTCACCAAGCCAATGGATCATTCCATGTGTCGATAAAGTAAAGTCAAAAACAAAGGAAGCGTTCAAATGGTAAACTACGGCAGAGCATGCTTTCTGAAAATCTATTTTATGGAGAAGACAATTAATCTGTTTTCAGGACGTTTACCACACATCAAAGTAAGGATCTTTAGCTTGAAGACATTGAGTATTCATGAGATGCAGAGAGTTACGGCTGATGGATGTGTCTTGTTTGTTTTCTGTTTAGTATCTGTTTGTTTTAGATCTCACGACACCAATGTTGTAAGAATATATTAAAGAAGTTCCCTGTGAAGCACATGCTTCCCAAGGCGCTGAGTAAAGCTCCCCCTGGGGATTGGTGGACAACTTTTCTGCTGAGAAAAGATTTACAAAATTTAAAACTTCATGATTTAAATATTCATGATTTAGAGAAATTGATAAGAGTGTCAACATCAATATAGCCACTTCTTTTACATAACAGAATTGTGTGAACTATAAAAATAAGCACTCGCCACCTCCATACTTTTATCTAAACCCCGTATATCTGGCCCTCTGACTCTCACAATTCCCGTGAATATGACAGCTTCCTTTGTGGGGTACAGTTATTCTGAGTATATTGATACGTTCTGCATTTGTTTTGCATTTGTTCTGCATCCCTGTGTTTCAAGTTATTCTGTCTCGTATTTCATGTAATAAAGAAGGACAGAGACGGAAACAACATCTGTGTGATTATATGCTGAGTGCATTGTGTTCTAACTGTTAAACATCACGCAATTGTGACGATTAAGTACAGAACGTATTTGGGAGAGCAAATTGGATGTCGTCCCTCACCTGAATATTTCCCATATAACAACCTCCTGCATGCAATGGCCAATGGAACATTACTGACCACAGCAGACATCTACGTGTAATAAAATAAAATAAGACAAATCTAGTAAATAATTCTGAAAAGAATTGTCTTCTATAAGACAGGACTTCACATCAATAAATCTCATCAGCGACAAATTTGAGTCTTGATAAGTGATATATATATATATATATATATATATATATATATATATATATATATATATATATATATATATATATATATATATATATATATATATATATATATATAGCAAGACAATCAGTCTTGCCTGTGTCTTTGTGAGATGAAAATATTCACATAGAATCTGACAGACACAAAGCAAGTTGCTGTTAGCCACGCAATGGTTACCATGTAGTCATCAAAGGAAGTGTTGGAACATAAAACAGCGTATATCAAATATTACTGTGTGCTTCAGATCAGGGGTTCCTTCATAGATTTTAATTGGAGGACATCTTTTCATCTTTGACAGGTTCAGAATGTGTGTACATGTGTTAATCAAAAGGTTGAGTTCTCATTAAATTTTAAACAATATAAAATAAACAATATAAGCACATTGTGAGATCGCTTGCTTCACAATGGCATCTTTTGGTGATTAGTACACACGACAAAATGTTTACAGAGGGCATGGAATTTGTTTAAAAAGAAGTCTCCAAAGTGGTGTTTTTATATTCTATTTTCCAGGTCAGTCGGAGTTGTCAGGAATCGGCAATCACGGAATAAGTCCCACTTCCTCTCTGTGTAATGTCTACTTCAACGTACAGGCTCCAGGCCGTGGCGCAGTTGGTTAGAGCGCCAGCTTATTAGCACCAGTTCCTCTGTGATGATCCAAAGGTCCTGTGTTCGATCCCCGGCTGTGCCATGATTGAATTCATGGACCTGCGACATGACAATCTCAGTGAGGCAGCACTATATCTGCTACAAGTAGGTCTCATCACGAAATGACTGGAAACATATTGAAGGTGATGTAAAACACCAAACAAACAAAGAAAAATAAACTACTTCAAAATTGGCAACTTTGATGTTTTCCTAAAATGAAGAAATCAATTTTGTTTAGGCTCTTCAAGTTATATTATGTAAGTCATTAGTTACTTCAGAATTTGATTCACGCACAGTTCATCCTGGGCCTAACTGTATGCAATGGCGTAGAAAATCTAATATAATCATATTTTAACTGTTGACTTTTTCTGAAATCCAATATATATTTGTATAGTGAAAATGTCAGGCGTTTAAAACGGTATTCATATGAAACTATCCTTCCTGATTTCATCAATTGTCTTTTCTGTGTCCCACTTGTTAATTGAATTAAGATGACAGGGTTAGAATTATATTGTCTCAAATCGTTACCCATCTTTCCCAAATGCATAACATGTCGATATGAATATTGTCAATGTAAATTATTGCCAATCTAACGCTCCTCATTACACAAGGGATTCCCCAGTCAGAAGCATTAATATCAACTACCATGATGTATGATAAGATGTAAAAGACAGGGCATGATATGTAGCAACATCAGTTGATTGATTATCTATATCGATATATTGATTTATTGGGATAAATACCTTTGATATTTGAGATTCAAGGAGATAATGTTAGATGTTTGAAAAAAGAGGGGTGATGCAAGAATGGCAATCTAAATTTGATTAAGTCCCATGCTTGACGCTGACAAGATATATATGTATCTTAGTGTGTGTGTCTTAGTTTATCTGGCCAGTTTTTAAGCCGCTCACTGCCCACTTAGCTTAATTGATCGCATAAAACCTGATATCAGTAACATATTAGTATTCACCCTGTCTTACATTTCACTGATAATGGATTCAAGATTAATCCTCACCTTACTACCTTACCTTTTTCTGTGGCTTGTAATCTGGATAATCTAACATTATCGTATCAAATAGACTTTTTTTCTTGTTTTTATGTGGCAATGTGCTCTGCCATTTTGTCGTATTCTGTGTGTCTATGGCACTCTTTGTCAGGTTGTATGGGGCTAAATGTGACACTGGAGTGGAGGTTGTCAGCCCCAATGGTCAATTCCCCTTCATGAGAGTGTTATTGCTGCCCGATACTGACCTCAACTTTGCCTCTATCCCCGTCGTTTGTGTTTGATGAAGTAGTCACACTGAGTAATACATGACATCTTTGACAACTCTATGAGAAGCTTACTCCCAAAACAAACCATCTCAATCTACAATATATTAGCTAATTGATCTGCAATTGATATATATATATATATATATATATATATATATATATATATATATATATATATATATATATATATATATATATATATATATATATATTGATGTCCTTGCGTGTCCTTTAAACTGATTAGATCTTTCTGTCTATTCAGGAGTGGTATGAATATACCTTATATAAAGCATTCATGAAATCACAGAGGTCAGGCAATTTTACAGAGGTATGTGGTATGCTTGAATAGTATGAAACAGTAATACAAGCAAGCTATCTCACTAAAATCACCCAAAATACACCGACCATGGTTATTGTGTTTTGCTGAAAGTGCGAAATACTGCCTGTACTCTTTTGACCACCAGGTAGCAACATGTTTACAAGAATGTGACCTCTAGTGTGGTTGGTCAGGATGTACCAGCTGACAGACATTAATTGACAAACAAGCCAAATCACTCCATTGTCACAATCTAAAGGTGCCCTAATTTTACTGAGCAGGTGTTTGCACAAAATGACTGGTCAGTTGAACAATGTTTGTTACAAAGTGTCTAATGGATGATTTGGATTTTAACAGAAGACTCATCCACTTTCAAATGGCACAGACATTTATGTGCCCTATTTATCATAAAGTTTCGGTTTTCAACATTTGTTTCATGCAAGGGAAAAGTGCTTGAAAATCTCAATTCATAATTTACATCAACTCCACAATCGGCCTGACGGTTTCAGTTTTGAGTTTTCTGTTTTACTGTTAATTCCCGATTTGTGCCATTCTTCTTCCAGGCAGTATATATGTAACACTATATAAAGCCTTCAAAGGCACATTATAAACATATTGTATAAAAACCACCTTAAGAAATGTCATCATTCCGACATAACACAAGTATAAAGAATAAAGCGTTCAACAGTGCCATAAAAACAAAGGGAACCGCCAGAAATTGAGTTTGGTAAAGTAGTATATTTGGAAGAAATAAATTCGGCCATTGTCTTTTACATCTGACAATTCCCAGGAAATGATTTATGCTGTCTTGCGAGTACGACGAGAAGACATTTGCCATTCCAACAGACACTATTCTCGTAACACCTGACACCAGCACATACAATTGGAGACCCTCAATGCCCGACACTCTCAAACAAACAGAACGTCATCATCTCTTAACTGACTTCTGAGTAAATCTTGTTGAAAGTTTCTACGAGACTGAATAGGCACACTTTACTTATCTTCATGTTTCCGGTGTAACAATGGCGAATTAATTGCACCACGTAGACGGTGTTACGTGCCAAGTACGATGTCGTGTATGGAGGCGAATGTCAATGGCTTGCTGGGACTGTCTGACCACTGAAAAGCCTTCCACTGTAAGAAAGCTCTGAAAATTAGTCTACCACTGTGTGTGTTATCTCACCATCTTAGACGTGATCTTCATTGTGGGTGAGACAGAATAGGAGTCTAATATGTGAAAGGTCTGACTGAACAGAGGTCTACTATATGTGAGGTCAGACTGAATAGAGGTCTACTATATGTGAGGTCAGACTGAATAGAGGTTTACTATATGTGAGGTCAGACTGAATAGAGGTCTACTATATGTGAGGTCAGACTGAATAGAGGTCTACTATATGTGAGGTCAGACTGAATAGAGGTTTACTATATGTGAGGTCAGACTGAATAGAGGTCTACTATATGTGAGGTCAGACTGAATAGAGGTCTACTATATGTAAGGTCAGACTGAATAGAGGTCTGCTATATATGAGGTCAGACTATATAGAGGTCTACTATATGTAAGGTCAGACTGAATAGAGGTCTACTATATGTGAGGTCAGACTGAATAGAGGTTTACTATATGTGAGGTCAGACTGAATAGAGGTTTACTATATGTGAGGTCAGACTGAATAGAGGTCTACTATATGTGAGGTCAGACTGAATAGAGGTCTACTATATGTGAGGTCAGACTGAATAGAGGTTTACTATATGTGAGGTCAGACTGAATAGAGGTCTACTATATGTGAGGTCAGACTGAATAGAGGTCTACTATATGTAAGGTCAGACTGAATAGAGGTCTGCTATATATGAGGTCAGACTGAATAGAGGTCTACTATATGTAAGGTCTGACTGAATAGAGGTCTACTATATGTGAGGTCAGACTGAATAGAGGTCTACTATATGTGAGGTCAGACTGAATAGAGGTATATTATTTGTATCGGAATGCAGTAGAAGGTCCTAATAGGGTCTACAGTGTTCATTCTTACTTTATCTTTGTTAACAGTCAGACAACTTAACATCTGATCTGATGTGTATGAGCTCTAATCAATTTAACACTACTTGTTGTGTATGTCAGCTCTCTATTTTGAACAAGGAAATGTATCAGCATAACTGTGGCTTTGCATAATATACAGTGTGCATGCTAATCGGAACCCATGAATCCATTTTAAAGTGAAAGAAAAATATCTACTTCATCCTCACTCTATTAATATTCAGCAATGGTCACGACTGTCCACTGGCGAGCGCCCCCTGTTGACTGGTCTTTCGGGATCCCGAGGGAGACTCTTGCCTTTCCCGCCTGTCACACGAGGGCGTCAGCAGATTGTCTCATTTAACCTCAATAAATGAATAATTCAAATCTCTTCTTCTTCCGGTGGTATTTTGCAAGATATTTACTTCTGAGTGAATATCTCATTTATAAGACTGTGGATGAAAACAAAAGTGAAATGCTAGACTGGTTCCTCCTCACATGTAGGTAATCAATAATAGAACTGTCTCATTGCTTGGAGGATGTGGTACAGGACGACATGTGTTTCTCAGTAAATGCATTGTTTGTATCCATTGGCTACTCACAGGGAAAAAACATGGTGAATGAGCAATGTCCAAAACCTTGGGTCCACCTTTGTAATTGCTTGTTTGTTTTCACTATTTATAGATCTGTGTTGGTCATTAGTTTGATGAGATCCTCGCTGCTGTACAATGCTCCTGTGTAGGTTTTATTTTATTTATTTATATCTCTATAGTTTCTGATAAAATTTGATGAGTGAATGACAACAGATATAGTGCCATTTGAGACTGCATTTCCCCTGAGGAATCATATTTCTGGGTTAAATCACTTCCCTTGCATAATACATATGATGTTGCTCCATATTTTTCAATTAAGGGCTTTGCGTTTATATTGAAGGGTTGTGAACCGATTTTTGTCAGGGGATTATTCAAAGAATTTGACTGATACCTTGAGGGTTAGTGTTACATCATGAACCACATTTCTCTCTTCATATTCTCTGATTATCCTCACAGCCTTTCTCATAATGTTTTATTGTACCTCTATCTATAAGCACACCCCTTCTTGAACATGTTTATGATAAACAAATTTTGAATTCAATTATTGATAAAACTACATATTGCATTAGTGTTGTCAGATCACTCAAATAAATTCAACATCTTATCATGCTTTAACTTGTCAGGTTCAATCTGTTTTCCTGTCCCAATCTAGACATATGAGGCAGAAGAGAGTCCCACATTGCCTATTCTTTCACAAATGCTTTTTGAACTGAGGAGTTTTAATGCAATGAAAACATCTTTGTGATATATATGGATTGAAATCTGGATATAAAGTCTGGGGGCAATCATCATAAAAGACATCTTATTGTGGTAGTCTCTACAGTCCACCTCTGATCTACGGCGAAAACATATGAGGAGTGTTTATCCAATACCACTCAAACGTAGAAACGACAGAACCAATAAACTATCTGAGGGGGTATTGAGATGTCAGCCACCATTAGAGAGACAGCCAGTAGTTGACAGCCCCATGACAGACAACACAGACCAAACATGTAATAAAAAGATTGTTCACTTAATAAACATCACATCAAGAGATAAGAGGACATATCGTTTTATTTGATGATATTTCCACTTTATTTGCATCACATCAATCAAATTCGCTCACATTTATTAAGCCATTACTTCCTGAGTGAGAAGGCTAGCGATGTTCTTTTAATGGCTCTTTCAAAGAACCTGATATCAAGGAGGTCATCAGAAATCCCCACAAGTCACTTAATTTAAAAACACAATCTCTGGTCAAAGGGTATTTGATGATTCCATCGATTATGACGAATATCTGTGTGGGGAAGGCCCCGTATGTAAAGAAGGCCTCATCCGTCATTGTATCGGTGACTATGGGGCAGGGTGAATGCTTCTCTCTCAGCAAGCTGGCCCACTTCACTCTTTCTTTCTTACAAACATGCTGACAAATAGGAAAACGGTTCTCTGTCAAATCAAAGCCATCCTTAGGGAAACTCTCCCTTGTATAGATAATTAGGAAATCGATGGCGTTCTTAATAGGCATAGATGCCATGTTACAGAACTCTTCAAGGCTGTTCATAAAATGTGGAGTAGAAATATTCCCAAAGAATACCACAAGAGGTCGCCCTGGCTTTGTCATATCATATAAACGCGATTCTCGTCCATCCGGAAGTTTGAGTATAGGCACATCCGGTGCTAAATCACCAGCCTTCCTTCCGGTTCCTTCCACTAATCCCGCAGACCATTTGTATTCTATCAGAAACCGGCATGCTCGGAAACTTATCAAGGATGTTCTGTGGTTCTTGTCCTTGATTTTGTCACTTGTTTTTAGCCCTAATTTTTCCTCTAATGGTCCTAAATACATGGCAAGTAATGCCGGACTCATCCGGGCAATCTGACTCACACACCAGAGCGATATCCAACTGATGACAGAGACCAGGGCGCGGCAGATCACAAGAAGTCTCTTTGGAAGGAAGAGGATACCAACACTGGTCACAATTAAGATTGACACAATACTCCACGTGGTGATGGTGAGTTGACTCTCACAAATCACGTGGTAGGTCAGGCAGTAGGTCAATATACAAGCACACAGATGAGCAGGGGTCAGCAAGATCTTTTTGTAGGCGGCAATGCCCAGGAGGGTCCCTGGTGGGATGGCTGCGATGAGAGCTGTCACAGGGGTGCTGCCCTCTAGGGTGAAATAGGCAACACAATAAAATAAATTCACCGCTAAGAGGCGGGATGCGGAGAGGTCTCGGAACACAAGTTGTAAAAGTTTCATTGCTATTGTTAAATAAAACTGGTTTCGCAGGAAGCCGTAGAGGTCATTGGTAGATTCCATTCCCAGTATCCCCATGGTGATGTGTCAGGTCTATTCTGAAACAAGAATCCCAGTTAAGTATCAATGCATCTATTAGCCAGTATCGGCAATACACACTAAATCCATTATTGTAAAGTGGCTTGCAGCTGCGGAACATGTTCACACTGCATCGGCATGTGGCTAACTGTAACAAATAATGAACTGTAAGCGGTACTTACCAATAACAGATATTCAAAGAGTTTGAATTTTAATCGTGATTTGATCTTTTTGATTAATATAAAATTAGTACGCTATCTGGCGTTATCCAGCATCATTCTGCTTGATCGATAACCGAAAATGTTTACAAGTAACCAAGGGCAACTTGATGGAAATGTAGGTCAACTCATGATTCATTTAAACAAGCATGTGACCACAATATCTTGCAATGTGTGTGCATATTATGTCTTGCTTTATTCAGAATAAATATTGTTTATGATTTTTATTTAATTACATAGTTAGCGTGGGCGATAATGGGTGCAATTAAGGTAGAAAATCAATTAAATAGTTCGAACGACGCTTCAACACGCTCACATTCAAACTCTTGTAAATGCCAAACACATATAGCATACCCGGGACAATAACTTCATGTTCCATTGCTAATAATCTGACATACTCTTAATGAAAAGATGAAGTTGACTTTTTGTCTTTCTTGTCTTTTGACAATGTTTGACAGAGATATGGAGGAAGATGTCCGCCAATTAGCAATACGTGGATTTAATGTTAAGAATAAGTGAAAAAAGGGAAATACCATTCTGGAGGTGATTGTGCTAAATAGAGGATCAATTACTTCTGTTTAGTGGAGTAAAGTGGTGCATACTATGACATTGATCTCATATTGATCTTTATGTGGCAAATCTACCATCACATTCGCTCCAGATTTGATAAAAATGTGTAAACCGCAAAATTAGTTAAAATATTATATAAAAATATAAAAACAAAATGAAATATGTTATGTGAGTATTTATGTTATTTTACATTCATTCCAAACCTCGTATATAGAAAGTTATTATAGTGAAAAAGGAATTGTACATGTATGTATGATATAGTATTACAATAAGATAACATGCACTATCTGCAGTATATACTTTTTACATATGGGAGGAATATGTATGTAAAACACAAACATATCCAGTTATCAAATAATTGGTGTAGTAATATGAAACCGGAGATGTACATCTCTGTGGGTTAAGAATCATGACTTTGGTTTTCTTTTATTTAAATAGAAAAAAGACCTTCTGCAGCCTTGTCATGGCATTCTTTGGGAGAGGCCATTCATTGTCAAGAAGTGTATTCAATGAAATATGGGTAAACTGATATCCACGAGACTTGCTATATATAAGATATATCTATTTAATGAGAAAGGAAGATATATGATATTCTGCAAAGTGGGAATATCAGTGGCTACAACAAAGGAACATTAGTGGATTTGTACAATATAAACTTAGTTAATTGAATGATGCTATGTTGGAACCCTTCAAATAACCCAGGGTCATTTATAGGTCAATATCGAAGGTCATTTATAGGTCAATATCGATGACTTTTAGTCTTATAGACTTACAAATGACATTGTAATGTCCATATCATACTGTGGTAAAGACGCTTATAAACAAATGAAGATGTGTTCTAGTAGTTTGTCTTCCCTTAACGATACCCCAATCTGTAATACAGTTTAAGTGAATGATCATCATAAAAGATTCAAAAAGGAAATGGAAAAATCCATTATGACGTACCCAAAACTGCATATTAGCACACGCAAAAGGTTGTTTTGTTTGTTTGTATTTTCGACCTTTTAGCCATTAATCGAGCTATATCTCGTCAGAAATAATTTAATCAAAGCCAATCTAATATGAAGCATTCTTTTTTTCCTTACACGTGTACAGGTGAATGAACGGTTTGGATATGAAAGACTTAACGAGGAATTTCATATCATATTCGACAAATGTCTAAAGAGTTCATTCACATTGATTCATATTGATTCATTAAGCTTTGACAAAAACAATGATCAGCATAGCTCTTGTAGGACATTGACCTATATTTTATGTCTGGGTTTTTAACTTCCATCGCATACTTTGAAAAATTAAAACACATATATATTTTTCAGAGATAAATTGTAAGACATGAATTCTGCGTGGGTGAATATAACTACTTTCGCTCTCGTTTATTTTGACTTCAGGGCTAAATGTTTTAGGTTTCAGCATGATTAAGCTGTAAGTCTATGGAGCATACACTTATTATCGGTCAATGGCAGCCATGTTTATGGCACATAGTTTCTGTTTACACCATTAGATGGTGTATGATAAAAGAATTGTGACGTGTTCATGTGGAAGATAACTGAGAAAAAAGCACACACGTATGAGGATGCCAGGAGGACACACACACCCGTTTTTGCCGGTCTTATATCCTGACTCAAATGCTCTGAGGTGGCTGAGCCGGGTAGGTACTTATAGCCTTATGATGGGATAACTCCCTGATATACCGTGATTCAGCTCATTATCGCTCATCTCTTCATCAGCTCTACCCTCGGGGGTATGTCGTCTCTCACAAACAACCATTGTATACAGTTCCTCTCAATTGATCATTGTTACGTGGCAAAATCCCACAAACTCACAGATTCTTTTACAACTTTCATGTAATTATAGAAGGTGAATTACCAAAGCTTTTCGCAAACCCCAGACGACAAAGGGTTTCGAAGTTGCCTTAAGTCACCTGGATTGACACAAACCTTACACTGCATCCTCCCTAACAAAATTTTGGAGCTCTAGTTAGGCATACAGCCACATGCTATAATTTTAATTGTTTCAAAGATTTGTATAAATCAATTTGCCAATAACAAGCACTCAGAAATGAAAGACATTTCCTGTCCTTTGAATGTAGGTTCTCCTTCATCATAATCTTGACTTCCATACAATGTAATTCAATTCATATTCAAATTCAAATTATCTTTATTATAGAGACCAGAGGTGCATCATATGATACAAATACATTTTACAGTTACAAAGTAACATCTCCCAGCCAGTATTGGCTCATTAGTTACTTTATATACAATTTTATAATAACCAAGGTGCAAGTACAACCTTTTCTAGATTTAAGTATATAATTTATCTCTTCTTCTGCAAAATGCTAGGTAACAAAATTGGATACTGCTCTGTGATTATTAGTCATTAATGATTTTCATCTGTTTTCACATGTATATAGTCTTGATAATCAGAAATAACCTTAGTGAACAATATATGAACTACGTAATGTATGAACTACGTATAAAATGTTTTTCATCATCAAGTGTCCTTTGGTCACAAAATTCACAGATGTGTACACTAAACTCAGTATTGTGACAGCAACCAGTTTCCGTGTGAAGTGGTAATATCCCACACCTTACCTTAGCAAACACAGATTTGCTTGTTTGTTTCAACATTCTTTAAGTCATATCGTGATGAGACCTTTTTTGTAACAGATATAGTGCTGTCTCACTGATTTGTCATGTCGCGGGTCAACCCATCCGGTCACAGGATTACAAGGATAAGAAATTTACCCTTTTGGAACGGATCTCAGCTCATGCATGAAATTGTATAATGAATTCAATCACGGCATGGCCAGGGATCAAACCCACGACCTTGGATCATCACAGAGTAACTGGGGTTAATCAGCTTGCACTCTAATCAACTGCGCCATGGCCTGTAGCAAACACAGATCTTTGGAACTTAGATAAATAATCTCTAACATAATGTTCACATGCGGGATTATCCTAGGATTTTACATAGGTTTAGGTTTAATGGTAATTTCTGTCACCGTTATTACATTCAATAGCATTTATTTCAATTTTTGTTTGAACACAACAAGGCTACAGTGCAATTTATTGATATATAAATAGCTCCATCAATATTATAAGTAATATGTGATAAATAAGTATGGAGTTTCAGGAGTAGAAGATCCCTATCCACCCAATCAAAGGCCTTATGCATATCAACAAATGCAGCAAATGTTGGCTTTTTATCAGCTATTCTCTTAAGAATAATTGATGAAAAAATGAAAATGTTATCTTGGCATGAACAACCATTTGCAAACCAATTTAAGTCTTCTAAATAATTCAAAATTCTGTAATTAATGACACTTGAATGAACTTTATAAATACAGGAGAGTGAGATAATGTGCCTGTAATTGAGTGGCACACAGAGGTCTTTGTCACATAATTTTGGTACATGGATTATAATAGCCTTTAACCACATAATAGCCTTTAACCACATAATAGCCTTTAACCACATAATAACCTTTAACCACATAGTAACCTTTAACCACATAGTAACCTTTAACCACATAGTAACCTTTAACTACAAAATAGCCTTTAACCACATAGTAGCCTTTAACTACATAGTAGCCTTTAACCACATAGTAGCCTTTAACCACATAGTAGCCTTTAACCTCATATTATCCTTTAACCACATAGTAGCCTTTAACCACATAGTAGCCTTTAACCACATAGTAGCCTTTAACCACATAGTAGCCTTTAACCACATAGTAGCCTTTAACCACATAGTAGCCTTTAACCACATAATAACCTTTACCCACATGGTAGCCTTTAACCACATAGTAGCCTTTAACCACATAGTAGCCTTTAACCACATAGTAGCCTTTAACCACATAATAGCCTTTAACCACATAATAGCCTTAAACCACACATTAGCATTTAACCACATAATAGCCTTTAACCACATAATAACCTTTAACCACATAGTAACCTTTAACCACATAGTAACCTTTAACCACATAGTAACCTTTAACTACAAAATAGCCTTTAACCACATAGTAGCCTTTAACTACATAGTAGCCTTTAACCACATAGTAGCCTTTAACCACATAGTAGCCTTTAACCTCATATTATCCTTTAACCACATAGTAGCCTTTAACCACATAGTAGCCTTTAACCACATATTATCCTTTAACCACATAGTAGCCTTTAACCACATAGTAGCCTTTAACCACATAGTAGCCTTTAACCACATAATAGCCTTTAACCACATAATAACCTTTACCCACATGGTAGCCTTTAACCACATAGTAGCCTTTAACCACATAGTAGCCTTTAACCACATAATAGCCTTTAACCACATAGTAGCCTTTAACCACATAGTTATTAGCCTTTAGCCTTTAACTGCAAAATAACCAAAAAAAATATCTTTAATATCTTGCACTTTATGGATTCATTAATAAAAGCATCAACTGCCTTATTAGCTTTAAATTTACTGATGGCTTTTCTTATTTCATCAAAAGATATAGGATAATTAATGTAATACATTATCAATATATGTGGGCTCTGTCATATTATCCTCTAGAACTGTTCACATCTCATATAACGTCTATAAACTTCATCACCCTGAGCTTCTTGATCAGACCTGTTGGACAATTGCTGAAATACATGTTTCCATGTATTTAACACAAATTTAGCATCAGTGGAAACATTGCCCTTATCAGTGTAAACCTTCAATGGGATATTTTGTAATTTCTTTGGACCTAATGATTTGATAAGTTCCAGAACTGTCTTGAATCATTTGTATTAACCTCATCAATTTGTATAATCAACCCTCTGTTATATAATCTTTCCCGTTTTCTTATCTCCTTATTGAAAAGCTCTTGACTATTGCGAAATTCCCAGTAAAGTTGTGCTCTAAATGAGTTTCTACCCATATATGCCTTAAAAACGTTTCCACTTTCTCTATATTTTTCTCAAAAAGATGTCAATTCTTCACACAAAAATGGCTTATAATACATGCATTTCTTTCTCACATTATGTCATTCAACTTAAGATGAATATCCATTTCAGTAATCAACATTTGCATAAACGTATCATAGCTGTTATCATTATAATTTTGGCTTGCCTCCCTTTCTTCAAAATAAGATATCAAATTATGGAGATTTTCATTCCAGATGTCAATTGTCATAAATGTGTCTGGAATATACCTAGTATATCTATTATTCATATTAAACCCTTCATTGTTCTCTTCATCGGTCAAAAAGTTTGTTTAACAGTAGTTTACATGCGTCATAACAAATGAATGATCAGGTTTCTTAAATAACAATTGGAATAATTTAAAGTTGTCTGGACATTCTGTCATAGTAAATACCTGCATTTTATAACAATATTTCAAAGTTTCATGATTAACTGCTGTATAATCAACAACAGACGTTCCCTGATATGAAATGTATGCAATATCATCAAGTTCTTGGGTGATTCTACCATTTAATATGCAACATTTACTCTCTTTCAAGACATAAATAAAGCACTCACCGTGTGAATTTTTCACATTATCAATATTAACCCTATTAACAATACCATCAATAGTATCACACATACTGCCAATCCGTGAATTAACATCTCCAAACAGAAAGGTAATATCACAATCAGAATAAAAATACAGTTCTGATAATACATTATTAAGCAAAAAAGTCAATTGCATCTTGTGTTGATTCAAGAGGTAAATAAAGACAAAATACAGCAAATGAAAAGTCACTATTCTTATGTGAGTATTTAATGCTCAATACACATGCTTAAAAACTCTCTTTCTGTTTGTTAATGTTACTTATTTTAAATGATTCAAGTACTTGATTTTTTTAGTATACCACATCAACATGAGCCAGTTTCAGCTCTGCGATTCTGGCCTATAAAATTATAACCATTAATGTCAATTAAATCATTACCTTTCAGGTCAATTTTTGCTAAACACAGAATGTCTGGGTCCAAGGGAAATATCATTTATTATGTTCTGTCCAGCTCTGGATATTCCAAATAAAAATAAGAGTTTCAGCCAGGCCACTGTATCCACCGTGGCCGCAGCCACGCCCATGCTCACTCCCGAATCTAGGTCCTTGGTAGGGTCCTCTCATGCAACTGTCACCGCCTACTGCTGAATCTAGGTCCTTGGTAGGGTCCTCTCATACAACTGTCACCGCCTACTGCTGAATCTAGGACCTTGGTAGGGTCCTCTCATGCAACTGTCACGGCCTACTGCTGAATCTAGGTCCTTGGTAGGGCTCTCTTATGCAATTGTCACCGCCTACTGCTGAATCTAGGTCCTTGGTAGGACCCACTCATGCAACTGTCACTGCCTACTGCTGAATCTAGGTCCTTGGTAGGGTCCTCTCATGGAACTGTCACGGCCTACTGCTGAATCTAGGTCCTTGGTAGGGTCCTCTCATACAACTGTCACGGCCTACTGCTGAATCTAGGTCCTTGGTAGGGCCCTCTCATGGAACTGTCACCTCCTACTGCTGAATATAGGTCCTTGGTAGGGCCCTCTCATGGAACTGTCACCTCCTACTGCTGAATCTAGGTCCTTGGTAGGGCCCTCTCATGGAACTGTCACCTCCTACTGCTGAATCTAGGTCCTTGGTAGGGCCCTCTCATGGAACTGTCACCTCCTACTGCTGAATCGTCATCACGTCCTTGGTAGGGTCCTCTCATACAACTGTCACGGCCTACTGCTGAATCTAGGTCCTTGGTAGGGCCCTCTCATGCAACTGTCACGGCCTACTGCTGAATCTAGGTCCTTGGTAGGGCCCTCTCATACAACTGTCACGGCCTACTGCTGAATCTAGGTCCTTGGTAGGGTCCTCTCATGCAACTGTCACGGCCCACTGCTGAATCTAGGTCCTTGGGAGGGCCCTCTCATGCAACTGTCACGGCCTACTGCTGAATCTAGGTCCTTGGTAGGGCCCTCTCATGCAACTGTCACGGCCTACTGCTGAATCTAGGTCCTTGGTAGGGCCCTCTCATACAACTGTCACGGCCTACTGCTGAATCTAGGTCCTTGGTAGGGCCCTCTCATGCAACTGTCACGGCCTACTGCTGAATCTAGGTCCTTGGTAGGGTCCTCTCATACAACTGTCACGGCCTACTGCTGAATCTAGGTCCTTGGTAGGGTCCTCTCATACAACTGTCACGGCCTACTGCTGAATCTAGGTCCTTGGTAGGGTCCTCTCATACAACTGTCACGGCCTACTGCTGAATCTAGGTCCTTGGTAGGGCCCTCTCATGCAACTGTCACGGCCTACTGCTGAATCTAGGTCCTTGGTAGGGTCCTCTCATACAACTGTCACGGCCTACTGCTGAATCTAGGTCCTTGGTAGGGTCCTCTCATGCAACTGTCACGGCCTACTGCTGAATCTAGGTCCTTGGTAGGGCCCTCTCATGCAACTGTCACGGCCTACTGCTGAATCTAGGTCCTTGGTAGGGCCCTCTCATGCAACTGTCACGGCCTACTGCTGAATCTAGGTCCTTGGTAGGGCCCTCTCATGCAACTGTCACGGCCTACTGCTGAATTTAGGTCCTTGGTAGGGCCCTCTCATGGAACTGTCACCTCCTACTGCTGAATATAGGTCCTTGGTAGGGCCCTCTCATGGAACTGTCACCTCCTACTGCTGAATCTAGGTCCTTGGTAGGGCCCTCTCATGGAACTGTCACCTCCTACTGCTGAATCGTCATCACGCCTAACGAGTCTTCCACTTCCAGTAAATCTGAAGGATTGTGGTACATCAAGGTGATCCATGAAAGCTTTAGAGCTCAGCTCAATAACCTGCTCCTCGTGTGACTTTGTTGATATCGAATATAAATTGCTGAATTCAGATTTGTTCTTCAGCGTTCTCTGAGCCATCAGTACTTCTACTTGAACAACCTCACTGACGAACTCCACCATAACTAGGCCAGGATCACCGAAGCATCTTCTAACTATGATCACTTCAACCCCTGGTAACCCCATCCCATTAGAAATGATTTCCTCTACCTTATGCAATAGGGAGGCTCCAAACCCATCACTTTCTTTTGACAAATGATACATCATTACAAATAATCAGTCTGGAAGATTTTGCTGCTAGCAAACTCATCTACTGACCTCTCAATGTGGTCAATTCTGCTATTTACTTGATAGAGTTGCAAGGAAACGTCCCTTTATATCTGCTGATCATCTGTCACATATTCCTTCAGTTTAGCAGGATTCCTCTGTACATAGCTTGTTAACTGTCCTAATTTTGAGAGGACAGTTTGAAACTTCTGGTCTGTATTGGAGCTACCAGCCTGATCTTTTGTCTTTTCATCCTTCGTCTTGCTTCTTTCACTTCATCTTGCCATATTGGTGGTAAGGGGTTTGCAGAGTGCAGAATGCACAGCTCAGTACACTAATAGAAATGTCTGGTCAGCAGAGTGTCATGGCTGGGTGTATAAGTATGACAAGAACTGTTTTACGTTATTTTCAAGATTATTTTACATTTTTTTTGACAAATAATTTTGTCATTTGTTATATTGAGTAAACCTGATAGAGATTACATTCATGACTAAATGGTTAGTTGATAAATAAACAATTCTGAAACAATCACACATTTCACGAGCTCAACTAGGGCAGCTTGACGGTCTGAGGAACCTCAAGGTTTACCTTTCTGAATAAAATAACATAAAATGGAATAAAATTCATTTCAACAAACTTTTTGCTGTAATATTCAAGTTGACCTTTTTGATTGACATTCATCTTTACCATTTTGCATGACATTTGAACAAACTTTTTGGAATGACATTGTGATTTATATTTTTTCACATACAAGACATTAATCATAATTCCATATTTCAGTAAATTCAGTTTTGCAATGTTTAATTTAGCGACAGTACTTTCCTTGCCTTTGGTAAGCTGGACAACTCTAATTTTAGGCCCCAAGCTAACATCAACCGAAGCCACATTTTTGTATTTATTTTCTTGTCAGTTTAAGTCCTTAAAAAGGATTGCAATTTGTTAACAAAGCACACTAGAACCTTATGTTTCGGAATGGTTTTATCCCATTGTTCATATCGCAGAGCGTGGTTGTCATCTCATATGATTGCCTTATGTTGGCTAGGATTCCGAATTGAGAGAGAACTAATAGTATCTATCTCAGCCATCTTGGCTATAACAGCTACCACAAACGCAAGTGAATTTACCACCAACACAATACCTGTGAATGCAGTCCTAACACAACACTCGTCAACTTTTTTAATCCCCCTACTGCATTTCGCTTAGGTCCTTTATAATTGTCCTCAACTGATCTTATGGAACCACTTCTCAATCAATCATCATTGTTGCTTATCACTTTGACCCCCAATGAACTTTATCTCGATACATCTGCTCAGACCCCAAATGATGAGGATTTTTTTCAATATTTTTGTCATCTGTCCTCCAGGCCTGTTCAGTCTCCATAAATATCATTTGGAAATGGTTTTTGAGAGGAGTGCGTGCCAGTATAAATTTTGCTTCTTCAAGATGAGTGGGAAATATCAGATTAACAAGTTATTATCTGCACTATCATGGTTTTGTTATGCAAACTTTATGTCAGTATATTATAATTTGCATAATTAACGTCTTCATTCTGGAAGCAAATTGAGAAAACAACGATGTCTTAAGGCAGAGGCGACAATGTCCTTAACAGGCCGTCGCCACTGTTCCGAATTTGATGTGTGCCAGGAATTAGGCCAAATACGATCGTAGTACCATCAAATTGCATCAAATATGGAAAATACAGATTGCGAGAATTTCAGAAACTTTCAAGTTTCCAAATTTAAACTTGTAAATTCATTTCACCATGATCACCATACAAGATAAATTACATGAAATCGAAATGATGTAAAAAGCAATTACACATAAAATTCAAATCTGACACTGTTTAAATTCAATGTTTAATTGTAATGAAAGAAATATTTTGTAGCCATGTGTATTGTAATGGAATTCTGGGAAAAGTGTATTTCTTTTCTATTCGCAAACATGGAACAAGAGACTAAACAGGCCCAGAGTTTGTGAGTAGTTGTGGATTCTTCATGATGGGGAGTTCTCGCGGATGATTCAATATTTAAGCATTGTATTGTTCATCATGTCTGACCCCTGTTGTGACACGTGACATCTGACACCTCACACCCACGTGGTTTGCTCGGGAGTGAGAGTCACGTGACACCCATCACGTGACTTGCCCATGGAATGAATGAATGATTTCTTACGACGCATGAACACGATGCTGTTATTCTGTGATGTACCCGGGAGAGACTCCCCGATGGACGGTATAGGTAGCAATAACATGCCGTGGAGGGTCCCCTGTGTTTACCTTCAGGGAATCGATATAATTTGAGAACATAAGTAGTAATTTGTAAGTTTCCCTTGACTCTTGTGTTCGTGTCTGTCACCTTTAGAATTGTCACGCCTTTTTTGTCGTTTGTGTTCCCTGTTCCATGCTTCATGTATTTCTTTCTCCCTATAGATCTAAGAGTCAACCCAAAGCAATTGCCCTCTATTGTTTGAAGTGGTTCGACGAAACTTGAGTCCATTTTCAACAAATAGTGTTCTAACAAAAAAGAAATATTATTAAACAATTATCGATTGTCCTTCAACATAATGAAATAGAGTATACTATTCATTCACATTTATCATTTAAGATATTTCCTAATCTGGGATATTAGACTTTGACTAAAAAGCTTGTTTTTCTGATGAGGAAAGTCAGTGGATGGGACTTACATAAAAAACATACAAAAATTTTCAGGATTGGGAGGAGTACAACTTTGAACATAAGTGATGGTAACAGTCAGCCTCAGAGAACTCATTGTGTACTTTGTGCTTAATAATGCTGTATATTCTGGATTAAAACTTCATCTATCACCCCAGCCCAATAACTGACTTCTGTCAGTTATTTGTCAAAGTGATGAGAAGTAGGTAAATGTCAAAGTTATATATTCAAACAATTTTCATGGCTAAGATATCAATAACAATGTAATGTTAAGAAATCAAAACTAAGAAGGTCTATGTTTTGACCAATAATAAATGTTAAGAAAGGTAATCAAGCTGAACATCTTGAAAATATAAATTTAAAGATAAAAAATATTTGCAATAGATTGTATCTGAGAGCAATATAGCATTTATTATTGCTCTCCTATCTGTACTTGGTCAGTTAACCTGATGTCCTTGAAAATCTGTGACTGGGTGGATTGTCATGTCCAGGACCTGTGACATGACAATTCAGTGAGGCAGCGCTATATCTGCTACAAGTAGATCTCATCACGATAACAGACATTATGTTGAAAGTGATGTTAACCCAAAACATATCAATTTGTAGGCCAGTGTTTCCAAACAATTAAGTGAGATTGCCCTTACTGACCAAACAATCAGCAAATGTTTACCTGTCTGATAAATGGGTCCAATAACAATAGATTATGCAGTATTTTTGTATACAAAAATGAATGTCGGTGTCTGAAACTGAAATTGTTGGATTACTGAACACAAATAAAGAGAAAAACCATTGGTCACAAATAAAACTTGGTCGGATAGTGAAATGTCGGATTATTGAAATGTCAAAAAGCGAGGGTCATTTGTGTTCCAAAATGTTTGTTGAAAAATTACTTTAAATTGTTTCAAAGTTAAAGTAAGATTACTTTAATGCCTGGAAGTAATTGGTGGTTCAGAGTTATATAACATCACAATACATGTTCACGTGAGGTCAATCATTCATAACAACACTGAAGTTGTTCTGCTAACCAATTACGATTTAGCACTCACCTGAATATGCAGTGACCGCCAACTCTCCAAAATCGGCAGTTGAAACTCAAATATTTTTAACACAGTCAAACATCTCTCATACCTTCCTGTTCTAAATGCAGTTGAGCTGAATGTGGTGTCTCAAACGTCATCTTGTAATCCCTATGCCTTTCAAAATATTAAAAGTGTTTATTTGTTTCCACAGCCAACACCGTCCGATGACTCTCTATAAAATACTCGGAGAAATGCAGGTTTTCTGAATGTGTGAATTTCCCAATAATTCTGTACATATTAAACAAGAATCATTTTTATTCTACAAGCCTTTAAGGTGGACGATCTACTTAATCATCTACTTAAAAGACATGAAGAGTAAAAATGATACATGTAGAATGTTGCATTCAGAATACGGTCATGTAATGCAATACAGGAATGTTCAAATATGTATCTATTGAATGCTTTCCCAAAATCACTTCTTATTCCATACAGTAACATAACTGCCAGAGATGCTGTCCTTTTCAGTGTGATTGTTATGCAGCAATAGTTCTTAATTAATGTACAAAGTCAGTAATATCATTTCCTGAAAAAAATGCAAAATAATCAAAATATGCACGACCCTCTAATTAATTTCTCTGCCCAAGAGAGATATCTTATTAATATCAGTATGAGTCAGCATGGATCTTTATTGAATTTTGTTAAATTAATAACCAATGCAGGTATTATGTTCAAGTTTTAATCAAAGTTTAAGACATTGATATTGTTTTGTTTGTCCACATGACGACAACGTGATATGGGATGGACCATTATTTTATTGAGGAAAAAAAAATGCCAATTTTTTTTTCTTAACGTTCAAACATCCTATTTTTTTATACTAAGTCTTATATTTGTGGAATTGGATGTATGATATATAAGAAAATGATACAATGATTTATTTACACTGATTTAATGATTCAATTCAGAGTTGATACAAGAATTTCAGTTAGTCATTTATTGATGCAAACTTTATCTGCCTGGATTTTGTTCTATTTGCCATGAGTGTGGTCACATTAGATATGGGTACTGCACGGCCACCCAAGCGCCAACCATATATCGCCTGGACACCACACAATTTTCCAGACATTAGGCAATCTAAACTTACCCTAGGTTGACAGCCGATTTTGTATAATAAAAAATCCCATTGTTTAAGCACTTTTGGGGAATTTGAACAAATGTTCGAAATTGGAATAAATGTGACTGGGGCACAAGACCTGTTATGTGCCTGATAAGAGCTAAAGAAAAGTGTGTGCCCATTTGTTGTAGACAAGGTGTGGAACAACAGGCATCTTAATTAGTGGTAGGCCAGTAGGCCAGTCCCTTAAAGATTTAGCACGTTACAGCAAAATGTCAAATATTTTGGTAACAATACAAGATTTTGGTTACAATTTCGTTGTGGGTCTGTCTTATCTCTTTTGTATTGGACAAAGGAACACATGAGTAGTGATTCACCACAAAGTCATAAATGCAACAACATAGACCATTATTGTTTTGATTTCTTAGCTTTACATTGATTGTTTGTTTTGGGGTTTTACATCACTTTCAACATTATTTCAGCCATTCCGTGGTGAGACCCAATTCTCCCTATCTGCTCTACCATATACGCTGGATTTTTAGAGCGCTGCGATCGTATTTGACCCAATTCTTTGCACACGGCACATCTGGAAACAGCAGTGACAGCCTGTTTGGGGCATTGTCGCCTCTGCCTTTCATCTTTCCATCGTTGTTTTTCTCAGTTTTGCCTCCATAATGTTGACATAAACTACGTAAATTGCAATATACTTATATAAAGATTACACAACAAACACGCTTTAGCGCTGACATTGGCGTGTCAATGTACGATGTCAGTCTGAAATTTCCCTCCCATCTTGAAGCAAGGCGGGCGTAAGTTTACAAAGCAACATCTTTCCTGTCATGCATTACTCTCTCGCGCCAATTTCGTCATTTTTTCATGGACCAGATAAAAACCTGGGAGAGCAGATAACGAGATTTGTAGTAGATATAGTGCTGCCTCACTGAATTGTCGCATGTCCTTGACATGACAACCCACCTAATCACAGATTTACAAGGACAATGGGTTAACCCTTAAGGCACAGGCCTCAGCTAATATGGGAAATTGTATCATGAGTTCAATCTCGGCATGGCCAGGGATTGAACCCACGACCTTTGGATTACCACAGAGGAGCTGGGGCTAATAAGCTGGAGCTCTGACCTCT
The DNA here is from genome assembly GCA_949316495.1 of Amphiduros pacificus. NCBI lineage: Eukaryota > Metazoa > Annelida > Polychaeta > Phyllodocida > Hesionidae > Amphiduros > Amphiduros pacificus. The sequence continues at coordinate 6,451,994 of OX439004.1, forward strand.
GACCTATTGCCCTCTTTCTGTATTTGCAGAAAGTGATGTTGGGGCCGAGGCAAGTGAGCCTGAGGCTGGGCCAAAACAAAATGGTGTTGAGGTGGGTTCAAAGCACATTTAGACATTTGTGGAATTCAGAAACAGGTTGAAGAAGAATGCACTTTGGAACTGGAAGGCAACAGGGCTGGCCTACACTTCAGAAGAGTTGAAGGACTGGTGGAAGGACATGTACCAGTCAATATACAAAACTTAAGACGTACCGGTGTCTGCAGCAAGGGACATGACAGAAAAGGAGGCCTGGGCGTGGAACAAACTGGAATTTAAAAAGCATCTCATCACTCAGCAGCCATTCCCCATTACCAATGTAAGTACAAATGATTTCTTTATGATTGAAAATATTGTTATGCTTGCCAGCAACATGTAAATGCAAATATATATGTTAATGTAAATATGTTTGAATACAATTTTGGTTCACCATCCTCAGGCCTTGACATATGCACTGGCCCGGTAGCCTGGGGCCACCAGATCCTCTTTTTTGACCAGTGAATGCCCTGTTGTAGTGGCCCAGTTTAGTATCCCGAACTATCTTGATTTTAATATTCAAATCCATGATAGATATTTGTCTCATATCATGATCAATGGACCAATTTTGATCGGGGCAAACCCCCACTCAGCCACTTGTCACTATACAGCCTTATGTACAGCCTTGTGTATAACGCACATCCTATTATCCATAGAAACATTGGGCCACCACTGCTCATGCTCTGGTCGCCCAACCGGGCAACCAACATTTTTCTCTTTATATCAACGCCTGCATCCCATATGTAATGATGTTAATTTCTGCAGAGAGTCTGTACATTATTGTATTATGTGAGTAAATGTTTCCTTTTATTGTGTACTTGCAGGTCCAAGAAGCTTTGGCAAGGTCTGGTGGGGATATTGTTGATGACAATAATTATGATACAGATGTATCAAAACATAGCAACAGAAAGCAGAAGAAAAGGGGTGCTGCTGCTGAAGATGAAGCTACATTAGCTCTGCAGGAAACCATAAACAAGAGCCTTTGAGATATAAAGAAGACAACTGCAGCCGTCATCGCGCCAGACATCAGTGAGGGGTACTTTTATGTCATACTGCACAGGTGTTATCAGGGCTGCATCACAGGCTGAGGTTGAAGAGTTTTAATCCAGAAGAAAGCACTCTATGACAGCACTTGGGGACACAGCAGCAACATCTACTTCACAACATCCACCTCAGTAGCAATTTGTGCAGCCACAACAACACTTCTACCAGCCTGTGTCGCCTTCTTATCCTCAGCAGCAGTTTACACTGCAGCATTTCCAGTCACACTACCCACCCAGGTCACCTCAACATATATAGTCATCTCAGCAGTCACAGCAGTCCTCATCACAACCATCTACTTCAGCCACTGTTCCAGGTTGACTGGTTATTGTCAGGATCTCAGGATTCTTCACTCAATCTATCAGACTTTGTCCAATCAGGGACCAAAACCCAGCAACACAGAAAATATAATTTATGTGACATATAATGCAGAGACTGCTAGTTTTGTGCCATTTAAAAGCTGAGACTGCAATTTATCTGACATTTTATTATTAATATTTAAATCTTAATGTCTTGTTAATAATAAAATTATATCGAGTGTTTGTTGACCCTCAGGCAACATATTTTTATTTGAGCTTGATTTATTTATGTTTGACTTTCAAATTATAGTTATAACTTAAGTAACTGAATCTCAAAAATCGAACTATAAATGGAAAAAAGATACAAAGTCCAATCCCAATTAAACGGTTGACCAGCGAAAGTCAAGTTGGATAAATAACCTTAATAACCATATAAAAATCCCAAATTTAATATCTTTATCAGTAAAATACATTTCAAAAAGTTATACTTGAAAGTGGCCATCATTGAGAAAGAAATAAACAACTTTTCATTTGTTAATTCTTATTTTCTTATAAAGCATTTTATAAGGGAAGTGGCCATTATTGAGGAATAACTTAATATGCATTTTCCTTATTCAGATTAAGAAACAAAACACAATATTAACTTTTTCTTGCATCACTGTCAAGACACAAGATATATTTTAATCAGGAATAAATTTACAATGTACAGAAATAAAATTGAATCACACTATGCAATTACAGCTTAAGTCTCTAGATATGTACAATATCTGATATTTTCATGCCATCCTCTCCTGCCCTGGGTCAGACCCAGCTGGAGAATTAACCCAATGTCCATCAGAGTAATGTGCCTTCTCTGTTGGATGTGTTGTGCCCTTGAACCCTGACATTGACTTCAACTGCCTGGCACCAGGTTCATGTTACTGACCTTTCAGTCTAGAAGGTTATTCTTCATCCTGGGATACCTGGTTCACATCAGATTGTGAAGTACCATAGATCTGGTGACAATCAGTCGGGTGGTACCTGGGTGTGTTCCATTCAATCCTCACAGCTTCGTTTCTTATTCTTTCATTTACCGCTTTGATACCTCCCTTCGGACAGCAGCAGATACATTCAGAACCCATTCAGCATGAAATATGATTGTTACAGAAATATTGCCACCAAGATGGTGTTTGCATTCCTGATGCACTCAGCACGAAGACAGTGTGAACTGGCCATTTGCATATCCTCCACATTAAATTTTCATCATGTTGAAAACATTTGCGGATCAAAGTGACCATACCTGTACTGCTCCAAACCCTAAACGCATGACTTTAGAAGGAGATATGGCCAAAACGTTTGAGTTGCGTAGCATTCCAATTTTTTCCGAACACCAAAATTTTCCCATCCACTTTTTTCCCCATCAGCTACATTGTGAAGGCCACTTTAGTTCACAAACAACGAAGGATCTGAAAGATATATTTATTGAAGAAAGTTGGGGTTGTAAAGTAGAGATAACAGCGCATGTTATAATTGTTGACTTGCTCTTGTAATATCATATTGGATAAGACTTATGTATACTAAGAGTTTTCTTCATTCTTTTCACTTTATTTTTGAACTATCAGTGGTTGATGAAAAATAAACGATAATTTACCTGCTATTACCCAGCTTTACTAGGCCTCTTCAATATAGGCCTAGCGCCGACGCGACCAAATGTCGTACTATTTGGGCGCTCATGAATATTAATTAGCTAGAGATTCGAGTTACGTCATCGTGTCGTGCACATGCTGTCCTACTGAAAGACTGTAATTACGTAATCGCATCGTGCACGTGCTGTTGGATACATTCAAGGGGCGGGGCTTATGGAATAGACCTATTTGAACATATCTGATCGCATAATCGGAGAGGGTGTTATATACTGAACCCGATGCAAAGGAGAGTAACCTGCTATTCTCTAAAGAGAAAAAATCACGTCATGTATTTGTGGTGAATAATAGAGAATCCAGAGTAGGTAACGTGTAGGTTAATAGTGAAAACGTCCAGAAATTTAAACCAAAATAAATATTGTGTAAAACTTTGTATATTACTACCTTTATTCTGTTTAAATGCCTTTACATCTTTGTGAAGGATAATGATTAACAAGACAGAGAAGAAAAATATTTTATAATCTAATGAAGTTGATGGTGGGTGTAGAGACCTCAACACTAATATTGTGTAAGATGTGGAAATGTTGGAGAAGGATAGTAATGGACGATAGTTACAGAAATATTGCCACCAAGATGGTCAAATTGGAGCAACATATTCCCATATTGGGCAGAGCACTTCATCCCTTATTGAAATCTGACCCAATTAATCAATCCTGTATTGACATCTGACCTAATTAATATTCTTCTGATGTCCATCTCAAGGGGTCGCTTTGCTCCCGGGAGGTGGTCATTTATTCCCAAGGAAGCAAACGTGTTGGTCATCTAAATACTAATATGATGACCTGCTGCATTTTAATAGACAGCTTTGTTGAACTATTATGATAATGTAGCATTGTTGGTGTGATACTCCATGGAAAAGGTCATCTAACGTGTGGCATATTCTAATGGAATCAATACTAAAATCAAAATGGATAAATTCTGTTGGGCTATAAAGATAAGCTAATATTATTGGTGAGATACTCCTTAAAAAAGCTCACTTCTTGAATGGTAATATCCAAATGGAAACAACGTTCAGTTGTATATATATATATATATATATATATATATATATATATATATATATATATATATAAGCAGTATGTATGTAGTTCCATATTATTCCTTCAAGTAGCAAAGACTGCTTAATGAAGCATATTATAAACCTGATGTAAAGACACTGACGTTACACCAAAGGCGCGATTCTCAGCGCCTGGTTTATATGTATGCAGTGACACAGGTAAACATGTGAAAATAGGCTTTCAGGATGAATGACTGATAGTTCTTGAACACATAAATTCTCACAGATGTCAGAGTTGATGGATGGAGATTGGCTGCTGTTATTTCCCTTGACACTTGTATCGCAGGAGGATCAGTTGTGTGACTAAGACAGCTTATACTTGACAGTTAAGAATACCTCATAGACACTCCCACTGAACTCTGATATTATAACTTCTTAAACAAACTCTCACTGAGTCTACTTTTGCCTGTATATGCATTACACTCGTACATATCAAAGAATTTCTTGCAATGGTGGCCCATGCCTATAGATATGATCAGATAAAAGTAACACAAACACAGAGACACATCTCATTGGTGTATGGGTAGAGGATGAAATCTTTCAATGTAGGCTGCTGCAGTTTGTATGTACTGTCTCCTCTATCACTTCAGATATGCATAGATCCTTCAGATAGGGTCTAAGTGCCCGGTCTAAATATATAAATGTTCAGAAGCCAAGCCAAGTTCATTGTCAACATCTTTGAGCAATTGGATAAAGTTGGAAACGGATTATTGAATGTACAAGACGGCGTCATCAAACGTAAAGCACATTAAGATTAAAGTAAAAGTAAGCCCCAGGAAAATTAGACAGATAATTGCCCCCTGCTTTGGCTGCATGACACTGTAAATAAAACTCACAAAAATTGTCAAACAGATGATAACATTTACCATCAAAATGGTTTTATTTTGTCATATGTTATTAATTCTCGACCAACATTTCACAAATATCTGTCAAGCGGTTCTTGTCTGTATATTGGGCTGAAGAGCGTTCATCGCTTTTATACATTCTTGATGTATTCAGAAGTGTTTGGACATTTATCATCTTCTGATAAAAGTACTGCCTTATCGAAACATCTCATGTTCTTTCAACAGATTTGGGAAAAGATTTATTATCTTAATGCAAACCAAAATCCATTCCATAACAAGTAACACGACTCCGTAGGTTATGTCAGGAAACCAGAAATCAATTTTTTTTCCTACCCTCGTACTGAAGAGCATAATGTATATCATACTTTCAAAAGGATGCTGCGTCTGTGGAGCAGCTATTATTTGAGTTATTTGAGGTGTCATCTTACAATTTTGGATCATAAACGATCATTAACTAAACAAGTCTAATCTCACACGCTGACTCTATGAAGAAAAGGCGATGCTGCGCCAGATTTGGTGGACGACGATCGCAGACCCCACCAATATCGACATCGGTTTCAATCCTATATTAGATCTCATGAGTTGGACGGGTACTGACTGTGTTGTCCTAGTTCTTGCTTATACTGGGTTGTGTAGCACCTCTGAAGGTGCCAACACCTCCCCCGGGACGCCTTCAGTGAGGAGATGGCAGTCTTTCTATTGTATGCTTCCGAAGAGGTGTTGGTCTTGACAACCTAATTATGCATATTCAGATAAATAATGGTTTTTTTTGTGTGTTTTTTTTTTTTTTTTTTTTTTTATTTATCTATTTTGTTGAAGATTTTTTAATACACAGTTAAAGTTTTTGTGAAATCGTCACAGAAAATTTCACAGAGATTTGATAGTCATGAAACTGAGATACAAACAAGCTATCTCTTTGAAATCGACCTGCCAGGATTATTGTGTTTCACTGAAAGTGGCTCGTTCTATGCTCGTATTCATGTGACCACTGCTGTGGACCACTAGGGGGTTAGGTCTTTACCAATTAACAAACCTCTTCTTCCTTCATATGGCACAGAAATATACATAGGGAAAATACGATGGCTAATTACTTGTGACCACAAAGTTTAGTATTATGAAAAGAAAAAGTGTTTGAAAATCTGATTTCATGGTAGCTTTAATGTCACTTTCCACCTCTGAGGAAAGGTTATTTCCTGACAGGACCGTATAAGGTGTTTGATGTTTTATAATCGATGCCTGTGGTTGTATATGTCTCTGTGACATTATACTATAAGTACTAGCCGCCAGGTGTCGCCTCATCCCTCAGCAATTAGAAGCTCTCTGCCTTAAATCTGTCTTCTCATCAAACGCCTCCACAACAGATTAGCATTTCAAAGGTGTGTGCTTTTATGACTGCCTACAAAACCCAAAGAATCTTGTTATTTGATATGAGGCTTAATTAGTTTAACTTACCTCACTTAAATGTGAACTTTTGTCCTGTTAATCTATTTTCAGTTGAAATGTCATGAGATATTCTTTTATGCTCTTTGTGCTATGATGACGAATTTTCATGTTCTCATATCGATAAAGCAGTTTTTCTTTTTAATTTCGAGTCTTAGGCTTCTTTTCCCTTTTTCTGGGTGTAAATAAAAGTGTGAAATTCCTCTCCTTTCCTTTTGAAATAAATAAAATAAAAGTGTGAAATTCCGTCTCCTTTTCTTTTGAAATATATAAAATAAAAGTGTGAAATTCCTCTCCTTTTAGGATGTATGAAATAAAAGTGTGAAATTGCTCTACTTTCCTTTTGAAATATATAAAATAAAAGTGTGAAATTCCTCTCCTTTTAGGATGTATGAAATAAAAGTGTGAAATTCCTCTACTTTCCTTTTGAAATATATAAAATAAAAGTGTAAAATTCCTCTCCTTTAGGGATGTATGAAATAAAAGTGTGAAATTCCGTCTCCTTTCCTTTTGAGATGTATAAAATCTTATACATTTGTATACATATATATATATACATGTATGTATATGTGTAAAAATACTGCAGAGGTTGATGTAAACAAACATATATAAGATGGAACGCAGGACAGGAGACATCTCAATTAGGAGACATCTCAATTAGCGTGCGTATGGATGGCCTTCAAGCCGACAACTTTAATCGTTATCTTTATACCATTTGCTTTGATATTCTTTCAAGAGAAATTTGGTTGATTTAACAGACTTTTTCTATTCCATAACTCAAACAGATATGTCTTCTTTGAAGTCATGTATCTCACCTGTTGATGTGAGTCTTAGTTTCTATTAAGGTGAGACAATCATCCAAACATGCCAACATTTCTATTTAAAGTTCCAAATATTAGTGCATAGAGTCAATGACCTTGTTTTCTGCGCATTTAATTATCTCTTTCCAAGCTGAAGACATTTTTTCATGCATCTGTTTTTATATATTTTTTAGATTAACTTATGAAGATGAAATTGGCACATATTATATCTTTGAGGATTAATGGAAAATTAGTAATATTTTTCTTAGATACTGGGACAACTATCTCTTGGTAGCATCGGCGCATCTTCATTCGGTGAACAAGAAAAAGTGGTGCTCCACATGTAACACGGATGGCGAAAAAGAAAACAAAAAATACAACAAACGAAACAAAAATTACAATAAACAAAACAAAAAATCCAACAAACAAAATAAAAATTAAAGAAAAGAAAATGAAATTATCATTGCAAATCGATGAGCAAGATGAAATTATCTTTATTCATCTTTTGAAAACGTTTAATATTTTATACAAACGATATGTTTTAGCACAAAGAAATGCAAAGTTCTGTCTTTTTAGTCAGGCACCTGTAATAACCTCTAATATCACTCATGTGCTAACGCTAATCACGGTCGGATTTTGCTTGTCATTTCTGTTCTAATTGTCCGATTTAGACCAAAGTAGGACGAAATCTACTCAGAATTCCATCCTCTGTTGATCGGGAAGTATTTCCGGGTTGATAATTTCATGTCTTGATGCCGATGGGCAAAGACGAAGTTGTCATCTTGAACTTTTTTGTCATCACGTACTTCTTTTTCTTTGTTTACATGTTATAGGAATGTATTTATATGCGCACACATGAGCAAATTGGAATATATCACATGTACACGGCGAACACTCCACAGTGGCGTCAGTTGCCTGAACGATATTGGCCACAGAAAAAGCCGAATTGCAACCCACAGACAGGATATGACTACACATTCCCCATGATCGTACCGATCACAGAATAACACAAATGGTTCCTGTCGGCAGTGATTGTCAAAAAAGAAACCATCTGTGTTACAAAAAAAGAGTAGGAAAGCAGTGCCTATAATATCATCTTAGATTGTAAATGAAGCTTTTAACTTGTCCCTTTTTGTTGTTGTTTGGCTGTTTTATTGATTGTAGCTTTTTAGTGGATGCAGCATTTAACTACCTTATCTAATGGGAAATCACGGGTTCATAGCCTTCCCATCATGTTTTATAATATATGAAGAAAATCCTTGTCATATTGGTTGTTAGACTGCTATCTTAGCAAAAATAAATGCTAACTTGTCCATGTGTTTTGAGTGTTATCGCCTGAAGAAATAATGATGCTGATCAATTTCCAAAGATAAAACCAATTGAGTGTCAGGAGACAATATTGGCACATATATTATAAGTGGACAAACATTAGATTCAGCTCTGACCTTAAGAAACAAGATAAGAGGATTTTCTCCTTCACGCGTCCTTTAGATTAATGGTTGCTCTCTTACTATGCACCCAGGATCCTGGAGGAATCTCCCAGCAAACATACATAATGTCTGTCTCTGACCTGACATTTACTACTGACAAAGACCGAGGCAATCCCGTAGGGTCAGATCCCCGGGGGTCACACTCCTTTGTACATTCAACCAAACATGTATCTTCTGATATCTGTAAACTGTATTCAGTAGAAACCCAAATATTCTCATCCGGGGCATCCTAGAATAATTGTTTTACCACTTAATCTATGAAAATGAATGGTACGGTTTTTGTGGGGGTGCGGAGGAGTCGGCCTGTTTTCACAGATTAACCCTGAAGTCTGATTTTTGTCACATATATTGTCCACATTGAAGGAGCTATTTCCCGGAAGAAAGCTTTTCCAGGAGTATAAAATATTTTGGATTCGCTGGTTTCATTTGCAGTATAGATCAAGCAAGGAGGGTTTAGGGTGTGATATTGAATGTATAAGGATGTGTTTGATTTGTGCGTGCGATAAATCTCTTCCAAGAATCAATCTGAGGGGACGCTCACTTGTTCTCCAGAGGAGTACTGGAGAAAGTAAAATTACATGCTCAATAAATCCACGGAGGTACCATGGAGACGGATATTAATGAGTGGTCACATAAACTATATTACCTTGGGACGTGTTATCTTTCACATCAAACAATAACACAGTGCATCTTCAGGCCGTATGTCACCACCGCATACATCCGTTACAAGAAGAAGGGCGCCCTCTTGATTGCATCCTGATGACCTCTCGTGAGGTCTCGTGGGGGAAGAGCGAGATTTGTTGTAATGACATGTGACCGCCTCACAGAAAGCAGGTGACCTTTTCGTGACATATGGCAATTTTCTCCATGAGGCGTTTGTCCTTATCGTTCATTTACTGCTCGGAGGGATGCGTCCATTACGAGGTGGTAAGATGGGGAACACATTTTTTTGCTTCTGGGTAAAAGTATGAGCGATCGCTCATCTTGAGGGACATAGACGTAAAACAAGCAAATTTTGAAATGGCGTGTTAACATGAGTCTCAACAGTTAATCAAAACTTACCGCCTGTCCTACTGACCTACATATAGATACATCAGATAAAATAGGCGAAAAAAGAAATAGACAAAAAAAATGTCCAAAACTGCCCTCGTCATCCCGGCGTCGATGATAATATTGATTTGTAACAAACGTGCCATGAAGTGTCTTGGTGTGACCATCGGGGACCTGGTTTATGATGATGGGTCGCGAGGACAAATGGATAAAGGTCATATTTACCCTGCTGCATACCAGCTATTTATTGGCACATCCATTCAGGCAAACTTGCCCTCTATCCTCCACAATAAATAAGAAATTGCTTATCTTTTAATGGCAATGACATTTCAGGATTTAATATCTTTGTTTTTGTCTGAAAGGCATTTATAAATATGAGGATGTGGTTCATTAATTCATAGCAATAGCGTATTACCTGAAGTGATTAAATAAATGGTAAATAGCAATAGTACATAACCAGAAGAGATTAAATAAATGGTGGAATGACAACAGGGCGATTTAAGAACAATCAAGCTTGCGCTGGATTTGCAAGTCAATATGAGAAGAAACCCAAAAAAAATGAAAAGCAATTTATGGAATAATTTCAAATGTTTGTCAAAATTTTGCAAGCCAAGTCTGAGATTTTCTGATATATTTGCTCGATCGCACACTGAAATTCACTTTTACTCGAATTTTCCAATATTAATGCAAAAGCGCCAGAAGTGGCAGAATAGCCTAAAGATGGCCGTCAAACGTGACATGGGGCAAACAGTACAGTGACGATCCATAAACCTACAGTCCCATTGAGTTATAATCTTAATCATCCAGTCCTGAAGAAAAACGAAAAAGAGCAAAAACAAGTACTGATTTAAAAAAAATCAAGCTTGCATAAGTTTGCAAAATCTCAAGGCAAAAAAAATTATTGGCACAATCCACGAAAATAGTTTTACTCTACCACGCACTAACAAATCTACAAAAGCGTGAAAATTTTACTAGTTTATCCGGGAGTTTATCATGGCCGCCATGGACCGATAATAGGTGTATGCTCCATAGACTTACAGCTTAATCATGTTAAAACCTCGAACATTCAGACCTAGAGTCAAAACAAATACGAGCGAAAAAGAAAATCTTGTTTCACTTCCTGGTCAATCGATAACAGCAAATATAATAGACATTAATAACTGTCCTGGCACAGTAAAGCACCTCGCAGGTGCCCATATGCTGTGGCCGGAATTCCGGTCCTCCGTCACTGGAAATATGTGGTCGTAGCTTGGGGTTTACAGCGAAGTATGGTTTGATAACAGAAACAATAACTTCCTGAACTAAAAGAGGTTCAGAGAACACTGGAATAACTGACATATCATAGAGATTACTTTCTGTTTTTCAAAGAGGATGGTTCCATCAATAACACATTAAACATTCATCTCCTTCAAAGATGCTGCACGCTAACCCACTTCAGTAGCGGAAGTCAGAAAAGTATGTTACAAGGTTATGATTATCGATAATCCATTTTTCTTCCCGAGACTCCAGTGTCTGGTGACCACACGTCTATCTGAAGGCCGCAGTAGACATATCAATGAATCGGGTGAAATATCTGGAGATGGGCCCTTGTGCATTGTCCCAAGATATCATTTTATTGCACTTCAAGATATGTGCACCATTATTTAGAATATTATTTTTCCATTACATTTAAATTATATAAAAATATATATCGGTTGTTCTTACACTTCTACATTGCATTATGTTCTTCAATAGTTAATTTCTGTAACTTGACATTAATAAATGTTGGTAAATGTTACTAAGATAAAATGTTTATTAATTTTGATTCATCAATAGCATACTCACGATATTATATTGGGTCATATGAGGATGGTAACGGGAGCCACCTTGAATAATATGTACATAATGTACTATTTGTCTCACGCAAATCTACCATCTCACATCTTTATCAGTTCTACCTATAGACTGTACTGGTGATTGCAACCTCAAGATCTTTCCCCAAGACGCTTCTTTCAAAGATAATGGTTTGAAATACGTGTCCGTGGTATGTTATCGGCCGCTATATATCAAAAGTGGGCAACTTCTGTGTTAGCACTAGCTTCTGATTACCACATAGATTGAGATGTTATACTTTGATACGGATAAATATATTCCAGATGAATGTGGTGATGAGATGAATTTGGTGATGAGATGAATGCAGTGATGAGATGAATACAGTGATAAGATGAATGTGGTGATGAGATGAATGTGATGATGAGATAAATGTGGTGATGAGATGAATACAGTTATGAGATGAATGCGGTGATGAGATGAATGTGATGATGAGATGAATGCAGTGATGAGATGAATACAGTGATAAGATGAATGTGGTGATGAGATGAATGTGATGATGAGATAAATGTGGTGATGAGATGAATGTGATGATGAGATGAATGCGGTGATGAGATGAATGTGATGATGAGATGGATACAGTGATGAGATGAATGTGATGATGAGATGAATGTGGTGATGAGATGAATGCGGTGATGAGATGAATGTGGTGATGAGATGAATGCGGTGATGAGATGAATGCAGTGATGAGATGAATGCACTGATGAGATGAATGTGGTGATGAGATGAATGTGGTGATGAGATGAATGCACTGATAAGATGAATGCAGTGATCAGATGAATGTGGTGATGAGATGAATGTGGTGATGAGATGAATGTGGTGATGAGATGAATGTGGTGATGAGATGAACGCAGTGATGAGATGAATGCGGTGATGAGATGAATGTGGTGATGAGATGAATGTGATGATGAGATGAATGCACTGATGAGATGAATGTGGTGATGAGATGAATGCGGTGATAAGATGAATGTGGTGATGAGATGAATGTGGTGATGAGATGAATGCACTGATGAGATTAATGTGGTGATGAGATTAATGTGGTGATGAGATGAATGTGGTGATGAGATGAATGCAGTGATGAGATGAATGTGGTGATGAGATGAATGCGGTGATAAGATGAATGTGGTGATGAGATGAATGTGATGATGAGATGAATGTGGTGATGAAATGAATGGGGTGATGAGATGAATGCACTGATGAGATGAATGTGGTGATGAGATGAATGTGGTGATGAGATGAATGTGGTGATGAGGTGAATGCAGTGAAGAGATGAATGTGGTGATGAGATGAATGTGGTGATGAAACGAATGCAGTGAAGAGATGAATGTGGTGATGAAATGAATGTGGTGACGAGATGAATGTGGTGATGAGATGAATGCAGTGATGAGATGAAGGCGGCGATGAGATGAATGTGACTGTATTGCTGGAAATCATTTCCATAGATAGATTATATATACAATATATAATGTGGAGAAACCTTTGGCAACATTCAACTAACTAATGTTCACTCAAATACTTTCGGATGTATTTCATTGCGATGAGAAGAAATCAGATACTCCTGTGCTCACACCATGCTGTGCTGCCATGTGCTCACTCACCATACATAACGATTCATCAGGTCACAAGGTGGCACATATCACACACAATGGTTCATTCCGTCACTAGGTGGCACACACCGCACACAATGGTTCATCACGCCACTAGGTGGCACACACCACACACAATGGTTCATCCCGTCACTAGGTGGCACACACTACACACAATGGTTCATTCCGTCACTAGGTGGCACACACCACACACAATGGTTCATCGCTCCACTAGGTGGCACACATTACACACAATGGTTCATCACGTCACTAGGTGGCAGACACAACACACGATGGTTCATCCCATCACTGCGCACTGCTGAACTTGACCATCTGGTGTGTCAAAATACGTCATACATGGGTAAAATAAGCCACGAAGACATGCCTGGCTGATAGTTGTAAGAAATGCTGATTGACACTTAAAACAATCCAGTTGCGACACCCATAATTATGTTTCAAAAATGATTAGTTTTTTTCCTCTCTGAACATGATTTTTTGCCAAATTATAATGTATTTCTCTTCACAACATACAGAGTGGTAGTCATCACACTAGCTCTCATAAGCTGTCTACAAGCCTTTCCAAGCATGCATTGTACACGGCATAAGAGACGCCTGGTGGATCAGTAGTGTTGGAACTCAAGTAGTGAGAATTACATTTCCTGAACTATTATTGCACTCTTTAACAATGGTTTTCGCAAAATATATGTTAAGTCCATTTTAGAAATTGTCTGAGAATTAATAAAAGAAAAAGTTACAAAATTATTAGAAAATGTATGCAGTCTGATTTTTATTTTAACTAAGGTATTAATTAAATACGCGGAGGACACTCATGCTTGTATATTTGTTATTTAAATGTATACATATTCAAACATGAACACGTGGAAATCTGTTTTTGATTTTGCAGGCTCAAAGGTTGTCTAGGGTTGGCCAGGGACTGTGATCGTTGTCGACCTCGTCTACAGGATTCTAGCCCTTTCTACTTAAAAGATTGTCTAATATTACCAGTTACATCTCTTGTGGGGGGAGGGGAGGGGTTGTCTAGTTTTACCAGTTACATCTCTTGTGGGGGAGAGGGGTTGTCTAGTTTTACCAGTTACATCTCTTTTTTTTGGGGGGGGAGGGGTTGTCTAGTTTTACCAGTTACATCTCTTGTGGGGGGGGGATTGTCTAGTTATACCAGTTACATCTCTTGTGGGGGGAGAGGGGTTGTCTAATTACACCAGTTACATCTCTTGTGGGGGGAGAGGGGTTGTCTAATTACACCAGTTACATCTCTTGTGGGGGGAGAGGGGTTGTCTAATTACACCAGTTACATCTCTTGTGGGGGGAGAGGGGTTGTCTAATTACACCAGTTACATCTCTTGTGGGGGGAGAGGGGTTGTCTAATTACACCAGTTACATCTCTTGTGGGGGGAGAGGGATTGTCTAATTACACCAGTTACATCTCTTGTGGGGGGAGAGGGGTTGTCTAATTACACCAGTTACATCTCTTGTGGGGGGAGAGGGGTTGTCTAGTTTTACCAGTTACATCTCTTGTGGGAGGAGAGGGGTTGTCTAATTTCACCACTTCCATCTCTTGTGGGGGAGAGGGATTGTCTATTTATACCAGTTACATCTCTTGTGGGGGTGAGGGGTTGTCTAATTAAACCAGTTACATCTCTTGTGGGGGGAGAGGGGTTGTCTAGTTTTACCAGTTACATCTCTTGTGGGAGGAGAGGGGTTGTCTAATTTCACCACTTCCATCTCTTGTGGGGGAGAGGGATTGTCTATTTATACCAGTTACATCTCTTGTGGGGGTGAGGGGTTGTCTAATTAAACCAGTTACATCTCTTGTGGGGGGAGAGGGGTTGTCTAGTTTTACCAGTTACATCTCTTGTGGGAGGAGAGGGGTTGTCTAATTTCACCACTTCCATCTCTTGTGGGGAAGAAGGATTGTCTAGTTACACCAGTTACATTTCTTGTGGGGGGGAGAGGGGTTGTTTAGTTATGTGAGGGAGGAGAGGGGTTGTTTAATTATGTGAGGGAGGAGAGGGGTTGTTTAATTATGTGAGGGGGGAGAGGGGTTGTTTAATTATGTGAGGGGGGAGAGGGGTTGTTTAATTATGTGAGGGGGGAGAGGGGTTGTATAATTATGTGAGGGGGGAGAGGGGTTATCAGCTTTTCCCATTTATTATATGAATATATAATGATGTAAGGAATATCTTATAGGCAGCATTGTTTTTATTCTATCTAGCAACGTGCTTTTAATTATCAATTTCAGTAAATCAAATTATTTTCATTCTGCCCCTTCATGCTCCACAATTCTGTACTCGAATCCCACAAGGAACTCTTCAATGGCGTCTTTGACTTCCTGTTCCTGTTCCTTGGGCCCGCTGCATATCCAATCTCTTCTGCAGTAACTACTTCCCATACCCATAGCACCAGGCTCTATCCTCCAGGTTACCGGATGTTCCGGTACAGCCAGCATCCAGGCCAGAGAGTCATGCTGACTTCCATATTTCTGCTTATATTCCTCATATTTCTCATTTTTCAGATTCATTTTCACAATAAATGTGCTCTGTTCAAGTTGTGCGCCTTCCATGAAAAGCTGAATATCTGCCATTGATGTTTTGTCCAGGTCAAATTGAGTAAAATCACTGTGACCACACTTGATGGCAAAATGCTCCCGTTCACCCCAGTTGAAGCACACGTCAAACTGCCAATCTTCTGGGATGTTTTCACCTAGCTTATCCCTTATCATCCGGTCTTGGGGTGACAAGTGGAAATTAACACTTACACTATTCCCCTTAATGATAGCAGAATATTTCTTGAGTGCATCTGTAACATTCTTGAGAATCACTTCCGGTATTGTTAGGTAACCACTGCACGAGTCATCTGGGTTCCGCACAAAGTTGTAAGTCCCGTCATGCTCTCTGTTGACGATGTATGTGTGAGTGTCGCGGTAGTCCCCCATCCTGATGACGTCACCATGGTTGAGTCCACTACTGGTGACGAGTCTATTGATTTCAGCAGCGTCCTCAGGAAGGCAGTCTCCCTCAAATATAGAAGGCTGGCCAAATTCATCATTCACCACCAGATTGGCTGGAGTCACACTCCTGGCCGGTATGTTCCAGTCATAGTTGTCAACTCCAGCCATTTCTGCCTCCTCGAATATCTATAACATACAAAAAAGTCATGTACTTTGTATTTTCCATAGAGCTCTGTAATTATCTCAAAGCATTCATGAAATGAGGATTTCAAGCACATTTTCCTTGCATTTTTTATACCCTAAACTTTGCGATCAAAAGTTATTACCCATCATATTTCCCCATAGAGGTCACATGATTTTATACATGTAGCCACCTGGTGGTCAAAAGAGTACTGGCATTACTTGGCACTTTCATCAAAACACAGTAACCATGGTCAGTGTATTTTGGTTGATTTTAGTGAGATAGCTTAATTGTATCACAGTTTCATGGCCACATATCATTTAAGCATGCCCCAAACCACTGTAAAATATGACCTCTGTGGTTTCATGAATGCTTTAAATAAGGTATTATCAACAGTCCGCTACACTAGTTTAATAGTCAAAAACATCCTCGTCATATTTCCCGGTGCCGGTTTTTATTGGAGCGTGTTCATTATCCATATAAATATACAGATACTGTACATGTAACATTTGTAGATTTTTATAATTCAAATTTGACTGCTACTTTTGGCTGCCGTGTGTGCACAAACTGGCGTGAAGAGTTAAAGATTAATTCTGAAGTCAACCTGTGGTGCTGTATCGCCATCTCTGGTAAATAAGTTATTTTGAAAGATCAAAAGAGCACAGCACAAAAACTGTACTTCAAAGATATGGAAACAATCTCATGACCCTGGCCACCATATATGTGTACGTTCGTGCTTTGTGAGCTCACTGGTGTCACGTGACAGTCAAACTCACAAACACACTGCACACAAACGCACATAACATAACTTATGTATTTCAGGGGCTCACTACTGTATGATATACAAAAGGAGCCAATATGCACACTTTTCTGGCTGTCAGCTTTTAGAAAACAGATTTCACTTGTAATTAACGGAAAAGTAAATACCTGATATTGATTAAATGTGACACGATTCAGTGTATAAGGGCACACCACCTGTATAATAAATGCGGAGTGTTATCAGTCGGTCTTGACACGGATAGATAACTGCCATATCTTCATTATCTAATACTTACAGAAGTCTTGCGTCAAATACTGGGCAGAAAATATCATAGAAATACAAGGTGTGTGTATTTAACTTACATCATGTGGATAACCACGTTCAATGCCATGATCAAGGCTTGTCATTATCTAAACTTAGGGCTTAAACCAAGGAAATACATAATAATGCATTTGACTACTCGTCCGCGACCAGTTTCCGCTGGTGACGTAGAAAACAGGTCGGGCACGTAGACAGTAATAACATGTCCATATATATGGACAGTAAACCAGCTCGCAGGTGCCCGTATGCCTTTGCCCGGAATTCCGGTCACACGTCACTGGAACTTGTGGTTGTTGTTTAGGGTTTCCCTGTTCTATATTTATGTCAACCAATCAGAGCAAACCCTCCATAATAGTGACATTATTCGCCCGCTGCACAAACCCATTGCAACGAGATGTCCTTGATAGTCCTATATATAGATTGGACTGCATAGTCTATCGGGCACGAGTATGTCTCAATGCTTTCAAAAGAGATCACAGTGACGAATTTATCAATGAGAATTTGTAATTATTTAAAATATGTGATCACCACAAATAAGAGATATATTAACAACAAATACACTTCCTCTCACAATCAAAATTATGGACCATCTTTTGCATTTATTCTAATATTATCCACAAGTTGTCGAGATTTATGTGTTTTCAGCGCTATGAACAGACTTGTCTGGTATCAGCGCTATACAAATTTTATTATTATTATTATTATTATTATTATTATTATTATTATTATTATTATTATTATTATTATTATGTTACATTTATTTTCCAAATGTATATCTATATTTGATGATTAATGATCAAAGTACAACAAAGAGATCCCAATAAAAATGACAGCATTCATAATCGACCGAGGCACACACTTTTATCAACAGTCAATGCATGCACAAGAAAGATTTTTTGACAAATAATATCGTGAGCAACAAAACATTTAAACTTAATTCATAAACTTCGAGTAAGTTTGCTTTCATCATTGAGGCAAACCTTGAGCATTTTTCCATCCGTAGATTTGATTTTAAAAAAGTTTTTTTTGTCTAAAGACCTGTTTCCATTTCCCTGATTATAATAAACTTGCCAGAATCTGAAATTTGGTACAAATGTTAGACTCAAGCAAACTTTTGACATTTAACTCGTCCAGCCAAACAATAATATTACTCGAGCGCCACATTACCCACCCCCCCCCCCCCCCCCACCTTTATCTAAAACCTTATAAGATAGTATGCTTAGTTCTGACTGACTAAGATGGCACATTACATAAATAAAACACATTTTAATCAAATTTAGTGCCATTTAACTTCTCAATATTGCTGAAGATAGCTGGAGACACATTTTGCATTTCTTGGAGAGAACATGAAAATTTATAAATAATATTGATCACATAATCAGATTGGAATTTGAATTAATATTATTGATCACATTATCAAAATGGTCAATAAACGTGCAGAGTTAACTAATTCACTAATACACCCTCCGTGAAGCCTGGCATTTGAAACCTCGAAATAACGCGATGTGTCAGCATCATCAGGAGACATTTGCTGATATTTGACCGATTTTACATATTTAAACGGATTCAATTTATACGCTTTAAATAATTCTTTGTTAAAGTCATGTCATACACATGTGATTGTTGTATCCCATACATGGGTGCAATACAAGAATAATCTAGCGAATCATCTAAAGTGTGTACCTGCGTGGAGAAGTCCTCTCTTGCCAGTCATGTGACCTACATTGTGAGTTCTGAAACATTCATAGCCTCATCGATTATCCTGGCACTTAGCTTTCAAATTACTACAGCAGACCGTACAAGACAGACAGGCATACAATGTACCTTGGCAATGGTTCAATTCAATTCATGATAATGCGATGAAAAAGCTTATCCAACGATTAGGCACTGGATATATGAGATAGTGTGTTGATCATGGAAGAAGAGTTTTAACATTTTCGCATTTCATTTATAAAATGATTATCATTGATTACAGAAGAAGAGCTTTATTTTAAAGTTTACTTGAAATATATGAGAAAATCGAATGTTGGCTTCGTCTATAACAAGAAACCAGAAAACATATTGTTTAGATATCACAGATTGATAGTACCCTCCTTAGCAGATCCTGGGTTTATACCAGGCTCTGCAAGTAAACGGAGTTGAATGGCAGTTTTAGGAGACGACTCCCAGTATAAGCTTTATTTTAGCAGCCAATAAGCACAGACTCAAATATTTTATCACATATAATAGCATCGCCAATTGGTGTCATTGTTATGACAGGAGAGTGAGCACAACAACGAATGAGTGAGGTCTGAGTGATATGTATACCAAAATAGACAAGATAATAATAGTTTGTGGATGGACCATTACTCTTCAAGGGGAATAAAAAGAAAAATCCTGACTTTTTTAGGGGGGGGGGGGCAAGACTGTTATATCCGGTTTCATCATTATATCTGGTTTCATCATGAAATGACTAAAATAATGTTGAAAGTGATGTAAACCTTAACAATCAATGATATACAATACTTTTCCAACAGGATATTTTCAATACCCACCCCTCCCAATTATAAATGATCCATTCCAAATTACCTTTGAATATATAAAATAGGCATGCGGAAGTGGTATGGTGCTAGGCCATGTACAAGAACCAACCAATTGCAGAGCTGTATGGTAATTGCATGCTAATGGGAGGAAAAAGTATTCCGCATTTGATGCTAATTGTGGCAGAGGCAGTATGTGACTCTACCTCACCATTCGGAGTAAGAATAATAGATACCTTGGTTAAATATCAGATAAAATAAATATCTTGGTTAAATATCAGAAAATAATAAATAACTTGTTTAAAAATCATAAAAAGATAAATATATTGGTTAAATATCAGAGAATAATAAATATCTCAATTGAATATGAGAGAATAATGTTTTAATACTGCTAATGCAAAATAAAACATTATTAGTTTTGAGGTCAAACTGTTACAGAGTGAAATTCGCACAACATTGACATAATGGTCGAGTTGTTTCTTTATTTTCTGTTTTTTTTCAGCTTGAAAGGTTTAACAATTATTCTGATAAAGAAAATATACTGAGTGTTGAATGGATTGAAAAGGTCCACCGTCACACTGTGCATGTTACTTGTTTTTAATATATAAAGAAATAAAAGTGAATAGTAGATATAGTAGAAAATATAGTAGTAATTATAGTAGAAAGCTACGTTTATTCTATTCTGTACAGTTGATAAGAAGTGGGGCTCAATTCCCCTTTGGGATTTTATCCATATTTCATAGATGGGAAATATAGTAGTGTGGTTGTAATTATGCCCAGTGTATTTGTCACTGTAAGGATTGTGATAAGTACTGAAGTCATGCTGCATGACAAAGTCAGGCTCGTGTTTTTCACTCTAACTAGTGCTCCATGAGTGGCGATTAAAGGCCGGTGTCTGAGTTTTTGATAATGCAAAATAAAGATCCCTAATCACTCTTCGAAAGGGCAGGGCATTTAATTCCGGTGACAGGTTTAGAACTATCTGTCATGAGGAGGCAAGGTTAAATAAATCATTGATACAAACTCAAACATGTAATATCTAAAAATACTCCAAAGATACAAATAATAAAAGAAAATATCTGATTTTCATGAGAACAAGTAATTGTGTTTTAACTTGTTAAAGCCCCATTATGTTTACGAACGATGTGTAAACTTATTGCCTTTCAGAACCCCAGACCCACATGAGCTGAGGCCCGTGCCTAAAGGGTTAACCCGTTGTCCTTGTAAATCTGTGACCGGGTGGGTTGTCATGTCAAGGACCTGCGACATGACAATTCAGTGAGGCAGCACTATATCTGCTACAAGTAGGTCTCATCACGAAATAACTGAAATAATGTTGAAAGTGATGTAAAACCCCAAACAAACAAACAAAAGAACCCCAGAAGTTGACCTGACCACAGAATTAGAGCATGACCTCTTTTGTCAGCCTAAATGGGTCACGTTTACATTTGTGCACCACACGTGACACAACAAGGAAAGATGGCCCATATCTCAACGTTAACGATAATATTTATGATATTCCCACTTTTAACTGGAGTGTTTGGTGAAATTTCCTGCAAGAATGAAAAGGGAGAACCAGTCGATTGGTAAGTATAGTGTACACCCATGCATTGACAATGTGTAGCAGAAATATTGATGATGCCATAACCAGCTCCTCTGGCCGTGAGCTGCTGCTCTAAAAACTAGAAATAGTTTGTAGCATACAAATAAGGAAATGACATAAATAATGGTATTGATAACAATGAATATCAAATCAAATCAAATCAAAAAATCTGTGATTTTACATCAGGTGAGCTTTTATATTTGAAAATAAAATAAATTGATCTGCTTTACCTCAGTGCATATACTTCAGCAGGTTGGAACTCCGAGGCAGTCTGTACTGTCACTTAAGCATGTTAAGTGATTCATTAAGGAGACCTACCCCACGTGACCTACCCATCACTGACATCAGCCCCATTCACGCATCTTATCACTCAGGAAAGGTTTTCGAGAGTCAAGTCACAGAGAAAGTCTATTTTTCTCTATGGTCAACATGGTCAAGGAAAAATGAAATCTAACGATAAATGAAATAAATACATATGAAAGTTAATCTGTTTCATACAGTTGTATCTTCAACCTAACTAAAACTGTTATGCACAATTTACAATACCTAAATACCTAGTCCATGTTAATACCATGATAACAGTTAACATAACATCGTGAACATGGAGCAGTGCCTGAAATGTGCGTGGGACTTGGTGTCTGTCTGCCATCACTTGAAGATATGATTTTCTTATCTGTAGGAAAAACTAAAAAAAACTTCATATATACAGAGAGAGAAATCATCATCCCAGGTGATAGTTGGGACAATAATGAAAGAGATCTCATCTCAGATGATAGCTGGGACAATAATGAGAGACATCATCTCAGATGATAGCTGGGACAATAATGAAAGATCTCATCCCAGATGATAGCTGGGACAATAATGAAAGAGATCTCATCCCAGATGATAGCTGGGACAATAATGAAAGAGATCTCATCTCAGATGATAGCTGGGACAATAATGAGAGATCTCATCTCAGATGATAGCTGGGACAATAATGAGAGATCTCATCTCAGATGATAGCTGGGACAATAGTGAGAGATCTCATCTCAGATGATAGCTGGGACAATAATGAGAGATCTCATCTCAGATGATAGCTGGGACAATAATGAGAGAGATCTCAACTCAGATGATAGCTGGGACAATAATGAGAGATCTCATCTCAGATGATAGCTGGGACAATGAGAGATCTCATCTCAGACGATAGCTGGGACAATAATGAGAGATCTCATCTCAGTCGATAGCTGGGACAATGAGATATCTCATCTCAGATGATAGCTGGGACAATAATGAAAGAGATCTCATCTCAGATGATAGCTGGGACAATAATGAGAGATCTCATCTCAGACGATAGCTGGGACAATAATGAGAGAGATCTCATCTCAGAAGATAGTTGGGACAATAATGAGAGATCTCATCTCAGATGATAGCTGAGACAATAATGAGAGATCTCAACTCAGATGATAGCTGGGACAATAATGAGAGATCTCATCTCAGACGATAGCTGGGACAATGAGAGATCTCATCTCAGACGATAGCTGGGACAATAATGAGAGATCTCATCTCAGATGATAGCTGGGACAATAATGAGAGATCTCATCTCAGATGATAGCTGGGACAATGAGAGATCTCATCTCAGAAGATAGCTGGGACAATAATGAGAGATCTCATCTCAGATGATAGCTTGGACAATAATGAGAGATCTCATCCCAGATGATAGCTGGGACAATAATGAGAGAGATCTCATCCCAGATGATAGCTGGGACAATAATGAGAGATCTCATCTCAGAAGATAGCTGGTACAATAATGAAAGAGATCTCATCTCAGAAGATAGCTGGGACAATAATGAGAGAGATCTCATCCCAGATGATAGCTGGGACAATAATGAAAGAGATCTCATCTCAGATGATAGCTGGGACAATAATGAGAGATCTCATCTCAGTCGATAGCTGGGACAATGAGAGATCTCATCTCAGATGATAGCTGGGACAATAATGAGAGATCTCAACTCAGATGATAGCTGGGACAATAATGAGAGATCTCATCTCAGACGATAGCTGGGACAATGAGAGATCTCATCTCAGAAGATAGCTGGTACAATAATGAAAGAGATCTCATCTCAGAAGATAGCTGGGACAATAATGAGAGAGATCTCATCCCAGATGATAGTAGGGACAATAATGAGAGATCTCATCTCAGAAGATAGCTGGTACAATAATGAAAGAGATCTCCTCATCTCAGATAATAGCTGGGACAACCAGCCTCTGTTTGAACTTCTTGTAAAATTTACCCAACTCTTTGAACCAAAACTAACATTCCCACCTTTTCCAGTAGAATTCTGGCACAATAATCCCTCTACAATCACATTCAAGCTCTGAGTTTACAACATTGAAGTATCATAAAACAAGTATAAATAAATCTCTTATTTTTAAACATTTTATTAAATATTTTAAAACCTGTATTATAATAGATGGTTCATATATGGCGGATATTATTTTTACAACATGCAGGTTTATAGTGTACAAGTTGCCGAGGCTGTCGGCCAGCGAGCATCCCTTAGTGAAGCAAGGCCTGGCACATTACTACATGGATGTCAACTCACAGCAGTGGACACTGAGTGACCAGTCCCTCAACTCCACCCAGCATGCCATCTACCACACTCTGCAGCAGATATACCACAACCACCACACAGAGGTCACCACCTACTTCCTGTCTATCATATTGACCCAAATGCTTACTTTTGTGTGATAATTTGAATTGGGTCAGCCATCTTTTTGTTGCATATGTTTTTACAAGGCCATAACCAGACTACATGTATATTTTGTTACTCAAACCATACTGATCCACATCATTGTGAAATCATTAAACCTGCAAGATCTAGTCAATTTAAGTTCATTGGCAATATTGATATAAAAATGATTTATTTAAAAAAATTGTAAGTGAACTTATGTAGAGCATCTAGCTTTTAACTTTGATAAAATTGAGACCAATCGGTAATGATGATCACATAATAACTTGTACAAATTGTTTTGTTTTGATATTACCAGGATGTTGCTTATGTTTTATATAATGATGAACTTCCTGGAAAAGGCAAGCATGTGAGCATGACTCATGGCCACACCAAAGGTAATTAATAGCAGCTCCATGAGAAAATAAAAACAATGCGGACATAGTCAAAAATAGATTTCCTTTAAAATTTGTATATGGTTGGGTGTTAAAACATATAAATAGTGCAAAAATCAAGGAGAAAGACCATTTCATTTCCCAATTCCAGTGATTTCCAATTATAAATCCAATTAAAAGTCTAATGTCTGATTTTTATATGATTTTGGTATAAGACCTAAGAACTCCTTACACCAAGCAAATTTGTAATTAATTATGACATCCAATTAATACCTGATATACATGTATATTCACCTTGAATTTGGATATTAACCATTGTTTTTTTCATATTGCAATATCAGGAGATGTGTGTTTTGACAAGTCCTCAGGATTCTGGTTGGTTCACAGCCTGCCTAAGTTTCCTGACTATAGTAATGGTAGTTATGTCTACCCGGACAACGGCCTCACGTACGGACAGACATTTCTCTGTGTAACGTATCCCTACAAGTATCTCGATATCATTGGTAAGTTTTAACAATGATCTTGTCATACTTATGGACAATATCACCTTTATCATTCAATTTTTCTTCAATTCTTCTTCATGAAGACATTGACCCCAGGGTTAAAATATAAAACAATATGAAGCAATATTTAATACAAAACTATTTTATTTTTTTCACAATCATTTAATTGTAAGAAAAATAATACAAAACATTTGAATGTCTATAATTAAACAGGGAAGCAGTTGTTGTACACGTGGCCTTATATTTATGACTACAATCTGCCATCTGATTTTCCTGACAAGAATCCAAACATGGCATTGGTTGTCCAAAATAAACATGTCACATCAACACCATGGCAACACCAGGTTACCTTGACCTCATTGAAAGGTCAAAAATTTGTCAGCTTTGCAAAATATACTACGTTTGATGCAGGTAAGTTGAATGAATGTATTATGCTGTTTATTTTATATTTATATATATATGTATCCTTTTTTGACAAAAATTATTTTAAAATGCAAAATACTGATATTACTTGTAGGACAGGAGATATTTTACTTTAAGGCTTTGGATAAGAAAACTATTTGTTTTGTTTCAATCAGCCCCCGAAAAAAAAACTTCTATTTGCACTGCTTAAGAAATAAAATCTCAAATCATTAGTGATTTGGACCCATATTATTATGCAACATATTATGATTCGACAGGAGAGAATACTGCTGCAGTTGGGATCACATTGTTACCTGCCAATAATAACATTGTTCCTCCCAGATCCATAATCATTAAATTGGCGACAAGGCATTAAGTATATGCCTGTCCCTGGTTACAATGATTGATTGTTATAATCTTACCTAATGGATAATATACACTCATAAAATAGATGGTAGACTACTCAGGACTTGTGAGGGAATATTTTAAGATGTCTAAGAAATCAAAAAAATGTATTGATTAGCCTGTTTCCATCCAGGTAAGTTTTACCTGGAGGGAGCATACATCCATGTACAGACTCCATCCAAAATAGTGGATATATTTAATGTTTCAAATGCCTGATACCAATTTTGACTGTGTTTAATGGAATGGTAAAGACTACTTTAAAAGATTATGTTACAATTCAGATATAGATTTAAGCCAGAATTTATTCACAACTCTATCCCTGTCAATAGATCAGGAGACATCACCAGGAAAAAATAGAATTGATCCTAATTATTTGTGTCATGTACATGTATATCTTAGTGTAAACTCACAATTGTTTGTTAGTCTCATGTCGACATCTAGATGAAACATGCCTGGGTCATAACGAGAAGCATAAGTAACTTGATATGGTTTATCTTGACTTGTAGACCTGTATGATGGTTTGGTGGCGCCCTCTCTGGGGAGTGGTCTATTAGTGGACTCGTGGCAGAATGGCCAGGGAAATATTGGCTCCAATTGCACTTCAAAATATTACGTAAGTTCTATAAGAATCAGTTGAGTTTACTGTTTTCAGAATTATGGACAGATTTTCATGTAACAAAAACATATAAATTCAGTAACATTTGATCAAAATATAAAACTGCATTCAAATAAACTTGATACAAATTTGACTTGCACATGCATTTTGTACTTTTGTAACCTATTTGACCTTGACCATATTTACAGGTTTATAATGTAAAAGGTTTGCAAATTAGCGATGTGGCTTTTACCAATTCTCATGACCATTCTAAATGGGCAGTGACAATTGATACCAAGAAGACCTGGATATGCATTGGAGATATAAATAGACAGGTTAGAGTATTTCATACTGCTTCCCACATAGTTTACACCTGATCATCTGATATTTCAATATTAAAATATTTATATCATGTGGCTGCCAATATAATATTAGATTATTTCAAATGTAATTTTGTATATATGTGACAAAAATACAGATGATGATATTTTTTAATTTATTAAAAAAAAAGTAATTTTTGAATGAAAATAAATGAGAATATGTTTGAGTTCCCTTGATGTATATTGCTGGCATCAGATATGGTGAGTTCCCTTGATGTATGTTGCTGGCATCAGATATGGTGAGTTCCCTTGATGTATATTGCTGGCGTCAGATATGGTGAGTTCCCTTGATGTATATTGCTGGCATCAGATATGGTGAGATCCCTTGATGTATATTGCTGGCGTCAGATATGGTGAGTTCCCTTGATGTATATTGCTGGAATCAGATATGGTGAGTTCCCTTGATGTATATTACTGGCGTCAGATATGGTGAGTTCCCTTGATGTATGTTGCTGGCATCAGATATGGTGAGATCCCTTGATGTATATTGCTGGTATCAGATATGGTGAGTTCACCTTGATGTATATTGCTGGTATCAGATATGGTGAGTTCCCTTGATGTATGTTGCTAGCATCAGATATGGCGAGTTCCCTTGATGTATCACTCATCATATTGTGTTGCAGAGGGAGCAGTTCAAGCGTGCGGGAGGAACAGTGTGTGCTCATCTTCCACACATCTGGCAGGCATTCAATGCTTCAATCACAAACTGCCAACAATGTCCATCTGCCACATTCTACAGCAAGTTGTCAAGGTCCTGGACAAAGGACACAAAGACTTTTGTTGACATTGTTAACTTAGTTTGAAATTGACATACAACTTCATTATTAAAGTTATTTACAATCATGATGTCATAAATTGTCACCAGGCAATAACATGCAAAATATAAGGTTTTTAACTATTGCTAAAATAAGATGATTGAAAAAATGATATAAGCAATGTCTGATCCATTTGCAGATGATTCATTGGAATTCAAACTGCTGCATTACATTTATCATTTTGTACCTTGCATACTAGCATTTCCCATTTTAAAAACAGATATCAAGATATGAAAACAGATGCAAACCACAAATGATATCATTAATTATACTCTTTCAGATGCTTTGAAGATGATTTCTGGAAGAGAAAGAATCTGATTCGAATCTCATCCAACACATGTTATTGATATTTAATATTCCCCACATAATATTGTATTTTGTGTCCCAAATATAGACAAGGAAACGTTTGTCCTGTTCCTGTTATAGAGTAACAAGATTTATCTGGATGTATAGTCAGATAACAATTAAATCCCGCTGGGATGCTAACGTTTGCTGATGTGACAATGGCTGAGACACAAAATGGCTAAAATGCGGATTTCCAAATAGACCACTTTATATACACAATATACACATCATGAAACCATTAACTGTTATATGATCAGATGATCGACGTTAGGACAAGTATTTATACCGGTATGTGTTCGTAACTGATGTCTGTGCTTCATAAAATAAGTGGCAACAGCAGTAATTTATGAATTGTGCTGGGTGCAAGGTATTAAAGATCTTCACCCATTATGACTGCCAGAACAGTAGATTCTGCTATAGCCAAAACGTTATGTAAAAATGAAATAAGATTTTTGATATTTTTATTTTTTTTTCCAAAACATATCCAATAATAAACACTATTGACCCAATTGTGAATATTCAAGGGACAAATGGTTTATATATAGACACTCTATCTTTACTTGAATGCTATATTAATATTACATTTATATATTTTGTAATCCATTTATGACATAACCTTTTGCTAAATGTATATATTGTAATGTTTACAAATAAAAAGAACCTTTACAAATTCTTAATGAGTATACAATATGTATGTACCATCAGTTTTATTTTCTTTGTCCTACAAATTTACAGTATTTAAAATTGTATTATATATTTTAAAATCTAAGCTCACTTCTGGAAGTTCAAGTGAATGGAATTTCATCTTCCCTTAAAAATTTTATTGATTGAATTCCAGAACGAGTCATTCATAGCATATTTAACAAAAATAGCATCAGTTTATTTGAGTTCAAATCATGACAATAGTCTGTACATAATAAAAGTGTTTAACAAACTTAGTATCCTTCATTAGACCAGCTTATATCGTAATCATGATATTTCTTTTTGAGAATGTCTGTTGCAACTGAATGGTCGGCTCTCCCAAATCCCTGTAAGCAAAACAGATAACTAGGTGTAAGCAACAAGTCAAAATATGCAATAAAAAAAAAGCATAATTTTTTATCCAATTATTTTAGCACTTGGAAAAAACTTCATAAATTATGGAATTGATTTTTTTTTTTTTGAGACAATAATCAGACTGCAGTTTTGTACTTCAATACTCCCTTACATGACTTATTAGCTTATTTTTATTTTATATTTCCAGTTCAAACAAAAATATTCTTTCTACATCCTGCGGATACTAGTGCAACTCATGCGAAAAAAATAATTTATACTCCTTCAAATTTCTTGACTTTTATGAAGAACTCCATTAAAAATGAAATACTCAGTTCAGTGTAATTGGTTACTTACCTGAGAATATCCAAAAACTTTAATTTTCTTGTTTTCTGGTTCATGAATGATGCGTCCTCCACCCAGACACTCAGTGTCCACACCTAGAGGCTCCAACCTTTCCCAACACTCGTCATACACATCAGCTGCAAATATATACCACATAAACACGATAAAGGAATCTGATCTGATAAAAATATTTCTTGAACTTTTATTCTTTTACACTTGGTCAGCCATGTTCAGCCTTACTTGCTAGAGATGTATTTGATATGCTTTGATTTTTTTTACCATAATTTAAAAGGATACACAGATAAACGGGGAGGTACATCTAAGTATTGTGTTGAAAATCAGGCCACATTTTTTGTTTCAACAAATTATTAGAGACTCTGTCCACAAACATTTTAAGTTGAGGGAGCTTACAGCCATCTACATAAATTAATATATCTACTATCTGATAATGGATATATCAACTATCTGATAAAAAAAATTGAGTTGAGTGGAAATTGTCTGCAGGGTTAGTAAAGGTCTTTAGGGTCAAATAGCCTTCTTGAAGGAGATTTTGTGAGTTTTAGCTGTTGTGATTTAATTGTAGAGTGTTTTTCCCGCAAATGGATTTGATACATGTGCCTACTTGTCAGCGACCAATTTCCGCCATTGAAGTAGACTGTGATTTTCAGCCCCTTCAAGTGAGGGAAAACTGGTCTGGCACGAGTTTATCAGCTGCTTATCCATTATGATTTACTGGAATGTGGCACACACCTCACAGCCCCATTTGATCCATATACACGCGGTACAGATGCCAGAGTAGTTTGTGCTTGCAAGGTTGATGCACTCATTTTTCATGTTTTTATCATCATTTTGAGTGCATCAAACAAGCAATCGCAAACTACTGTGAACATGATGAACACTACAGATCTGGAGACATTGCCAAATCATAATCATGATATTATTATTACTATATCCAAATTCATGATTAAATTTTTTTAATGAAAGATCATATTTACCATGGAAACCTGCCCTTTGATAGCCTCTGACGATCACTTTGGAGTGTTCCCCACATGTGAGCTGAATTAGGACATATTTAAACCTGCCAGTGTCAATGTCAACATCACTCACTGCAGCTAACTTCTCAGCTCCTGATGACATATTTGTGCTTTTCGCTTTGTCAAAAACAAACAGATCTCCTGTGTCAAGTGACGTTTCTTGTTTGATTAGTTTACAATGTGGTTATCTTTTATCTGGTCTTAATTCACACTTATGATTTTGCGTCAACTGCTAAATATCATTAGAATTTAAGTGAAAAACTATGAATGAGTCCACTACAATCTCTTTCATCTGCTTTTACGGGGAAACCCTACCGGCATGTATCCAGAAAGAGGTTATGGAGGGAATCCTCGAGAGATGGCGCTTCAAACGAATACATTTTGGCCAATCAGGATTTTTCTAGATTTCACCTCGATACAGAATTGTCTGCTTCCGGCAAAATCAGTTGAAAAGGTTATTGAAAAGTTTTCAAGGTTTTTGAAGTTTAAATGCATTCAACTGCTTCGTCGAACTTCGAAACATTGATGAAGCAATCTTTAGAACCAGAATATAACAATGAGGGAGTTGAGGTTTAAAACAGCAAAGGGAGCGAGACGTTTTCAGATCGCAGTTGTTGTGGGATCTATGAGCATTTTGTTCAGTCCACAACTGTGGCACATCTTCTTGAAGCCAACTTACAAAGCAGTCTCTGGATTGTGGAAAGGTAAATATGTCTCAAATTGCACATTCTTGTATATTTATTGTTGATGGAGCTTACTGGACATTTAATACACAATGCTGAGGTGGCACAGAAGCTGAACATGAAAATTGGAATTCACCACCTTCCACTCCCATAATTTTATTTTTACTATTACTAGGGCAAACAACCACCCATTTCGCGCATTTTGGTCTTTGTCAATAAATAAAAAAACTGACATAACATGAATAGTTATCAATATGTGTGCTATAGTGGGGTATATCCATCAGTAAGACTTGTCATTACTTTAACTTATAAAGCGATGTGCAGATGCTAAATTCCAACAAGATTGACAAGTCAGAGTCACGTCTTTGCGCAAACAAATAATACAATCATAGCCTTCGCGCACTGATCTTTTCTTTATACCAAAAGATGAAAATTAATATATCGATCATATGACTTACATATTTGAAGAGAAGAGTTCAATAGCTCAATTTTGAGTTGTCAATGATTTAAATCGGCCAAGAACTGACTGAGCAGTGCCCATTTATGTGTGTTTTGTAACAAAATGCTTCTTCCGCACGTGCGTATTGTCACATTGGCGAGGTCACTGGGTGCAATTTTCATAACAAATGATTTATACTAATCATATCATTTTTTCTTTGACAAAAAACATAATTTATTTGTTGTGTGTTTACAAGACAATTTCATAATTATCAGCCAATCCTATGGTTGCGCGAATCCTATGGTTGTTAGCTCTAGTATTAGTCAAGTTTATTATATAGTGCGATTACGGGTTTCCATCTTGTTTTTTTTTTAATGATTAGATTTTAGAGAGTTTTTTGTGCACTTCTGATTGACTGATTTTAATTGTGCAGTTCTGGAGTGTTGTTTTCAATGGGGCAGTATTCATTACTCAACATGTCAACATGGTCAGGGTTCGAACCCCGGCCGTGCCGTGGGTTGTCATGTCAAGGACCTGCGACATGACAATTCAGTGAGGCAGCACTATATCTGCTACAAGTAGGTCTCATCACGAAATAACTGAAATAATGTTGAAAGTGATGTAAAACCCCAAACAAACAAACAAACAAATCAACATGGTCAGGAGACTCCCATTAAGCTTACTCATCTAATTAGCACACACCAAGACCAACAATTTTGGCTAGTACCTTCAATAATCTGTTTCTAAACTTGAAAAGCCAAGAAAATTGATTAATTTCAAATATATATGATTATTGATTTCAGAACCAGAACCACCAAAAAAGAAAAAGAGAGAGAAATCTGGTGTAAATGAAACCTTGCAAAATGCGCCCACCGCGCAAACCAACCAAGACTAAGGAGACTGCCTCTGGGTCGAAGCCAGTAAACTCCATCATGAGGACAAGATCACAGAGACAGACCGGGGGAGGGAGACAACAAGGGGAACAACCACCAAAACGGGTGAAACTAGAAAACCAGGACCATAAGATTGAAGCTGGTCCAAGTGGGGGTGGCAATTTACTGGGTATCCTCAGTGAAGGGGAGGAGTGTGCAGATAAAGACTTAGATGAGTTCCTTACTGCCCATCCACGACTACGTAGGCTGTCTGGAGGGTACAGTGGCAAGGATCACTTCAGCAAGATGTCCCTCGAGATCCTGTGTCACATTATGAGCTACCTGCCGCTTATTGACACCATGAAGCTAGAGGCGCTGTGTCATAAACTGCATGAGGCTGTCAGCATGCACCTCAGACTCATCACCAAGATCGACTTCACAGAGTCCCATGTGTATGGATGGATGCCGGCAAGATTTACGGACGAGACTTTTATGAAGTTCCTGAAAAGGTGTCCAGATGTAACACATATCTACGGCTTGAATCCTAATGTTATCTCCAAAAGAAGGAGAAGAAAGAGGGCACAAAAAGTACTCAGCATCCCGGGAATTGTTGCAGCTCTATCAGCCGCACCAACACTCAAAGCAGTAGAAACCTGTGATATATTTCTCCTGGAGGCAATTTTAACCTATTTGCCAAAGAAAGATATCCTGAGAACTTTTGCCAATAGAAATGGTCGTTTTCCCATTCCCATGAATAACAAGTTGCAGCTAACGAGGAACCCTCGTATAACCTCTCTCAGTCTGACTGGGGTTGTACTACCCGAGCTACCCAGGATGGACTTTCTTAAACACCTACATCTAAAGTGGGTCAAACTAACTGACCCACATCCTTTCAAAGACTTTGGGGTGCCATTGCTGCGAACATTTGTAATGTCAAATTGTGATGGTCCCACTAATGCCCTCAAGTATGTGCCCCTGGTGACGGGACTGGCCGCTGCCCGATCCCTCGTCAGACTAGAACTCATCAGAGTTCCATTCTTAGGTATGTTTGCCATCAATCAAACTTATAATCATGATGTATCAAAATGATAATATGCCCGCACCTAATGCGATTTTCAAATTTTTGCATTCAGTAATCTTGATTTAACTGTGAAATAAAAATACAAATATTATCCATTGTTATGATTTAAAAAAAAGAACAATTTAGACATTAGACATATATACTTTTGGTGATATCTGCCCTAATCATGATTGAAGCAATTGTAGCAGAGTTTGTAATGGATTGCAGGAGGCCTGATCCAGCATGTGGTGGAGGACAGCTGGAGAATGAATGGATTCCGACAGCTGCAGAAGATTATTGTCGGAGCATGTAAACACGCTCTGGAGGTGGACGTGGGATACTTGGCAATCACCTGTGCTCACAGGTAATATATACATCTTACTATTGCAGAGAAAAGATCCATTGTAAACCATATATATATGCATTTTGTATCAAGGTTAAAGACGTGATAAAGTCCAGGGTTTCAGGCCTACCTCTATATTTAGTTGTCCGTAAATGTCACCTGGTAAGGTTATACAATAAGCATGACAAAATCTTATTGTATGATGTTATTTGATCTTATGATGCAGTAATCTTGTGGCACTGTTTGGTGTCTCATACTTAAAAGGAATGGCAGTATGGTAATTCCTGATCCCATATGAGCATGTACATGTAACTTATAGATGTTTGACCGACCATAGAGGGATAAAAGTACTCCCTAATTGGTTGAACATATTGGGGTTTGACTCCCAACTGTTCAGATAAAGGTCCACCCTAATTGGTTGAACCTATTGGGGTTTGACTCCCAAATGTTTTAATAAAGGTCCACCCTAATTGGTTGAACCTATTGGGATTTGACTCCCAGCTCTTTAGATAAAGGTCCACCCAAATTGGTTGAACATATTGGGGTTTGACTCCCAACTGTTTAGATAAAGGTCCACCCTAATTGGTTGAACATGTGGGGGTTTGACTCCCAACTGTTTAGATAAAGGTCCACCCTAATTGGTTGAAAATCTTATATAAAGTGTGGCCAGTCATAAGGGTCACCCAGCCAGTCTGTGCTTGACCATAATCTAAATTGTTTTAGTCATTAACATCTGTTCCATGATTTGGCTTGATTACATTTCTATGGTTCTAACTTAGACTGTTGTGGAATGTTTAGGTTGACAGAGCTTGCAGTGCAGCCATCTCTGACCAAGGATAGCTTCTTCTCCTCGCTGACCATGGCTGATGTCGACTTCCCTCTATTCGAAACTCTACATCTTGGTTTTGTTGACTATTTCCCTGAATATGGTAAGATGCATATAAAAATCAGTCTTTGATTATGGTTGTCTTTGCATAAGTCTTTTTTACTAACAACACAACATTTATATATCTACTATACTTGATTCAATATATGTTTGGTTTGATTCAGACTTTTTTGGGTATTTTATATTTTTTAACTATGATATTAATAGAATTTGTTCTGAATGTTGCAATATGTTGTGTTTTATCAGGGAAGTGGAGTAATGAGGAGTTGGTGGCCCACGGCCTGGCAGACGTGACAGAGTCGCCCTCTATGATCACAGACGTGGGCATGAGAGCAGCCGGCAGGGCTTTCCCTAATGTTAAATATCTCAACATTTACAACTGCCCACATCTCCATGTACCCACAACTTGGTTCACTCAAGGTAAATATCCAATTTTGAAATCAGTATTTTCAAATATTTACAAACGGCAAGAATCATTCACATTATTTTTTGTTTTGTTAGTCCCTAAAAAGTCTAGTTGCTTATTAGCTATTTATCACATGATATTAAATGACCCAATTTGGGGGTAGGATGTGGCTCAGCTGGTAAGATGTTTTGCTTTTCATGCTAAAGGTCCAGAGTTCGAATCCTGGTTGGGCCAAGTAAATCAGTCACCCCGCTATCAAGAAAGTTGGATATCTGATTCCAAGATGTTTCCTGCCAGTGCTCCATGTCTAGTTATCAAATTGTCAATGTGATAATGCAAAAGAAAGATCTGCAGTCACTCTTCAAAAAGAGTAGGGCATTAAATACCAATGACAGGCTTCTATCTGACCTGCCCCAGGCTGAAAGGTGTGATTAATTCAAACAAATCAAGTGTAAAAAATGACCCTATTTCTACCCCAATATTAAGATCTCATGTTTTTGTTGCAGGTATGGGAACTTGGACGCGGCTTAAAGAGCTCCATCTGCGACGGTGCCATGCGATACGCCTGACTGACTTCCGGAGGATGATTCCAATGTTGGTGTCTCTGGAGAGTCTCATTCTGGAGCAGATGTTCCGAGAACCTCCCAAAGGTTGCTCAAGGTCGGTGACATCATATAAATAGATCTGTATTTAATTACTTGATTGATTTTTTTATAATTATAAGATTGCCTTAACATCATATATTGTGAAGAATAAATCACATTCTATTTACCAATACATTTTGATTCATTTGAGTGAATTTGATTCGTGAATCTATTTCATTTGGTCAATATGTACATGTAATGTGAATATTTATAGCTTGTAGCCCAAGATTAATGTGATATATTGCTAGTCCTAGATATGATAAGATAATGATAACCTAGCAATATTTGCCTTTCAGAGTGGGACTAAGTGCAGGAACTGGGCTGGGTGTGTCATCTGCCTTAGTGCAGAACACCAACAATGATGGAGCCAATCAGGATCTGGTTAACAACAACAACCCCCAAGCAGCCAATCAGGGAGTGGGTAACAATGCAGCCAATCAGGCGGCAGGTCTCAACCAGGCAGCCAATCAGATCGGTGGTAATAATGCGGGCGGCGAGGATAATGATGAAGAGGATATAGATGTGGAGGAAGTAGCAGAGGAGGATGAGGAGGAAGAGGATGCCAGGAAAGAAGAGGATGACTCGGACGAGGATGGTGACGTCATCAGACAGAATGCAGGAAACCAGACAAAAGAGGATTGCCATAGTAACAGCATGGGCAGCTTAGTGAGGTGCGACAAGTGTGAAGCTAAGTGTTGCCATGGTAACCAGGAGGAGGCGGGGCCGAGCGGGTATCACTCGCCTCTGTGGTGTGCCAACTGTTCCTGCCGACACACGCAGACGTCCAGCTGCAACTGTAAGAAGCCTTGTCCTGGTTACAAGGCGGAAGGCGACGGAAACAAGAAGCCAAGCCCCCAACCAAGAAGGTCGCGCAGATTGCGTAGCGGAGAGTTGGAAAAAAATGACTATGTTGGTAAGGGCAAAAGTTTACAAGGGAAAAAGAAGGGAATTTTTAAAAAGTCTAAAAGTAATAAAGTCAATCAGTCCTGCCAAGCTACAAGTGAAGAGATTAGAGAAACAACAAAGAAAGCTAAAGAGAATGAAGAAAGTACCAAAAGTCAGTCGCCGGCTGTAACAACGCGGTCGCAGGCGGCATCTGCAGAGGGGCAGAAGTTGGAAGGAGGTGCAGGTTGCAGCGGGTATCAAGCTACCAGAGGGAGCTCAATAAAGACACCAGGATCTGCCACCAGGGGGAGTGGTAGTTGCAAAAATTCCAATAAGAGGAAAGCTAACATGGTTGATAGAGCAACTAGTACCAGTGATCCTGTCATAGAGGAAGACACAGTTCAGGTAATAAAATCCTCCTCTTCCTTCCTCAATATATATGATAAAAAAATCCTACGAAAATCCTATCAAATTCATTCATGATGAAATATAATGGTAGCCAGATGTACACAAACCTTTCAATAATTTACTTTGAGGCTTGGGATGAAAAAGATATTCTGTTTCTGTTTTGCTAAATTTCATATATCTTTTTTTGCCTTTTTTTATTGCAGAGTATCATCTTACCTTACACAACGTAATATTTGTGTTTGTATTTGCAGATATTAACTATACGATCCAACAGCCTGGTGAATGTGTCTTTACGGAACGTCGGAATCACAGATTTAGTTTTCCATGATTGTCCCAAACTGCAAATGGTTTCAGGTCAGAATGATTTATGTATATATATACACTATAATCCTCACTATGGACATATTTGTCTGATTTTCATGTTATTCAAATATATATGCGAGAAGGATCCAATCCTGGATGTATTGGATGAGAAATGTTGTTATGAGTAGTAAGTACAAAGGCTGAGAAAATCCTATTTGGATCCGTCACTTTGGAGATTAATATATTGGCATAATATCAGTTGATGCTATAGGAGTGTGTAGAATGTTATATTGGGTTGTAGGGAGTGCGTGCCGTGTCTTGAGGGACGTGCTCATTAAGTCAGCCCCCCGTCTCGCTCGCCTCTCGTTTGCTCAGTGTCGTAAGCTGCGCAATGAAGACCTCGTGGATGAAGTGTGCATGCAGGCTGGCGAGAAAAACAGACTCATCTTCCTCAGACCTCTAGGAAAGGTACAAATCATGCACAATTCTTCATGCATTAGCCATGTTAGCATGGCGAAAAACCACAAAAGATGGAAAATTACTTAAAAAATCAAATATGTAAAATCACTTAAAAAATCAAATATGTAAAATCACTTGATTTCCATGTGGTTAAATCCCAATTTGTTTTCATGCGACAGTGTGTTTTCAGTATTACTTTTAAGTATTATCCATTTTGAAATATTCTTGAAACATTTTTAAGTGACATTTCACGACTATATGAAATCAAGTAAGTTTTAGCTTTAAAGATTTGAGAATTAGAATACTTCTCTTGATTGAATGATTCTTGCCTGTTACAATAGTACAACCGCATGGCTCTGGAGAAGGAGTTGTTTAAGAGTCCGATATGTGATTACCATCTGTGCCTGATCCATGACTACAGCCCCAACCCCGAGGAGACCCTTTACAACCGGCTCCGCGTCCAGTCCTGGCTTGAAATCATGGCCAATATCAACTTGTAAGTGACCACCCTTATTTTATTTCTGTTTTGTCCGAGGTTTATTTTATCCATGAATTTGTTTATCATAAGAGGATATCAACATAGATCAACACAGATCAGCTGAGATAAAAGATTTTGACATCAATATAAGTCTTCATTATTTTTCTATAACGTATAATTGGTTTTACTATCATGCATCACAGAGAGATAGAGGGGAATTCTTATGCTGAGATAAATATTTTTAGCTTTATACATGTAATATTTTTCTTAAGTATGTATGTCATTGCATATTATATATTGATTGAAATATAGATATCAATAATGTAAACTAAGGATTTGTTCATATTTTGACAGTGAGTTGTTGAAGAACATGGATTTCCCTGAGGCCCCACGCCAGTGTGAGAATGAGGGTGATCAGAGCAGCAAGTATCCCTGGGGCAGGAACATATACCGGATGCAAGGTAACCAACCCATCCCTGTAAGACTATATCCCTGGGGCAGGAACATATACCGGATGCAAGGTAACAAACCCATCGCTGTAAGACTATATCCCTGGGGGAGGAACATATACCGGATGCAAGGTAACCAACCCATCCCTGTAAGACTATATCCCTGGGGCAGGTGACCAACCCATCCCTGTAAGACTATATCCCTGGGGCAAGTGACCAACCCATCCCTGTAAGACTATATCCCTGGGGCAGGTGACCAAACCATCCCTGTAAGACTATATCCCTGGAGCAGGTGACCAACCCATCCCTATAAGACTATATCCCTGGGGCAGATAACCAACCCATCCCTGTAAGACTATATCCCTGGGGCAGGTGACCAAACCATCCCTGTAAGACTATATCCCTGGGGCAGGTATCCAACCCATCCCTGTAAGACTATATCCCTGGGGCAGATAACCAACCCATCCCTGTAAGACTATATCCCTGGGGCAGGTAACCAACCCATCCCTGTAAGACTATATCCCTGGGGCAGGTAACCAACCCATCCCTGTAAGACTATATCCCTGGGGCAGGTGACCAACCCATCCCTGTAAGACTATAATCCAGGGGCAGGTAACCAACCCATCCCTGTAAGACTATATCCCTGGGGCAGGTGACCAACCCATCCCTGTAAGAACATATCCCTGGGGCAGGAACATATACCGGATGCAAGGTAAACAACCCATCCCTGTAAGACTATATCCCTGGGGCAGGTGACCAACCCATCCCTGTAAGACTATATCCCTGGGGCAGGCGATCAACTGTAAGACTATATCCATGGGGCAGGTACCCAACCCATCCCTGATACAGGGGCCACCGTTAGGATCTGGCTAATGTTATATTTTGTGTGTTTGCAGGCTCCAGTATTGGGGGCCACCGGTGGGATTTGGTGACGGATATGCCGTGGTTGAGAACCTTGACTGCAGCAGCCCCCCTCGGATCTCAGATGGGCCAACTTTCAGATGACGACATGAAGCGTAAATATTCTCATTTTATGTACCTAAACTCAAATGAAATATTTCAGTTTGATTAGATATATTATATTTTCTTGAGCCCAGGGTCCCAAGCCACTCAGAGAAATCTTGTTTCAGTTGAGGAAAGGACATTTTTTGAAAAATGTTAAATATCATATCATTCATGTAGGACTTTGCATCACAACATTAAATATTGTATTACAAAGGTGCGATATTCAGTACTTAGTATTGTGGCAAGAGGTTCACTTCGTATATTTGCATTTATAACTAGGATATAAGAAACATTGTCAAGATTAGTTTTGTGGACAATATTTTTACATGTATTTTATGTTCACAAATATTATGGAGTGCAATTTATAATTATTTTTGGAACCTAATGTCTACTTTGTCAAGGCATGATTAATAAGCTGTTAAAGCTGTTAAATTGCCTTATTTGGTCATACAATATCCCTGGTCATGTATTTGCCTTTAAGTGTGTACAGTTTAGGATAAAGGATGCTTACATGTTTTCAGCTGGCGTGTACTGTCCGCGTGCTAAGGGTCATAACTGTACAGATCTGTGTATGGACGCTCTGCAGGAGGACATCGCCGAGGCCAAGCAGATGGGACTGCATCTCCACTGCTACTCTGTCATTGTGTATGTCAACATGTGTGACAGCAGCGGCAACCCCACACCAGATAGGTATGTGTGAGCCAGCCAACACCAGGGGGCACTGACAGGTGTGTGTGAGCCAGCCAACACCAGGGGGCACTGACAGGTGTGTGTGAGCCAGCCAACACCAGGGGGCACTGACAGGTGTGTGTGAGCCAGCCAACACCAGGGGGCACTGACAGGTGTGTGTGTGAGCCAGCCAACACCAGGGGGCACTGACAGGTGTGTGTGAGCCAGCCAACACCAGGTGACAGGTGTCTGTTTGAGCCAACCAACCACCAGGTGGCACTTACAGATATATGCTTCAAGCTCACCCCTAACTGATGTGTGTGTGTGTGAGGCAGCCAGCAACCACCAGATGGTAGTTCTATGGCAGAAACGTGTGCAGCAACCATCCTCAGGTATGAGGCAGCCAACCACCAGGTGGCAGGTCCACCTCAGACAGAAACATTTGGCCAGGAGCTGTCAGTCTGATCCAAAAGGGCTGACTGGAGGAGGCATGTGAAATGTGGCCAATCATCAGATGCCAACTTACTTTTTAATAAATGATAAACAGATTGATGATGATCATTCCCGAGGTTGAGGACCGGAATGACAGGCCATAAGATGGCACTGTCATGGAGAAATGAATGCTGAACATTATTTTCTGAATTAATAAATTCTTTATAATCTTAAATGACTCTAGTCTTTAGTTGGAGATGTATTTGAATGATGAGCAAAATTATAAAAATGTTTGGTAGATATGGACATATCAATTTTAGTAATATCAAAAAATTTTGATAATGTAAATTGATAAATTGCCTGTGAAGTATTTGCACAATCATTGTATCCTATTTTGATGTACTAGACTTTCTAGAATCAAAGGACTGTTCAACATATTTAAATTAAAGTCACTTTTTATTTTGTTAGTACACAATGATTTGTTTGACTTAAACCTTCCTTCCATGGCAAGTTACACATTCAGAAATGGACCAAATTATATTTTTCTGCATATTCTCTGCAATGATGTTATGACATCATCATATTTATTACTGTATGATAGCTTATTTCTTACAAAATCTTCCAGATTGTTTCTAACAAGTATTCTAGATTCCATCTTTAAGTTGAGCTTTGTTACAAAGTAATCATTTAAAATTAACAACTGACAATGTACAGAAAGATGTCAGAATATTGGACCAGAACATAGCATCAGTTAGCATCAACATGGAGACAAGATTACTCGAGTCAACCTGTTGACTTCCTGAACAATATTGGGATCTGGTACGATAATATTGACTTAAGTCCCCATAATTTCTCATATGTATATAAAATATCCATAATTGTATGTGTAAATTTGGTCATAAATGTATGTTTTATAGAGCATTGCAAAAATACTAAGAAATAAAATTGACTTACATCTTAACAGAATTTGTTTCCATGTCATGTGCAATGCAAGTGTTTTCATGTATGGGTATATTTATGTCCATATGTCCATTTATGAATAGGAAGGTGATTGGCTGTACACGATTGGGTCCGGCAAGTTAGCCCGGGTTATCCCGTTTCTCCACGATTGAACCGGCGGGTTCCGGCGGCGGAAGGCGGCGGACGCCGACCTCCGCCCTCTGAATACCCTCGGCGAATTCGGCGGGACAAAATGGAGGATCCGGCGATCTGCCGCCCTCGCCGCCGGCTAGACGGCGGGTGCCAATCGTGTACAGCCAATAACATGGAACAAGATAGGGTGCCAGATGAGCAAGATAGGGTGACAGATGAGCAAGATAGAGCGACAGATGAGCAAGATAGGGTGCCAGATGAGCAAGATAGGGTACCAGATGAACAAAATAGGGCAACAGATGAGCAAGATAGGGTGCCAGATGAGCAAGATAGGGTGCCAGATGAGCAAGATAGGGCAACAGATGAGATAGATAGGGCGACAAATGAGAAAGATAGGGAGACAAATGAGAAAGAAAGATATGGTGAAAAATGAGCTGCTGGTAGATAGTGCAAAATAACCTCTACAGGATGTACATGTAGATATGAACACTGCATAACTCCTGGGCTGTATTATATCAAGAGGTTCAAAATCATGAACCCAATATTTTGGGTTCAAAATCGGTGTTCAACACCAAATTTGAACCAAAAGTATTGTATGAACGAGTTCAGCACCCATTTCGGGTTCAAACTCCAGTTTCAGATTGTGACCATATTATGCAACGGGGTAAAGATTGGTGTTCAACACCAATATTGGGTTCAAACGAGGGCTCTTTGCTTCGATTTGAATTGTGTGCTCACATGTTCATCTCAAGTTGTGCTCAAATTTGTTTTTTGAACAATTTCAAGCAAAAATATTTCACATCACAAGTTTGTGCTTAGATGTCAAGCAATGTCCATAGCTTGCTCGGATGCAATTTTTCTTGCTTACATTTTGCATGAATATTGAAATGGATGAAAACGGCTGCTATTGTTTACAAAAATGCTTTATTGCCTTTCAAATGCATTACAATGCAACAATACTGCATCATGACGTTAGAAAGTAAATCCCGTCAGAGCCCCACTGTAACAAGTTAAGGAGTGTCAAATATCGGAGTAATGTAAACTTCATAATTCAGAGATTGGAGCCAAATATGAAAACATAACTTCCAAAAGATTGTTTGTTTTATGAAAAAGTTGCATAAAAAAATCATATTTGAATGTTAAATAATGTAAAGATCATATAAACCAATAATACCAAACTGAAGTGCAGAAGATATTTGGTTCAAATTGAACCTGATTTTGGGTTCAAATAAATCCGAACCTGACTGATTGATACAATACTTCTAGCTCAAAAATATTTTGAATCTATTATTTGGTTCATTTGAACCCGATTTTGGACCCAATATTGGTGATATTGTGAACCTGTTGATACAATGCATCCCAGGTCTCCTCTCTGACCCCGATAATAGGGTCTGGTATTGAATACAGCGAACGAGCATGGCTATGATTGGTCAGAATCTCAAAGCCATCTTCTCATCACTGGTGAGCGGGATGTGCAGTGTGAGTGTTGACTGAACCAGTAATACAGAAATTATTTACCGGTAGTTGATACAATCTATTATGATATTATCAATCAAGAAAAGCATATTTATATAGCAGTATATTTTATTGATCTGATTATGTGTTTGTAGACATTGAGTTGGTGTCCATAATAAGGTACATGACGATCTCAAACACAAATATATATATATATATACAGATAAATAACATTAGATACGATACAAAATATATTATTTACATACAAAATCACTTTACATTGCACCTACATTTGTTTGTGACCCTGACCATATGAAATGCATTTTGTTTTTCATTTAACTTTGATCGACATCAGTATCATACAAGTCCACAGGAATGATGGGACGAGGGACAAATGCTTTATATTTGTCCCAAGCTTATTGAATTAGGAACTTCTTAACCACAACAAAAAATTGCAAGCCGAGAGCACTGAATAACCTCAGCAAGTTATCAGCATTGAAGTCTGTGCCTCTAATGTTTTTGATAAAATCTGTTAATTATGCCGTCTTAAATGTGTTTGGGTAACCTTGAAAATTGACAAAGGTCAGACAAAACTCTTCAAGTCAGACAAAACTCTTCAAGCCCCTCTTTAGTGACCTGTGTGTTCAAAAACAAGAAAGAATTTTATTCCAATAAATTGTTGCGAGTATTTAAGGTACAGGTTGTACTAGAATATAGTTGGCAGATAAAATGAGGCGACAACAATACCCCAGGCCATTTGAAAAGGCAGATGGGTAAAGAACAAAATGAAAATAGATTATAAGGTGGGAAGTTACAGAGAAGTTCACACTGGACAGAACAGGACTTCTTATTCTCTCTTGTTCTCATTCTGTGTCAAAGATTTAGTTTCCAGGTTTTGAAATATCATCCATCCTTCATACCTCACTTTATATTTAAATTTTTAATTAATTTAAAGATTTTAACAAAAATATAAGAATACAATTTCTTTTTAAAACACATGGTATTTATTCTTTTTTCATCACTTTTTCCCATTTAAATGTGAAGTATTATTTTAATCTGAACTTTGAGTGTCATGACAAGATGTCAAATCACATTGTTTATAGATTAAATGCAAACCCACAAAATGGTATGTGTTCAGCCCATGAAAAGATGAAAACA
Source organism: Amphiduros pacificus (assembly GCA_949316495.1). Lineage (NCBI taxonomy): Eukaryota > Metazoa > Annelida > Polychaeta > Phyllodocida > Hesionidae > Amphiduros > Amphiduros pacificus. Next base: position 6,496,662 of record OX439004.1, read on the forward strand.
TGTACACCAAATAGGTGAAACTAGACGTAGGAAACATCTCAATTCTCACTGCTTTTTTGTGATCCACCAGGAGTCGTGTACAATGCATGCTGGGATAGGTTTGTAGACATGACAGCTGATATGGTGACAACCATTCTGAATGCTGTGATGGGAATGCATAAATATTTTTGCAAGAAATACATGTGCATGAAAAAAACAATCAATTTTGGAATATTGTGAAGAATAAAAACACATTTACATTTATGGGTGTAATAAACTGATGGAAATAAAATGGCATTTAAATCCACATTTGCTAATACCATGAGCCAAGCTTGCATGTCTACAAAAATGACCCATTTTATCACACCAGGTGGCAGCAGGACCCACTCAGTGAGAATTGAAATGAAACAGCTATACAGGCCAAGACACATTATGAGAGAGAAAAATGACTCAATCAGAACCCCCAGTATTGAAAACAGTGACTCAAGAATAAAGTCCAATTATTCGCTTTCTGGCCTCTATCACTGAAGAGCGTGTGTGTATGTGACTGAAGTGAATTGTATTTATTGCAGACAATGGAAACAACCTGCTGTACACTAAGAACAGAGACCCTATTGAATTCTCTCAAAGACTTGTTAATCATTGGTGAACTTCACTATGTGGATGACACCATGGTCATTTTTGTTTTATAACTAAAGAGTGCTAACTTTTTTCGGGTCAAAAATAATAAATATACACTTATATAATTTAAAGAGACGAAATAATTTGTGTTTCATACAGAATGAGAAAAGTTGATTGATATTTCCTGCAGCACCAGGATTAAACAATCCATTTTTAAAATTAAAGAATTCCAATTCTAATGATTGCCCTGATCTTGAAGATCTCGGACATAATAATATTTTTAAACCACTGATGTTTCTGCAGATCATGATATATTAGTTGTAGAGACCAAGTTATTAATTTTTAATTCTGATGGGAGCCCTGATGAGCGCCACACCCATTCTGATGAGTGCCACACCCATTCTGATGAGTGCCACACCCATTCTGATGAGAGCCACGCCCATTCTGATGAGCGCCACACCCATTCTGATGAGTGCCGCACCCATTCTGATAAGTGCCACACCCATTCTGATGAGTGCCGCACCCATTCTGATGAGTGCCACGCCCATTCTGATGAGAGCCGCGCCCATTCTGATGAGAGCCGCCCCCATTCTGATGAGTGCCACACCCATTCTGATGAGAGCCACACCCATTCTGATGAGAGCCACACCCATTCTGATGAGAGCCACGCCCATTCTGATGAGAGCCACACCCATTCTGATGAGCGCCACACCCATTCTGATGAGTGCCGCACCCATTCTGATAAGTGCCACACCCATTCTGATGAGTGCCGCACCCATTCTGATGAGAGCCACGCCCATTCTGATGAGAGCCACACCCATTCTGATAAGTGCCACACCCATTCTGATGAGTGCCACACCCATTCTGATGAGTGCCGCACCCATTCTGATGAGTGCCGCACCCATTCTGATGAGTGCCACACCCATTCTGATGAGAGCCACACCCATTCTGATGAGAGCCACACCCATTCTGATGAGAGCCACACCCATTCTGATGAGCGCCACACCCGTTCTGATGAGTGCTCATTCTGATGAGAGCCACACCCATTCTAATGAGAGCTGCACCCATTCTGATGAGTGCCACACCCATTCTGATGAGAGCCACACCCATTCTGATGAGCGCCACATTCTCATGAATGCCACACCCATTCTCATGAGTGCCACACCCATTCTCATGAGCCACACCCATTCTCATGAGGCAGACTAGTCGAAGTCCAACTACTCAGATGTATTCCACAATGTATTGTATGCATCAGAATTCCAAAACACTGCAGTGTTTCACTCAGATAACAGTTCTATCACAGAAAACTTTTGACAGGAGAGTACATTTTTGATAAATTAGACCTTCTTCACTGGTAAGGTCAGCATACATATTTTTTGTAGCATTAATTACTTGACTTTGTCAAATGTCCAAGTTGTTGCAGTGAAGTTCCATTGGTACCTGGAGTTATCAGGTGGTAGCATTGGTCACCTGGCGGTGTACGTGCCCCGGGGAAGCGGGTGAATTTTAGCCGTGTCCCGATCTAACGAGAGCGACACCCGCAGCTGGTTTGACATGACATTGTCCTCAGATTTCTGTTTTATGATTCTGGGAAGAATCCTGTATCCCGCTCCCCTGGTGCCAACATCTGAGAGTCTCTGAGTGTCCCAGACTTCCGACGAGGCCTTAGATCGGCTGCTGCACAGATCTGAGTGGGGCAGTTCAGGTAAAAAACTGGAAGAACGTTCCATTTTGCTGGGCGACTTGGTTTTACATCGGATCATTTCAGTCAGATATTTTTCAAATCTCTCCTCAGCAGAGATGGTTGGATTTAGGATGTCATTGTAGCCATACAAATCCCAGTATTCAGGATGTGTTGCCTCCTCACGTTTGGTGACGATCTTCAGCTTAACAAAGTCTTTGTTAGCTTTGCTGTTGTGAAGTTGTGGTGCGAGTCCGGTGCTTGGAGTGTCGTTCTCGCCGCCAGAGTCGCACAGAGGCGTGGCGGAGGTGGATTTGGGCTCAGGCCTCGGAAGACGTTTGAGAGCTTCTATCTTCTCGCGCCAGTTCATCGCCGCTGGATCAAGCTCGGCCATTTTAACTTCCTGCTTTATCTAAAACATATAAAATGGATGCAGTGGTTTAATTAGTGCTTTAAAAAATGTACATATATTTCTGATTTCATATCAACAAATGTATTGCTACTTCAGACAAAATGTAACTCATTGTTTGTGAAGTAAAAATCCTGATTTATTTTGTTGTGAATTTTTTATATTCACTGTAAACTAATGTCTCAACTTTCCTCTCAAAATATGAATAAACTTAAGAAAAAATAATTTTTGAGAAAAAAAACTGAAGTAACTGAAAAAGTTACAAATAAAGTGGAAGTCTTGAGGACCTCAGAAGCACTAAATTTCAGATCGAAAATAGATGCTAGGGTGTCCTAGGCATTTCTACCACTGAAAAAAAATGAAAAAAATGGATTTCTGTAGGTTCATTTAAGCAATTTCCGTGTCATTATCAAATTCTCTAAGATAGTGTTCATTTTGGCAGTTTTAACAGCACTCTGCCAAGATCTTACATTTATTTAGTATAATTCATTATATGATACACTTTAAGGTTGTTCCTCAGCATTAGATGTGGGTTAATGAGTCTGGACACTGGTAATATAATCTAACATATAATTAGCTGTCTTAATGTAAGACAAAGGTTATTGATTCAGTCTGATTGATTATGCAAATAAAGTCCCTAGATTCTTACAAAAGTTCCTCAAGTTCCATGTAACCTGCAGATATGGGGTCACATTGAACGGTTCAACAAAATCCTCCTCAAAACCTACAGAAACTTTATTTCTCAAAACTCTGTCAAAATTTATTTATATAATATAATATCTAATTTCATGCATTTCCTGTTGTATTATGTTTTTTTTCTTCATATAGACTGTGTCAGTAATTGGTTTATGGTTTATCCTTTGTTCTTCCCTTATTTAAGGGATCCTTCATTGTCCCAAGAGGAGGTTTATGACATAATAATGTAATATTGTTGCTTCCTCCTATCAGAATTAATGACATGAGTTCACCTTAGAATATAGAGGTTTTGGTAACGGTTCAATATACTGAGGTGACCCGTAACAAATCATTATGACCATTAAGGACAGCTGGCAGTGAGACGTAGTAAACTGGCAGAATAATCTTTTGTACATTACACTGATATACGCTCAGATAACTGTTGTATTACTATGCCATGCCCAATATATCGAACCAATATTCTAAATAATACCTTTACCTTTTTATGCTTCATCTTTCTCTTTCTTCTTCCCATTATTCAGAATGTTCTATCTGTCCTTCAGACAGTGGAGGTGTGTGTGTGCGTGTGTGCATGTGTGTGTGTGTGTGTCTTTACACAGAAATTTCTAATCTTGTCATATGATCTTCATTTATGCCTAATCAGGGATGTTGCCAACTCGGCAGAAATCTTTTCCCACAATGCACCATTTTGTGATCTTTAGGTGTCCAGAGAAATCATTGCAGGATACAAATATTCCATATAAACATTTTGATATATCCTGATCTTTTGAACAATTCTATGATGAAGACGGTTTGTAATCACCCCGGCATCAAACATGTAGATATGCATCTATATATATGCATCTGTAGATATGTATCTGTCATGGTTTGAAAAGTCAAGCGATCACATTAGCTAACCCTTTTATTCAACTTGATCTATAAAGCATAATCTGTGGGAGTTGCGACAACCCCACTCTATCGACCGATCCTAGTGTGTACAAGGCCAATTGCTGAGTACACAAAACATTCCCCAACAATGCCTAAACACTTCACACATGTTTTGATCACAGAAGTAAATCAAGCGATATTGATTTTTGCGAATTCCAATCTTAGTGCTCTGATTTGACATGTGTATAAATATAAAAGCTTTATTTTCATGTTAAAAGGTTAATATGGTACAGTCCCCCATCGAAATGTTTTCTTTTGCTTGTCTATATATATATATATATATATATATATATATATATATATATATATATATATATATATATATATATATATATATATATATATATATATATATATATATATATATGTGGACATGGTTATGTGAATGCACCATGAGAAATGGTATCTGGCATGGGCATGTTTAGTGATACTGCCTTTTGCGGAGACCTTTATTGAGGGCCTGAGAGTCTGAGAGTCCAGTCCAGGGCAATATATACATAAATGCCCTCTCAGGGGTATGTAATGTGACATCTTCCTCTCCCATACTGTGATTGTGGGTTACCATCTTGTTTTTTTTTAACTTCCAATTTACTTCTGGTATGTTGGATTCTATGGGGCAAGATGGCGACAATTGGTCTGTGGTAAAAAAATACTTTGTCATTAGACCCTATCTTGAGAAAAATATATTAGAAATGGCCTTGCCCAAGAGAACAATAATCTGAATTTCTTTTTCATCTACCCCCTAAATGATTAATGGTATATCCATAATTTATTTTGATGGTCTATTTTGTTTCTAATCATAGCAATGATACCACTTGGCCATGTTATCGTATGTGAATAAACTTTAAAGTAAGGTGGGCAGGAGTGGGAAGAGTATATCAAAATCACTCACACTGTCAATTCTGAATGTGTTAAATTCAGACAAAATTTTCTGAGGAAGTGAATGAATCTACCCGCTATGCGGGGTACAACCTACCGGAACCTTTTAAATTCTCCTGCCTCAACCACATTTTGACCTTTTAAAACTAATCCCTTGGCCCTACCACACTTTTCATAAATTTATTATAAACTCAATGTGCCAGTCACTCATCATGCTCATCAATAAATGCTTTCCCAAGGCTGTGGTTTGTGATTCTATGACAATGAGGCATTGTAAAAGTCAAATTGCAAGTCACTCTTAAATGAGAGACGGGCATTGAGTCCTGCTGGCTAGCTCTTCAGACATGCTAAACTGATATCGCCTAGTTAAACAAACAAGGTTGATAGTCATATCAATAGAATCACAATCTAACCTTGTTAAGTATATTTAAAATTAAGAAATGATCCTTGAACCTCTAGTCAATGACCCAGTGCCGCTACCTATCCTTGAATCTCTACTCAGTGTCTCGGTGCCATTACCTGTCCTTGAACCTCTACTCAATGCCTCAGTACCATTACCTGTCCTTGAACCTCTACTCAATGCCTAGGTGCCATTACCTGTCCTTGAACCTCTACTCAATGCCTCAGTGTCATTACCTGTCCTTGAACCTCTACTCAGTGCCTCGGTACCATTACCTATCCTTGAACCTCTACTCAATGCTTCGGTGCCATTACCTGTCCTTGAACCTCTACTCAATTCCTCTATGCCATTACCTCTCCTTGAACCTCTACTCAATGCCTCTATGCCAATACCTGTCCTTGAACCTCTACTCAATGCCTCTATACCATTACCTGTCCTTGAACCTCTACTCAATGCCTCAGTGACATTACCTATCCTTGAACCTCTACTCACTGCCTCCATGCCATTACCTATCCTTGAACCTCTACTCAATGCCTCAGTGCCATTACCTGTCCTTGAACCTCTACTCAATGCCTCGGTACCATTACCTATCATTGAACCTCTATTCAGTGCCTTGATCCCATTACCTATCCTTGAACCTCTACTCCGTGCCTCGGTACCATTACCTATCCTTGAACCTCTAATCCGTGCCTTGGTACCATTACCTGTCCTTGAACCTCTACTCCGTGCCTCGGTACCATTGCCTATCCTTGAACCTCTACTCAATGCCTCGATGCCATTACCTGTCCTTGAACCTCTACTCAGTGCTTCGGTGCTATTACCTGTCCTTGAACCTCTACTCAATGCCTTGGTGCCATTATCTATCCTTGAACCTCTACTCCGTGCCTCGGTACCATTGCCTATCCTTGAACCTCTACTCAATGCCTCGATGCCATTACCTGTCCTTGAACCTCTACTCAATGCCTCGATGCCATTACCTGTCCTTGAACCTCTACTCAGTGCTTCGGTGACATTACCTGTCCTTGAACCTCTACTCAATGCCTCGGTGCCATTACCTGTCCTTGAACCTCTACTCAATGCCTAGGTGCCATTACCTGTCCTTGAACCTCTACTCAGTGTCTCGGTGCCATTACCTGTCCTTGAACCTCTACTCAATGCCTCGGTGCCATAACCTATCCTTGAACCTCTACTCAGTATCTCGGTGCCACTACCTATCCTTGAATCTCTACTCAATGCCTCGGTACCAATACCTGTCCTTGAACCTCTACTCAATGCCTAGGTGCCATTACCTGTCCTTGAACCTCTACTCAATGCCTAGGTGCCATTACCTGTCCTTGAACCTCTATTCAATGCCTCAGTGTCATTACCTGTCCTTGAACCTCTACTCAGTGCTTCGGTACCATTACCTGTCCTTAAAACTCTACTCAGTGCCTCGATGCCATTAGCTATCCTTGAACATCTACTAAATGCCTCGGTGCCATTACCTATCCTTGAACCTCTACTCAGTGCCTCGGTACCTTTACCTATCCTTGAACCTCTACTCAATGCTTTGGTGCCATTACCTGTCCTTGAACCTCTACTCAATGCCTCGGTGTCATTACCTATCCTTGAACCTCTACTCAATGTCTCAGTGTCATTACCTATCCTTGAACCTCTACTCCATGCCTTGATCCCATTACCTATCCTTGAACCTCTACTCCGTGCCTTGGTACCATTACCTGTCCTTGAACCTCTACTCCGTGCCTTGGTACCATTACCTGTCCTTGAACCTCTACTCCGTACCTCGGTACCATTGCCTATCCTTGAACCTCTACTCAATGCCATGAAGCCATTACCTGTCCTTTAACCTCTACTCAGTGCCTCCGTGCCATTACCTGTCCTTAAACCTCTACTCAATGCCTTGGTGCCATAACCTTTCCTTGAACCTCTACTCAGTGCCTCAGTGTCATTACCTATCCTTGAACCTCTACTCAGTGCCTCGGTGCCATTATCTATCCTTGAACCTCTACTCAATGCCTCGGTGTCATTACCTGTCCTTGAACCTCTACTCAATGCCTCGGTACCATTACCTGTCCTTAAACCTCTACTCAATGCCTCAGTGTCATTACCTGTCCTTGAACCTCTACTCAATGCCTCGGTGCCATTACCAGTCCTTAAACCTCTACTCAATGCCTCGGTGCCATTACCAGTCCTTAAACCTCTACTCAGTGCCTCGGTACCATTACCTGTCCTTAAACCTCTACTCAATGCCTTGATCCCATTACCTATCCCTGAACCTCTACTCAATGCCTTGGTGCCATTACCTGTCCTTGAACCTCTACTCAATATAGTGTAAAGGATAGACTTATTAGTAACAACTTGTCAAAATTCATATGAATAACACAAAATTCATATGAACAACACAAAAAGTGTGCCATTGAAATTTGCATTAGACCTTTTTGCCTTGGATTTTACTGATAAATTAACTTCTAATTGAGCTTTTTTGTGAAAACAAATTTTCAATTTCAAATTAAATGATATCATCTAGCTTTGTGCACCCATGAAATATGTTTGACACATACTGTACGACATGTCAGTAGAATGAGTATGCATATATAAATCTCTAGATCTTATCATGTTTTGATAATTTGGGACAAATAATGTTATTTGTAGTATGCAAAACCAATGTACCATACAAGGTCTTGAGAGGATATTATTACACCTTATAAATACAAAATGTTCAAACAGTGAACGATTCAAAAGAATAACTGTCCTGTCCCTTTATCCAAACATGATTTATCGATATTACCATGTACTTAAGATTTTGCAGAAACCAGAAAATATAATTTTCATAATTGGATGATAAGTGGAAAGATGAGAAATTATACGATTACTTACTCTTTAAGTTTCCATCTCGCAAATATAAAGCATATAATAATAGTCCTTGGTAGTCAACATACTTGTGTTTTAGGCTGAGATCAGTCGTGTGTTGATCCCCTGGTCAGGGGAGATTAGTAGACTGCACTGGCCAGTATATATGACTACCACATGGGGCCCTCATACCAGACTCACCACATACACACTGATAAACCCACTCGCTACATACAATTAATATCAGATCAATTTACCACCAATTCCAATCACTTTCCGTTTAGACAGGGAGTGTAAAATGACACTTTTATATCATGATCAAAAAAAAGATATTACTCCTATTTTTATAACACTGATCGATATCTTTATTTATAATATATCGGTATAATGCCGAAGACTAAGTTGATCTGTGAGATAATCTGTTGTTGTATTCCGGGTTCATATGTCACCTGTTTATTAACACTACTGCTGATATCCAGATTAACTTTGGTGGTCTCTTTAATCCCACGGTGAATGTTGCTAGTCACAGATAATCTGATCCCATGTTGCAGTAGCTATACTCTGTATATTGCCAGCTTTCCATATATAATCGTATAGGATTAAACCATTTCTCTTCTGATCTTTGTGATCATTGACCGTTTGATTCTTCTTTCTTAACTGCCCTGAAAGCAGGTGGATTGAGTCACAACAGGAAAGGTCTCACATATTGCTATATCATTATATCATCTATTGCTACTTCAACTATTGTTATATCACCTATTGTTATATCACCTGTTGCTATATCACCTATTGCTATTTCACCTATTGTTATATCACCTATTGCTATTTCACCTATTGTTATATCTCAAATTGTTATTTCACCTATTGTTATATCAACTATTGTTATATCAACTATTGCTATATCTCAAATTGTTATTTCACCTATTGTTATTTCACCTATTGTTATGTCACCTATTGTTATTTCACCTATTGTTATTTCACCTATTGTTATATCCCCTATTGTTATATCACCTATTGTTATTTCACCTATTGTTATTTCACCTATTGTTATATCCCCTATTGTTATATCACCTATTGTTATATCACCTATTGTTATTTCACCTATTGTTATTTCACCTATTGTTATATCACCTATTGTTATTTCAACTATTGCTACATCAACTATTATTATTTCATCTATTGTTATTTCATCTATTGTTATTTCATCTATTGTTATATCAACTGATTCATTTGACACTCATACATGGCACCAAAAGATGTTTCTCAACAAATAGATTATTTTTATAATAACATAATTGCCCTTTTTGGTTGATACATCTTTGGTTGATACAGGTTATTTTATATGCTATGTTTAACAACTGGAATGACTAACAGAAACAAATTTAACAAGACTAGTATGATAACATGAGAATGTATAAGCATGCAATGGAAGTAAATAAAACTGTATGAAAATGAACCAAACAGATGATTATAACTAGCAGGGTGTAGGCTTCATGTACCAACACATGATCTGAAAACACAGATCAATGGCATGCATGCTGGAACATTACTCGTACACCTTCATAGTAGGAAACTACGCCCCCTCGCGATCTTAAGCAGGATTCCACTAGTGATAAAATGAAGGGATGAAAATGAAGGAATACAGTGAGATGAGTATGACCTTTTTTAATGATATTTGATATGAACATTTTGAAAGGGTTGCTTTGAATATATGTTTGACATTTTGTGATAACCTGTGACATCTTGTTTAAGTGTTTGACTCTGGGTGAAAGTTTACTTCCATGCAGGGTGTTTCAAACTGTTTGCAAGTCACTACAGCAAATCACATATTAGTGTAAGCCAACACAGGGAGTCACCTTTGATATTAGCTGATTAATGTATAAATAAAACTTTGATCTGTACTAGAAAGGAGTTCTACTGGCATGACTTTTATTTTGTTTTTATCAACAACATTTTCTGCACATCTCGAATGCATTAACTAGTATAAAGTGCTCTTATCATTTATCAATATGCTGATCATTGCTTTTGACCAATTAAAATGCATGTTACATGTACATACCAAATTCAGTCCTAAATTTCATTGTTATCTCGATTCTCTTTGATATTTGTCATGTTATTCAGAAAAGCAGCCTCCTTGACAACTCAGTGATAGCTTTTATTTTTTTTTAAATCATTAAAAAGATGAGAAAAAAAATAAAACATCTTAACTACTAATAGTTAAGAACTCTCATGAGTAGTTTCCGAGAAGATCAAAGTTGACAGACAGACAGAATGACAGAAAATGTATCCCCCTACAGCAGAAGCCAGGGCGAAATTGTCAGCATAGCTAAAATGGTTGAAAATCATTCTTTTTGCATTATCATAAAGAGACAAATTACATGAACTACACAATTTGTTGCAGCTGCAGGGCACTGGTTAAGTATGGGAAATTACTCATTAGCAGATTTCTACCATTATTCACGGTGTCCAACGAGTACCCATCATGGCCATAATCCACGCTCACTGATGATCTATTTCACAACTTTCTAACTCGTGTTGTGGCCATCAAGACGGGAGTAATATTGCACTAACTTATAGATAACTCCAGTAATCTTCTAATACTTGTAATCTGTGTATTGATTACTGATATCCTACCACTGCAGGTCATGTCAGGATCAAATAGATAAACCAATAATGGTCAAATCTGGGGAAGGCCTATTGATTGCTGGGGGGTGTGGCGGAAACTTTATCAATCCTCAGACCAGATCTGATTCATCAAAATGACTTATCCTGAATACCAGAAGACAACTTGAATAATCAACAATTGAGATCTGAGTGTCATTAATGAGTATCATTGTTCTCTTATTTCCATCACCGAGGTCACATCTTATACTTGACACATCGCGCATTCTTTATATGATATTATTAAACCTATATAGATAAGGTGAAGGTGACATTTATATAGCATTGGTTCCAGATGATGTCTGCTCATAGCGCTTGATAGTAACTGGTTGGGATTCAAACCGGGAATCACTGAGTCTCAAAACAAATGCTCTACCAATTGAGTTATATCTGCCAGTCAAAAGGTATCTGACAATCAAACAGTACTTGACAGTGAAATTGTACTTGACAATCAAACTCTACTTGACAATGAAAAGGTAATTGACAATACAAAAAGTACTTGACAATAAAAAGGTACTTGACAATAAAAAGGTACTTGACAATGCATGAAAATGCAAACTATAATTTTGGAAATATGATATTCCTTGATATATTTTTGTTGACAGCTTTCATAACAAACAGTAGATCAGAAATTGAAATTTTTGAGATGCAGTTCAGAAAAGTTTTCTACAAATTTTGAAATACTGACCTCTAAATTTCCCCATATGAACACTGAAACTGTTTATGTGGAGGGGACAAAACTGAGTTAAATAAATACCTTTTCAACTACAAGAAACTAATCGTGCCTTGTATGATAAACTTATTTTAATATCAATTAAATAAACATCTAAATAATGTCAATGGCCACTTCAAGCCCACACTTTCTCCTGATAAATTTTGATTAAGATGACAAAAGATAAATACTTACAACAAAATAAGATTATTATTATTGGTGACCTTGATATACTCTACAGATAAATCACTCTTATCCAAGTTATGTTAATATATGAAATATGCTTTTGTCATCAACATTTATAGCATAAAAAAATCTGCCCTCATATAAAATACTTATACTTAATCTGAAAAATACACAAACTACTGATAAGAAAAAGTACTATCTCTTTCTCATTGCTCTCTATTATTGAATGTGAGGTATTGATTAGCTTTTTCAAGAATATAATAAATATAATGATGTTAGGCTGGTCCTGTGTTCTATTGGTAAAAGAAAATCATATATATTTCAAGATTACCAAAAAATACTCTCTAATATTTTTTGAAATGTTGTTATTTTTCAAAAAGCATACCCAACACAGGTGAATATACCCACTACATAAGAGTTTATATATAGAGTATATATTTGTACCTCCCGCAGTGGAGAGCAGACACTTACCACAGAGCAAACTCCACCAGAGGGCGACCTGGTGAACCTATCACCTCTGTACAAGGTGCCTTTTGGTGCTGGCTCAGCACATCCACCAATTTTAGTGCAACTGTCTTTCTAACTTATATTTTTGCTTAAGTTGTACTCAGATTGGCAAAATGTGATATATTTCACCCTTAATACAAAAGTTTGTGCATACATAAACAACTATTTAGAGAAATAAAACATGGAACTACTTTCTCAAATGGAGGAGCCATTTCCTGGGGTAGTAATGTGGCGCATACACAACAAAGATGGCCGCTTTGTTTATAATTTGAATTCTATTTTTCTATTCTTTTGGTTAAAACAAACCAACGGAAAATGTTCAAATGTTAACAAATGAACTCTAATACAACTCGGGACAACTTTATATTTGATATTAAAAGATGTTAGCATGTTAATCATATTTATTTAAGTTTGACAGTTCATAAGCACATGGCCAGTAAAAGTAGGACTGGATGAATACTAATCTGGGTTGGCCAGAGGTAATAGTTTGCGTGTGCCTCTGGTGGACAGTGTGACCACAGAGTATATATTTGTACCTCCCGCAGTGGAGAGCAGACACTTACCACAGAGTATATATTTGTACTTCCCACAGTGGAGAGCAGACACTTACCACAGAGTATATATTTGTACCTCCCACAGTGGAGAGCAGACACTTACCACAGAGTATATATTTGTACCTCCCGCAGTGGAGAGCAGACACTTACCACAGAGTATATATTTGTACCTCCCACAGTGGAGAGCAGACACTTAACACAGAGTATATATTTGTACCTCCCGCAGTGGAGAGCAGACACTTACCTATGATTTATAGAGGTGAGTAGCACACAGGATGGAGGGTTGTTACTTGCGGATAGGGTCATATCGGGTGGCAAGGCTCACATACGCCCGTCCACTGGCGTCAAACCACATCTGTCAATATACACACAAAACAGTCACTTATATGGAATTACTGTATTAGTTAAGCCCTCAAAATTATTGAGAACTTTGCATCTGAAAATACAATGGTGTCAGAGATGATTTATGTGATTTTAAGCTGATAGTGATGTGACTAATCCCTCTGCAACATGGTTTAGCTGATAACTAAAGACTCTTGGTGACAAAACATAACCTTTAAGTGACATTAAGAACCAATAAAGTTCTAAAAAGATTATATGAAACTCAGAAAGAATTGGTTATGGTAAAAGTATCATATATAATGAAAACAAATCTCATCTCAAAACAAACAATAATTAAAACCAAGCTAACAAGAGCTAACAAAACCTAGCATGGATTGCCAAGAACTAGCAAAACCTAGCATGGATTGCCAAGAACTAATAAAACCTAGCATGAATTGCCAAGAACTAATAAAACCTAGCATGGATCACCAAGAACTAATAAAACCTAGCATGGATCGCCAAGAACCAACAAAACCTAGCATGGATTGCCAAGAACCAACAAAACCTAGCATGGATTGCCAAGAACCAACAAAACCTAGCATGGATCACCAAGAACTAATAAAACCTAGCATGGATCGCCAAGAACTAATAAAACCTAGCATGGATTGCCAAAAACGAACAAGCCTCGTTTGGATTGACAAGTACAAATTTCTTGCTGTACTCATAAAATCAACTTTAACATGTGTTATCTGACAAGAACAACTTAGACATTGCAGGGAACAAAAAGAATATATAAAATTCAACAACAAAGCAATTGAGAGATATAAACAAAAACAACTCAAACTGTTCACAGACTGAAAACTTAAACCTTAACTACCTTAGAAATTACGTGAAGAAAAATTGTAAATGTATTATGGTGTAATAGACTTATAGTTTTGCAACAAACAATTACTAATAGATAAGTTCTGTCTAAAAAATGAAGGGCCTGATAAATGTATGAGATCCAGACTTTGCTACTGCACTTCACCTTAGAGAAGTAAGCTTGTTTATTGTCTGATGATCACATCCTAACTTGTTCAAATGTAAATTATGAATTATAAAAGTTAGCCTTCCAACAATAACAGTCTCAGATATGATTATCCAGCAATCTCCTGCATAGTTTACAAGCTTGGCGATCAGAAAACACAGAAAATGTCTTACCTAAGCATAGAAATGTGAGTTGCATACCGGTTGTGGTCGGTTGGGTGATGTTATAAGGATGAAGGTTGTGCTGAAGCAAAACAACATGCACATTTGGCAGGTAAACCCACCAAGACTACGAGTCCTAGAACTGCTGCAAGCTGCCACGCAACTTCTAGACAACCCCAGCATCGCATGCCAACAAGCTGGCGTGATGGTGGGATAACAAGACTCATAAGCCTCGTAAGAATCGACAAAGTCTCAAGCTGCGACCCATAATTGTATGCACATAAGATGATAGATATATCTAGCCCACATAAATATATATATCAGATATTAGATGTGTAGAGAAGGTTTCATAAAGGAACCCAAATCAAAATTATTGAAGAATAGGTCATTATTCTTTTTCCTATTCTACATGACTGTGTGTGTGGCCAATAGAAAAGAAATCTTCATTTTGGTTTACTCCTTTTGGCTAATGTTGCTTAAATTATCAAACCAGAACAGACACTGTTTGAAAAACATCACTTTTTTCACAAGAAATACCTTGATGGAAAGACTAAAGGAAAAAAAAAATATGACAAAAACAAAACATTCATTACAACTTTCTTGGCTACCTAGATATGTAAGCATGAGCAGCCATGCTTGAAACAACAAGGCATTAAATGAGTAGAAGAGAATACAGCAATGATCAAGAACCGTCCTCTAGGGGGCACTGAGCTGGCTTGAGAGTTGCCATGGAGACATAACAATAGCAATACCACAATCACAATCTTTTATAGATGATCTGGAAACTAGCGATAAGTGATCATTGAAAACGGCATGTGGGAAGAGAAAAAATAGATAAGCATACCTACAAGCTAAATATAAACTGGACAATGGAAAGTCTAATTAACTGTGATTGGAAGCTGTTGGGTATGATGATGTCATATATTCAATCAATTAATAATGAGCTAGGAAAAGTCACATAATGTAATGTCTATCTTAACAAATATAAGATAATTCTAAATGAATTTACTTATTTACATGTCATTTACAAATACATCAAATGATTTTACATGAAATATTTAAAAATATCTAAATATCAATACTTCTTATCTTTTTATATTTAGTTTGTTAAAATCACTACAAGCAACACTGCAAACAATGCAAATACTAAACCAATGCAAGACAATGCATTATAAACAAAGATACAATTATCTGTGTACCCCTTAAACACTTTAAACCCGTTTGTAATTCTACAGGATCTTTATTGATCATGTCCCAAATTGATAGGTACCTTAATTGAATTTAATGATATTCACTTGGTATAGGATATACTTGGCTCTATGAGCTCTTGTGACATTCACTAATGAGCTATAAACTGATTTCCAATATGATAATTTCTGACCATTCTCTGCCCACCCTAAGAATACTGTCGTACACCATGCCAACTGATAATCAATTTTTTGTGATTTCTTTGCACTCGCTTGCCCCTTTCTTATTAGCACAAAATTAAGCATTAATGCACACCAACCAGTTAATCCTCTACACAGCATATGACTGGGGGCCGACAAGTTGTTTGCAGCAGTTAATAAATTCTAACAGTTTCTACACTAATTTTTCATGTAATCTAAGGAAATTAAAGAAAGAATCATATAATTTCTAAATTTCTCTATGGCTAAATTCTACCAAATGGCTACAAAGCAGTAATTTAGTTGCCTAATTTCATGAGATATATAGGAGTGTGATATATATGAAGGGTCTTGAATTCTCACCAGTATGTCATGGGGCCAGAATGGGGCCAGGATGTCATTCTGGTTTATTTGAATTGTGAGCATTTCATTCAAGAGACCATAGATCTCCAGGATTTCATTAAAAAATTTATTTTAATTCAAAGGACAATTAAACCACATCATGAATTTATCATCTCACTGCACTGATACTAACAAAGAAGGATTAGAAAAAAAATTAATAAAAATTTGTAAAATCAAAAATACAAATACTCAAACAGAAATATTCACAAATCCAAATATAATACTGGTGAGAAGCAATAATTATTAAACAAAAGGGAGAGATTTATCTGATTTCATACAGCTCCAAATCTGCCAACCCTTCTTGCAAAATAGTGTGAAACGGGAGACGATCTCTGCAGGGTCTGCAGCGAAAAAAATACAACCCATATCTGTCAATAATATCACGTGACAACAAAATATCCTCTGAAAAGAAAACTTAAATAAAGATCACAAAGCTATCACATGTCAAGGACTAAAATCTATGCTTCATGCAATGGGTAATTCTACACTGGACATAAATCAATCACAGGTCATACAACTACTTCTGTTTAATGTGTATTAAAATATGGTTCAATTCATTCAAAGAATAATTCACAATAGGTCTAACCCTAATTTGAATCAATCCTATTTGGCTATCATATTGGAAGTGTCATGTTAATCTGATCTGCCAGTTTTTAGATGAGTCGAGATGTAAATGTTTAATTGTGGATCTTGATCTCATGTTTTGCTAATATTCACAAATACTTAACATTATGAATATTTTGCAAATGCGTTTTAATGTCAAATTTGGGTTCTGAAATGGAAAGTTAAACAGACTAAAATTCTAATAGAACTAAATATCAATGTGAGTATCAGTGCAACTTCAAAATTAAGTGCATAAAAACAACTCACAAGTTAAAAATACTTTTTGCAATATGGCAATTATCCTCTGAAAAAAATCTTGTTGATGTGCATCGCAATTGTGGTGTTACCTTATGTAATGTTATTCACAAATACTGTACTGCCCCCTATCAGTGTAGGGGCGAAGACAAAATGATTAATTCAAATATAAACAAATGCATATTGTTAATGAATACTGGGAAAAAATATTGTCACAAGGTCCAAACAAGTCAGTGCCAATCACTGCAAGAACGGTTAAGGCCGCAACATGCATGCAACTGCAACGCTGTCAAATACCCAAAATGATCAACAAACACTTGTATACCCCATTAGCAATGGCGGGTCCGTCATGTAGACTTTTGCTGAGAGTTGTGCCTGCAGTGCGTCTTTCGGACCTGTTTCCCCTTGTGTCAATGCTACTATGGACTCTGCTCTTTCCCCAAGAGGGGGCGCTCTTGATGGGTAGGTTTTCGGGTGGTACATCGCCGTACATGAACCCCGCTGCTTTACCCCCTAGGAGGGCCTTGACGGCATGCGTGTGCTGCTGCATGTTGGTAGCATAGGGGGCCGGGCTTACGTTGGGGGAGACGTCAACCATCTTTGACGCATTACTCGCGCCAGATATCTCCCTTTTTAAGTGCGAAAATGCCGTACTTGTTGACATAAACCTGTCAGCTGCTACGCTGGGGTTGCCTTTCGTCTTTGCCATGTTCTCTAGTTCTTCAAGGTCAAGAAAATATCTGTTGAATACGGCAGACTTGTCGGTATCTTTGTCCAAACTGAACTCCACTATCAGATCTTCACCTTGAGTTTTGTCTGTTGTATCATTCTGACATCTTGCTTCCCCTAAGCTGGATCTCTGTTTGTCACCAGGTGTCACCACTTTGCTTCTATCCATACCTTGGGATCTTGTGCTGTGGGCTGTCTTTGGCTTTTCTCTTCCTTCTCTTTTTGCACTTTTTATGGCCTTTCCATTACATTTAGGAAGCTCCTTTGTCACTGCTGACACAGATTTCTTCTTATTGGCCATAGCAAGTTTGCTAAGAGAAATGTGTAACTTTGGAGGTGCTCCGTGAACGGGATATTTCAGTTTTCTTTCTAAAATTACCCCTTTATTTTCTGTTTTTGGTAAAGCAGTGTCAACTCTATTATGCTGCTTTGAATAAGTTTTATTTAAAACCTGTGCATCCAAAGCTGCTGAACTGCTAAAAAGGAGAAAATCATGTGACAAATTCTGCCTCATTGATTGGTCAGTTTGTTGATCATGTGACAGAACAAATTTCATTTGGGATTTTGTGCTATCTGGTCTAGTTGGCTGAACTGGTTCAGGTAAAGTCAATCCTAGGCAACAGGTTGATAAGTTATCAGCACTACTGGAATCACTGCCGTCTGATTGGCTGCCTTCTCCTTGGTTTGACAAGCCATTGTGTGCAATATCCTGCAGAAATAACAACAATCTAAAAAATGATGCTAATTGAACCAGAGAGGACCCACCAGCAAAATCAGCCAAAGTAAACAACATATCCATGTCGATCCACCCACATGAGAACCTCCATAAGCTCAGTGTATAACAAGGTCAACTGATTTAAATAACAATTGTCAACTACCTGCGCATGCTGATAACATTGAATATAACCATATTGTTTCTTGTTAATTTAAAGTGTTATATGTTATGTTTTACTAAATCTAAATCATTAAATATTGAAAACAACAACACAACTACCAGACATATGTACTACATTGGTGTGAGAGTGAGGCTCTGAACAATAAGAGATGGAACCAAGACAAATATTTAATTCAAAATATGGCACGAACAGTGGGACATGAGTGATGGAGAGATGGGAGATGAGTGATGGAAAGGTGAGAGGTAAGTGATGGAGAGATGTAACATGAGTAATGGAGAGATGGGACATGAGTGATGGAGAGGTGAGACATTATTGATAGAGATATGTAACATGAGTGATGGAGAGGTGAGACATGAGTGATAGAGAGGTGGAACATGAGTGATGGAGAGATAGAACATGAGTGATGGAGAAGTGGGACATGAGTGATGGAGAGATGGGGCATGAGTGACGGAGAGATGGTACATGAGTGATGATGAGGTGAAACATGAGTGAAGAGGTGAGACATGGGTGATGGAGAAGTGGGACATGAGTGATGGAGAAGTGGGATATGAGTAATGGAGAGGTGGGACATGAGTGATGGAGAGGTGGGACATGAGTGACGGAGAGGTTTCCATTGAGTCATTGAGAGGGCTTCAGATATTGGCCTGAGCTTGAATAAAAAAAAACTCATCTAAATTTACTGTTTTTGTCATTTACTAGAGCAAACTCTAAATGATTAGTCAAACGACTGGTTCTGGAGGACGTTACCTTGTCATGCATTAAATGTATCATCGTCCTTCTATATGGCTGAAATTACAATGTAATGCAGTGTTACAATTCGATCAGTGTAAATATATTATCAGGCTTCCAAAACAATTGAATATAATAGAAGTACAATTGTTCTGGATCACCTCTCTGTTCTGGATCACCTATTATGTGAAAATTTACATCCCCTTGTCAATCAAGCTTCTGTTCCCATCTTTGAAGACGGTGTATCATTCATTATACACCTCACAATACTCTCTGTCACATGACAGTCTTCTTAATTTGAAAAAAAAATATTAAAAAAATTCTAACTCAAATTTACTTACCTTTAAGGCTCTTAAAGATATCCCTAAAGTTTTAAAAACGTTGATTCAAGGAGTTCATGATATTGACAATAATATTTTACATAATAGGGATATGTCCTTGTTCACTTCGATCTGTATAATGTTACAAAGCTGTGATGATGACCAGCCTGTCAATCTCTGGGTGGTAAAACAATGATAATGTGAAACATATGTGTCAGCTGACACCTGTGTGATATGATGGAGCTCAGCACGACTAACTGTGAAAAACTTTCTGGCACATACTGTCATATATCATCCTCTGTGACCGACCAAGCATAACCAATCTCACAAACATAAAACAGCCTTCATATCAATTAAGGGTTAAAACCTTTATAATTTGTTAAATATTGATACAGGTAAATAAATGTAGCATTGAAATTCAGGGCCAAAGAGTGAAAATATCTGAATGTTTTTTTTTCTACTCCCAAGATAAATAACATTAAACTTAATTACAATACATCAGTAGAAAAGTACTCTATACAAAGATGCCCCTGGGGGAATTATGTAAAACGTCTCTCGATCATAGAAATTACATTTTATTTCAGAGCATTAAGGATGTCTCACCTTCGTGGAAAATGGTGATATTATCTTGGTTTATATTTGTCATACATCTGGCTATAGTAGTTATATATCATATATTTAATGTTGTCAAACATATTCGAGATTTTGCATTGTTTAACATATAATAATACAAATCATATGAAGAGGGTTATTAATTTTGAAAATATCTAATATTTCATCTTGGTTGGTCTGGTCATTTCTTTACCATAGTAATGCTCACGTATGAAGCAATCCAGGCAGAAATTCACGAATATTAGGTCCATTCAACTGTGTGATATTTGCACAATATAACATGCCTCGGTACATGACCATATGACATAAGGACACTGGGCATTTGTATGTCGATAGACAGATATTTGTACATGTTTGTATGCATGTACATATGTTATATTCACTGGTCATGTTAATAATATACCAGATATATTTGGCCTTGGGGATGACTTATCTGAAAGCATGTATGGTTCAATACTATTTACAGGTATATTGCCTTAGTACACAGTAGCCAGTCTACCTACAGCTCCCTCTAGTGGCTGATAAATCTGCATGAGCCTGATTAGAGGTTTGTGAGCTCTAACACAGGACAGAAGGGCCATTTTTTTATTGATTGGTCGATTTGCCAGCTTAATACCCTAGTCACATATGCGCCGATTTCAGAAAAGATGCCCGGCCAATGGGTATTTTTTACAAAAGCGGCCAGCAGTTCAGATTGCCGTGAGGGCACAGGAGATCATCGGCCACAATTGGGCATCTTTAAGACGTTGTACAGGTCATCGGGATCTTTTAGCTGCAACATAAATGTTGCCAGCGTTTCACCGATGTCTTATCACCGAATAACATATTTAAGTACACAGCAGGGTCCTGGCAGTGTCCCGCAGGTGCAGATTATCTTAGCACTGCCGGTGGCATCGTGTGGTGAAAATAGGATTTTTTTTATTTCATGTGTTCACAGGCCATCGTCAGATGATCCACCAGGCTCTGTATGATATCACATAGACGTCATTAGAATGTCCTTCAGACATCTATCAAATGACCTAGATGTCTTTAGGATATCCTTAAGACATCTGTTACATGTTCAGACGTCTTTAAGATATCATGTAGACGTCTGTATCATTTCATCTTGAGGTGCCATGCTGTGCCCTATAATAATATGACCACAGCTACGGCATATCTCTCATTACCACCGATGAACTTCCCGGCACCCAGGATCCTGAGAGGTCGGCCGATTTTTACTTCCTGGCCGGGGCCCGGCACAAATGTGACTGGGGTATAATCTAGCATCACACCATGTGCTTTGGCTTGACATACAGGTGCTTATTGACTCTGTCTGATGACAAATGTAAAGTGAACAAGAACCTCTGTATCATGGTTATCATTGCTGTACTGTAGGGAGATCATTTATGACCTCTCTATCATGGTTATAATTACTGTTCCATAGGGAGATCCTTTATGACCTCTGTATCATGGTTATCATTGTGGTACTATAGGGAGATCCTTTATGACCTCTGTATCATGGTCATCATTACTGTACTGTAGGGAGATCATTTACGACCTCTCTATCATGGTTATAATTACTGTTCCATAGGGAGATCCTTTATGACCTCTGTATCATGGTTATCATTGCTGTATCATAGGGAGATCTTGTATGACCTCTGTATCATGGTTATCATTGTGGTACCATAGGGAGATCCTTTATGACCTCTGTATCATGTTTATCATTGCTGTACTGTAGGGAGATCCTTTATGACCTCTGTATCATGGTTATCATTGTGGTACTGTAGGGAGATCTTGTATGACCTCGGTATCATGGTTATCATTGTGGTACTATAGGGAGATCCTTTATGACCTCTGTATCATGGTCATCATTACTGTACTGTAGGGAGATCATTTACGACCTCTCTATCATGGTTATAATTACTGTTCCATAGGGAGATCCTTTATGACCTCTGTATCATGGTTATCATTGCTGTATCATAGGGAGATCTTGTATGACCTCTGTATCATGGTTATCATTGCTGTACCATAGGGAGATCCTTTATGACCTCTGTATCATGGTTATCATTGCTGTACCATAGGGAGATCCTTTATGACCTCTGTATCATGGTTATCATTGCTGTATCATAGGGAGATCTTGTATGACCTCTGTATCATGGTTATCATTGCTGTACCATAGGGAGATCCTTTATGACCTCTGTATCATGGTTATCATTGCTGTACCATAGGGAGATCCTTTATGACCTCTGTATCATGGTTATCATTGCTGTACCATAGGGAGATCCTTTATGACCTCTGTATCATGGTTATCATTGCTGTACTGTAGGGAGATCCTTTATGACCTCTGTATCATGGTTATCATTGCTGTATCATAGGGAGATCCCTTATGACCTCTGTATCATGGTTATCATTGCTGTACCATAGGGAGATCCTTTATGACCTCTGTATCATGGTTATCATTGCTGTACCATAGGGAGATCCTTTATGACCTCTGTATCATGGTTATCATTGCTGTATCGTAGGGAGATCCTTTATGACCTCTGTATCATGGTTATCATTGAGGTACCATAGGGAGATCCTTTATGACCTCTGTATCATGGTTATCATTGCTGTATCGTAGGGAGATCCTTTATGACCTCTGTATCATGGTTATCCTTAACCCCTAAGGGACTAGGCTATCTAAACTTTGTTGATTGGCTGGTTATCATTGTAGAAAAATCCTTTATGACCTCTGTATCATGGTTATCATTGTGGTACCATAGGAAGATCATTTATGACCTCTGTATCATGGTTATCATTGTGGTACTGTAGGGAGATCCTTTATGACCTCTGTATCATGGTTATCATTGAGGTACTGTAGGGAGATCCTTTATGACCTCTATATCATGGTTATCATTGAGGTACTGTAGGGAGATCATTTATGACCTCTGTATCATGGTTATCATTGTGGTACTGTAGGGAGATCCTTTATGACCTCTGTATCATGGTTATCATTGTGGTACTGTAGGGAGATCCTTTATGACCTCTGTATCATGGTTATCATTGAGGTACTGTAGGGAGATCCTTTATGACCTCTATATCATGGTTATCATTGAGGTACTGTAGGGAGATCATTTATGACCTCTGTATCATGGTTATCATTGTGGTACTGTAGGGAGATCCTTTATGACCTCTGTATCATGGTTATCATTGAGGTACTGTAGGGAGATCCTTTATGACCTCTATATCATGGTTATCATTGAGGTACTGTAGGGAGATCATTTATGACCTCTGTATCATGGTTATCATTGTGGTACTGTAGGGAGATCCTTTATGACCTCTGTATCATGGTTATCATTGAGGTACTGTAGGGAGATCCTTTATGACCTCTATATTATGGTTATCATTGAAGTACTGTAGGGAGATCCTTTATGACCTCTGTATCATGGTTATCATTGAGGTACTGTAGGGAGATCCTTTATGACCTCTGTATCATGGTTATCATTGAGGTACTGTAGGGAGATCCTTTATGACCTCTATATCATGGTTATCATTGAGGTACTGTAGGGAGATCCTTTATGACCTCTATATTATGGTTATCATTGAAGTACTGTAGGGAGATCCTTTATGACCTCTGTATCATGGTTATCATTGAGGTACTGTAGGGAGATCCTTTATGACCTCTGTATTATGGTTATCATTGTAGAGAAATCCTTTATGACCTTTGTATCATGGTTATCATTGTGATACTATAGGGAGATCTTTCATTACCTCTATATCATTGTTATCATTGGTAAGGCAAAGACAAATAAAATGCCGTGGATAATAGAGCATACCTAATTATTTCCATAACATTTTATTCTTCAGTGCAATAAGAATGGTTCCCTTCAGGGTCAAGACAAATCATAGGATAATATTTTTCAACATCTAAGCAAAATTTTTAATTCCATCATATGTCATTAATTTTAGAGTAAATTAATTCACCATATTACATATAAACACTCATCTGATCCTGTCAAACTTTGTTGAAATCTAGGTACTAAAACAATGCAAGCAAAGATTTAATTAATGGGCCAGTAAATCAAGTGAAAGATTTCAATTTACATCGCAAAACCCTGTTGTAAATCTGCATCTTGTCCTGTGCACATTTATTTGCGATATTTTCTCTCTCTGAGTTTTGTATAGATGTATGTAGCTGGGGATGTTACCTGTTTGTCTATGGTGTTGACGTGAGACAGGAGGTCAAGTGTCCTCAGGCTTGTACTTGGCAGTGCTAATGTTGGCGGTGACCTTGTGTTCATACGACTCCTGAAAAACAAAAATTTTGTCACCAAAAATTTATAAGATTGTAAAATGCATTACTATAAGTAATATATACAGTGAGGTAGATTTGATTTCATAATGCAATTGGATGTTAAGCAAAGTATAGTTGAAGACATGTGGCAGATGATCACATGATTTGCAGTTTCATAAGTAATTAGTTTGCTATGTCTGTTCTTACGAAGTTTAATAAAAGTTTAAAGATAGATAGAGGATACCTTTAATTGGCATCTTTCCTTTTAATTTGGGTGACTATGTATTTAATCCTGACTGAACATTGCAAAAATCTAAATTGCTAATCACAACTACCAGACTGATAGATTCTGTAAAACATTTATGATAATATGTCAGGAATTATATTTTATTCAAATGCATCCATGACATACAACCAAATTATTTGCATGTGGTTAAGATTTGAAAGTATTTTCTTCTTAAAACAAAAAAATGAAAAGAATCGTCTGCAGGTAGCAGCACTGTGCAGTGGAGCAATGAATCATATCAGAAGGTTTTCTCCACTAGGTGTCTCTTCTGTGCAAAACCTCAGTGCTGCCCTCTGATGGCAAATATTTGTGAGCAACCTGATATCAGTCAGACAGATTTTTCTCTAAATCCTTCGTTCCAAAGAATAACAAGCAGAGAAAATGGCATTTATGATGTATCTATATATTTGTAAATAAAAATATATGATGAGATACAGATGTATTATCAAATGTGAAAAAGAACAATGTTATTTTGAATAGAAGTTCTGAATAGTAATTTTACTTTTAACAACATGATTTCTATAATAAGGATATTTCAATCCACTTCTTTAAAAGAGAGTTATATTTGCCAAAGTCTGCTGTCACTGCAGGCTCTAAAATAAATTAATTAGAATGTCTTGTTCCAATTCATTTTGAAACAATATTTTATAATTATGTTATCACATTGCAATATAACCTTATGTATAATACATGCTAGAGGTTCAGTATATTGCCACTAGAGGGATCAATGCATAATCATGACAATGATTACTTGGTGGTGTATACAAGGTGTATGACCTTTGTTATTGTATTATCATGCCATCTTTGCTCCACCTCTTACCCTCTGCCTGACCTTTGCAACCTCTACTGCAATTAAACTTTAATTAGCCTGGTTGTTATGACCATTGTTTATGTGAGATCACTTCATTTCTCACATGTGTCTATTCTTCTGAGAGTTCTTCTCTCTGTGACTTCCTGCTTAGCACTAAGAATATATCACAACTGGTATCAGATCCTCCCAGCAGTCATTATGATAAACTACCCATTATATCCAAGGGGAAATAAAAATTGCAGGAACTGAACAAACATGTTAATACCTTAATCATAGGCAATTTCAGAATGTTATCTAATGTTTAAGCTGCCATAACAGTCGGAACAATTCTGTCAGTTGCACATGATCAGAATTTAAATAAAAAATAAAAGTTACAAATCACACCTTCTTTAACAATGAATGCCTGCATTACAAACCAAGATACAACTAAAGAATGCCTGCATTATATACTAAGAGACAACTAAAGAATGCCTGCATTACATACCAAGAGACAGCTAAAGAATGTCTGCATTACATACCAAGAGACAGCTAAAGAATGCCTGCATTACATACCAAGAGACAGCTAAAGAATGTCTGCATTACATACCAAGAGACAGTTAAAGAATGCCTGCATTACATACCAAGAGACAGCTAAAGAATGCCTGCATTACATACTAAGAGACAGCTTAAGAATGTCTGCATTACATACCAAGAGACAGCTAAAGAATGTCTGCATTACATACCTAATGACAGCTAAAGAATGCCTGTATTACATACCAAGAGACAGCTAAAGAATGTCTGCATTACATACCAAGAGACAACTAAAGAATGCCTGCATTACATACCAAGAGACAGCTAAAGAATGTCTGCATTACATACCAAGAGACAGCTAAAGAATGCCTGCATTACATACCAAGAGACAGCTAAAGAATGTCTGCATTACATACCAAGAGACAGCTAAAGAATGCCTGCATTACATACCAAGAGACAGCTAAAGAATGCCTGTATTACATACCAAGAGACAGTTAAAGAATGCCTGCATTACATACCAAGAGACAGCTAAAGAATGCCTGCATTACATACCAAGAGACAGCTAAAGAATGCCTGCATTACATACCAAGAGACAGCTAAAAAATGCCTGTATTACATACCAACAGACAGTTAAAGAATGCCTGCATTACATACCAAGATACAACTAAAGAATGCCTGTATTACATACCAACAGACAGTAAAAGAATGCCTGCATTACATACCAAGAGACAGTTAAATAATGCCTGTATTACATACCAAGAGACAATTAAAGAGTGTCTGCATTACAAACCAACAGACAGTTAAAGAGTGTCTGCATTACAAACCAACAGACAGCTAAAGAATGTCTGCATTACATACCAAGAGACAGCTAAAGAATGACTGCATTACATACCAAGATACAGCTAAAGAATGCCTGCATTACAAACCAAGAGACAGCTAAAGAATGCCTGTATTACATACCAAGAGACAGTTAAAGAATGCCTGCATTACATACCAAGAGACAGCTAAAGAATGCCTGCATTACATACCAAGATACAACTAAAGAATGCCTGCATTACAAACCAAGAGACAGCTAAAGAATGCCTGCATTACAAACCAAGAGACAGCTAAAGAATGCCTGTGCGTGCACTACATACCAACAGACAGCTAAAGAATGTCTGCATTACATACCAACAGACAGCTAAAGAATGCCTGCACTACAAACCAACAGACAGCTAAAGAATGCCTGCATTACATACCAACAGACAGCTAAAGAATGTCTGCATTACATACCAACAGACAGCTAAAGAATGCCTGCATTGCAAACAAAGAGACAGCTAAAGAATGTCTGCATTACATACCAAAAGACAGCTAAAGAATGCCTGCATTACATACCAACAGACAGCTAAAGAATGCCTGCACTACAAACCAACAGACAGCTAAAGAATGCCTGCATTACATACCAACAGACAGCTAAAGAATGCCTGCATTGCAAACAAAGAGACAGCTAAAGAATGTCTGCATTACATACCAACAGACAGCTAAAGAATGCCTGCATTGCAAACAAAGAGACAGCTAAAGAATGTCTGCATTACATACCAACAGACAGCTAAAGAATGCCTGCATTACATACCAACAGACAGCTAAAGAATGCCTGCATTGCAAACAAAGAGACAGCTAAAGAATGTCTGCATTACATACCAACAGACAGCTAAAGAATGCCTGCATTGCAAACAAAGAGACAGCTAAAGAATGCCTGCATTACAAACCAACAGACAGCTAAAGAATGCCTGCATTGCAAACAAAGAGACAGCTAAAGAATGTCTGCATTACAAACCAAGAGACAGCTAAAGAATGCCTGCATTACATACCAACAGACAGCTAAAGAATGCCTGCACTACAAACCAACAGACAGCTAAAGAATGCCTGCATTACATACCAACAGACAGCTAAAGAATGTCTGCATTACATACCAACAGACAGCTAAAGAATGCCTGCACTACAAACCAACAGACAGCTAAAGAATGTCTGCATTGCATACCAAGAGACAGCTAAAGAATGCCTGCATTACATACCAAGAGACAGCTAAAGAATGTCTGCATTACATACCAAGAGACAGCTAAAGAATGCCTGCATTACATACCAACAGACAGCTAAAGAATGCCTGCATTACAAACCAAGAGACAGCTAAAGAATGCCTGCATTACATACCAACAGACAGTAAAAGAATGTCTGCATTGCATACCAAGAGACAGCTAAAGAATGCCTGCATTACATACCAAGAGACAGCTAAAGAATGTCTGCATTACATACCAAGAGACAGCTAAAGAATGCCTGCATTACATACCAACAGACAGCTAAAGAATGCCTGCATTACAAACCAAGAGACAGCTAAAGAATGCCTGCATTACATACCAACAGACAGCTAAAGAATGCCTGCACTACAAACCAACAGACAGCTAAAGAATGCCTGCATTACATACCAAGAGACAGTTAAATAATGACTGCATTACAAATCAAGAGACGGCTAAAGAATGCCTGCATTACAAATCAAGAGACGGCTAAAGAATGCCTGCATTACATACCAAGAGACAGTTAAATAATGACTGCATTACAAATCAAGAGACGGCTAAAGAATGCCTGCATTACATATCAAGAGACAGCTAAAGAATGCCTGCATTACATACTAAGAGACAGCTAAAGAATGCCTGTATTACATACCAAGAGACAGCTAAAGAATGCCTGCATTGCAAACAAAGAGACAGCTAAAGAATGTCTGCATTACATACCAACAGACAGCTAAAGAATGCCTGCACTACAAACCAACAGACAGCTAAAGAATGCCTGCATTACATACCAACAGACAGCTAAAGAATGCCTGCATTACAAACCAAGAGACAGCTAAAGAATGCCTGCATTACATACCAACAGACAGCTAAAGAATGCCTGCACTACAAACCAACAGACAGCTAAAGAATGTCTGCATTACATACCAACAGACAGCTAAAGAATGTCTGCATTACATACCAACAGACAGCTAAAGAATGCCTGCATTACATACCAAGAGACAGCTAAAGAATGCCTGCATTACATACCAAGAGACAGCTAAAGAATGCCTGCATTACATACCAAGAGACAGTTAAATAATGACTGCATTACATACCAACAGACAGCTAAAGAATGCCTGCATTGCAAACAAAGAGACAGCTAAAGAATGTCTGCATTATATACCAAAAGACAGTTAAAGAATGTCTGCATTACATACCAACAGACAGCTAAAGAATGCCTGCATTACATACCAAGAGACAGCTAAAGAATGCCTGCATTACATACCAAGAGACAGCTAAAGAATGCCTGCATTACATACCAACAGACAGCTAAATAATGACTGCATTACATACCAACAGACAGCTAAAGAATGCCTGCATTGCAAACAAAGAGACAGCTAAAGAATGTCTGCATTATATACCAAAAGACAGTTAAAGAATGTCTGCATTACATACCAACAGACAGCTAAAAATGCCTGCATTACATATCAAGAGACAGCTAAAAATGCCTGCATTACATATCAAGAGACAGCTAAAGAATGCCTGCATTACATACCAAGAGACAGTTAAATAATGACTGCATTACAAATCAAGAGACGGCTAAAGAATGCCTGCATTACAAATCAAGAGACAGCTAAAGAATGCCTGCATTACATACCAAGAGACAGTTAAATAATGACTGCATTACAAATCAAGAGACGGCTAAAGAATGCCTGCATTACATATCAAGAGACAGCTAAAGAATGCCTGCATTACATACTAAGAGACAGCTAAAGAATGCCTGTATTACATACCAAGAGACAGCTAAAAATGCCTGCATTACATATCAAGAGACAGCTAAAGAATGACTGCATTACAAATCAAGAGACAGCTAAAGAATGCCTGCATTACATACCAACAGACAGCTAAAAATGCCTGCATTACATATCAAGAGACAGCTAAAGAATGCCTGCATTACATACCAAGAGACAGCTAAAGAATGCCTGTATTACATACCAAGAGACAGTTAAATAATGACTGCATTACAAATCAAGAGACGGCTAAAGAATGCCTGCATTACATACCAACAGACAGCTAAAGATGCCTGCATTACATATCAAGAGACAGTTAAAGAATGCCTGCATTACATACCAAGAGACAGTTAAAGAATGCCTGTATTACATACCAAGAGACAGTTAAAGAATGCCTGTATTACATACCAAGAGACAGTTAAAGAATGCCTGCATTACATACCAAGAGACAGTTTAAGAGTGTCTGCATTAAAAACCAACAGACAGCTAAAGAATGTCTGCATTACATACCAAGAGACAGCTAAAGAATGCCTGCATTACATACCAAGAGACAGCTAAAGAATGCCTGCACTACAAACCAACAGACAGCTAAAGAATGTCTGCATTACATACCAAGAGACAGCTAAAGAATGTCTGTATTACATACCAAGAGACAGTTAAAGAATGTCTGCATTACATACCAACAGACAGCTAAAAATGCCTGCATTACATATCAAGAGACAGCTAAAGAATGCCTGCATTACATACCAAGAGACAGCTAAAGAATGCCTGCATTACATACCAAGAGACAGTTAAATAATGACTGCATTACAAATCAAGAGACGGCTAAAGAATGCCTGCATTACAAACCAAGAGACAGTTAAATAATGACTGCATTACAAATCAAGAGACGGCTAAAGAATGCCTGCATTACATACCAAGAGACAGTTAAATAATGACTGCATTACAAACCAAGAGACAGCTAAAGAATGCCTGCATTACATACCAAGAGACAGTTAAAGAATGCCTGCATTACATACTAAGAGACAGCTAAAGAATGTCTGCATTACATACCAAGAGACAGCTAAAGAATGCCTGCACTACAAACCAACAGACAGCTAAAGAATGCCTGCACTACAAACCAACAGACAGCTAAAGAATGTCTGCATTACATACCAACAGACAGCTAAAGAATGTCTGCATTACATACCAAGAGACAGTTAAATAATGACTGCATTACATACCAAGAGACAGTTAAATAATGACTGCATTACAAATCAAGAGACAGCTAAAGAATGCCTGCATTACAAACCAAGAGACAGTTAAATAATGACTGCATTACAAATCAAGAGACGGCTAAAGAATGCCTGCATTACATACCAACAGACAGCTAAAGAATGCCTGCATTACATACCAAGAGACAGTTAAAGAATGCCTGTATTACATACCAAGAGACAGTTAAAGAATGCCTGTATTACATACCAAGAGACAGCTAAAAGAATGCCTGCATTACATACCAAGAGACAGCTAAAGAATGCCTGCACTACAAACCAACAGACAGCTAAAGAATGTCTGCATTACATACCAAGAGACAGCTAAAGAATGTCTGTATTACATACCAAGAGACAGTTAAAGAATGTCTGCATTACATACCAACAGACAGCTAAAGAATGCCTGCATTACAAACCAACAGACAGCTAAAGAATGCCTGCATTACATACCAAGAGACAGCTAAAGAATGCCTGCATTACATACCAACAGACAGCTAAAGAATGCCTGCATTACAAACCAACAGACAGCTAAATAATGTCTGCATTACATACCAAGAGACAGCTAAAGAATGTCTGCACTACATACCAACAGACAGCTAAAGAATGCCTGCATTACAAACCAACAGACAGCTAAAGAATGTCTGCATTACATACCAACAGACAGCTAAAGAATGCCTGCATTACATACCAAGAGACAGCTAAAGAATGCCTGCATTACATACCAACAGACAGCTAAAGAATGCCTGCACTACAAACCAACAGACAGCTAAAGAATGTCTGCATTACATACCAACAGACAGCTAAAGAATGTCTGCATTACAAACCAAGAGACAGCTAAAGAATGCCTGCATTACATACCAAGAGACAGCTAAAGAATGCCTGCATTACAAACCAACAGACAGCTAAAGAATGCCTGCATTACATACCAAGAGACAGTTAAAGAATGTCTGCATTACATACCAAGAGACAGCTAAAGAATGCCTGCATTACATACCAAGAGACAGCTAAAGAATGCCTGCATTACAAACCAACAGACAGCTAAAGAATGTCTGCATTACAAACCAAGAGACAGCTAAAGAATGCCTGCATTACATACCAAGAGACAGTTAAAGAATGTCTGCATTACATACCAAGAGACAGCTAAAGAATGCCTGCATTACATACCAAGAGACAGTTAAAGAACAAGTTGAATGGTCGCATAGGTGACACAAACCAATGGACATCTGTGACTTCAAAAGGCAGATCAGTAGTGGATTATGTTTTTGTCCCACACCATGTATTGGAATATATTGAGTCATTCAGCATACACACCCCCAGACAGTTATGTGATAGTTTAGGCTATAAGCCATGTGGAACAATACCAGATCACAACATTCTGTGTGTTGATATCAGAGTTAATGAAAAGCCAAATGACCTGTCACAGTCTAGTGATTATGTGTGTGACCCAGTGACACAGACAGGGCAGGCCCAGGTTAAAAAGCGGATCAAAACACCATTGCCTGAGAGCTTTCTAATTAGTGACAGTACAAAGCAACTGATTGCTCAAACAATTCAAAATATAGAACAGACTGCTAGAAATCAACATGATATTGACACCTTGTATGAACAGGTGTGCAGTGTGTATTATGAGGATCTTACAACTAATGCCCCCAGGTGGCTTGGGACAGTGGCAAAAAGGAGATATAAATATAAACCAAAACCCTGGTGGAATAAGGACCTATCTAATCTATGGGACAAATTATTGAAATGTGAAAATGACTTCAGATCTTTCAGAGGACAAAAACAAATTTTAAGGAGGTTAAAGGAGAAATTTAAAAGTACCCAAAGACAGTTTGATAAGCTTTATAAGAAATCTAAAAGGATTTTTCAAGATGAGCAACAACAGGAATTACTTACTTTTGAGACCAATGATCCAAAACAATTCTGGAATAAAATAAACAATCTTGGACCAAACTTTAGAAAGAAAGACATTCCATTAGAGACAATTTCAGAGGATGGTGATGTGATAAGTGAACTTGAAAAAGTACTAGAAAAGTGGAAATGTGATTATGAGAAATTGTTTGGAAATACCACCAGTGAGACATTTGATGAGGAGTTTTTAAAGGAAATTAAAGAACAGAACTCAGAATATGAAACAAGGATGAACAGTCAGGAAAACCCAGATTTAGATATGCCTAGTATAATGTATGCCCCCGTTAGTCAGCAAGAAGTCTCCAAAGCTGTGAGATCAGCAAAAAATAATAAAGCTGCAGGATGTGATGGTTTGCCTAATGAGGTATATAAGAATGACTCATCAATTCAAATGTTATGTACTTTGTTTAACCAATGCTTTGACACAGGATTAATACCATCAGTATGGAAAAGGGCGATAATTAAACCTATATCCAAAGGCAGCCAGTATGATCCACGGATCCCACTTAATTATAGGGGAATAAGCCTATTACCAACCATGTATAAGCTTTATACTTCATTGCTAAATAACAGGATGGTACCATGGCTAGAAGATAATGGCATATTTGCTGAAGAGCAAAATGGATTTCGGAGTAAGAGGTCATGCATGGAGCACATATATTCTCTCACAGCAGTTATTCGGAACAGGAAAAATATGAAAATGAGCACCCCAGCCTGCTTCATTGATATGAAAAAGGCGTTTGACTCAGTTAACCATGATTGTATGTTTCATAAAATGCTGCAATCTGGCATTACAGGAAAGTTATATTGGAGCCTTAAATCATTATACTCAGCACCCATATCAGCAGTTCAAATCAATCAGTATGTGACAGGCTGGTTTGATGTAAAGGCTGGGGTCCGCCAAGGAGACAATTTGTCCACAACTTTATTTGCACTTTTTATTAATGACCTGGCCGAGGAACTAAAATCTACTGGATGTGGAATATCTATTGCGGATGGTATTAAATTGTGCTGTCTATTCTATGCAGATGACATTGTGATCTTTGGAAATAATGATGAGGAACTACAGAAGCTGCTAGATGTGGTGCATAATTGGACGTCTAGATGGAGAATGTTGATAAATTATGATAAAACCAAAGTTGTGCACTTCCGCCCACGTAATATTCCTAGATCACAGTTTGTGTTCACATGTGGTCAAAATGTCATTCAGGTGGCAGAATCCTACAGATATCTGGGCTGTGAGCTAAATGAGTTTCTTGATTTTACCCACACATCTAAAGTGCTAGCTGAGGCCTCAGGAAGATCTCTTGGAGCAGTAATAAATAAATATAAATGTGCAGGAGGGATGTATTATGAGTTGTATAAAAAGCTTTTTGATACATGTGTAGTGCCAGTTATGGATTACTGTGGTGCCGTGTGGGGATTCAAAGTCTATGACAAATGCAATACCATACAGAACAGAGCAATTAGAGCATTTCTGGGTGTTCACAAGTTTTCTCCAAATACTGCAATACAAGGCGATGTTGCATGGACCTCTCCTGTCATCCGTCGACAAATTGACATGATCAAACTGTGGTACAGGATACTGTGTATGCCAGATTCAAGACTCCCTAAACAGTTGTATAAATGGGAATCAAGACTGAATCGCAATAATTGGTTTACAGACTTGAAAAAGGTTTTTATTTCAATTGGAAAACCAGATATGATTGATGTTTTGGACCCAGATAGTATCTCATTAAATAATGTTTTAAAAGGTGCTTTGAATGAACTCAGGTTACGGGATGAGCATCATTGGAAGGCTGACTTGCAACAGTCAGCTAAGCTAAGGACATATAGGCTCTGCAAGAGAGAATGGCAGCCTGAATGTTATTTAAAAGTGAGGCTCAATCGTCAGCAGAGATCTCTGTTTAGTCAATTAAGGTGCGGTATCTTGCCGCTGAGGATTGAAACAGGGCGCTATGGACCTAAGCCTTTGACACCTGAGCAGCGCATATGCCTTCTGTGTAATTCGGAGTCAGAAACAGAACTCCATTTCTTATTTAATTGCAATATATATCATCATCAGAGACAAATGTATTATACGTTCATGAGCAATGTAGTGCCACATTTCACAGAGCTGGATGATTCCAGGAAATTTGATACAATTATGAATAACCCTAATGTAATTAAAGAGACTGCTAAATTCATTGTGAAATGCTACGATGAAAGATGCAAAAGACTTTTTATTGATTCTAATTCAGAGGAAAATAATGACATATAAGCCATTCTGGCTGGGTGGCCAATTACAATTTAAAAGTATTTTAATATTTTGTATATATGCCTTTCAACTTCATGTAAATTGTACATACCACATGTCTATTGTAATAAAATCTAATCTAATCTAATCTACATACCAAGAGACAGCTAAAGAATGCCTGCATTACATACCAAGAGACAGTTAAAGAATGTCTGCATTACATACCAAGAGACAGCTAAAGAATGCCTGCATTACATACCAAGAGACAGTTAAAGAATGTCTGCATTACATACCAAGAGACAGCTAAAGAATGCCTGCATTACATACCAAGAGACAGTTAAAGAATGTCTGCATTACATACCAAGAGACAGCTAAAGAATGCCTGCATTACATACCAAGAGACAGCTAAAGAATGCCTGCATTACAAACCAACAGACAGCTAAAGAATGTCTGCATTACAAACCAAGAGACAGCTAAAGAATGCCTGCATTACATACCAAGAGACAGTTAAAGAATGCCTGCATTACATACCAAGAGACAGTTAAAGAATGTCTGCATTACATACCAAGAGACAGCTAAAGAATGCCTGCATTACATACCAAGAGACAGTTAAAGAATGTCTGCATTACATACCAAGAGACAGCTAAAGAATGCCTGCATTACATACCAAGAGACAGTTAAAGAATGTCTGCATTACATACCAAGAGACAGCTAAAGAATGCCTGCATTACATACCAAGAGACAGTTAAAGAATGTCTGCATTACATACCAAGAGACAGCTAAAGAATGCCTGCATTACATACCAAGAGACAGTTAAAGAATGTCTGCATTACATACCAAGAGACAGCTAAAGAATGCCTGCATTACATACCAAGAGACAGTTAAAGAATGCCTGCATTACATACCAAGAGACAGTTAAAGAATGCCTGCATTACATACCAAGAGACAGTTAAAGAATGTCTGCATTACATACCAAGAGACAGCTAAATAATGCCTGCATTACATACCAAGAGACAGCTAAAGAATGCCTGCATTACATACCAAGAGACAGCTAAAGAATGCCTGCATTACATACCAAGAGACAGCTAAAGAATGCCTGCATTACATACCAAGAGACAGCTAAAGAATGCCTGCATTACATACCAAGAGACAGTTAAAGAATGTCTGCATTACATACCAAGAGACAGTTAAAGAATGCCTGCATTACATACCAAGAGACAGTTAAAGAATGTCTGCATTACATACCAAGAGACAGCTAAAGAATGCCTGCATTACATACCAAGAGACAGTTAAAGAATGTCTGCATTACATACCAAGAGACAGCTAAAGAATGCCTGCATTACATACCAAGAGACAGTTAAAGAATGTCTGCATTACATACCAAGAGACAGCTAAAGAATGCCTGCATTACATACCAAGAGACAGTTAAAGAATGTCTGCATTACATACCAAGAGACAGCTAAAGAATGCCTGCATTACAAACCAAGAGACAGCTAAAGAATGCCTGCATTACATACCAAGAGACAGCTAAAGAATGCCTGCATTACATACCAACAGACAGCTAAAGAATGCCTGCATTACAAACCGAGAGACAGCTAAAGAATGCCTGCATTACATACCAACAGACAGCTAAAGAATGCCTGCATTACATACCAACAGACAGCTAAAGAATGCCTGCATTACAAACCAAGAGACAGCTAAAGAATGTCTGCATTACAAACCAAGAGACAGCTAAAGAATGCCTGCATTACAAACCAAGAGACAGCTAAAGAATGCCTGCATTACATACCAAGAGACAGCTAAAGAATGCCTGCATTACATACCAAGAGACAGCTAAAGAATGCCTGCATTACATACCAAGAGACAGCTAAAGAATGTCTGCATTACAAACAAAGAGACAGCTAAAGAATGCCTGCATTACAAACCAAGAGACAGCTAAAGAATGCCTGCATTACATACCAAGAGACAGCTAAAGAATGCCTGCATTACATACCAAGAGACAGCTAAAGAATGTCTGCATTACAAACAAAGAGACAGCTAAAGAATGCCTGCATTACATACTAAGAGACAGCTAAAGAATGCCTGCATTACATACCAAGAGACAGCTAAATAATGCCTGCATTACATACCAAGAGACAGTTAAAGAATGTCTGCATTACATACCAAGAGACAGCTAAAGAATGCCTGCATTACATACCAAGAGACAGTTAAAGAATGTCTGCATTACATACCAAGAGACAGTTAAAGAATGCCTGCATTACATACCAAGAGACAGTTAAAGAATGTCTGCATTACATACCAAGAGACAGCTAAAGAATGCCTGCATTACATACCAAGAGACAGTTAAAGAATGTCTGCATTACATACCAAGAGACAGCTAAAGAATGCCTGCATTACATACCAAGAGACAGTTAAAGAATGTCTGCATTACATACCAAGAGACAGCTAAAGAATGCCTGCATTACATACCAAGAGACAGTTAAAGAATGTCTGCATTACATACCAAGAGACAGCTAAAGAATGCCTGCATTACAAACCAAGAGACAGCTAAAGAATGCCTGCATTACATACCAAGAGACAGCTAAAGAATGCCTGCATTACATACCAACAGACAGCTAAAGAATGCCTGCATTACAAACCGAGAGACAGCTAAAGAATGCCTGCATTACATACCAACAGACAGCTAAAGAATGCCTGCATTACATACCAAGAGACAGCTAAAGAATGCCTGCATTACAAACCAAGAGACAGCTAAAGAATGTCTGCATTACAAACCAAGAGACAGCTAAAGAATGCCTGCATTACAAACCAAGAGACAGCTAAAGAATGCCTGCATTACATACCAAGAGACAGCTAAAGAATGCCTGCATTACATACCAAGAGACAGCTAAAGAATGCCTGCATTACATACCAAGAGACAGCTAAAGAATGTCTGCATTACAAACAAAGAGACAGCTAAAGAATGCCTGCATTACAAACCAAGAGACAGCTAAAGAATGTCTGCATTACAAACCAAGAGACAGCTAAAGAATGCCTGCATTACATACCAAGAGACAGCTAAAGAATGCCTGCATTACAAACCAAGAGACAGCTAAAGAATGCCTGCATTACATACCAAGAGACAGCTAAAGAATGTCTGCATTACAAACCAAGAGACAGCTAAAGAATGTCTGCATTGCGTACCAAGAGACAGCTAAAGAATGCCTGTATTACATACCAAGAGACAGCTAAAGAATGTCTGCATTGCGTACCAAGAGACAGCTAAAGAATGCCTGCATTACATACCAAGAGACAGCTAAAGAATGTCTGCATTGCGTACCAAGAGACAGCTAAAGAATGCCTGTATTACAAACCAAGAGACAGCTAAAGAATGCCTGCATTACATACCAAGAGACAGCTAAAGAATGCCTGCATTACAAACCAAGAGACAGTTAAAGAATGTCTGTATTACAAACCAAGAGACAGCTAAAGAATGCCTGCATTACAAACCAAGAGACAGCTAAAGAATGCCTGCATTACATACCAAGAGACAGCTAAAGAATGCCTGCATTGCATACCAAGAGACAGCTAAAGAATGCCTGCATTGCATACCAAGAGACAGCTAAAGAATGCCTGCATTACATACCAAGAGACAGCTAAAGAATGCCTGCATTACATACCAAGAGACAGCTAAAGAATGTCTGCATTACAAACCAAGAGACAGCTAAAGAATGCCTGCATTACAAACCAAGAGACAGCTAAAGAATGCCTGCATTACATACCAAGAGACAGCTAAAGAATGCCTGCATTACATACCAAGAGACAGCTAAAGAATGCCTGCATTGCATACCAAGAGACAGCTAAAGAATGCCTGCATTACATACCAAGAGACAGCTAAAGAATGCCTGCATTACATACCAAGAGACAGCTAAAGAATGCCTGCATTACATACCAAGAGACAGCTAAAGAATGCCTGCATTACATACCAAGAGACAGCTAAAGAATGTCTGCATTGCGTACCAAGAGACAGCTAAAGAATGCCTGCATTACATACCAAGAGACAGCTAAAGAATGCCTGCATTACATACCAAGAGACAGCTAAAGAATGCCTGTATTACAAACCAAGAGACAGCTAAAGAATGCCTGCATTACAAACCAAGAGACAGCTAAAGAATGCCTGCATTACAAACCAAGAGACAGCTAAAGAATGCCTGCATTACATACCAAGAGACAGCTAAAGAATGCCTGCATTACATACCAAGAGACAGCTAAAGAATGTCTGCATTGCGTACCAAGAGACAGCTAAAGAATGCCTGCATTACATACCAAGAGACAGCTAAAGAATGCCTGCATTGCGTACCAAGAGACAGCTAAAGAATGTCTGCATTGCGTACCAAGAGACAGCTAAAGAATGCCTGCATTACATACCAAGAGACAGCTAAAGAATGTCTGCATTGCGTACCAAGAGACAGCTAAAGAATGCCTGCATTACATACCAAGAGACAGCTAAAGAATGCCTGTATTACAAACCAAGAGACAGCTAAAGAATGCCTGCATTACAAACCAAGAGACAGCTAAAGAATGCCTGCATTACAAACCAAGAGACAGCTAAAGAATGCCTGCATTACATACCAAGAGACAGCTAAAGAATGCCTGCATTACATACCAAGAGACAGCTAAAGAATGTCTGCATTGCGTACCAAGAGACAGCTAAAGAATGCCTGCATTACATACCAAGAGACAGCTAAAGAATGCCTGCATTACATACCAAGAGACAGCTAAAGAATGCCTGCATTACAAACCAAGAAACAGCTAATGATCCGATCAGTGGAAATAGTTTGCAAGTAGTAGCCAAAGTACCTTACAATTCATTGTTTAATTCATACAAATCTGACAGTTGGCAATCTAAGCCTGAGAAGCGATGTGAGTGCCAACACTGATGACCCAAGTGTGAATACACTGATGACCCAGGTGTAAATACATATAGAATGGCCTCAAAGTCAAGCAGGTAGCAAACTTCTACCTCTATGCTGGAGGAATATTACACAGGTGATGT
This sequence comes from Amphiduros pacificus, assembly GCA_949316495.1. NCBI lineage: Eukaryota > Metazoa > Annelida > Polychaeta > Phyllodocida > Hesionidae > Amphiduros > Amphiduros pacificus. The sequence goes on from OX439004.1 coordinate 6,537,272, forward strand.
ATATATTGGTCAATATTGTATTTCAATTAAATCCACTCCTGATTTTTTTACCAGAGGGTGAACTTGACTAAAGCTCAAATATTTCAAAATTATAAAATGTATTCATATCAAACAATTTTTCTCCCAATCTTACCTTCACAAATCTATGCAACCTACGTCATATCATCTTTAAATGTCAAATCAGAAATATAAATCTTTCTTCCATTGCTGAACTGTTTACTTGAGAATATATTTCTAAAAGTTTTTAACTTCAAATTGAGAAGGTCATTTTTCATGATATCCGATCTGACCTTTTCCTGTGATATGCAATTTGATCATTTCCTATGGTATCCAATCTGACCTTTTCCTGTGATATACAATTTGGCCATTTCCTAAGATATCTAATCTGACCTTTTCCTGTGATATACAATTTGGCCATTTCAACCCCAAATACTTTACATTTACCTTAGACATTCACTTGATTTGGTTTTACTAATTTCATACGATACCTTACAGTTATTTCCTGTGATATTTATATGAGCAATTTCCCTTGATATCATACAAGTGTTAAGATATGGATAAGAAAACATGCAGTCCTTTATTTCCTGTTTACAAAGATTTGTTATTGAGTCCAGCAAAACATGAAAATTGGCAGCATATCAAATGTTCTGCTGATCTTTAGACACTGCAGACAAGTAACACCAAACCTCAACCCAAAGTCAAAAAGAGCAACCACAATTTTTATTTAACAGTGAGAGAGACCAAGAGGAGTTTGTTCGATGTCGGTGTCTTATTGTTTTAGTTTCTGGAACATTTTAATTCGGGAGAATTCATGAAAACTCGAATTGATATTTTATGCAACTGAAAATGAAGATATTCACCAATTGAAAACAAAATTTGAAATCAATGAGCCCATTTCCTATTTTAATCACTAAGTAAATTATTTTTTGGCAAGGAAAGAAATATTCCCAAACATTCATCTGTCAAAAGGGTGTTTCTAGTATCATAAGCTTGTCACCTATAAATCCATCTATTAAGGTAATTCAAATGATTATAAATGATAATATAAATGAGTAGCACAATAAGCACCACAATAAGCACCACAATAAGCACCACAATAAGTACTACAATAAGCACCACAGTAATCATACAATAAGTACCATGATAAACACAACACTATATACCACAATAAGTACCACAATAGGTATACAATAAGTACCATAATAAACACAACAATAAGTATCACATTAAGCACAACAATAAGTACCACAATAAGTACAACAATAAGTACCATAATAAGCATACCACAATAATTAAAAAACAATTCAATGGACACTGCAACATTTCACAATTATCTCATGCTTACTGAAGACAGAACAAGGTCACAGGTGGCTTTTATGGTTAAACTAACACATCTCAGCTACAGTAAAGACATGCAGGGTGAGAACATTACATCCAAAATATGATTTATCCAGCTTAGATAAGCACTTGCGCTTCAAACCATTTATATCCACATGATTAATGTTTACCAAACCCTTAAGAAGGAAAACACGGAAAATTCCCTTCATGACCTTGAAAGGGAGAATCATACACCTTTGATTTGTGAATGGGAATAATTGGAAGAAAAACAAATGAGAATAATTGGACTGTTCATGAGAATAATTGGACTGCTCACTCCATGACCTTGGAGTGAAATCTTCTACTGCTAAGTGGGTGATTCAAAAGAAGGAAGGATGGATAACTCACTCAATTTATATATTATTCAATCCATGGGCTTGAGGAAAAATTAATTCACTCAAAATGGAACTCTCACAAATAGTGCTGAAAACCAATTTAATCTCCAACTACCCATTTCATCTATATTTAACTACTAACTTATATGCTAAGTGTGTAACCTTATCAACCTATGGATGGATTTTATTAAGAACATTTAAGTCATGTTGACTCCAAATTATCAAGGTTTTGTTTGACCAAAGAAGTGTTTTGACCTTAGGAAAAGACTGTTTATACACATGGGTATGTGAGCTTGACTTATCTCCACTTGGTTATTATGATGATACTTTTGATCCCAAAGGAAACAATCACTTATCCTATATGACTCTATATGTGTCATCTGTATAAGGTTATATAGGCTACATGATAAACATCTAGGGAATTATGTGATAACCAGTTAAGAACAACATATAATTAGTGATATAACAACATATTATCTGACCAAGACTTACCCTTTTCCTTTCAGATATAAAACATTGAAAGCTCTGATAGAAAAGAAAAGAAACACATAGGTTAGAGCAGTAGAAATCAGAAGCTACCCTCTCTTACATTGAAAAGGAATAGAGCAGCAGGAGATACATTCAAAAGATAAATTATATATCAATGGGAACTTGCAAATATATATATATATATATATATATATATATATATATATATATATATATATATATATATATATATATATATATATATATATATATATATATGCTTAACAATATATGTATATATAATGTATATATATATATATATATATATATATATATATATATATATATATATATATATATATATATATATATATATATATATATATATATATATATATATATATATATATATAATGTATAATGTATATATATCATGTATAATTTTATAGAATTTATAAAATTTGATAGAGAGTGGTCAGTTCTGTTCTCACCTCCATTCTGTAGCACCAACTTTAAACATATGATTACATGTTACAAACTATGACAGATTAAGATATTAAACTTATGCTGCCCCAAGTATTAAATGAGAATTGTTTTAGATTCATTCTTACTAATGGTTTACTTTGTTGGGCCTATTCAATGTACTTCTGGTACAGATTAATTACACTTGATTATGCATTGTCAGGACTAACCAACCTATTTCCATGATTATTTTACCTGCATACTTATCTGTAAAGACTGTTACTTAATATGCCCAATGAGGGACGGGGCCAAAAGTTTACGAGTTTGCATCTGGGATTGTCGTCAAATTACAATATAGTGAACTTATTTAGACAGAAAGATGGGGAGATTATTCCCCTCCTTCAGGGCTCAAGTGAGAGATCATCAAATAAAATCTTGAAATAAGACTCCTGTTTTCTTCTAATATTGAAAACGCTAAAAAGAAGGCAATACTTGGCCACCACACCACACCATTCACTTTTCACTCATTACTTCGCCACTTTCATAGGTTGAGTAAAGTAACGTGACCCTGAAACTCTCAGCCAAAAGGATGAATGTGAAAAGTTAATTTGAATAGATGTGTGAAGTTGGCTATGAAGGATGACAAATATCAGAAATCCCATATATCATTGAACAAATATTGCTGCGCACTCCTCGTAACAGTCACCAACAAGCACCCATTGAGAAGTGGTGCCAATGTCATGGAGGGTGACATGCTCCTTATATCATTCACAATAATCAGCTGAGAAGTAATGCGATCCCTTTCAGAGTAACACTTCTACTTTGACTCGTTCTGGGGTGACGTATGACCTGTCCAGTAAATGCAGCAAGGTGCCTCCTGGAGCTAGTGCTGCCCTCTATAAGCTTCACATGACATGTACTGCCCTCTATGAGGTTTCACATGACCTGTGATACCACACTCCTCACAGCCCCGGGTCATAAACCCATCACTGCCACAGGCAGATTAGCATATGACCGTCGGTACTACTTTCACCTGTTTGTCGTCTGCCCTCAAAATCAAATCACGTAACTCTGAATGTAGCCCCGCATGACTTTTAAATAATTCCCAGCAAACTCTGAGTGTAACATTGTAAATACTGCCTTTATTGGTACAATGTTTCAGAAATGATTACAACCCATTCAGATAACTATGTAAAGTTTATAAATTTACTCAACTATAAATTCTAGCGATTGTGAGCAAATTTGGCGTATGGGAGCAAATCGGAGCCAAAAAGGCACCTGTGGCAGTGGTGGTATCGTCAATGGTGGAGAGGGTGGATGGTCGAGACGGTGGCGACACTGCGTGGGAGTGTGCTGTGATACATCCAGTGATTGCAGCAAGGTGCTTCCTCAGAACAATTCAACATCCTATATTAAAAAGCATACTTTATTTTTATTCCAAAGAGAATGACTGTGAACTGTTGTAATTAAAAGTTCTAAAAATCCTGGTTTTTATCAATACTCTGCCATCAAATTCACGGCTTAGATATTGATGTTAGTTGATGAACTGTTATCTAAATGTATGAGATTTATAACAAATAAAGGCTTGACTGGGGAAGCAATAACAAGGATTAAGTGTCATCTTATAAAATTATATTTTTATGACGACATATGCTCCAAGCTAGTATTTTTTTCACCTATAAGAAAGGGTCAATAAAGATGACATTTCGTGTTTAAACTTAAATTGATTTTTTAGCAAATAAACAAAATGTTAAAATTATAAGAAAAACTGTTTGACATCTTTATATATACAGTTCACAATGTTAATATACAAAGCTTTATGTAAAAAAATCAGGTTATCTCAGACTGAGCGAGCAGGTTACAAACCTGTTCAAAACAATAATAAATTATGCATTGTAAAAGTGCTTTCTGATAAATGTGCAGAGATTTTCATGTGGCCTGATAAAGATATTTTTTCCTACATATTCTCTGGGGTGTTTGGTTGAATGATGAACCCTCAATGCCTTAAGGAAGCTTGGTGCAAAAATATAAATTCTCAGTGGGGCGACCTATCACATGCAAAGCTCCATTCTAGGCCTGGCCCATTATACATAAGAGATATGTCGGTTGGATCTCAGCCATCAAGGTTTGTAAACATTGTTTCCTTGAGAGATGTCAAAGTACAAGAGCACAACTTAGGCTGGATAAACAATGCTTCGTGTCAGCACAGCTTCAAGCTGGTTTAAGTGATTGAGAGGGTCAAGTATAACATACATCTAAATGTGTCCTGTGTTTTGCTCCTGTCAAATATGAGTCGCGTTTGTAGGGCCAATCAAGCCTCAGTAATGTGGTCTGTCAGGATCATTATAACACAACTTGCTGACAAACGGTCTTGAAAACATTTCAATATGATTTCACCCTCTTTATGACTCCTTTGATATTGTAATGACAAATTAGTCCTTTCTATTTTCAAGGTCAATGATACTTAAGGTACATTGTTGATATAATCTATGTAATCTACATAACCTATATATCTACATAATCTTTATAATCTATGTAATCTACATAACCTATATAATCTACATAATCTATATAATCTATATAATCTATATAATCTATGTAATCTACACAACCTATATAATCTATAAAGTCTATGAAATCTATGTAATCTATATAATATACTGTGTCCCAGCTGTCATTCTTAGAATACAGATCTGAGAAAACAAATGATGACAAAGCACTTGTAGTAATCAGAATCAGCAATCTCACGCAAAGATAGGAAAAGACTGATCTCACATTTCATGGCCTAAACCAGCAAGGTAATACAATCATCGCATAACAGGTTAGCTTATAATAAAAATAAAATCAATATAACTTAAATCAGTTGGTTACTGCTATGTGTATAAAATCAAAATGAACATTTTATGACTTTACAATGGCATTTTCATCTGGGATCCGCTAAGGCTAATTTCCTGATGTTTGAGAAACTTGATTTCTGCTGTCTGACCTGGATGGCAGAATCAGCAATAGAATTGCAATGGTAGATACACCACACATCTGTCATGAATTTATCACGATTCATCATCATGACTATAATGAATAAATATGAGGAATATAAAAAAACTGTGGCTGTCTTAGTTATGTTTGTATAATCAATCATTTAAGTACATTTTGGTTGTAGAACACTTGTTCAGAATGAGGATTACATTTTGGTAAATGTTTACCTTTCTCATTGATACCAAATCATCCCAATTAGGAATAAAATATCAATATTATTAAATATTACTGCTCCTGGTGCCGCTACTAGTACCTCTACTACTGTCATCACTGCTCCTGGTGCTGCTACTAATAACTCTACTACTGCTATCACTGCTCCTGGTGCCACTACTAATAACTCTACTACTGCTATCACTGCTCCTGGTGCCGCTACTAATAACTCTACTACTGCTATCACTGCTCCTGGTGCCGCTACTAATACCTCTACTACTGTTGTCAATGTCACTACTACTACTACTACTACTACTAATACTACTACTACTAATAATAATAATGTAAATACTAATAATAAAACATTTGTATAGCGCGTACACCAAGCAGAGCTTGCTTGTAGTGCTTCAAAGTCATTAATTGGGTTTCCAAGAATACATTTTTAAACATTGGTATTCATATTAAGCATATCCTAAACAGATTGGGTCCAGATTTCCCTAAGAGTCTCTTAATTCACAGGCAACCCACTGGTTTGGAGTTGATACTCATGAAACTAAATTAAAGTGAAGGCGAATACACTGTGTTAATTACCTAATCCTGTAAACAAGTCCACACAGACAGACATGTTTCAAGGGGAACAATATTATGGCCCTGCTGAGAAAGACGGCAGTAAGGAGCTAATACGATCTGCAATATTACAGCAATTGTAGGTATTCTCCCACAAGATCAATATGACATTTAACATTTAAAGTGAAATTATATCACATACTCCAGGTTGGCCTTATGGTTTAAAATCCATTTATAAATCTTGAAATTGTGTTATAGTCTCTTTGCAAACATATTTGAGCTCCGAAAATTGCGCAAAAAAAATCCCAATATATAATACACAGTATATAACACACACTGTATATGGTACACACAGTATATGTATTACAAATAATCTCATATAATACACATAAGTTCATGATCCGATATTTGTACCTGAACGACAGGTGTTAACTAAGGAGTACTTGCCCTCAGCAAATATTCTGGTATTAATTAATGTTTGCATTTGCAGGAAGAACTTTCAACTCAAATATTTGTGTATTCCAGAAATAGTTCAGTTATGAGACTGAAACTTAACAGAATATAGCAATTATATTAAAGCTATGGAATAGAATATAACATTTATTATCAATTTATGAGAGACGGCACAGAAACCCCAAAGCCCAATACATCACCTGTTAAATATATAAGCATTATTCAAGAATCAAGGTCACGTCTCAAAGTACAAAGGTCAACAGTAATGGTATATTTTTTTTGTCTCTACAGATCGTCTCCATGAAACAATTTTGCATCACTGTACAATGGACAATGTTCAAATTGAACTTGCTATCACAGAAAGCATGTGTGAAATACATAGATACCGCATTTGGCAATCATCACACTTGAAATGAAGAAGTTTCTGTGATGCTATCTCAACATGGCTGTGTTCAGGTATGGATAGAAACCTTGACTTCAAGATGTCTCAGGTGAATTCAACAAGGCGACTTCTGACAAGAGCGCTCCTGACAATATTTTTCAGACATGAGGTCAGTGTGCCAAAAAATCATGCTTATGAAAATACTATGAATTATTTAATCGCATGCAAGATCAGTTTACAAAATTGATAGATAAAATCTGCAAATGTTATCACATGTTGCAATCTTCTAAATCTGGTTACAAAAAAAAAATCAAATATTCCAGACAAGTGCAACATTAAATGGCCAAAGTAACAATCAAAAAAATATTCTTGAACATCAAAATAATGAAAAAAAAATAAAAAAAATAAGTAAATAAATAAAACAATGATAAATGGTTAATAGCATGCCATATCTTTGTATTAATTAGCCAGTCGGCTGATCCGCTATAAGTTGTAGCTGCTTGATATAAGAAGATTGGTGGTCAGGGCAATGGAAACAATATTGACAGATGCTGCCTGAGGCAAACCATTTGATAAAGGGGGGACAAGAGTGATATCAGTTGAAAATTAGAGGTGTACTGGTGAAAACAGGGAACAAGCACAAAAAAACCAAAAAAACAAGCACACCTTCCAGAGGGACTGAGAGTGGATTGAGCATACACTGTATATGCTAATAATGAGGATATATAATTACTAATATATATATATATATATATATATAACAGCTTATGTAGTTAAAAACAGCATTCAACATGCTCATGTACATCGTATAAGAAACATATTATTCTACATTGTTTATGCAGAGATTGAGGAGAAAAGCTTGCGACATATTAATATATGGGAAACAGTACTGGGTAATTGATACAGAGGATTGAACATTCCATTGGCAGAGATGAAAGGAAATAATATTGATATTGGTAAAAACTGTGTTATTTTTGTATAAATTGTGGGAAACATTATCAGTTATTACCAAAATAGAATGGATAACATTAGATACCCAGAAATTAAATTAAGACCGAAAGGATTTTATTCACAGGGATTGCATTAAGGAAAATATTATACAAATATGGACCTGGGTGTCGTGCAATATGACTTTTTATGGACCTTCAGAAAGTTATATTGCAGCAGCCGAGTGCAATATAACTTTCTGAAGGTCCATAAAAAGTCATATTGCACGACACCCAGGTACATATTTGTTTTATTCTATGATCACTGTGTTAATTACTGCCATTGTTGGTTTAATTCTAAAAGTGAGAACTGGACATTGTTGTGATTGCTGTCGTCTGCTTCCCAGTCTGCAGGTCACTCAGAGCAAGCTGGTGACGTCATTATAGGGCTTCCCCAACATTTCCCGCCATGGAATTCCCCATCAGTGCAGTGGAAAGTATATTGACGTGTAATATAATGCATCTGGTCAATAAAACAATTTAGAGAAGCTCATGTGACCAGGAATTGACCAATCACAGCACAGAATACACAGTGATCATAGAATAAAAATAAATATAGAAGCAATGTTGATAGGTATTTTTCCATGCAAAGTAGCTGTTTATCTAATAGATATATTCTCTACTTAAGATTAAATGTTTACCATGTCCACATTTATTAAATGGTTTGCCCCATGTTGTCTGTTATCTGCCTTGCTCAGCAGTTTCCTTGCATGCTCTTGAGGAAAAGAAATCATGAACCATTCTTGAAATAAGTGCTTAAGTGTTTTTGGCACCCATTCCTACACAGACGACCAAAGCCCTTCAAAAGCATTGTTACCCAAGAACGTATTGTTTTCAATTCATCTTGCGGCCTTTCTTTGACAGCATTAATGTATATAGTGTATGGCAGGTAGTGGGAGGTGGGTGTTTGTCAGTATGGTGGGGTGGGCTGAGGATCTTGGCATAACGGCTGCACCTGCTTAATGATTCATGCTCACAGCCTAAATAATTCACAACGATTCGCTTCTCTGACTACCAGCACCACAAGCATGTGTAGCTTTGTAGACCATCAGAAAATCAAACTCACCTGCCCGAGGCTTAATATGCTCATGACTTTTATCTCTTAAAGGTATTAAGCATCAATCCTAAGATGTCATATATCTAAAGTACATCTACTGTATATTTGAAAATAGTGATGTTCGTCAGTAGTATATGTGGCAATGCGATAAGATGCAATTAGACAGAGAATCTGCCGAGGTTTGTGTCAGTGCATTATGGGTAAAGACGGGTTGGCATGAACTCTTTGTGACCTCAAATGAGGCTCAAAATCAGGCAGAACTGTTTGATGTCATGCTTGCCTTTTTCAAAGGAAGATGTTTGTGATGATGTCATTAGCATATTGCAATATCCACTGATGCTATTTTCCCTTTCAGTACCTCTATATGATAATCCTCCACCTAAAAAGTACTCAAACCAAAGAGTGTGCTGAAAAGGGGGTTATTAAAGGGGATCTTGTTCAAATAGGTTTTATAAACACTTATAAGAGTGCTTCAACCTAAAAGCAAATAGAAATGGAAGTGGTGTTATATCTTTCAGACTTGAAAGATTGTTGACAATATCTTCCCAATATTAGGCCACGAACCGTGATGCAGCTGGTTAGAGCACCAGCTTATTAACACCAGTTCCTTTGTGGTGATCCAAAGGTTGTGGGTTCGATCCCCGGCCATGCTGAGATTGAATTTATGACACAATTTCTTATAGGAGCTGAGGCTTGTGCCTAAAGGGTTAACCCGTTGTCCTTGTAAATCTGTGACCGGGTGGGTTGTCATGTCAAGGACCTGTGACATGACATTTCAGTGAGGCAGCACTATATCTGCTACAAGTAGGTCTCATCATGAAATTACTGAATTATTGTCGAAAGTGATGCAAAACACCAAACACACAAAACTTTCAAATATTCTTGACACTGAATTTCTTTAGTAATGAATAAAACTTCAGTTTGCATTGAAAAATTTACGTGTCAAACATTTGTTGAGCTCTCACTTTTTTGTTTGAAGTATACTATGTCAAATTGGTGTATTTCAATCTAATATTTCAAGACTGAACTTTGACTTTGTTTAATGGACAGACAACACAGGTGGAGATTCTATTCTATTCTATTCTCTTTGTTCCATTATTTTAAAATGTAAACATTAAATCATAATGCCAGGAGTTCTCATTGATTTGACTATAAATATATTAATATATGTATATATCTTACAGCCCTTTTGGGTTAGTTGAAGGTTCCATTGGGTAAATACTCATACATGTAATTAATATAAGAAATTATACAACAAATGGTTTGGGCGAGTACACTTTCGTTTGGGCTAGTTCAAATCTAAACTTACTAGCCTGACTGTCTCGTAGCCGAAAAAGTATTTGGCCCAAACTGTGTCTATGTGTGACCGTATACAGTCACGTTAATGTGTGACACAATGGAGGTTTGAATATATTTGATTCATAGCTAAAACAAGAAAGATTTCTTTGAAAAAGAAATAATACTATGCAGTGGAAAATAATGTTATCTTCTCACTCTTGCAGTAGATTCTTCATAAAAGATATCAACATTATTTTCCATGAAGTTATTGAAATAAAAAATATTATATATATGAATATATTATGTTTTCTGACATTTGCTCAAATTTGGCATCAAATAAGGTTGTCATGTGCACACAAACTGATTACATTTGATTCATCAAAAGTGAAAAGTTTTATAATGGCACTGGTTGTGTATATGTACCCTCTGTCTGTCAGTCATATGTTATTCTGATATACCAAGACGGCAGAGCAAAAAAATACAAATGGTGGAAATTGAAATGTGTATATTTAGGTTTAATCTTGGATCAATACATAAGCCATATTTAATGTATGAGATATGAGTGTGACTATTTATATGGACAATGCTGATTGCACTCAATGGATCAGGTTCAATGACTTAACTTAACAAAATTTACTGTTGTGGGGAGGGTAGATCCAATCTGACATTAACTTGCATTGTCACGTTCAGTAAAATTGGCAACGAGACAAATCAAGTTATCACTGGAACAGATTAGGCAACAACTGTAACAAAACCCTTTAAGTCTATGGTTGAATAACTTGATATGAATATATTCCATATCGATATCAATATATTCCATATTGATAGACATGTATATATTCCATATTGATAAAAGTTTATTCCATACAACAGTATATTGTGTTAGGCTTAGTCAAATTTATATATACATATTTATTCTTGAACCAAATCTTTGATGTTACATCATGACACTCCTGCAGAGGATATGGTTCAGATCGAGTTTAATCCTGTGTCATACCCAGTGAGAGCTATAACTAGATATAAATGAGAAATTTGTCAGAATATTACATCTTCAAGCTTGAAAATTTGATTTTAAACAAGCCAACATAAACCTAATATAAACATAGAAGCACATTATGTAGACAATTGAGACTTTTTTTTTTTATTAAAGTGGCATATTAAAAAAGTACTCTGTGAGGAAGTCTCCCTATATTTTGTGTTTACTGGGTTTAGGCCAGGTGGCCTGGCAGAGATGGCAGCTTATGATGTACAGCTTCCTGCCAAATATCTGTGTTCCACTGATGTCTGCAGACAAGGCAAATACAGTGCCAAGCCATCAGCCAAGCTGGAACTAGGCATATATAACAGCCAAGCTGGAACTAGGCATATATAACAGGCAAGCTGGAACTAGGCAAATATAACAGGCAAGCTGGAACTAGGCATATATAACAGGCAAGCTGGAACTAGGCATATATAACAGGCAAGCTGGAACTAGGCATATATAACAGGCAAGCTGGAACTAGGCATATATAACAGGCAAGCTGGAACTAGGCGTATATAACAGGAAAGCTGGAACTAGGCATATATAACAGGCAAGATGGAACTAGGCATATATATAACAGGCAGGTATCAGCCAAGCTGGAACTAGGCATATACAACAGCCAAGCTGGAACTAGGCATATATAACAGCCAAGCTGGAACTAGGCATATATAACAGGCAAGCTAGAACTAGGCATATATAAAAGCCAAGCTGGAACTAGGCATATATAACAGGCAAGATGAAACTAGGCATATATAACAGGCAAGCTAGAACTAGGCATATATAACAGCCAAGCTGGAACTAGGCATATATAACAGGCAAGATGAAACTAGGCATATATAACAGCCAAGCTGGAACTAGGCATATATAACAGGCAAGATGAAACTAGGCATATATAACAGGCAAGCTGGAACTAGGCATATATAACAGGCAAGCTGGAACTAGGCATATATAACAGCCAAGCTGGAACTAGGCATATATAGCAGGCAGGTATCAACCAAGCTGGAACTAGGCATATATAACAGGCAGGCTGGAACTAGGCAAATATAACAGGCAAGCTGGAACTAGGCATATATAACAGGCAAGTTGGAACTAGGCATATATAACAGGCAAGTTGGAACTAGGCATATATAACAGGCAAGCTAGAACTAGGCATATATAAAAGCCAAGCTGGAACTAGGCATATATAACAGGCAGTCAAAGCTGGAACTAGGCATATATAACAGGCAGGTATCAGGCAAGCTCGAACTAGGCATATATAACAGGCAGGTATCAGCCAAGATGGAGCTAGGCATATATAACAGGCAGGTATCAGCCAGGATGGAGCTAGGCATATATAACAGGCAGGTATCAGCCAAGCTGGAACTAGGCATATATAACAGGCAGGTATCAGCCAAGATGGAGCTAGGCATATATAACAGGCAGGTATCAGCCAAGCTGGAACTAGGCATATATAACAGGCAGGTATCAGCCAAGATGGAGCTAGGCATATATAACAGGCAGGTATCAGCCAAGATGGAGCTAGGCATATATAACAGGCAGGTATCAGCCAAGATGGAGCTAGGCATATATAACAGGCAGGTATCAGCCAAGATGGAGCTAGGCATATATAACAGGCAGGTATCAGCCAAGCTGGAACTAGGCATATATAACAGGCAGGTATCAGCCAAGATGGAGCTAGGCATGTATAGCAGGCAGGTATCAGCCAAGCTGGAACTAGGCATATATAACAGGCAGGTATCAGCCAAGATGGAGCTAGGCATGTATAGCAGGCAGGTATCAGCCAAGCTGGAACTAGGCATATATAACAGGCAGGTATCAGCCAAGATGGAGCTAGGCATGTATAGCAGGCAGGTATCAGCCAGGCTGGAACTAGGCATATATAACAGGCAGGTATCAGCCAAGCTGGAACTAGGCATATATAACAGGCAGGTATCAGCCAAGCTGGAACTAGGCATATACAACAGTCAAGCTGGAACTAGGCATATATAATAGGCAGGTATCAGCCAAGCTGGAACTAGGCATATATAACAGGCAGGTATCAGCCAAGATGGAGCTAGGCATGTATAGCAGGCAGGTATCAGCCAGGCTGGAACTAGGCATATATAACAGGCAGGTATCAGCCAAGCTGGAACCAGGCATATATAACAGGCAGGTATCAGCCAAGCTGGAACTAGGCATATACAACAGTCAAGCTGGAACTAGGCATATATAACAGGCAGGTATCAGCCAAGCTGGAACTAGGCATATATAACAGGCAGGTATCAGCCAAGCTGGAACTAGGCATATATAACAGGCAGCCAAATGTGGAATTAGGTTTATATAATAGGCAGCCATTTGCCAAATGTGGAATTAGGTTTGTATGATATGCAGGCATCAGTTTAAATTCTTCATTTCCTCTTCCATCTGTTCTTCTGGGACAAATAATGGTTGTATATTTGTTTGTTTAAGATGGTTTAGCATCTGAGTCTATATCAGGTCAATCCAAACAGGCAGTCACTGGTAATTATACTGTGATCCCCTTAATAAAGGGTAACAGGAGATCTTTCTTTTGTGTTATATAAGAGAAAAAAAATTGTGAGATGGTTTTTTATGATCGTTTAAGCAATAATTGCCATATCAGGTCGACCTTTGAGCCTTTAAACCAGTGTGAATGCAACTCTGTTGTTAGTGGGAGTCAACCCACCACCTCCCACCCTCCATTTAATTACAACCAATTAAGCACCTCCCATCCTCCACTTAATTACAACCAATTAACCACCTACCATCCTACACTTAATTACAACCAATTAAGCACCTCCCATCCTCCACTTAATTACAACCAATTAACCACCTACCATCCTACACTTAATTACAACAAACTATCCACCTACCATCCTCCACTTAATAACAACCAATGAACCACCTCCCATCCACTTAATAACAAGCAATTAATTCACAGATCTATCAACTCTACTACCTCTGCCAGTGAGGCCAGTCACAGAATGTATAACATAACATCTGATCAACCATAGCCAGTTGCTGAAGACTGGTCTTAAATATTCAACACCTTTGATTTACAATCACACAAAAAACTCTTCAAATATGTCCATGTACATTGTATACTAAAGTCTACAGTCCAATCCCTAACATACAGAGCCCATAAAGGGTATTACTGAGACGCCATTTAGTCCAACCCAGCTGCTGTATAGCGTAAATCTATATATGGTTAATCTTTTGAAATAAATTGATAATGATTTAAATATATATGCCACATCCCCTGGATGAATATCATTTGGTATTGAATTTTTACTATCAATCAAAATAGTTTGTGATGCTTTCAAATAATTTTAATATCTGCACTGATTAAAATGATAAGTTTGTCTATGGCAGAACTTTGTGTGTCCAATAATTGTGGGATCAGATAATAATATATTATCATAGTCATGTTTAAAGTCATTCATCCATATTATTGTATTGAGATATTTTCTATAGATTGTAAACTGCCTGAAAAGTCCAATCATATCTGTCCTCTTTATGTGTGAATTAAATCCCAACTTATTATGAACTTCAAAAGACTGAGCAAGGTCAGCGTGGTGTTGTCATAAATCATGAATCTAAATATATCCCAGGGATCGGCAGAGGAATAATCTCCTTAACGAGGGAAACACAGCTACTTCAACAAATGTATCAAAATAGACCTTTATCAGTCTCTACAAAGCATTTATACAACTGGCTTTCTCCTAAGTTAAGAAGGTTTTTAAATAACCTCCCAGCGATCAGTGAGTAATAGATCCATATGATATAATATACTTCAATTTAAGATTGACAGATATGATTTTAGTAGCAATAGTCTTATTGCATGTGTCGACCTCTGCCCATTGTTCATAACTGAATTGTATCAATAACTTTGAGATTCACTCTCCACTTTTTTTTCTTTGATTTTCTAATTTTATGTATATATACATACACACACACACACACACACACACACACACACACATATATATATATTAGCATATGTATGTATCAAGTATAATCTTATCATTTATGCAGTCACTAAAGCAAACAATCAAGACAAAGTGACAAATATTGAGATTCCTATTAATGATTGATAGTTTAATCAGCGTGTGCAGTGCAGTTTGCTTGGGCCAGTGATACCAGGCAGGTTCCCCTGTGACTTAACCCAAGCCCTTACAATACTGCAATCATCATTATGGTGCAATCAGGCTGAGCGAAACATCAGGATATCATCAATTGAATCTGGACTGCAATTTGTTATAAATTACCTTTTATAAAATGTGTCACAGTTTGATAGATTTATAACTTTTTTATGAAAAAGACACATTTTTTATAAACAAATTAAGTTACCTTGAAGAATCATTTCGGCCTAATATTGTGGCTCCTACTCTGGACCAACTACCTCCTCTGACTAAACAGAGCCATTACACAGAGCCATTAATGGACCTCAGTCTCTCCGTCTATCTCCTCTGATTGCATTAAACAGAGCCATTAATGGACCTCAGTCTCTCTGTCTACCTCCTCTGACTGCATTAAACAGACCAATTAATGGACCTTATCCTCTCCATCTACCTCCTCTGACTGCATAAAACAGAACCATTAATGGGCCTCATCCTCTCCATCTACCTCCACTGACTAAACAGAACCATTAATGGACCTCCTCCTCTCCGTCTGCCTCCTCTGCATCATTATATTCCAGACAACTGAGGCCCAAATGTTAGGCAGTGCATAATGGAATGGAATACAACCATTTAGCTTTTACCACAGGTCTGATTGATTTAAACATTGGGAAACTGACCAGTTGAAGCAAAACATCTATTGAGTCACCCATAAATATGACCATATAAGGCCACACATGGCTATTGTATTATCTATCTATGGTGACACACATCAGTTTTGTGGAACTATTTGGAAACCCGCAGACCTCAGTATGCTACTACCGTATTTACTCGAATATAAGACAAGGTTTTCGTACCCAAACCTTCAGTTAATGTTGACATCAATTTTGGAGGGTTGTCTTATACACGAGTCATCTTATGTTTGAGTAAATATGGAATATGCATGGTCTAATAGATGCTTGGCCCAAACTAGTAAACCAACCAAGTCAGAGATCACAAATTGGTTCAGAGTAAATTAAATAAATGAGTAAATTCTTCACCCCATATTGATTGTATGTTTGTGTGTGTCTCTGTAACATGATTCTGACATGATGTACACTTGCTAATCTGTAAATTGTGTTTTGCCATCTGAGCCCCACTCTGACCCCCCCCCCCCATCTGAGCCCCCCTCCCCCCTCATCAGCCAAACACCAATTATTTTTCTGTCAACTTTTGACCAAAACTTTATAAACTTTGGAACTGAATAAAATGTTGAATCTCAATAAAAATTGAGAGCACATATTTGTTTAGGTAATTATGCCTGAGCTGTATTAATGTCCGTCTATCTTAATGCTGAGGGGGATTAGTATCAAAACACTCCACTCCATGTCCTAACAAACAGAATGGTCATATATAAATACAGAGGTCACAGAATCTAGGATCTCCTCTCTGCTCTGGTTTTGACAAGTTTTATACTTCACTTTCTGCGATGGGAGATTTTATTTGCTTTTTGAAACAAGTTCCTGCCCATGCTGCCTTCCAAGATACAGACCCTGATTCTGGGGTAATGGTAGGATCTGACATTAAAGGTATTAAGCATCAATTGTACAATTTGGTGTTTTGAAAGCCTAGCCACATATGAACATCATGACAAATTAAAATTATAATAGAGTAATAATATAAGTTGTTATAAGACATAAGAGTTACACTCCCAGAAAAGGCCTGTCTGAGCCATAAGCTGCACGTGACAGGTAAACACGGGTAGCGTGAACTTTATTTGACCTCAATTGAGGCTCAAAGTAGGGTAGCACTGTTTTGCGTCATTCTGGCACTTTTCAAAGGACAATACCTTTCATGAGGTCATAAGCATATTGCCATACTCTTATGATGTCATTTTACCTTTCAGTGCCTCTATGATCACACTCCACATAAAAAAGACGCCAAGAAAGAAGTGTGTTTTCATAAAGAACCAATAGATTAGGGTCTTGTTGAAATAGAATTAACAAGCAAACATGGGGATGCATCAATAAAATAGAAAATAGAGATCAAAGACAATTACGTTTTTCACCACTATGTGAATTTTAAACATTTTCTTTTTTAAATCGGTGCTTAATCCCTTTAAAACTTTCCTGCCACAATGTTCAATGTGCACTTCCTGGAAGATATATTTCCTTACTCGGTGAGGACGGCACCATCCTATGTAAGATAAGAATTAGGCCATAAATTGAAAGTGGCATGTAAATCAACTGCCTTAGAATCTACTGTTTGAGATATTAATTCTACATAAACACAGCATATAATATAGCTTACAGTAAGATTTGTTCTAGAGCAAACACAACAGTGTGTCCTTGTGTAACATTATGCTGGCTGATAAATAACTTGAGGTTTATTCCATGTACGTACTCTTCTCTGTATAAACATAAGAAATGAGTGCTAAACACAATAAATCCTTCCCATAGTACCGGTAAATAAGTAATCTCAAATAAGCAAGTTTGTATTACTAAGTGCTGAATGTGATAAAGAGAGAATATTACTCCATATTAGTGCTGAAAGAGGCAGCGTGTTCCTCCCTATATATAAGTGCTGAAGGAGGCAGCGTGTTCCTCTCTATA
Source organism: Amphiduros pacificus (assembly GCA_949316495.1). NCBI lineage: Eukaryota > Metazoa > Annelida > Polychaeta > Phyllodocida > Hesionidae > Amphiduros > Amphiduros pacificus. The sequence goes on from OX439004.1 coordinate 6,555,550, forward strand.
TAAGTGCTGAAGGAGGCAGCGTGTTCCTCCCTATATAAGTGCTGAAGGAGGCAGTGTATTCCTCCCTATATAAGTGCTGAAAGAGACAGCATGTTCCTCCCTATATATAAGTGCTGAAGGAGGCAGCATGTTCCTCTCTATATATAAGTGCTGAAGGAGGCAGCATGTTCCTCTCTATATATAAGTGCTGAAGGAGGCAGCATGTTCCTCCCTATATATAAGTGCTGAAGGAGGCAGTGTGTTCCTTCCTAAGTGCTGAAGGAGGCAGCGTGTTCCTCTCTATATAAGTACTGAAGGAGGCAGTGTGTTCCTCTCTATATATAAGTGCTGAAGGAGGCAGCATGTTCCTCCCTATATAGTGCTGAAAGAGGCAGCATGTTCCTCCCTATATAAGTGCTGAAGGAGGCAGTGTGTCCCGATCTATATAGGTGCTGAAGGAGGTAGTAAGTTCCTCTCTAAGTGCTGAAGGATATATCTCTTTGGTATACATAAAACAGGTCAAATTGATAGAATATTTAGAATTATTATTGATTTGAGCTTTATAGTTGAACACTCTTTTTTTCAACCAATTTGATCAATATCATTTCAACATTGATCAACATGAAAGTATTACAATTGTACTGTTAATTGTCCTGCATGTACTGTAATATCAAACATACGGTTACATATCTTCAACATTATCCAGATATACAAATGATCAGTTATCGCTCTGAAGAGTTCTGTTTTTTTGTCAGCTTTCCTCGTAAGATAATTGATCATTTGATATGCCTGAACACCTCATCATTCGGAATTACCTGTGATTTATTACTATTATGATGGATTTTCAAATCCTCTTAAGAAGTAATTGATATTGAATCTCAGTATTTGAATAAGGATTGCCAATGCTAAAATGTGATTGCTGAGACCTGTGTCAGGACTGCCGATGATATTGGAGCTGATCTGCTCAGACTAACTCAAACTTCCTTTTCTAATAATCACCAAAAATGAAACTAGATCAGAATAAAATATACACATGTATATGTTCTACATTTCATTTAAAGTCGGCCTTGTTGATTTTACTTCTCACTAAGTTGAAAGGCGAATAAAAATAAGCAGGGCAGCACAATGCTATTCATGATTTAGGTATTGGTAGCTAATAGAATAGTATTTAATCCACTTGAAATATTTATGAGCGGTGTAAGCTGCTATTTACCCATATTTTAAGTCACTTGTATCATTATATAAATAATTCATAGACCAAACATGATGGCAACTTTTCTCACGCGTTTAAACATAACCCACAACTAAGCTCTGATTTGACCTGTATTTCACTTGCACTTCGGGTTTTCTGGTGCATTAAGCTTCATTTACTTAAGATGAGAAGTTTGGTTAAGTGAGCTTGTCGGGCATTAAAACTTCAAACATCCTCAGGCACCTGTGTTTGAGGTGTGTTTATAACTTTGGTTTATCAATGTTAAATTGAACCATGAATATTTGTTTGTTCAAAGTTGAAAGAACCTAATGACTACCAAAACATGTTGATTTTTCCTGCAGGGTAAAGATAATTCAGGAGTGTGCAATATATACTCATAAACAATCATATACATTGGATTGAAACACTCTCTTCTTTTTTGTGCAACATTCTATTTACCCCTTTTGCACAACATTCAGTCTGCCCTTTTTGCCTAATACTGATTCACTTATATACTGATAGAGACAACACAATATACAGGGAAGTTCTAATGTTCTTAGCAGTTTCAGATCAAATACATTTCTATTGAATGTAAGAATAGATATAAATTGGTAAAAATTGATATCTATGCTGTTATGCAAAAACACACAATATTTACAAACAGAAATTCTATTCTCTTGCTGAAATCAAATGTCCTGAGGTATAAGTCATGATCCAAAAAATCCAGAAAATGAAGTCAGGAAAAGGAATAAGTCAGACATGATTCACAAAAAGTTTTTTAATAAATGGAAATTTTCTAATGGAATAAAATTATATTAAGTGCATACTTACAAAGTTTGTCCTTCTATGGCATATCCATTAGATGGAGTATGTTTGACGGTTTTACCCTGGAAGACAGTGGTGGCGTTGGCAGAGCTGGGAGTGAGGTGAGGTCCCTGCGAGGCAGAGGGCGTCGTGTTAATCACTTGCGTGGGGGCGGGGGTGTTGGGCCCCGCATGACCCACCCTCAATGGTACTCCATGCTTGAGGGGTAACAAATGTGCCCCACTAGTCCTACGCTTGGCTGAATCTCTGTTTGACCTTATTGACTTTGCCGAACCCCCGCGACTTCTCAAGGACTGAGTTTCGCATTCTGCGGAGGAATCATGCTCCGCTTCGTTACTAGCATAAGCATTGGCTGCCTTCAGCACATCAGGGTCAAATTTATATTTGTGTTGTAATTCTAATATGCTAGATTCTGACTGGGACTTGTTTTCTGTGGTCAGTAAGGGGCGGGGTGTGGTGCTTCCAGAATTATTTGGTGCTGCTGTACTTGTTGTGAACGTTGAAGTCATATAATCCATTTTTAATCTTGGCGGCATTTGCTGCTGTCTGTTTAAGATGGCCTGATCAGGGATAGATAATTTACGATCTTCACTGTTGGGCATCATAGGAGGTATAACAATGGGTGACCCAGATCCTGGTCTAGATCCTCGCGACTCTTTGGGTACATGACTATAAGTGTGATCATTCCGATATTGAATCACATATTTCTTATACTCCTCATAGTGATGAAACACAAACTGAATTTCTTTGGTTTTCCAGTCTCTATAGGAATCTCGGTAATCTCGGATTCTGGTTGGGTTTCTCACAACTTTTTCTGTCGGTTTCGTGACTTTGAGCTGGACATCAGTGTCCCCCCAACCCCCAAACTCCTCCCCGTGTCCGGCGGCAGATGTCCGGTTGCCTCCTTTGGCACTCGTCTTGGCAGGGGGAGGATGTTCGCTAATACACGCCCCAACCAGGGCTGTACCCACCACAGTTGAGGTCCAGGTCTTCTCATCGGCTACTTCATCAACATCAAGTAACTTTGCCTGAATATCTTTATTAGAAAAATTGATGTACTCAAACTTGTGTTCCTTCCGACCACTTTTGCCTCTCTTTACAGAGACAGTCTCTGTATTGTTCTCTCCCATCACTAACACAATAATCCCAACTTGCACTTCACATCAATAATTAAATGAGGTCTTACAACTCCTCTTTACCTGTGATCCATCACCCAATACATTAATCCATTGCTACCCATTTTCTTCTTTTAATTATTCAAAGTCTTATAGACCACGACATTTCATATCAATAATATGAGTCCAGACAAGCCGTGCCAACTCTACAGTTTTGTCCGTGTGGCAACACTGACCCTGCACTGCACTGGATCCTTCTTGTTCTGTGGCCCACTGTGCTTCGTAGAGTTCATAGCAACCGCGAAATGGATCGCCAAAACCTGCCACGCCCCCTTGCCGCCGTCAAATCATTCAGAACGTTTTCCTTTCGTGTCATCGTACTCAATGTGTTCAGAACAGAAGGCGGAAGATAGATTCCAAGTAGAAGTCAAAGATAAAACTTGTGGGTGTTGAGTGATTAGAATTCGATCGCTTCGCGATATCCCATTCAACTTGTTGATTTGCACAGACCGACAGGTGCTCGCGTGACAGACTATATTTGCCGTAAACTGGGCCCATATGGATCATTTCACGACAATCACGACTTATCGTGCAAACTTTTGATTTGATTTCAAAATTAAACTACAATTTTGTGTTTCAAGTCCGATCAATCTCTATTATGTCCAAGTCATCGTGATTTCTAAACAAATGCTTAAAAAATATAGAAATCTGTTGCAAAAGCAGAAGACAAGCTGAGCATGCGCATTACCAAATTCCAATATGGAGTTCTGAAGGACGAGTGTAGAAGGGAATCCTTTGAAAAATCTGCATGTAATTGTGAGTATTGCTTACGAAATCACCGACAGTGTACATGGAATGAAAGAATAAGCAACAAGGAATTTTCTAGTATAAATTGAATATTGACAAATTGTCGATCACCAAGCATATTTCGCTTGGCAACATGGTCACTATGCAAAGCCAAACAGTTGTGATGATTTGTTTTTCTGGACTCCAACCCATTCCTCATTTCTAAGAGTCAGAATAATGGAAGTTACTGCAAAATTGTAACTGTCATTTTATCTGATTCGATTATCATTTGATAATAAGTTTTATAATTTAAGTTTGACAGTAAAGAGAACAAAATTCTGCTTGTAAGTGCTGCCTTAAATTGGATTAAAACCAAAAACTGGACTCAATTTTATCAGAAACTAAGCCTAAGAATTAATTTAAGAAATAAGAGATGTTAATAAAAACTTTCTAATTGTCAATAAAAATAGAGACTTAAACAATTTCCTATTCTGCTCAACAAATCTCCATAAATATCTGATCTAGAAGTTCAACCTTATTGCATCTTACCTCTAATATTAGACAATTAAACCCTCAATTTTTCACCAAAAATACAAGATATTTATTATATGCTTGATATTCTTCATTATGGTTGGTGACAATTTCCAATATTATAAAAATATTTTATTACATTTTGGACAGATTCAATGAGTAAAAAGATAGTCTTTGTGATGTTATATTATTTGTGCAAAATAAATTTCACCCCATCAAGCATTGGCTGAATGCGGAATGTTGCAATCAAAAGGCCATTAAATATTTTACACCAGAATTGTACAACTTATTTTTTACAACTATATATAGAGCGATTAAGCACCAATTTTGCAACAACAACCAAAAAAAAACGTTTAAAATTCACATATGGGTGACAAATGTATAAATTTGTCTTCACATATATTAACTTTTTATTGGTGCATCCCCATTAGTGTCTGTGAAATCTATTTGAACATGACCCTATTGCATAGCCTACTTTTGAGTGCATGCTTCTTTCTTGGCGTCATAGGTATGTGGAGTGTTATCATAGAGGCACTGAAATGTAAAATGACACCATAAAAGTATGGCAATATACAATGTAAATTGTCCTTAGAAAAGTGTCAGAATTATGTCAAACAGTGCTACCCTACTTTGAGCCTCATTTAAGGTCAAACAAAGTTCACGCTACCCGTGTTTATCCGTCAAGTGCAGCATATGGCTCAGACAGACCTCTGCTGGGAGTGCAACTTCTATGTCTCATAGCAACTTACCGTATTATCCCTAATAGCCGCCCTCTACCTAATTACCACCCATCTCCTGTCTGTAGTCTGTCTGTCTGCAGACCAGGCCTTGGTGGCTTGGGTAGTTGAGCTGCAGGCTTACAACCCCACAGGGGGTGGCTATCTCAGTAATTAATATGTACACAGTACTCACAACTTCACTTTAAATACTCATGCAAACACACACCCCTTGTAATGTTTGCCACAAACAACTACAAACAACTGTTTAATATTTCTCAATTTCACATGATGTTACACTGCAAACAACTCATGTTTGCATCAATGTGTAATATATAACACCTGAATGCTGAGTGAGGGTCACAGTATGGTGCCGAGTAGCACACCTCAGCCTCTTGTAACTTAATTGGTTAATTACCCTACAGGCACATGGTTAAGTGGGGGAACTAAAGGGCTCCTCACTGAATATAAGAGATTGTCATTTTCAATATTTAACATGCTTAGTTCTTTTGTTTCTGGACTGACATATTCATTTTTATTAGTTCATCTAAAACATATTGAATAATATTGTCCTGTACAATTATTCTTACCATCAAACTATAAGTGCAACAAGATGTGTCCATTTAGTTACTAAACATCTATTTTGAATTGGAAGAACAGTCAATTTTTAACCATGGTCTTCGCATGTCATCCAGTCTGTGGCAATATGCTTATGACGTCATCAGGCCTTGACATTAACATTTGTGATCCACTTGCCCACCGGGCAAGTAAATTTTAAAATCTACTTGCCCTGAATTACAATTCACTTGCCCTGAAATTTTGGACCAATATTTGAATACAGTATAGGACTAAAGCTTATAGGATTTGCGCATTCAAACATAGGCTGATAATTAGAAAAAATGCCCATATAACCCATAGTCTATAATACACAATATTTTGCTTGAAAAAGTTGAAATGAATAGTACATGTTTTTATAAAAATAGCATGCAGTAACTCTTATTTTAGTTCCTTTTCTATTCATGGATATACAAACAATAGGAATAGGGCCTTTTCTAACTCAGGAGTTCAATTTTTAAGCAGAGAAGTACATGAAGACTTTAAGCTTGTCAGTAAAAGTGTCGCCCTGACTTGTCAATCTTGTAAGAATACAACCTACAATTATCACTTTATAAGATCAAGTAATGTCAAGTGTTACTGATGGATATACCCCACTGTTACTAAGCATACTTATAAACAACTGTGCATGTTTCCTGGATAATATAATGATTGACAAAGACCAAAATGTGTGAAATTGATAAGCTCTACCTCCTGATACAGTGCTTAGTGTGAAATACCATCTTGAGGAATATACATGTTTAGCTGCATGCCATAACTTAATCTTGGTCAGGGTTTGGGGGGGGGGGGCAGGGGTAATACCAGGGGCAACAGAGCTTGGACACAAAGTTATCTTTAATCAGGTGTCATCCTTGTGATGTGGTCAGCAGTTCTTTCTGTTCTCTGTGGGGTACTTTGATTGGGGACAGATTACAGCACTTGACCACCGGGCAAGTGAAACAGAAGTGTCAAGTTGCCCGGACTTGCCCGACAGGTGTGAAATGTACCTCCGGGCAAGCGGGCAACTGGCTAATGTCGAGGCCTGCGTCATGAAAGGTATTGTCCTTTGAATAGTGCCAGAATGACGTCAAACAGTGCTACCCTACTTTGAGCCTCAATTGAGTTCAAACGAAGTTCACGTTACGAGTGTTTACCGATCACATGCAGCTTATGGCTCAGACAGACGTTTTCTGGGAGTGCAACTCTCATGTCTTGTAGTAACTTATATTATTACTCTATTATAATTTGAATTTGTCATGATGTTCATATGTGGCTAGGCTTTCAATACACCAAATTGTAGAATTGATGCTTAATACCTTTAATTATCAACTTTATTTCTCAAACATGTGGTTGGTTTGCATGATCATCTGAGAAAAAAATATTTCAATATTTCTTCTTCTGCACCTTCTGGATATGAATTCCTGTTGTTGCCCTTGGTTTCCAGACTTTGTCTGTACTGACTGGTGGACCAGGATCCTGGTTTTTATGCACTTTTCTTAGTTTTCTGTGAATTTCCTACAGCATCAAGGTTGCCCTTTTCCAGGCTTGGTCTTCCTTTTGCATTTGGTTTCTCTGCACATTTTCTAGATTTTGTGGGTTGACTGCTCTTTAGTTAGTGTACCCGAGCGGGGAGTATTTCCACAGCTAGAATGATTCACTGACTGAGATGCTTGTGATCTGATGATAGACTTCTGATCATTTCTTTAAAATGCTTAATTTTAATGAAGAAAGAATTTTTGTTTTTTACTTCCCCATAACATTTTATCAAAGGATATGATTGTCATGATCATTTTACAAGAAAAACTATATATAACATTTTTTTCACTCTAATGTATTGCAGAGCAACCTAGCATGGCAGATGATAACACACCAAGATCTGGGCGCAAGAAGAAAAAATCAGCATTATCAAAGTTAGCAAAGGCCAAGAAAAGACAAGAAAATGACACTGGTTCTCAGGCATCATTGAATGATGATAATGAGGCGGAGGCGAGGAGACGAAGGCAGTATCCCATAGATGCTAATGTTGAAGTCACCCAACACGGCCATCGTGGTAGGCTAGATGACGACTCTGACGAAGGTATAGAGATGACAAGTGGATCGTATGAAAAAGCTGAGGATAGGAGAAGGTCTCCAGTAGGACTGGATCGGATGAAATATCTCAACGTTAACCAAAATAACGACCGCCATAGAAAGACTTCCCATAGTGAAGAGGACGATGAAGAGGATGCGAGGAGGGGACGGAGGAGTGAGGAGGATAGTGAGGAGGATGATGATGAGACAGGAGAGAGGAGAACTTACAAACAAAGACTTGATCCCATTGGTAGAGGCTCGAAGAGATTTCGAGACCAAACATCTTCAGGTGATGAACATGAATTGGCAAAATATAAAGCCAAGAAATTTCCTGAAAAAAGAACTAATAGAGACATTGACTCGGATGATGTGGACTCTGAGAAAGCTTTTGGAAGCACATCCGACTTACAACAAGAAATGGGATCTGATGATGACCCAATGGATGAGTATTCACACAAAAGGTCAGCCAGAGATTTATCAAAACGACGCTCACATTCCACCGAAGAACTTGCTCAGAAATATAAAGAAGTCTTAGGAAATGACCTAGACCCTGTATATAATAGTAGAAAACTAGAGAAAATGGACTCAACGGAAAGAGAGGAGATGTATGACAGTTTATCCGATCTCAAGCATAAAAGTAGAAACAACTTTCCACTGCCGGGGCCCAGTGGTCTGCCACAGGTGCCACACAATAGCACAGCCAGCAGTCTGAGGTCCAGCCTGCTGGGGTCATTCAGTGACCAGCCCGGATATAAGTCTGCCACCTTTGATGCCATGTCCCAGCGGTCCTTCCAGTCTACCAGTGTGCTCCAGCAGCTCTCCACCAAAGATCTCAGAGGAAGGTCAGTACCAGTCCACATCCTTAGCCATTCTCTTGAAAATATAAAGCCATATTTTTGCACACAGGAATTGATTTGTCTTTTTATATATATATGCTTTTTATATGTCTTTTATATGCTTTTTATATGTCTTTTTATATGCTTTTTATATATCTTTTTACATGTCTTTTTATAGGCTTGTTATATGTCTTTTTATATGCTTTTTATATGTCTTTTTATATGTTTTTTCTCACTCATGTTGGTTAGTTGGAGCATATATCTATTTGGTCACATCTATGAGCGTGACCTAATGAGGTCACACAAGGTCATTTAGTGATTATATTGAGGGGTTCAGGACCCACTCATTAACTATCTATATATGACCAGATAAAGTCACATGATAGTTATGCATGAGCTATTTAGTCATTCATGACCTTATTTGGTCATGTTCATGTCTGACCAAATAGTTATCTTGTTCCAACTATATTGAGGTCAGTGAAATTTCAATTAATCATAATTAATGTATTTTAGGCAATGTGAATGTGTAACATTATGTTTTGAAAAAAAAAATGGTTTATACATGATTAGATAGTTCTGGATTTGTTTATATGCAGACATATTTTTAATGGGTTTGATTCTTTCAAGTAAAATTAATTAATAAGCCTGAAGTAAAAATTAAAATCTTTTAAAAGGGAAACCAGTTCTGGGTAATCGGGACAGTTTGTTTTATAAACACCTGGTCAGCTGGGCACTTCCTTATCAGTTTTTTGTTATCATTTGTATGCCAATTAACAGCAAAGCTTATGAGTGCATTGAAGGTGGGAAATTTTCTGTCATTCTGTCTGTCCATCAAACCTGACCTCCTCTGAAACTACTGGTCAGATTTCTTAGCTATTCATGGGTTATATGTAGTATTGACAAGAAATGAAGCATGAGAAATGAGGTTGGTTTGGTCATGATAATCCCGTTAACATTGATTATTGATTGGATTAATCTTTGTGAGTGTTCGGCATTATTAGATTAATGCAGTTGAGATAATGTGCTGAGATTAGTGATGTAATATTCAAGTGGTGATGATTTATCGAGGGTGCCGTGCATGGATATTTGGATTGGCTACTAAGATATGGTGAGGACAAGGCAGCTAATTAATTGCAAACCACGTCCAGACCTCTGTTTGTTCATGATGATGCATATATCTTGCTACGTGAGGTCATTCTCTACCTCAGTGGGATTTCGCAGTTCATGTTTGATCATAAAATGTCCTGCATCAACTCATGTGGTGACTATTTCAAAGTGTTCAGCTTGTCAACAATGATATTTGTTTCATTCCTTTAAACTTTTGTTTAAAAATATGCTGTGTTATCCATGTATACATATATATTTTATATTGATATGGCATTTTGAAAAGGTCAAAAATGGAATTTAGAGAAATTGTCCTTTAATGAAGAGCAAGAGCCAACCATGTGTTTTATCTAAATCATAGCCATGTTGTGGAGGTATGCATGACCAAAGAGGGTCACGCAAGCACCAGATATGACCACAAAATAGGCACACATGACCATATCGATGCTTATTGAATCATGAATATGCATTTATAACCAAATCTATGTTTGGCTCCAACTGATTAGGTAAATCTCACCACAAGATCTATCCCTGCTGGTATCATGCTGATCCTGAACAAAATCAACAATTTGGACTCAGATTTGGAGAGATTGCTGTTTTGTTATGTTTTGGATTCTTGTCATTTGAATACACTAATACTCATAGTGATGAATGAAACTGATTGATTATACTTGTTGTAAATGGACATTATTTTATTATAAATATAACATTTACTGCATTCACCAACACTATTTGAACGGTTTTAATTCCACAGTTGTTCACATAAGTCTCCCTTTTTCAGTTTTGAGAATCAAATCAATTATTCAATAAGCATGTTGTGTTTTATGATTAATTTTGAGAATATCGCCGAACATGCAAACCTTGATATTTATTGTGATATTCGTGCAAAGTTCTCCTTACTCTGCCTTGTATTGGTGTGATAATTATTTTTTTGGAAAATTATTTTTTCAACCCTTTAGCAGTGGAGAAATATCTTAAATTAATCCAAACTTTTTCAGACTAAATGATAAAAAGCTGAATTTCATTAATCAAGGCATTCTCTATGGTGGTGTATTGCAGAAATTTTCTGGTGGGTAGCATCAACAGCCGAGGCTCGCTGCTAGGAGCTGAGGAACTGGAACGTTACTTCCCGGACCGCAAGGTTCGAGTTTACGTGGGCACTTGGAACATGTGTGAGATGAAGGTAACAAATGCTAGATCTATACTTTTTTTTATAACTACATGAATTTTTGTTGAACCCTGAGAATAATTGAAATTTTCATTATTGTTAAATTGACGAGTGGATTATGATGTGTTTGACAGGAACCTCCTGCATCCCTGGATGACTTCATGTTACCAGAATCATTCGACTATGTGCCGGACATTTATGTGATTGGTACTCAAGAAAGCACACCAAACAGGTCAGTACATAATGTTAGCACTCATGCCTTGACATACTCACTGGCCCGGTGGCCCCGGACCACCAGATCCTCTGTTTGGGCCAGTGAATAGTTTGTTGTAGTGGCCCAGTTGGGCAACCATAGAAATTCATTCTATAGTTTGACATATGTGTACACTTATAAATTATGAAATGTGCTAGAGATCAGACATAGTAAGAAAACTTCTATGAAATGATAGCCTTATATAGCTCAATTGGTTATTATTATATTTTCAAGGAATTATCACTGATCATAGTTATGTATTTTGCCATTGATTTTTGTGAAATTTTATTTTCTTGGTGAAGCATAAGTTTACTTGATAATGAATAAATTATAGAATGTCATTGTTATATAATTTGTGCTAAGATTCCTGAGGCAATGACCTGGCCACAGCTGAAGACATTCTCATGTCTTGTTCAAGTCTAATAATTAACATGAGGATACACTGTGGTGGCGCTCTGATTGTTTTTGTGCCAAAAACAAGAGCTTTCCGCTTTCAGGAATGTTGGTCTCAAGTCACGTTTGAATATTTAAGCATTGTTAAACTCACATTTCTCAGAATTGTGGACGAATTTCATTTATGAAATGAAAACTGACTACTGTTGACAGATGGGAGAATATTTAAATGTTTGTAATAATATGAAAAATAACTCATCTTGCTGGTGTAGAAATGAAGGTCCAGCCACACAAATGAGAATATATCAATATGTATCATATCGATATGAAATTGAGGAGTGATATTGATTGTGATATTTTCATGCGTGAGTGATATTGTGATATTTTCAGACATGAGTGATATTGTGATATTTTTAGACATGAGTGATATTGTGATATTTTCAGACATGAGTGATATTGTGATATTTTTAGGCATGAGTGATAATGTGATACTTTCAGATGTGACTGATATTGTGATATTTTCAGGCGTGAGTGATAATGTGATACTTTCAGATGTGAATGATATTGTGATATTTTCAGGCGTGAGTGATATTTTCAGGTGTGAGTGATATTGTGATATTTTCAGGCGTGAGTGATATTTTCAGGTGTGGGTGATATTGTGATATTTTCATCCGTTAGTGATATTGTGATATTTTCAGGCATGAGTGATATTGTGATATTTTCAGGCGTGAGTGGGAGATAAAGCTGCAGGAGACGCTGGGACCGCAGCACGTCTTGTTCCACTCGGCAGCACATGGCGTCCTCTACCTCTCCATCTTCCTACGCAGAGACCTCGTATGGTTCTGCTCAGGTACGAATTCATAAAACCTTAAAATAGATACATCATACATGGGTGCTGGTCCTCCGTCTACAGACGGATTTCCGTCAAAATTTAAAATCCGTGAACGGAAAATCCGTCAAATCGATTCCTCCGTCAAAAAAATAATTTCGTGTCATCAAAATTGCACAAATCGACCCAAAACATCGAAAATTCAGTCGTTCGCTTACCGCTTGTGGCCGCCGCCTTGTTTTGGTGTTGCGGGCTGCTTCGGTAGAGTTTGACGGATTTTGATTGGCTAATATTTTGACGACTCGGCTACCCACACCAATCGCTTTTCGGTAATGTTGACAACGCTGGATGTCTCAGACTATCGCATAGGTGCTGGTCCTCCGTCTCCAGACGGATTTTCCGTCAAAATTTAAAATCCGTGAACGGAAAATCCGTCAAATCGATTCCTCCGTCAAAAAAATAATTCTCACCAGCACCCATGATCATAATATGACCTGAGATGTTGCTTGGCCTTCAGCAGTTCTAATTAGCTATAGTATAAATTTCAAGAAAAATACCTAAAAATTATTGCAGGCTTTGGTCAAATATTGCAGGCTTTGGTCAAATATTGCAGGCTTTGGTCAAATATTGCAGGCTTTGGTCAAATATTGCTGGTTTTGGTCAAATATTGCAGGCTTTGGTCAAATATTGCTGGTTTTGGTCAAATATTGCTGACTTTGGGTAACAAAGCCAGCTCAATTCCGACACTGCTCAATTCCGATCCATATGACATCCCCTCCCATTCTTTTGTGATTGTTAGAGATTTAATTATAACTTGGAATAAGATGAATTGATATCTGAGACTTGAGTTTAAACCATGTGTGAAAAGCATTTATTAATAATTTGATTTTAATATTTGAACAGTTCTATATAGATGAAATGGGTAATTATTATGTCATCATGGTCATATGGTCATCAAAAGTCAAAATGAAAGAAATATTAAATATACAAACCTGTGTTAAATAAGCACAGGCTTGAGTGTATCCTTAATTTCTGAAACGACCCAAGCATTGCACAGACAAACTAGACTTAATGATTATGTTTAATCCAAATCCATGTTGTTTTTTTAAACACAAGCAGCTGTCAGTAAAGTATGTGTGCTGTGTTGCAGTGTCGGAGGAATCTAACGTGACGACGCGGCCCGGCCCCTCTGGCATCAAAACCAAAGGAGCAGTGGCCGTCAGCTTTACATTTTTTGGCACCTCCTTTCTGTTTATAAACTCCCACTTTTCACGTAAGTAAATCCCATCTAACTTGCCAGCTTGTAACCTGTAAACTTGAGAACTTGTTTAAGGTGTGATTATGATTCTTGAGTAAACGTTACCTATAAAGTTCAGATGCTTAGATATATCTATATAAATGTTTATATGTGGAATATGTGAATATAAATGGATATATATATATATGTATATATTGCAGCTCACGATGGTCGAGTTAAGGACAGGATCGCAGACTACAACAAAATCAGCACCAGTCTAGATCTACCTAAGATCGTCACTCCCAACCAACACGCACCCCAGACTGGTGAGTGATACTCATCCCTCCGCTATCAATAACTCTACAGTTATGACATTACTGCCACCTTTATGACCTTAGTTGGCCATGTTTTACCTCATTTTACCATATTTATATGTTAAAAGGTAGAATTATCTTCACCCGTGGAAAGTGCCAATTTATATCTTAGCTTGAGAGAGTGATTTTAACTTTGGAAATCTTACATTAGGAGAACGATCTTACATTAGGAAAGCTACCTTAAATTAGGAGAGGGATCCTACATTCAGAGAGTGATCTTACGTTAGGAGAACGATCTTACATTAGGAGAGCGCTCTTAGATTAGAAGAGCAATCTTAAATTAAGAAAGTGATCTTACATTAGGAGAGTGATCTTACATTAGGAGAGTGATCTTACATTAGGAGAGTGATCTTACATTAGGAGAGTGATCTTACATCAGGAGAGTGATCTTACATCAGGAGAGAGATCTTACATTAGGAGAGTGATCTTACATTAGGAGAGTGATCTTACATTAGGAGAGCAATCATCACTCTTATAAGCTTATGAGATTGACCTTAATTTGGGAGAGCGGTCCTAAATTAGGAGAGTGATCTTACATTAGGAGAGCGATCTTAACTTGAAAGAGTGATCTCAATTCTGATTCCAAAATATTTTCCAATCTCTAGGTACCATTACAATCTCTTTTAGTCCAAATTCAATTTTACATATACAGAGGTGTGAATTATCCTATCAATGGGATGTAAAAATGAAGATTACACAGATAATCTGTGAACAACATTAAATGCAAACATTGTATATTATACTGTACATATGTACAAAATGTATGGCACAATTGTAATACTATTTTTTTCCAATACTTAGTATTATATTATCTCATATGCTTTTCTCTTTTTTTTTTGGGGGGGGGGGCATAATGTTATAGCTTTATTGACATATATCCTGTAAACATTACTGTTGTATGTATGTGTTGTAAATGAGATATGTTGTAAATGAGATAATGTGGCTGATGCTAGGAGCTAACATTGATCAGTGTATGTGTGTGTTATGACAGTAGACACTGGACCAGATCTGATGATTGATGGTAAAGGTGGGTCCTCTCATCCTCCTCCTCCTCACCCAAAATGCACCTAGCTTTGTCAACAAGGACATCTGACCTACTTACCGTAATCCCTGTCCTACTGACCTAGTTCTTTTCCTAGCCAGAAAGAAAAAAAGATAAAAAAATAAAAGCTGCTTTTCAAAAATCTGTTTTAAGCATGCATGGTGGAAGTTAATTTTCTCTTTTCTTATTTAAGCTGTGTCATACACACTTTGTCGTACTGCATGTTTGCAGGCCAAAAAGGTGATGAAAAATAGTTGTTTCAATTTTTATTTACTTATTTTTTTTTATTTTTTTTTTATATTTTTTTTTCTCCATCTTTTGAAATAAATTGTGATAAGTTCTTGAGGTAAAAGTACATGGTCAAGTCTGCTTGAGAAACTTACAAAATACCTGACCATCCTATTGATACCATAAAGCCTTTTAAATTGATTTTAATAGTTAGATTTATCCCAAATCACAGTTCCCTGTATCATAACATGATACATGGTATAACAGAAAACATTCAGGAAAAAGAAAAGCTGCAACAAAGAATCTGGACACGCAACACAGGATAATATTAACTTGAGAATGACACAACATTGATAGGTGCATAGTGGAGACATCTTCTTTCTTTACAAACAAACAGTTTCTCAAATGTTAAGTTGATGTTTGATATTGATGGTTTAAGATTTTGATCACTCAGGATGTGCACATTTTCAGAGTTGAGTGATAAGTTTGATATGATGTGTAGAGGTTGCAATCGCATCCCGCCAAGATTGCATGGAGCACTTCACCCTTCTGAAGCTGTTCATTCACCTTTTTTATTTACTCAGGATTTTGCCACGAACCTCACCGTGTGCTCTCCTTCTACTGTCAAACCTTTCCTTTTGTTTGATCTGCACAAGAGCAAGGAGTGAATGGTACTCACAATATTAGGCATATAATATAATATCACAAACATCACAGCCCAAATATATAATAACCACAACAACAGCCACATGTTATAATATCACAAACTTTGAAAGACAAAGCTTTGAAGAACACATCAAAATGTAGATGAAAAAATTCCATGGGATATTGTACTCATATTAATGCCTAAAAAACGTCAGTCCAGGTGAAAAGATAAAATAACACTACAGGGTGTTCCTTTTACTTACAACATATACACATGTGGTTTTAAATTATCATTACAGTGGGTTGAAGACAATGCCATCAAACTTATATGCATTTACTAATATATATCTGTAAGAATGAAATAGTTTATAGGTATCACCAAGTTAAATCCAGATGAAATTGTGCAGAGTAATATTTTACGTGCATATTATGTTTGTATATTAATGACCGACATGGTTGTGCTTACAGAGGACGTCACAACCCGCTTTGACTGCGTATTCTGGTGTGGGGATCTTAACTTCCGTATCGAGCGGGAACGGGAGCACGTAGACGCTGCCGTGGAGGGCATCACTGCTAATCACTTCCCAGACTTCGAGGATCTCATCAAACACGATGAACTATTCAAGGCCAGAAATGATGGTCAAATATCACATTCTTATCTTCTCATCCTATATAAGTCTTATAAGCAAAGCTCATTAATTCTGTATTACAATTTTTTTTGTTTTTTTGTTTTTTTCTTTTCATTTTAATCCTATTTTTTTCTCTGTCAGTGATGAAAGTCTTCAGGAAATAACCTGAATTCAGGTTTTTTTCTTCAAATGCGAAATTCAAAATGGTGTGAACTCAGTGAGAAACATACGAAAATGACATTTCTGAAAGGGGGTAGGGGTATCTTCAGGTTAATTTTTAAGGGTTTCAGGTTTTTTCATCACTGCTCTGTCATGGTGACATTTGAGTAATATGTGTTGTGTGTGGCGTGTTTCAGAGCTGGCATTCCAGGACTTCCAGGAGGGCAGAATCTTGTTTGGTCCCACCTATAAATACGATGTCGGCACTGATAATTTTGACACCTCAAAGAAAATGAGGATCCCAAGTTATACAGTAAGCCTAAAAATAACTCAGACCCATTTATTTAAATAATGGCTTTAATTATGTATATGTATAAATTTCTTTGTTAAAAGTTATTAAAAAATAATTTTGTTAAAAATTATTAATTTTTTTTTTGTTAAAAGTTATTTACTGTAACATTACTGAGCTGGAAAATGTTTGTGCTTTTACTTTCTAGGACCGTGTATTATTTAGAAGTAAAAGGAAGAATGCTGTGGCTTGTCAGTATTATAATTCTGTGCCGGAGATCAAGTCTTCAGACCACAGGCCTGTGTATGCCATGTTTGAGGTGGCCATCCGACCTGGCAGAGACAAGTGAGTTTACATCTCTAGAACTACTCTTAATTCATAGAAATAGAACACTTTGGTATCAATGTGTGTGTATACTATATTATTTTACAACGGAAAAAGTACTGTAGCTACAGCATTTTGTCAGTGTCCTTGGCTGTAGTAGATATTGAACAGTAAATCTTAGTAATATTCACTGAACAGCATACATGTTCTTGTATATGTGATGAAGTGTGAATGAATTATCAACTATGATTTATCAAATCGTGTATTTATTTTTGTTTAGTATTCCCTTGGCTGCTGGACAGTTCAATAGGGATGTCTGGATTGAAGGTATGTATTAGGTTCTTTTTTTTTTTTTTGGTATTGCTTTTAAAATCATTACAAAAAAAATAGATAAAAATAGAAAAATAGAAAAAAAAATTATTCCAAATTAAGATTCCCTTAGAGTCAAACTATTGATTGCAAATATGGGAGGCAAGTTATCATATGTTTGTATGTTTCCAGCCAACAAGAGGAGGTCGAGCAAAAGTAAAGCAAAATCTGAGAAGAACAGTGCTGTATGCAGTATCCAGTGACAACAGCTGTGAACACAAACCATCAGGACACAATCAAACAGACTACGGGCAGAGTGCAACATGGAAAGATGATCGGACGGACTGGGGGCAGTCACAAAGCAGTTAAGGCAATATGGACGGGTCCTACAACAAAGGAAGATTGGATAAAAGGAAAGAAGGGAATATGCAGTGCAGACAGTCACATAGACCGGTCAGTCCTCCTACATGACGGGGAAAGTTACAAGGTGTGAGGGGTGAACAGTGTCTAAGATAGGCATCAATGCCACCTGGGAAATATGAGGGAGCGGTGCCCAGAATGGATGGGGCTATCTTCACACCACACTGGGGAGGTACCTTCAGCATATCAGGGAGCGGTGCCGAGAATGGATGGGGCTATCTTCACACCACACTGGGGAGGTGCCTTCAACATATCAGGGAGCGGTGCCGAGAATGGATGGGGCTATCTTCACACCACACTGGGGAGGTACCTTCAGCATATCAGGGAGCGGTGCCGAGAATGGATGGGGCTATCTTCACACCACACTGGGGAGGTGCCTTCAACATATCAGGGAGCGGTGCCGAGAATGGATGGGGCTATCTTCACACCACACTGGGGAGGTACCTTCAGCATATCAGGGAGCGATGCCCAGAATGGATGGAGCTATCTTCACACCACACTGGGGAGGTACCTCCAACATATCAGGGAGCGGTGCCCAGAATGGATGGGGCTATCTTCACACCACACTGGGGAGGTACCTTCAACATATCAGGGAGCAATGCCCAGAATGGATGGGGCTATCTTCACACCACACTGGGGAGGTGCCTTCAACATATCAGGGAGCGATGCCCAGAATGGATGGAGCTATCTTCACACCACACTGGGGAGGTGCCTTCAACATATCAGGGAGCGGTGCCCAGAATGGACTGCGGCAATGTCCCAATGTGTACACCACTGCTGAGGAAACACCACACAACAGTGATAAGCATGATGGGGTGACTAAACAGTGATATTATATCAGAATGGGTCAACTCTTCTCATTACTGGTTGGGTCAGGGGATGTTTAGAGTGAAGGTGTGAACTAGTTTGAAATTCATGTCAAAAGGAAATCACTGTCAGGCCTTGACATAGAGTGAAAAATATTGGTTGTCCGGTTGGGCCACCAAAGCATGAGGAGTGGTGGCCCAAAGTTTCTAAGGATAATAGGATGTGTGATACAATAAAGAGCATTGTATATAAAACTGTATAGTGACTAGTGTCTTAGTGGAATACTTCTCCTAATGAAAATTTACAAGACCATTGATCGTGATATAAGACAAATATCTATCAAGGATTAGTTTAACATCATGATAGTTTGGGCCACTAAGAGAACAAAAACATGGTTGTCCAACTGGGCCACTACAACAGACCATTCACTGGCCCAAACAGAGGATCTGGTGGTCCCAGGCCACGGGGCCAGTGCGTCGGTCAAGGCCTGACTGTGGTTTATAGATTACTTAAAATTAACAAAATTATCAAAGAATGTCAACTCCAATTGGCTGGGGTTTTTTTTAAATAAGAATTATTTTTCCAAAATTTAAATAAAGCTCTTTGTACATAATGAAAGATTAGGTGAATTAGGGTTGTGATAAACAATTATGTATAACTACTAATATTTATGATAACTGTTTATTAACCATGCCATGAGAAAAATGTGCTCCAAGTTATGTCAGTGCCTTCCTCTGTGTTGTTAATATCTGCCACCAGATGGCACTTCCTCTGTGTTATTGATATCCGCCACCAGATGGCACTGGCAAGGATTCTGACTGAAATTGATTGTAAGACAAGTGAACATTTCATACAAATGAGTCAAAAATTGATTTTGAAATGTGCATTTTGTGTTGGCTGTAACTGAAGATTTTCCTCTTATGATATCTGGGAACTAGTCACGAACGTCACAGTCACAAATCACTCACTGGTTTTATTGTTGTAATTATTTGTCAAAAATTTACTCCTTCATAAGTATGTTGAAAAATAATGTATTGAGCTGTCGGTGTCATGTGTCTGTATGTTTTACTAAATATTGGAACCATTTCCATAGATTTTATTGCCAAAAGGAAATGAGAAGAATTCACCATGATCATGATAAGAACACTTATTTAGCTACATTTTGGGCCATAAAAAATCTAAATATCATCAGAGATATTTCTAATATGCATACTAAATAGTCTGGTCTGGTATTCTTATTGGTTAGGTATGAATATGACCAAATTAGGGCACAAAACGCTATTATAGTTATTTAAAGTAAGCCTGACCCATTCATTTTGCATGACTGCCAAGTATTGCCTGCATAAATATGACCAATAAATAAGATTAACAACTTAATTACTTAATTATTTACTATGCATGACCATGTTATGCCATGTACAAGGTATGCATGACCAATTGTTCTGCCACAACACAGCTGCATGTGACCAGAAAATGTCACGTGACCTTATTTTTTCATGTTTATGTATAACCAAATAATATATGGTTCCAGCTGCTTTCTTAGGCCATGGGCCATGGCGCAGTCGGTTAGAGTGCCAGCTTATTAGCGCTAGTTCCTCTGCGACATGACAATTCAGTGAGGTAGCACTATATCTGTTACAAGTAGGTCTCATCAAGAAATGACTGAAATAATGTTGAAAGTGATGTAAAACCCCAAACAAACAAACAAACCAACTGCTTTCTTAACAGAAGATGGGAGTGTCACTAGATAACAGATGTGAAGATCAGAGTCTCACTAGATAACAGGTGGGAAGATGGGAGTGTCACTAGATAACAGGTGGGAAGATGGGAGTGTCACTAGATAACTGGTGTTAAGGGCTCTGGCAAATACTCTGTGATATTTAAAATCATGGTCAAAAGTGTGAACTATGCTTATGTGTGATCAATAAAGCAGCAATAATTTTATTCTCCACCAATATTGGTGCTTTGTCACAACACATGCTGCGGTAGTATGACATGTATCACAATGCTTGCTGTGGTGGTATGACATGTATCACAATGCTTGCTGCGGTGGTATGACATGTATCACAATGCTTGCTGTGGTGGTATGACATGTATCACAATGCTTGCTGTGGTGGTATGACATGTATCACAATGCGTGCTGCGGTGGTATGACATGTTTCACAATGCGTGCTGCGGTGGTATGACATGTATCACAATGCTTGCTGTGGGGTATGACATGTATCACAATGCGTGCTGCGGTGGTATGACATGTATCACAATGCTTGCTGTGGTGGTATGACATGTATCACAATGCGTGCTGCGGTGGTATGACATGTATCACAATGCTTGCTGTGGTGGTATGACATGTATCACAATGTGTGATTTTAGGTGACTTTCAGGACTTATCAACTTTTTTCTTGACTGGTCTACCCTGCAGACGTTGATGTCATTCCCTTCCTTTTCCAACGCTGACGTCCTTCCACTCCTTTTCCAACGCTGACGTCCTTCCACTCCTTTTCCAATGTTGATGTCCTTCCACTCCTTTTCCAACATTGATGTCCTTCCATGCCTTTTCCAATGTTGATGTCCTTCCACTCCTTTGCCAGACCCCACCACAATGATGGATGTTTTAGGGGTACAGGAAAGACATTGTTAGAAAATCTGATTTGATAAATATTGTGAACTTTACTTTAGTAAATGTTATATATAATAAGAATTGTTCACTGTTTTCAAGTGTTGGTCTTGGTGTGTCCATTCTCTGGCAAGCACTGCATTTTTTAACTACTTTTTTTGTCTTTCTTTTAAATGCAGGCTTACAAAATTCCAAAGATAAAAATATTTGAACCACAAGCTATATGAGAATCACATATATTTAAAAAGTGGCCTTGATTGAATTTTAGGACATAATACTCATGTGAGACTAGTTTCTGCCTATAAAGATGTGAATAAAGCGATATTGTCTACTCCGTCCAGACTAATATGGCTTATTGTATTTTATTTTGTATCATAATGTACATCTATATTGTATATTGATAATGCCAATGTATTTTTCACATTATTAAATCTACAATGTACATCAAGTATATATAGGTCTTTCCTTTTAATTGAACATGTGTTCTGATTTTTTTATGGAATAAATTTTAATGTGTTAGAATTTGAAGAAAGGTTTCACCACACCAAAAGAAAACAAGTTAATTTGTGTCCTAACAAAGTACTATTGGTGATTTCATTTATGTCCGTGATAAAGAAAAACATGTAATTTAGAAACACAATTTTGTAATTGTTCATAATTATTGTAGCTCTGTATTTTGCTCATGTGAATATCAATATCAATTATCATCCTTTTAGAAATTAGCTTAATGGTGAGAGTGTGGATATGAGGTCACACAAAATAATGTACGGATTTGTAAGATTGATGAACTCCCTATATAATAAGTACATGGACAGGTATTTGGATTTGTCCATATTATTTAACACATGTTGTGCAATAAAGTTAGGTTTAGATTTTGAAAAGCCCTGCAGAATTGATGAACCTGTAGGATATTCTCTAGACCCCTCCACAGGTCTACAGGCAGAGAGGTGGGCTAGCTGGGCTGGATATCTGGGCAACACCTCTTCAAGTCGGTTATTAAAGCATACATATTCTTGACTGATATAATAACCATTTCAAAATCTTAATTTAGAAAATGCCACTACTCTAACTCTGATTAATCCCTGATTTTCTGTGAGGTCTTATTTTCATAATCCAACTTGAAACTTACAAAAGGTTGAACAGTGTAAATATTTTTTTTATTTTTTTTTGCATTTATACCTGTTTGATCCAGTAGTCATGGACATCAGTTAATTCTAGAATTTTTAGTTATAATAACATGGGTATGATATTTTCTGAGATAATTCAACTCTTTTCTGCGTTAAATGATGTATCTTTTTTTTTGGACAAAATGAAGCCCTGTAAATGTTTTATATAAAATATCAATGATCTCATCTCTTTCAATGTTGCGTATTGTGATCACTATGTCGGAGACATTAGCACAACTGATATGGTTTGTATGAAAACACATCACTAACAGATATTATGAAGGCAGCATACATTTTCATCTCTGCATCTGCAATGAAAGTTCGTCAGATAGTTTTTGCTCTCTAATTGTACAACATTAATACACAGATGATTTTAGGCATGTACTTTAATCAGGGATTTTAAAGCAAACAAAAAATAAAAAAGTATTTCATGCAGATATCAGTTGGTTTACGTTTTATCTTATTAGAAATAACAACAGTTTAATGAACATGGTGACAGCTTAATGAGCATGGCAACGGCTTAATGATCATGATGACAGCTTAATGAGTATGATGGTAGTTTAATGAACATGACAGCTTAATGGGCATGAGGACAGCTTAACGAACATGATGACAGTTTAATGAGCATGAGGACAGCTTAATGGGCATGATGACAGCTTAATGGACATGGCAGCTTAATGATCATGATGGCAGCTTAATCAGCATGAGGACAGCTTAATTGGCATGAGGACAGCTTAATGGACATGAGGACAGCTTAATGAACATGATGACTTTTTTTTTTATATGATGACAGCTTAATGCGAATGGTGACAGCTTAATGATCATGATGACAGCTTAATGAGCATGATTACAGCTTAATGGATATGACAGCTAAATGAGCATGATGACAGTTTAATGAGCATGTTGACAGCTTAATGGGCATGATGACAGTTTAATGAGTATGTTGACAGCTTAATGGACATGAAAGCTTAATGAACATGATGACAGCTCAATGAACATGATAACAGCTTAATGAACATAATTACAGCTTAATTAACATGATAACAGCTTAATGAACATGATTACAGCTTAATGAGCATGATGACAGCTTAATAGGCATGATGGCAGTTTAATGAGTATGATGATAGTTCAATGAACATGCGGCCACGGGCCGTGGCGCAGTTGGTTAGAGCGCCAGCTTATTAGCACCAGTTCCTCTGTGGTGATCCAAAGGTCGTGGGTTCGAACCACGGCCATGCAGAGATTGAACTCATGATTCAATTTCCCATATGAGCTGAGGCCCGTGCCAAAAGGGTTAACCCGTTATCCTTGTAAATCTGTGACCGGGTGGGTTGTCATGTCAAGGACCTGCGACATGACAATTCAGTGAGGCAGCACTATATCTGCTACAAGTAGGTCTCATCACGAAATGACTGAAATAATGTTGAAAGTGATGTAAAACCCCAAACAACCAAACAAACAAATCAATGAACATGATGACAGCTTAATGAGCATGATGACAGTTTAATGGACATGGCAGCATAATGTTAATTATGACAGTTTAATTAGCATGATGACAGCTTTATAAGCATTACAGCTTAATAAGCTAATGGCAGCTTAATGAGTATGATGACAGCTTAGTGAGCATGATGGCAGCTTAATGAGCATGATGACAGTTTAATGGACATGGCAGCTTAATGAGTATGATGACAGTTTCATTAGCATGATGACAGCTTAATAAGCATGACAGCTTAATAAGCTAATGGCAGCTTAATGAACATGATTACAGTTTAATGAGTATGAAGACAGCTTAATGAACATGATGACAGCTTAATAAGCATGATGGCAGTTTAATGAGTATGATGACAGCTAAACGAGCATGATGACAGCTTGATGAGTATGATGACAGTTTAATTAGCATGATGACAACTTATTGAGTATGATGACAGTTTAATGAACATGACAGCTTAATGAGCATGATGACAGGTTAATGAGTATGATGACAGCTAAGTGGATATGATGACAGCGTTATGAACATGAGCTTGATGAATATTATGACAGCTTAATGGACATGATTGCTAAATTAACATAATAGCTTAAATAACATTATAGTTTAAATAACATAATAGTTTAAATAACATAATAGCTTATTGAACATAATAGTTTAAATAACATAATAGCTTATTGAACATAATAGCTTAAAGAAAATAAAAGCTTAAAGAACACGATAGCTCAGTGAACATAATACTAGCTTAATGATAACAGATTGAACAGAATCACGGCTTAATGGATATGGGTATATGAACTCTGGTTAGAGCTTACTTAAATTAATGACAACTTTTAGTGGCAGCTTACAGAATAAGCAAACTAAAAATAAAGAAATATCAATTGTCATTTCTTTTTTGTATTATCTTATTTGATAGGGGTATTAGACACATGATAGACATGTATAGATCATGTTATCTACCTTCAATATTGGGAGAGAGAACATAGAACATAGTTTGAAAGGTATGTCACGGTCTGGCGATTTCTAGCGGTAATACCATGTCAAGAGCATGTCATAGGCCATCAATATGGGTATATAATCTAGAACCATATAGATATGGCCTTTTCCTGTAGGAAAACATGATAAACATATCTTAGACATGACCTATGCTATTAATATGGGGGGCAAAATATTGGATCAGAAATATGGCCCTTTTCCCCTGATGAAGAATATAATCATATTATGTTTTCAAATAAACGTATTCTGAGGGATGTGAAATCAGTACGATATGTATGTATGGAGCCGTTTTTGTTGCACAAATAGTGGGTTTGTTAATAGATCTGTCTGGAACAATGTGCCTTAAAATATTTATTTTCTGGTCAGGTTTTTACCAATTTTAATCTTATGTTGACCTAAGCAGACAAAATGCTTTGAATTATTCTGCAAATATTCGGAGCAAATCAGGGGCGGATCCAGGATTTTTTACCCCGGGGGCTCAAATGTGCTCTGACAAAAGCGGGGGTGGGGGGGGGGGGACTCCAGTTCCCAAAAGCCCCCCCTAGCCACAGACCCCCGGGGGGCTTCCAGTTCCCCTCTGGATCCGCCACTGTCAAATGGTCAGCAGGTGGCGCTAGTTATGTGAACTTCCCAGGCATGACCTTAGTCATAACATAAGCAGGAGTCCACCAATGGATCACATAGTGCTACGCACATCTCTTGGAACCTATATTTCAACTTCAAACAAATTCATTAAGAAAACAAATGGTAGTTTTATATTGACAATAATGCTTTCCAATTTTGATAATTTGTACTTTTTGTAAATTTTAGAATAAACCATCCTTTTTTGTGTTAAATCGAAACATTCCACTGACTCCCACACCATTTACTTTATTATGTAAACAACATTGTGCAGAAAATATATCACTCAAATATTGCTGGTTTTCCTCTTATATATGTTGTCATCTGTATATTTTCCCACACATTCAAAACAGTGAAGCTGAATTTAACCCTGCATGAAGGTAAAGGTCAACATTGTAACGTATAGTATCAGTTAATTCTCACCGCTCGAGTGAATCATACTGCCATCTGGTGTTTCAAAATCTGTCAATTATTGGGAAGCATCGTAGACATGCAAAAGTCATTTTATTTCAATCAGTTAATTCACGAATAATAGTCTTTCTATTTTCAATATTATTGAAATGTTGGGCAACCATATAACCATGTCTTACTTATGGGATTTTCAACACATAATTTCCTCATCCACTATATGTTTGTCTACCACTCATAATTGCTGACCTATATAGTTAGCAAGGTGTCCTCAATTTACACTGATGGCTCGGCAATGTGAGGGAAATCCTTTCCTGCCTGGGATGTCCCAGTGTTGTGTGAGGCCCCCTTTGCAATGCCTATGATAGCTACTTGGGGCTGAGAGCAATAATAATTATTTTGCTCTCAGCTTGGGGTAATGATGTTAATTCGAAAATTTAATTATTTCTTATGTAAATGATTCCCGTCTCTATCACATGAATAATTTGTCATATTCACGTGAATAATCCATCATGTTCACATGAATAATCCATTTTTTTGTGAATAATTCACATGATTTTGATTCATGTATTCCACCAGTTATTATCCCAGGCACATTTTCACCGGGTGCCGGTCTCCCAGCCAACTCCATCCAGTGTCCCGGGCACCAGGAAATAAGAATCGGCCTCCTTACCAGTGTCCCGGGCACCAGGAAATAAGAATCGGCCTCCTTACCAGTGTCCCGGACACCGGGAAGTAAGAATCAGCCGCCTCCCCAGTGTCCCCAGTGTCCCCAGTGTCCCAGAATTTCTTAGCGATACTTGAGATATGCCTCTGTGTTATTGATATCCGCCACCAGATGGCACTGGCAAAGATTCTGACTGAAATTGATTGTAAGACAAGTGAACATTTCATACAAATGAGTCAAAAATTGATTTTGAAATGTGCATTTTGTGTTGGCTGTAACTGAAGATTTTCCTCTTATGATATCTGGGAACTAGTCACGAACGTCACAGTCACAAATCACTCACTGGTTTTATTGTTGTAATTATTTGTCAAAAATTTACTCCTTCATAAGTATGTTGAAAAATAATGTATTGAGCTGTCGGTGTCATGTGTCTGTATGTTTGACTAAATATTGGAACCATTTCCATAGATTTTATTGCCAAAAGGAAATGAGAACAATTCACCTTGATCATGATAAGAACACTTATTTAGCTACATTTTGGGCCTTAAAAAATCTAAATATCATCAGAGATAGTTCTAATATGCATACTAAATAGTCTGGTCTGGTATTCTTATTGGTTAGGTATGACTATGACCAAATTAGGGCATAAAACGCTATTATTATAGTTATTTAAAGTAAGCCTGACCCATTCATTTTGCATGACTGCCAAGTATTGCCTCCATAAACATGACCAATAAATAAGATTAACAACTTAATTACTTAATTATTTACTATGCATGACCATGTTATGCCATGTACAAGGTATGCATGACCAATTGTTATGCCACAACACAGCTTAATGTGACCAGAAAATGTCACGTGACCTTATTTTTTCATGTTTATGCATAACCAAGTAATATATGGTTCCAGCTGCTTTCTTAGGCCATGGGCCATGGCGCAGTCGGTTAGAGTGCCAGCTTATTAGCGCCAGTTCCTCTGCGACATGACAATTCAGTGAGATAGCACTATATCTGTTACAAGTAGGTCTCATCAAGAAATGACTGAAATAATGTTGAAAGTGATGTAAAACAACAAACAAACAAACAAACAAACCAACTGCTTTCTTAACAGAAGATGGGAGTGTCACTAGATAACAGGTGGGAAGATGGGAGTGTCACTAGATAACAGGTGGGAAGATGGGAGTGTCACTAGATAACAGATGGGAAGATGGGAGTGTCACTAGATAACAGGTTGGAAGATGGGAGTGTCACTAGATAACAGGTGGGAAGATGGGAGTGTCACTAGATAACAGGTGGGAAGATGGGAGTGTCACTAGATAA
Source organism: Amphiduros pacificus (assembly GCA_949316495.1). NCBI lineage: Eukaryota > Metazoa > Annelida > Polychaeta > Phyllodocida > Hesionidae > Amphiduros > Amphiduros pacificus. Next base: position 6,583,681 of record OX439004.1, read on the forward strand.
CAGGTGGGAAGATGGGAGTGTCACTAGATAATAGGTGGGAAGATGGGAGTGTCACTAGATAGCAGGTGGGAAGATGGGAGTGTCACTAGATAACAGGTGGGAAGATGGGAGTGTCACTAGATAACAGGTGTTAAGGGCTCTGGCAAATACTCTGATAATTAAAATCATGGTCAAAAGTGTGAACTATGCTTATGTGTGATCATTAAAGCAGCAATAATTTTATTCTCCACCAATATTGGTGCTTTGTCACAACACATGCTGTGATGGTATTACATGTATCACAATGCTTGCTGTGATGGTATGACATGTATCACAATGCTTGCTGTGGTAGTATGACATGTATCACAATGCTTGCTGTGGTAGTATGACATGTATCACAATGCTTGCTGTGGTGGTATGACATGTATCACAATGCTTGCTGTGGTGGTATGACATGTATCACAATGCTTGCTGTGGTGGTATGACATGTATCACAATGCGTGCTGCGGTGGTATGACATGTATCACGATGCTTGCTGTGGTGGTATGACATGTATCACGATGCTTGCTGTGGTGGTATGACATGTATCACAATGCTTGCTGTGGTGGTATGACATGTATCACAATGCGTGCTGCGGTGGTATGACATGTATCACAATGCGTGCTGCGGTGGTATGACATGTATCACAATGCTTGCTGTGGTGGTATGACATGTATCACAATGCTTGCTGTGGTGGTATGACATGTATCACAATGCTTGCTGTGGTGGTATGACATGTATCACAATGCATGCTCTGGTGGTATGACATGTATCACAATGCTTGCTGTGGTGGTATGACATGTATCACAATGTGTGATTTTAGGTGACTTTCAGGACTTATCAACTTTTTTCTTGACTGGTCTACCCTGCAGACGTTGATGTCATTCCCTTCCTTTTCCAACGTTGACGTCCTTCCACTCCTTTTCCAATGTTGATGTCCTTCCACTCCTTTTCCAACATTGATGTCCTTCCATGCCTTTTCCAATGTTGATGTCCTTCCACTCCTTTGCCAGACCCCACCACAATGATGGATGTTTTAGGGGTAGAGGAAAGACATTGTTAGAAAATCTGATTTGATAAATATTGTGAACTTTACTTTAGTAAATGTTATATATAATAAGAATTGTTCACTGTTTTCAAGTGTTGGTCTCGGTGTGTCCATTCTCTGGCAAGCACTGCATTTTTTAACTACTTTTTTTGTCTTTCTTTTAAATGCAGGCTTACAAAATTCCAAAGATAAAAATATTTGAACCACAAGCTATATGAGAATCACATATATTTAAAAAGTGGCCTTGATTGAATTTTATGACATAATACTCATGTGAGACTAGTTTCTGCCTATAAAGATGTGAATAAAGCAAGCGATAGTGTCTACTCCGTCCAGACTAATATGGCTTATTGTATTTTATTTTGTATCATAATGTACATCTATATTGTATATTGATAATGCCAATGTATTTTTCACATTATTAAATCTACAATGTACATCAAGTATATATAGGTCTTTCCTTTTAATTGAACATGTGTTCTGATTTTTTTATGGAATAAATTTTAATGTGTTAGAATGTGAAGAAAGGTTTCACCACACCAAAAGAAAATAAATTAATTTGTGTCCTAACAAAGTACTTTTGGTGATTTCATCTATGTCCGTGATAAAGAAAAAAATGTAATTTGGAAACAAATTTTTGTAATTGTTCATAATTATTGTAGCTGTGTATTTTGCTCATGTGAATATCAATATCAATTATCATCCTTTTAGAAATTAGCTTAAGGTGAGAGTGTGGATATGAGGTCACACTAAATAATGTACGGATTTGTAAGATTGATGAACTCCCTATATAATAAGTACATGGACAGGTAATTGGATTTGTCCATATTATTCAACACATGTTGTGCAATAAAGTTAGGTTTAGATTTTGAAAAGCCCTGCACAATTGATGAACCTGTAGTATATTCTCTAGGCCCCTCCACAGGTCTACAGGCAGAGAGGTGGGCTAGCTGGGCTGGATATCTGGGCAACACCTCTACAAGTCGGTTATTAAAGCATACATATTCCTGACTGATATAATAACCATTTCAAAATCTTAATTTAGAAAATGCCACTACTCTAACTCTGATTAATCCCTGATTTTCTGTGAGGTCTTATTTTCATAATCCAACTTGAAACTTACAAAAGGTTGAACAGTGTAAATATTTTTTTATTTTTTTTTGCATTTATACCTGTTTGATCCAGTAGTCAAGGACATCAGTTAATTCTAGAATTTTTAGTTATAATAACATGGGTATGATATTTTCTGAGATAATTCAACTCTTTTCTGCATTAAATGATGTATCTTTTTTTTTGACAAAATGAAGCCCTGTAAATGTTTTATATAAAATATCAATGATCTCATCTCTTTCAATGTTGCGTATTGTGATCACTATGTCGGAGACATTAGCACAACTGATATGGTTTGTATGAAAACACATCACTAACAGATTTATGAAGGCAGCATACATTTTCATCTCTGCATCTGCAATGAAAGTTTGTCAGATAGTTTTTGTTCTCTATAATTGTGCAACATAAATACACAGATAATTTTAGGCATGTACTTTAATCAGGGATTTTAAAGCAAACAAAAAATAAAAAAAGTATTTCATGCAGATATTCACTTAGTTTACGTTTTATCTTATTAGATATAACAACAGTTTAATGAACATGATGACAGCTTAATGAACATGATGACAGCTTAATGAGTATGATGGTAGTTTAATGAACATGACAGCTTAATGAACATGATGACAGTTTAATGAGCATGGGGACAGCTTAATGGGCATGAGGACAGCTTAACGAACATGATGACAGTTTAATGAGCATGAGGACAGCTTAATGTGCATGACAGCTTAATGATCGTGATGATAGCTTAATGAGCATGATAACAGCTTAATGAACATGATGACAGCTTAATGAACATAATAACAGCTTAATTAACATAACAGCATAATGAACACCATGACAGCTTAATGAACATGATAACAGCTTAATGAACATGATGACAGCTTAGTGAACATAATGACAGCTTAATGAGCATGATGGCAGTTTAATTAGCATGATGAGAGCTTAATGAGCATGATGACAGCTTTATAAGCATGATGGCAGTTTAATGAGTATGATGACAGTTCAATGAACATGATGACAGCTTAATGAACATGATGACAGCTTAGTGAACATAATGACAGCTTAATGAGCATGATGGCAGTTTAATTAGCATGATGAGAGCTTAATGAGCATGATGACAGCTTTATAAGCATGATGGCAGTTTAATGAGTATGATGACAGTTCAATGAACATGATGACAGCTTAATGAGCATGATGACAGTTTAATGGACATGGCAGCTTAATGAGCATGGCATTTTAATGAGCATGATGACAGCTTAATAAGCTAATGGCAGTTTTATGTACATGATTACGGTTTAATGAGTATGATGACAGCTTAATAATGAACATGATAACAGCTTAATGAACATGAAGACAGCTTAATGAGTATGATGACAGTTTAATGAGTATGATGACAGCTAAACGAGCATGACAGCTTAATGAGTATGATGACAGTTTAATTAGCATGACAGCTTAATGAGCATGATGACAGCTTAATGAATATGATGACAGTTTAAGTAGTATGATGACAGCTTAATGAGCATGATGACAGGTTAATGAGTATGATGACAGCTAAGTGGATATGATGACAGCGTTATGAACATGAGCTTGATGAATATTATGACAGCTTAATGGACATGATTGCTAAATTAACATAATAGCTTAAATAACATTATAGTTTAAATAACATAATAGTTTAAATAACTTAATAGTTTAAATAACATAATAGCTTATTGAACATAATAGTTTAAATAACATAATAGCTTATTGGACATAATAGCTTAAAGAAAATAAAAGCTTAAGGAACACAATAGCTCAGTGAACATAATACTAGCTTAATGATAACAAAATGATCAGAATCACAGCTTAATGGATATGGGTATATGAACTCTGCTTAGAGCTTACTTAAATTAATGACAACTTTTAGTGGCAGCTTACAGAATAAGCAAACAAAAAATAAAGAAATATCAATTGTCGTTTCTTTTTTGGATTATCTTATTTGATAGGGGTATTAGACATATGATAGACATGTATAGATCATGTTATCTACCTTCAATATTGGGAGAGAGAACATGGAACATAGTTTGAAAGGTATGTTACGGTCTGGCGATTACTAGCGGGAATAATATGTCAAGAGCATGTCATAGGCCATCAATATGGGTATATAATCTAGAACCATATAGATATGGCCTTTTCCTGTAGGAAAGCATGATAAACATATCTTAGACATGACCTATGCTATTAATATGGGGGGCAAAATATTGGATCAGAAATATGGCCCTTTTCCCCTGATGAAGAATATAATCATATTATGTTTTCAAATAAAAGTATTCTGAGGGATGTGAAATCAGTACGATATGTATGTATGGAACCGTTTTTGTTGCACTAATAGTGGGTTTGTTAATAGATCTGTCTGGAACAATGTGCCTTAAAATATTTATTTTCTGGTCAGGTTTTTACCAATTTTAATCTTATGTTGACCAAAGTAAACAGATTGCTTTGAATTATTCTGCAAATATTCGGAGCAAATCAGGGGCGGATCCAGGATTTTTTTTATCCCGGGGGCTCAAATGTGCTCTGAAAAAAGCGGGGGTGGGGGGGGACTCCAGTTCCCAAAAGCCCCCCTAGCCACAGACCCCCGGGGGGCTTCCAGTTCCCCTCTGGATCCGCCACTGTCAAATGGTCAGCAGGTGGCGCTAGTTATGTGAACTTCCCAGGCAGGACCTTAGTCATAACATAAGCAGCAGTCCACCAATGAATCACATACTGCTACGCACATCTCTTGGAACATATATTTCAACTTCATAAAACAAATTCATTAAGAAAACAAATGGTAGTTTTATATTGACAATAATGCTTTCCAATTTTGATTATTTGTACTTAAATATTTTGTAAATTTTAGAATAAATCATCCTTTTTTTGTGTTAAATCGAAACATTCCACTGACTCCCACACCATTTACTTTATTATGTAAACAACATTGTGCAGAAAATATATCACTCAAATATTGCTGGTTTTCCTCATATATGTTGTCATCTGTATATTTACCCACACATTCAAAACAGTGGAGCTGAATTTAACCCTGCATGAAGGTAAAGGTCAACATTGTAACGTATAGTATCAGTTAATTCTCACCGCTCGAGTGAATCATACTGCCATCTGGTGTTTCAAAATCTGTCAATTATTGGGAAACATCGTAGACATGCAAAAGTCATTTTATTTCAATCAGTTAATTCACGAATAATAGTCTTTCTATTTTCAATATTATTGAAATGTTGGGCTACCATATAACCATGTCTTACTTATGGGATTTTCAACACATAATTTCCTCATCCACTATATGTTTGTCTACCACTCATAATTGCTGACCTATATAGTTAGCAAGGTGTCCTCAATTTACACTGATGGCTCGGCAATGTGAGGGAAATCCTTTCCTGCCTGGGATGTCCCAGTGTTGTGTGAGGCCCCCTTTGCAATGCCTATGATAGCTACTTGGGGCTGAGAGCAATAATAATTATTTTGCTCTCAGCTTGGGGTAATGATGTTAATTCGAAAATTTAATTATTTCTTATGTAAATGATTCCCGTCTCTATCACATGAATAATTTGTCATATTCACGTGAATAATCCATCATGTTCACATGAATAATCCATTTTTTTGTGAATAATTCACATGATTTTGATTCATGTATTCCACCAGTTATTATCCCAGGCACATTTTCACCGGGTGCCGGTCTCCCAGCCAACTCCATCCAGTGTCCCGGGCACCAGGAAATAAGAATCGGCCTCCTTACCAGTGTCCCGGGCACCAGGAAATAAGAATCGGCCTCCTTACCAGTGTCCCGGACACCGGGAAATAAGAATCAGCCGCCTCCCCAGTGTCCCCAGTGTCCCAGAATTTCTTAGCGATACTTGAGATATGCCATGGGTATGGTCACATGAAACAGGGGCACCGCATAGAACCTGCAAGAGTAGATGACACAGACGTCTGGAGGATATTATATAGAGGCCATGGGATTGTCGCTTGGATATCGCAAAGCTATCTGACAATGACCTGAAAAGTCCTATTTTCATTGACTTCTCATGAGATTTCAGCGCCAAGAATGACATCATAATGAGGTTTATTTACCTTTTTCTAACAGGAAACATGCTTTGCTGAGAATAAATATTATGACATATTGAGGTTGTTTACTCTTGATGGGAACCATGTCATTTTTAACTCATACTGAGCATGCTCAGAATGAGGATCAGGAGAAAATAAAAATGGAGGTCAAAACAAACCCTGCATTCTGCGGCGGCTTTAACAAATTCGAAATTTAATATCTCGAGCTTAAAATGCCATCTCTTAATAAAACAATGGTTAATCGCAATAATTAAAAAATCCTTATTTCATAGGTTGCATACTTTGATCAGGAAAATGTTTGGAATGGGATGCTATAATGTAACATTATATATGCAAATCATTTTAATGAGTTATTACTTTGGAAAAATGGATTATAAGCGTGACATATTTCACATCACAGCAGTAACATTTTGTTTTTCAAATGTTTTCCAATGACCTTACATTCATCAGGTTGTTGAACGAAATGGTGTATTCAATATGCTTATATAAACTAGATATGGTCAAATATATATTCAATTCTATTCAGGAAGGCTTTATATTCAATAATAATAATAATAATAATAATAATAATAATAATAATAATAATAATAATAATAATAATAATAATAATAATAATAATAATAATAATAATAAAATTTATATAGCGCTGAATGTAAATTGTATTTTGTATTGAACGACTTCTTCTGGTGGGGGCCTTATTTTATTTCCCGAATCACAAAGCATATTACGATAGGCATGAGGATACTAATACTGATATCAATAGACAGATTACATTATATGAGAAAAAACTATACCGGACAAGGAGAGATCTGTTCACGTGATTATTAATATTTTCAACTATATTCTCTAGCAGTGTTCCTGTAACTGAATTGCTATGGCTGATTTCTCTTCGGGATATAACACGCCTTGCCTCTCTGAATCAATCTGGGCAAGACTGAAAAGACAAAGTGGTCGGCTGAGTTTTATAGATATCATATTTATGGGGGTTTACAAGATATCATAGATATCTCTTATGCTTGATTCTGCTTCGTTCAAGATATGCCGATATGGGAGGGGGATGCTGATAGGGGAGGGGGATTTTCTGTCATTCTCGCCGTCAAATTTGATCTTCTCTGAAACTACTGGCCTGAGTTCTAAGATGTATTTTCAGGGGACCAAAAACTCTAATAGCTATCACTGAGTTGTCAGGGAGGCTGATCTTCTCTGAAACTACTGGCCTGAGTTCTAAGATGTATTTTCAGGTGACCAAAAACTCTAATAGCTATCACTGAGTTGTCAGGGAGGCTGATCTTCTCAGAAACTACTGGCCTGAGTTCTAAGATGTATTTTCAGGGGACCAAAAACTCTAATAGCTATCACTGAGTTGTCAGGGAGGCTGCCATTTTGAATAGCATGAGAAAATTTGGCTAATGAGAATCGACATAACAAGTTGGGGACAAACTCAATATGTAATATCCACTTTGATTGGAAGAAATTATCATCTGCTCTAATCTGCTCTGGGAAAGAGTTAAATAATCATTTATGAAGCAATTTCCAGAAAATGTTCACAAACATTACAAAAAAGCAGTGATCAGCATAGCTGTAAGACCAATCATTGGCTTTTGTTTGAATATCTCCAGTGAGTCGATTTTATCGATGTTATGGTTGGACAGGTTAAACTAATCGTATAACATACAATTTATGGCCTTTCTGATTAAACCTGATCAAAATTGGTCATAAATTTCAACATATACATTTGGAGTTGTGACATTAAAATATGTGACATTAATATATGAAAGCACACCAGTTTCTGTTTAGGCCGATTGCCGATCTCCATTTTGTTTTTTTCCCCATTGAAAAGTTCACACCGCAACTGCACAACTTTAGCGGAACCAGAACTGTACAACTCCACTATATTTAATCATTGGTCGGAGAGATTGGCAGGGGGCCTATAGCATCGATGTACACTTACTAGATTTTCATTAATATTTAGACACATCAGTTCATGGCTATTATTTCAAATGGAAACACACTAGTTTCCTGTGTTTCTTGGTTTTTCTTAGATATGGTAACACGTTTCAAGGCTTTCTTTGATAGTGGGAGCGGGCCATAAAGAAACCGCGGGGTTAATGGCGGGGAGCAGTCCATGATACCTTATTGTTATCCAATCAATCAATCCCTGGCAAGTTATGTGATCTGGTTGGGGGGTTGTGGGGCATGCAGGGTTATTTCTGTTGGAGAACACCAAACGTTGGCAGCAGCAGGCAGCCCCAGACGTGACTCACCATTGGCTTCGGATATATATATATATATATATATATATATATATATATATATATATATATATATATATATATATATATATATATAAAGGACGATGAGAAAGGACTCCTAACGTCCACGTAGATAACGCAATCAGAAAAAAATCTTCAATAATTATCATTATCTGTTACCGCTTGTGTCCAGGGTGAGGAGGGGGCCTCAAACTTTGTCAACAAATATGAGAGATAACAGCTGGATAGCCATGCTGCGTAAGCTCTGAGTGCCCACGAGACAAAAGTGGAGCGGCCAACATATCAAATCAAAATCAAATCAAACAAGAAATGTACGTACATATTACTGAAATACTAGTTACGGCAAGGCAGTAAAAATCATATACCAGGCCAATGCGCACATTCATATATCTATAGGAATTACCATTATAAAAAGGCTGTGATTTATCTCAATGACTCGTCAACTGAAATGAATATATTTTAGACATACAAATAAGCTGATAGTTTGGAGTTGTTTTGGTGTCCAACTAAAAATGTAAACGGGATGGAATTGTTTACTTCTTTACAGATTAAAAATAATAAATAATTATTAATAAATAATATATATTGAAACAAAAGTCTTCACACTTAAAGCAGCGTTTTTCTTGTGAAAAGTAAATGGTTCAAACACATGTAAATATAGTGATGGTATACGTGTTGCAAATTAAACAGGAAGCAATTCATCAATAACGATTTTCTGCTCCAATCCGTGCATATTTTACCGATATTTGACATTTACTCTCGATAGATCAATCAAACTTGCAAGATATTTCATCTTTTTGCTAATTCGAGACATAAAATATTACTGAAAAATCTTTAAGAAATAATAACAGTAACGTAAGACTTCTCTAACCCTGTGAGATTATAACCCAGTTTAAAATGACATGTTTTTCCTTGAGAAGTCTCTCTTGAAACAAAAACCCATGTGTGAGACATTAAAATTTAAATACTGTTGGATTTGGAGATCAATTTTTACGTTTTACTCACGTTCTTACTGCACAATCTAAAAGCTAAATAGCTAAACTTTTCTGAGTTGTCAGGCTGCCATTTTGAATAAAATATCAAATATCAGCCAATGTGAATCGAGATAACAAATTCAATATGTAATGTGCATTTTGATTGGCTGAAATTATCATCTGTTCCAGTTTGTTCTGGAAAAGGATTTAAGATATTTAAATTTGCAAGCAATTGTTCATAGCTAAAACATAGCTAAAGCTAAACTTGATTATTTTTTAGCTGACTCTTGATTAATATTCAGTACACATTCAAATTTGATATAAAAATCCTTTAATTTGTATAGCTGAGAAGAAATATGGTATAAAACGGCAACATATCAAAATAATTTTGTATAAAAAAGAGTGATTGTGATAACAATTTAGAAACAGTACAATTTGATACAGAATGTTACAATTAGTTTGATACAATGGTTTCATTCAGGACGTAACAATCAATTGAATACTTTGGATACAGGTACCTTTGGATACAGGTACCTTTGGATACAGGTACATTTGGATACAGGTACCTTTGGATACATGTACCTTTGGATACATGTACCTTTGGATACAGGTACCTTTGGATACAGGTACCTTTAATCTTTATATTTTCCTGCTTTCTGTTCCAATATGTGAACTGTTTGACAGTAATTCTGTAAGTGAGTGAAAACGGCTTTTTTAGCTTGAAAAATCACTTTGACAACACGTGTTATTAGGCATCAAACATGTCAGTGACATTGCCAAATTCCCCTGTGAGTTTATCCTTGACCTCGTCCACCTGGTCAGCTAATCCCCCCACCGCTGCTTCCAGACCCGGTAGATTGCCTGACCCAGAGTTGAAATCCTCTCTCAGCTTCTTCATAAAGTCGGCGTAGTCTTTTTCCCATGTGATCACGTGATTTATGATGTCATAGGTGAGTATGTCATCAGCTGCGGGGTCCTCCCGCTCCCCGAGCGCCACCTTGGACAGCATAGGGGTGAGAACCACCACATTAACCCCCAGGAACTGGCTCAGACTGTCGCTGTAACTGATGGACGGGTACTGCACCGCTAGGATCACTATTCCTAACAGAACTATCATCATTACCGTGTTGAGGATTTTTTGAACGCACATCACTATTATATGTTTGGACTTTGAAAAATAGAAGTCATAAAAAAGTTTCTTGGATATAAACTTCTCTGCTCCTTTTTTCATTATCAAATCTTTGTGATCTTTATCGAGAATGGCAAACAGTTTCTGTTTTACTTTCAAGTAATATTCTTTCATTGGAGCGAATGCTGAGGACATGTAATACGTGGCACTGAATATAGGTACAACCCAAGGTGCAAAAGCGTCGATATTGACGATAAAACCTGTAATTATCATGAATATGGCGTACCCCAAGTAGACGCCCGCGATAAAGAAAATATACAGTAGGACGATTATGAACAACAAAATATTGATCACACGTCCACACTTACTTACAGAAAATCTTTTAAGAAAAACTAAACAAAAAGAGCAAGTTTCTTCCGTTTGTTTGATTTCAGCTTGTTCATCCGGAGATGATATTAGTTGAGTCCTGGCTTTAAATACAAGGTAAAGATACAGCGCCATGAATGGGAATATCATGGTGAAGGCGGCCTCAAAATAGGCGTACTGAGTGATGGACAGGTGGGGCTGGGCGTAGATCCACCCAAGATGACCAAACAGGTTGAGATACACCTCACCGGAAGAGTCAAATCTTAAAATGTGCTTCTGTTTTTCACTGTAGGAATATAAAGACAATCCAACGTAGCCGTAGTAGAGCAACAAGAAAAGTGTTGTGGTTAAAACTTTATAAAACCTGTCCAATATCCACTGGAGACCCTTGGAGAACCCTAAACCATCCAAAAAATTGTATTTTTCATGGTAAGATAAAAGGTTGCCCTTTGACAGTAGCCGGTCTTTCACCATCTTTTCCAGTTTTTCTGAGAGTTTGTGTTGAATCATGTCCATGCCTCTTTCAAATTTATCGGACGTTCCGGATTCCCCTTTTACAGTGGTCTTGACATTTCTATATACAGTCACGGCCACAACGATGTAGAGAAAGAAGAGCATAACGGGCGGTCCTATCCACACTATGGGCCATCCGTCTGATCCATTCATCTGGCACACGGGGTGAAGAGGGTCCTTCTTAAGGGACAGAGGGGTGCAACACAGTGACCCCACCCCCTGCTCCTCCTCCCCGTGGTGAGAGAACACGAAGGCGCTGCGACAAACCAGGTTCTGTTCCTCGATCGTTGTTTTATTAGTGAAGTGGTTGAAGGTGACATCGAATATCAGGGACTTTGCTACCAGTGACGTGGCATCTTCGCTGCTGAACTCATATAAGCAACCTTCAGGGTCCATCTCAAACACAATATCCCGCGTGTACGTGTGCAAGCGCAGCAGCCATACAGACAGGATGTCGTAGTCCAAGGGCATGCGCAGAATGTACTTCCCGTTATCTCTCACCCAAGTCCATAATGTCGGATCAAATGCATCCTTTGGATGTACATCCAGGTCTATAATCTTTCCGTCTAAACTCAGCATCACGTGGAAGAAGACCACGTGAGCCCCTTTGATGTAAATATCATGGAACCAATCCTCGACGACGGTGGCGTTCTGAAGTATAAGGGAACATTCAGGTCTGTGAATAACAGATTTGCAGGTTGTAACCAGCAAACCGGAAGTTATCACCAAGAAAAAGATCACCGCCATTAGTCTTATTCCAATTTACACCCACACTCACATCTGAAAATAATATAGATTTATTTGATTAAGAGAATTAAATTTCCAATTTCTTGATTGAAACAACAATGTGGCAAATTCTCTGAAATGTGGGAAAGAGGTGGCAATTTTGAATTGTCCTTTGAATTGCATATAGCTAGAAACAAAGATTTATTTAATCAAGCGGCTATATTATGTTGATATGTCCATTAAATTTGTTTTAAATCAAAGAGCGTCAAGAATCTGACAGCACGACGAGTGTTACATTGAACCATTTTTAATATGAAATTCCAGCCATATTTATTAATATTTTTTCACATGATATATGAATCCCGTTGATAACTATTAGTTCTGAGACATAAAAGGTAAATTAGTACATAATAATATTTTACAGTTGTTACATCATGCGCACGGCTGTTATGCCTCAGTCACATTTGCGCCGATTTCAGTAAAGATGCCCGGCCGATGTGTATTTTTTACAAAATCGGCAGGCAGTTCAGATTGCCGTGCGGGCACCGGGAGATCATCGGCCACAATTGGGCATCTTTAAGACGTCGGCCGGGTCATCGGGAACTTTTAGCTGGAACATAAAAGTTGCCGGCGTTTTCCCGATGTCTTATCAGCAAATATCATCTGAAAGTACACGGCAGGGTCCCGGCAGTGTCCCGCACGCACATCGGCAGATTATCTTAGGGCTGCCGTTGGCAGTGTGCTGTGAAAATAGGATTTTTTTTATTTCATGTGTTCACAGGCCATCGTCAGATGATCCACCGGGCTCCCTCCGATATCACATAGACGTCTTTAGGATATCCTACAGACGTCTGTCAATGATCAAGACGTCTTTAGGATGTCTTTCAGACGTCTGTCAAATGATCAAGACGTCTTTAAGATATCCTACAGACGTCTGTGCCATTCAGTCTTGCACGTGCCGTGCGGTGCCCTTCAATAATGTGACCACAGCTACGGCAGATCTCAGATTGTTGCTGATAAACTCCCCGGTGCAAATGTGACTGAGGCATTACATAGATTCTTGTCAAATGTAACATCCAGAACAAACCCTTCAGACAATATCTATATTTTAGTTACCTCTTCAGTGTTATTGGCGGTACCCTTCAAATATTAAATTTAGGATAATATTAGAGTAGCCTGCCTATTATATCAATCAAGTTGAAAAGCATTTTTTTCTGGGACATGTGGGTAAACTAGGTTAGATTTTTGTTTTTCATCACGTGTACAATCTCATCTCATTTTTTCATAAGTAATCAAAAAGTCTTGAATAACTACATAATATTCATATAAGTACATAAAGATGGTAATGTTTGAGGTAAAACAAGATAATGATAATGTTGGAAAATGTGTTCTGTTTGACACAACCTAACACTCTGTCTTTCCAGTGGCGTTCTTTGATTCGTGATACAATAAACCTTTCAATTTGTCCCAAAATATGTCACTGTTTTGATTTTCATTATTAATACCTAAAAAAATATCTGCATCAAAATTATGACATTTTCTATCCTTTTTTTATATTTTATAACTGCACAAAATCAGAGAATTGGTCATATATCTATTTTCAAACATCATGATACAAGCTTAAGTAAACTGATCCAAGATCTCTTTTTATTGGGGAAGATTTAATCTTTTTTTGGTGAGCATCTTCCAACACATTCCCTCTTGAACAAACAACATGTCAGATTCCTGGACAGTGCGCAGGCGTGCGCATGCATGCTCTGATGCTTATACCAGTATGTTCAGCAAAATGTATTCATTGATTAATTTGAACTTTCTGAACTGTAATTGATAAAACTAGGAAATTTGATTTGTCAACTGTATGGAGTAATCAAAATGAATTATATTGAACTCAAAGAATAAAAGCACGTTTGGATATATTTGCATTTAGCATCTGGGAAATAGTGAAATGGTGTTTTAACGACCCTTTCAGCAACTATGGCCATATCAGGTCGACTTTCGAGACTTTTAACCAGTGTGAAAGTTACACTGCCGCCAGTGGGAATCGAACCCACCACCTCCCGCCCTCCACTTATATAACCATTAAAGGCACAGATCCTACACTCTACCAACTGTGCTAGTGGGGCCGGTCTTTAGCATCTGGGAACTAGGTAATTTGAAGAACTTAGCATCTGGGAACTAGGTTCTTCAAATTACGCATGCATTTTGTCCGGAAGTATTGCGTTGTGACTGAACCTATATTGCAATGAAATTAAATCATTATAGTAAGGGAATATATGTAATATATTGGAATATATTATTGATTATTTTGTTCGAAATTTGATTATTGGATATCAGATACTAACATATGCAGTGGTTGTACTTTAATGATGATGTGTCACCAATATTTGTATCCCCCGAAAATTTAAATGTAGCTGGAATGAGTTGAAATGCAGCTGGAATGAGTTGAAATGCAGCTGGATTAAGTTGAAATACATCTGGAATAAGTTGAAATGCAGCTGGAGTGAGTTGAAATGCAGCTGGATTAAGTTGAAATGCAGCTGGATTAAGTTGAAATGCAGCTGGAGTGAGTTGAAATGCAGCTGGATTAAGTTGAAATGCAGCTGGAGTGAGTTGAAATGCAGCTGGATTAAGTTGAATTGCAGCTGGAGTGAGTTGAAATGCAGCTGGAATGATTGCATTAATCTAACGCTTGGCACTTCTACCTGACATCACTACCCACTTCCTTTTAACTACTTGTTCCTAAACGCGATTATATATTTTAAATAAAATACACAAGTATTCTCCTTTTTGACAAGAAATTTTAAGTGGCCAAAATAAGTTCTTTATTACCGTGTCTTAAAGTGTTGTGGCAATAAAGTGTTGTGGCAATAAACCTTTGTTGAGAAGAACAGGAGATCTTGAATGCATATATATTGAACTGTGTTATGACCTATATGACCTAATGTGGATGAATACTTAATACTTCTAAATCTGCTCTTGCATAGCTCATAGTTCCAGTTCCCACAGGAAACAGCTGATGGACAAATTCACATCTATATACAACTTCCGCTCTCTACCTATTTTATCAAATAATTAAATATCAGAGGACCTGTTTTTAAGAATGAAACAACTTCAAGCAAGTTTAACTTTTATAAAATAAAAGATAACTTTATCAACATACCTCTGCCAAGCCCAGGTGTTGTTCACCGTAAGATATAATGTGGTGTAGTGTGGAGTATACATAATGATCACAATCAGTACTTTAGATCTGTCATGTGTCGGTGACCTGATCGTTCCAATCACTGGACCAGAACCTATTTTGGATTATTCATGCAGCTAAGGTTATCGCTCTCTGCCCACCGATTATGGTATAAGAGGACATACACATGGATGTGGGGTATTAAGTTAATTTTGACATGACATTTTATAGAAATGCGGAAAATCAGACTTTTTTTTACAAAATGCATAGTAATTCTATACATCAGTGAGAAATGAATCTATCAGTCTTAATAAACCTGTAAGCAAACTAGCATCCAATCTCCTCATAACAGCCAAACGGTTTGCCGTCTGCATCACATTATTATTCATAGATGTTTTTAATGATTGATAAGTCTATGACATATTAATCAAAATGTATGGCGATGTTATGTATGTTGGATATTAAACAAATCACATAAAATTACCATTATCCGCAATTGTCTCAATACAGAACCATGTGATGTCATGTTTGGCTCGTTGTCATGCGCTTCATCCGGGACCTTTCCCCATACCTTGGGTTGTGGTTAACACGTGATTTATTCATATCATATGTGTCCTCTTGGTCAATATATTGATATTCCACTCATATATTATTCAAACCAACAGCAACCAAAACAAATCATTCATCCGTGAAATAGCGGTTATTTTCCGTTAACGATGATTACCCACACAAGCATGACATGACATACACACACACATACACACACACACACACATACACACACACACACACATACATACATACATACATACATACATACATACATACATACATACATACATACATACATACATACATACATACATACATACATACATACATACATACATACATACATACATACATACATACATACATACATACATACATACATACATACATACATACATACATACATACATACATACATACATACATACATACATACATACATACATACATACATACATACATGTTTATAATAATAGATCTTTGTACGTTGAAGAAATCGAAAATATTGTAAATAGACTGAAATGTAAAAAGGCACCTGGTATTGATTCAATACCAAATGAAGTTCTTAACCAAAAAGATGTCATGATCCTGTTGTACCACTTTTATACCAAATATTTTGAATATTGTATTCTACCTTCAATATGGATAAAGGCTATAATCGTTCCTATATCAAAGAGTTCTACAAAAGACCCTTATGTCCCTCTAAACCATAGAGGAATAAGTTAACTGTTCTGTGTGTGTGAACTGTTCTCTGGTATTATTAATAATAGAATAACGTCATATTATGAGATGTGTGGTATATTTGTGGATGATTTCAGGAAAAAAAGGTAGTGTGCCAATCACATTTTTCCATTTAGTAGCATTTTAAGAAATAGATTATCATGGAAAAAATCTACATATGCATATCATGTTTTATAGATATGCAGAAGGCTTTTGACTGTGTTAACAGAGATCTTTTATTTTATATACATTGATGGTCATATTTATAAGTGTATTAAGTCATTATCAAGCATAAATACTTACTGTACGGACTGGTTTGAAAGAGAAAGTGGTGTCAGGCAGGGCGACACATTGTCACCAACATTGTTTTCGCTTTTCATAAATGATTTAGTAATGGCACAGAAAGAGTTGAATGTTGGTATCAAGATAAATGATAATATAATATGTGCTCTATTGTTTGCTGATTATATTGTAATATTTGCTGAGGATGAGATGCAGTTATAGATACTAATGAACTGTGTACATAAATGGTGTGAAAACTGGAAGATAAAAGTAAATATTGACAAGACCAAAGTTATGCATTTCAGAAGTAACAGTGTGAATAAAACAAACTTTGTGTTTAAGATGGGACAAGAGAAAATTCATTTTGTTTATTTTAAACGAAAACCTAAATTTCAATGTTATCGTAAATACTTTAGCTGGTGCTGTAGGCAGAGCACTAGGAGTTATTTCTAAGTTTCAAAATGTAAAAAAATGTTGGATTTAATACATTTGACAAGCTGTATCATACAGGAGTAGTTCCTATATTGGGCTATTGTTCAGGAAACTGGGGTTTTGGAAAGAACAGCAAGGAGCTACAAGATATTATCTAGGTGCACATGGTAAAGCTCCACTCTTTGCAATAGAGGGAGACACTGGTTGGGTACCATGTGAAATAAGGAGACAAACCCAAATGTTAAGGTACTGGAACCATCTTGTTAATATGGACAACACAAGACTGACAAACAAGGTATTTATTGATGATCATGGTATAGGTAGAAATAATTGGTCTTCAGAGATTAGGAATATATTGGTAAATCTAGACCAGGAAAATATATTTATTGATAAAACTGTATGTGATGTTGAATCTTTACAAAATCAGAATCTGGTCGTATTGCTGGAATAATTTGCATTTGTCAGATTTTTTGTATGGATTTAAAGCTTTATTCGCCATGTCATGCTTGTTAGGGTAATCATTGTTAACATCGAAAAATAGTGTATTCTTCTAATTATTCTTTTACATAATTTCTCTTATTTTAATTATTTTACCCATTGTACCTCTTAATCATTACATATGAAACTTTTATGTATCTGTAAAAAATATTTGCACAACACAGCTTTTGTTCCCAAATTTATTTATATATTAAAAATAAATAATAATTCTTCATTCTCCTATATACCTTCTTTACAAAATCTTCTACAAAATCTTCTTCTAGTATCTGGAAATATTTTATTGTTTGAATTTAAAGATAAGAGTTGTGACCTGGGAAACTTGAATACATTAACACATAACCTTAGTACATAACTTTAATCAGTTCAGTTTCCATTCATATTTAGTGCATTCTCGCCGAGTTCTATTTGGGAAGTGTTTTGGTTTGTGGCAGGTATTTTAACTGTTGATATGAATTATATCTCCCTGAAGCTAGTGCCCTTCAATTGGCTGACAAAGGCTGAGGTAAGTGTCATTATGTGTTTGTGGAAATGCAATAGTATGAGCCACAGGAACTCTTCTTAAATAGCAGGGCATTGAGTCCCTGTGGCTGTCTTCTACTGTTATCACTCAGTGACATGTTATTACTCAATTTTGCTCAAAAGGTAATCAATACAAATAAGTCAAATACCGTATTTAGTCTAACATTGGCATTAGAATAGTTGTATTATATTCATTCATTTAAATGCAATTTATAACATTAAAAAGGAAACGAAACAGTAGACGCATTCGATATAGATTTTCAGACAATAATTAATTTAGATTTTTTTAATGTGTTTTCATCATGCACAATTTACTTGTCTGCAACATAGCCGATCACTGCTTAAAAACAATATAAAATAATATTGTTTTGAGTGGTAACAAAAATATCTTATAAACTGTACACAACAATTGATGATGTTTACAGGTTTGAGTCCAGATGTGTTATATCATAAATGTATTGCCATGTAACGTACACTTGGCAAACCTCAATGTGAAACTTATAAGGTTTTGAACATTTTAAAGCTGTTCTGTAGAGTAGTTTAACAGTGTCAATAATTCTTTGCAATAGACAGTCCGTTCACGTGTGTCTATCCACAAGGGAAACCTTTATAGATTCATTACATACAAGAATCAACGTATCTAAATACTAATTGTCAAAAAATCTTTCAGGATAATTCTGCACGAAAAAATGCCTATGTTATTATTCTCAGCTCACATTGGTTCTTCAGTATATGCCTTATTTTCATATGTATATAAGTCTTGCTGTGTATTTTCCCCAGTATTGTCTTCTTGGTTATCCTGACTTTCTTTATCATGCATTTCACCTTCAGTTTGCTTTTCATCCCTTTCCATTCCCTGAATAAGCTCTTGGATATCCTGAAGCAATGGCTGGTGATTGAGTAACCAGGTGTCAATATGTGAACAAATATTATCACTCAGTGTCTCACTCTCAATGTGTTTTTCTATATCAGAGAGTTGAGAAGTGAATGTGATTGGTAACAGGAGGATAACATTGATTCCAAGAAACTGGCTGAATGTGTTACTGAAGTCAGTAAATGGATACTGAATAGTAACCATCACAAGTGTCAATAAACCAATCATTGATACTGTAAAGAACAGTTTTTTGAGACAGCTTTTCTGTACATCTGCAGAATTAGGATAGTAGAAATCTGTGAAGATTTTTCTGGGTAAAAACTTATTGTATTTGTATTGGAAAATGCAATGTGGATATGATTCCTCACATATTTCAAACATTTTATGTCTGCTTGTGCTGTAGAGTGATTTGAGAGGATCAAAAGAGGAAGTGATATAGTAAAGTATACATACAACCGGAATAACCCAAGGGGCAAACACATCTGTATTGAGAATCAGTCCCAATAATACAAATATTATGATGTACACAAGGTGTAAGCCAAGCACTAACAGTGTATAAATGCCTGCAATGAAAAACACTAAGATGTTTATGATTCGCCCACAAAGAGTGTTTGAAAACCTATGCAAATATATCAAGAAGTTTTGTGATGAAGTATGTTCCTGAGTTGATTGTGACTGACCGGTGTTTGGTGTGACAATAGTATTAGAATTATATGAAATGTCTGCACTACCAATAGTAGACTTAGATGGTAAACTTTGAGTTTTGAATATGGCGTACATATATATGACCAGCCACGGAAACAATGCAGTCAAAACGGCTTCAAACACAGCGTAATAATAGAGTGAAATGGTTGAGTTAACAAACAACCAACCAAGATGGCCAAATACGTTTATATAAACTTCACTGCTATCGCTCAATTTGCCTATCAAGTTTGTTGTTTGACTGTAAGCCCTCAATGTAAGTCCATATCCCAGGTAGTAAAATACAAGCAAGCACATCATGCCAAGACCTTTAAAGAACTTTGTTATCTTATTTTGGATTTGCTTCCTCACACCAAGGGCGTCCAAGAAAAGGTACTGTTGGTGAAAACTGAGCAGGTCTTCTGTGTTAGCTAATGGGCTGGATATCAACTGGTTCAGTCTTTCACCCAGTCTTGTTTGAAGGTCTTCAAAACCTGTTGCTAGCGTCACCTGGCGGCCAAGCTGTGCCTCTTTCTTTCTTGAAGATCTTATGACACGCACAACATATACGGTCATGATAATGTAGAAAGTTATAAGAACTACCGGAGGTGCAAACCACGTGATCTGCCAACCCTCAGACATCACGTGACTACACGTCCTTTCACCTTGCTTGTAGGTTTTGGAGTTGCAGCATTTCAGATTTATGGCCCGCTTGGAAGAGTAAAACTCTCGGTACAAAGAGGCACTTCTGCAAAGAAGGTTCCCATTCTGCAATGTGTTTTTCTGGAGATCTTGGTCAAATGTGATTTTGTCAATGATCTCCGAAGTGATCAACGATATTCTGGACTCAGCGTCCAATAAGTTCAGACATTCATATGGAAATTTAATTGTCAACGTCATGTGATAATTGTGGATACTCATTACACCCAATGATATTATCTTATAATCGATGGGCATGCGCAGAACGTATTTCCCCTGTTTGCTTATCCACATCCAGAGTCCCGGATGAAAAGTGTCATCAATACTGAACTTATTAGTAATATCAGTACCATTGTCTGTAAGCATTCTCAAATGTATATTAATTGAAGTAGCGCCACTATTAATAAGAAGCTTAAAGTTGGCGGAAACGTGGTCTTCATCCGTGACAAACAAACTACAGTTGTGAGCAGACGTCATAACAAGCATTGCCACCAGGTGGAGTAGCAGGAGAAAGGGGGCCATCTTCCATATACCTGAAGAAAAATGTATTCATGAAAAAAACTGGCATTAAGATTCTGTCAGGGTGATTTATAAATAGTTGACACTGTGGAGAGCTGCGGAGAGCTGCGGAGAGCTTGAATTCTAATTATATGATCATTCCAATTGTAATCTAAATTCCCACTGTTTAACTCATAGTAGATAAAAATGTTGATTAACATATCGTTCAATCAGGTTATTTACACTCATAACAGTCTTTCTATTCTTATCAAGTTCTCTAATCTGTTTAGATGTTTTTCTATATGTCCATTTTTTGCCAAAATATCCAACTATTCCTTTCACATAATACTACAAATCTTCCCCAGCATGCATTGTGCATTCAATAAGAGACACTTGGTGGTTCACAAATGTTGAAACTAAAGCACTGAGAATGGATTACTACATTAGTTTTGAAAATCATCTGTACAAATGATGCATTTCAATATCAAATATTTTCATTAAAGCTGATCGATAATATGACAAGAAGCCGATTGGACTCATCATCTGTCTAAATGAAGAAAGCCACTGAGACATTCCAAGGTCAAGCATGTCAGTTACCAGTAATGACCTTGCCCAGTAATGACCTTGAACAGTAATGACCTTTCCCTATATTTCCTTTAATATTAAAACGTACATGAACTGTTTATGTGAATTTGACAAATGGCTGTGAACATCATCCTCTACAAAACCTTGAATGAGAATGATTATATGATATGAATGCATAATCTGAGATACAGAAATGACATAACATTTTTGAAATTTGTATTCAGAAAGAATTTTTTTTTTCTACATGTCAATTTTTTATTTATTTTTTATTTTTTTGCATCAGGTTTTCAAGATTTGAGAGATATTTTGCAATTTATTTAAAGTACCCCTCTGCTCTAAGATATATCAGGTGATAAGAGATATTTCGTGATGAGACCTTCTTGTTGCAGATTTAGGGGCCATTCATTTGATAATCCGGGGGGGGCTATGGTTTTTTGTCAGAACTAAGATATTTTTTATCTGGTGCTGGGTTAAGATATTTTTTTTATCTGGTGCTGGGCTAAGATATTTTTAAACTGTCTGTACCCAGGTCTTAGATATATGTTTTTAACTGTCTCAGAGCTAGGATATTTGTTTTTCACTCAGAGTGGCCTAGGATATATTTTTTTTAAACCATAGCCCCCCCCCCCCTGACTATCAAATGAATGGCCCCTTAGTGCTGCTTGACTGAGTTGTCATGTTCCTCGACATGACAACACACCCGGTCACCGACTTACAAGGACAACGGGTTAACCCTTTATGCACGGGCCCCAGCTCTTCTTATAAATTGTATCATGATCTCGGCACGGCCGGGGATCGAACCCACAACCTTTAGATCACCACAGAGGAACTGGTGCTATTAAGCTGGCGCTTTAACCAACTGCGCCACGGCCCGTGACCTGCTGATGTTATGCGAGTGGCATTTGATAGATATATATGTGAAGAACATACATACATTGTTAAGTCAAATGTGAACACGTCACAAAAGAAGAGACGTACTTTGAAAACATCAGATTAAAGTTCCTTGTATTAAATTAACCTTTTAGAATGTTCAAATAATGGCAAAAAAACTTGGAATGGTATCAAATGGGAGATCATTGTCGTCTATATGTGATTTAATAAGATATACCATCTTAAACACATAAAAGACTATTAACAGCTCATAAAATGATCAAAATGCACTTTACAGGCTTATGATATGTCAAAACCTTTGGATTCTCCTGCAAATTTCTGTGATGTTTACAAGAGTTTTTTCAAGCCAACGTTGGGTTAACGATGGAGATTTAAGCAAACATAGTGATTAAAATAGTTCTGATGGTTGTTACAGTGGAGATTAACATGAAGCAAACAAAGTGATTAAAATAGTTCTTATCATTACATTTTCTAGATGAAAATATCAACTTGTAATTGCTTGTTATTATGTATCCGAGCACCAAGTATAGCGTATGGTTTGCTATATAATCCAATGATATGAAATATTAAAATGTCAAAGGTATTTGTACTAGAGTAAATAAATCAAAAGTATAACATAACATGATTGTCAAATCTTTTGGTGACATCTTTAGGTATTGCATTTCAATACCTAATATAGCAAAATGTATATGAAAAAATAGCATAGTAAAATAATGAGACACTTACCAAACTATGGGTTTCTATGATGTCTATTGTCATGCTCATGTGATTGCAGATATATCAGCAAATCATCAATACCTTGTGCCAAGCTTTGTCATGGGTCATTGCTTTGTAATGCCTCACAAACTACCAGACGTATATATATTCACTAAGGTTGCAAATGTAGTTGGCAGAATCCATAATATTAGTTTCTGCTAAAAGATGTTACTCTATCACAGAGTTCAGTACAGGTCAATGGAATTACCTTAATCCTTTGACAAAAGGTCTGGCACCTCAAGAGTAGGTTAACCGCTTTCATACGTCTTGATCAATCTGGAT
This sequence comes from Amphiduros pacificus, assembly GCA_949316495.1. Classification (NCBI taxonomy): domain Eukaryota; kingdom Metazoa; phylum Annelida; class Polychaeta; order Phyllodocida; family Hesionidae; genus Amphiduros; species Amphiduros pacificus. Next base: position 6,607,386 of record OX439004.1, read on the forward strand.
TGTAATATCTGGAATTCATGGTATATGTAAGTTTACCCTGCATGATCGGTCACTCGATACCCATCGGTAAAGATTGTATACAGGTCATTTAGTTTGCTATTCTGAAGTATAGATTATCTGTTCATGTATTATGAACGATTTAAGGTTTCATTATTTCATACAACAAACTTGGCATTCCCTTCCCTAATGCCATTAAGGAAATGAGAACACTTTTTTGAAACCGATTGCATTTTATACTAAATTAAATTTAAGGACACAGTATAATGATAGGAATAAAAAAGGTAACACATCATGTTTGGGTTTTAGAGTGGTGTTCTCATTAACTGCTGTCCCTAACCCAACTTACACCGGCCCTAACTATTATTTAGCTTATTGAATTCTAGCGATGAATAAATGATACAATCAATAAATGCAGACTTTTGTGGCTCAGTAAATATGACCATAAAATGATAATAATGATCTGGATAGTCCTACATATGAAAATGAGGTGGCATTTTAAACTTACACGTGGATATGTTTTATGCAATGAATATTCTCTATAATATTTATCATGTATTAATTAGCTATTAGCTATTATGCAACACTACACTCTCATTCCAACATGTTTAGAATCTAAACAAAATCCAAACATTTGTATGTACCAGATTTCTAAATAGGTTTGGTGTTAAGATTGAGGTGTTTAGAATATAAAACTAAACAAATGTTTAGACTAATATGATAATTTTCATTTTATTTAGAATTTATACAGACATGATATATGTAAGTATCTGATTTCTATACATTTCTGTTCAATTTCTGTTTAATATCTAAACAAGAATATGCTTAACAGGCATGTTTACAATCAATCCATATATAAATAAAGAGATTTAATGCTGTACAGATGTGTTTATATTGATTAGACACAATCTAGACATATCTAAAAATGATAAATCTCCTTGACAATATTTCATTGGATCTTGGACTTCTTGTTGTCCTTTTTCGAGGCTGTGGCAGTCAAAACAATGAGACCTTCTTGTCACCGGATTGTGTACTTCTTTTTGATGGTCTTGTTTCTAATTGATGGTCGAGCCATGGTGGTCAAAGCATTCATTCCTTCAATCTGCAAAAATGTTCAAATAGTTGACTTTTCCATATCAGACATTTTTATATTTTCTAATTCTTTGTCTTGTTTACACGCATTGGAAGTAAAGGATTGGAATTTTTTTAATTTATAATATCATTGAACAGCATCATCAACTCTGTACTGGTGAAAATAAAGAAATTTGTTGTTATTAAATTCCCAGTCATATTGGAATCCTTGGAAATGAGGCTGCTGACCAAGCTGCCAAGGCAGCATTGGATAAGCACCCAATAAATATGCTTATTCCTTACACCGAGCTTAAGAAACATATTACTATTTTTGCGCATTCCAAGTGATAATTATGCTAAAACAAAGCTGTTTTTAGTAAGTTGCAAGCCTGTTCTTGGTAAAAGTAAAGGTGTTAGTAGAAAGAACCGAGTAGAAGGGTTAGTTTTAAGTCGTATACGAATTGGAAATCGTCGTTTGACACAAAGCTATCTTTTTAAAGATGAAGATCAGGCTTTGACTATTAAACGTATTTTGATTGAGTGTATCAATTTTGATAATATACATATTATCAAAATTATATTTTAATGTGCAAGATGAACTTATGTTATTTGTTAGTATCGTTTTAAAATCAAAGAGGACTTTATAATCAGTTTTAAGGGCAGAGCCTTTGTTTATTTAAGTCATTGGCTTATTTATCAAGAACTGCAAAACATCGCACTGAACAAGAGTCTTAGAAAGATTTTACATGTTCATTATATTTGTTTGATGCAATATATTATATTGTCAAATTATTGATGTCCACATATTGTATTAACATTAACATTTTGTGTCTAGTCAATATTATGTTTCTGTTTTCATTGCTTTTGGCACTGAATGACCTCATTGTGTCGATGTGCCACAAACCAATTATTTATTCATTATATCATGGAAGCTAAATCCTATTCCCTCTCTTGTGAAAAGAGAAACTTCAAAATAAAAACATTAACCAATTACAAGTAGATCACCATATTGTTAAAGATCAGAGTTGTATTATGAAATAGGTAAAATTTATAGAGACCTTAATTCATGACCCAAAGATTATCCTGATGCTGAAGCGTTGTCAACTGAAAGTAAATTTACCACCGGCCTAACCAATAAGATTTGATGAAGATCAAGAACAAGAATATGAAGAACAGCTTAATCTATCTGACTGCATGAAGGCCCTTAAGAATATGAAAAGGCTAAAACTCAAGGCTCTGATGGACTGTCAACTGATTTCTACAAATTTATCTGGGTGGACATTAAGCACATATTCATGGGGACTGCTGATTACATCTTCACAAATTGCTCTTTGATTAATCAACAAAGGCAAGATCTTATTACTTAAATCCCCAAAATGAATAATAACAAGCTTAACTTATCAAATTAGAGGCCTATTACACCCCTGAGTACTGATTTAAAGATAATTGCAAAATCTTTGGCCTACAAGATGTGTAGTTCGACCGATTATCCTATATAAAGACCAAGCAGCATACATTAAGGTGAAATGTCACACTTGTGAGTGACATTATTCCTTTTTTATCTTAAGTAAAATCTTCTGCATGTCAGTAACCATTGACTTTGAGAAGGCTATTGGTATTGCACTGATACCAGACAGTGTTTGTTCATAGCACTTGATTTAGAAGGTTCTTCCTCAATAAATATGCCTTCAGTCTCGTCTTGATGGAACAGCACATTAACAGCACAGCAACAGAAGACCTATTCCTAATATCATAGCCCTGGGGCAATAGCAGAAAATGTCCTATCCCCCATTGTTTTCAGATAAGTTCTGGCGACAACAAGGAACACATTGTCATTAGATCCCTCCCACTTTGTCTAATGTGGAGTTGGTCACATAAGTAAGACGGCTCCTTTCCATTTATGTCCTTCCAGGTTGTAAGGGGTATCTCATATAGCACACAGTGGCATGCTGGGTAACAGGAATAAGTCACAGAGTAATTTATGCTAACACCTAAGATATAATCCCATCAATGAAAATGAATCGTGTTTGCTTTTGCTTTGCAAAAATGTTTGTATGTAAAATAAAACTATTTCTATACATCAATTATCGCCTGTCAGAATCATGACCACCTTGGAAGGTTTGTGAATCACCACAAATCTTCTCCATAAATAAAGGGAAAGGGTGATAATAGAAAAAAAAAATGAAGATTGTTTGTAAACTTTTATCAGATGATTTATAAGATCAGATCCCGAAGTTGGACCGCCTCCCCTTCCAACCTTTTGACCCCATCTTTTCCCACCTTTAAACCCCCTCCTACTCCCACCTTTTCCACTTTTAACCCCTCCTCTTCCAGCCTATTAACCCCTTTTCTTCCCTTCTTTGAATCCCCTCCTCTTCCACCTTTTGATCCTATCCTTTCCCACCTTTTGACCTCCTCTTCCCACCTTTGATCCCCTCCTACTCCCTTCTTTGGAGTAAACAACACAGTAAAAAGCCAATTAAAAGATCTTGCAACAAACAACTCATAATATATTTGAAAATATATTTAAAAACATATTTATTTGTTGAACATTTATTTACGGTTCAAATCTTTTTTTTTTTACATTATGTGTGTTGCTTATGACCATTGTACAAAGTGATGTCTCGATGACACTCATATATTTTATCCACATTAAGATTTATTTCAGCCAGTTTATATTTGGGAATATATACTTTGTTTAAATATGTTTCATTGCCAAATTATTCCACACACAATGGATGGGCAATGATTTTAAACCTTATAAGGGAACTTTTGAAACTCCCCGCTTATTGTCTTTATGCCAGTAAATAATATTCGTGATCAAATTTAAGTGAAATGTCACCATATTCTTGTTATAATCTATACTATATTTGTTCTAGTGAAATGAGAAACATTTCACATATCAGCCATTGATCTATTCAAAAACAAGAAAAAGTGGTGATCCACATGTAACACGGATGAGAAAAAAATGAACAAACTAACCAAAACTGTCAACAAACAGAACAAAAATTAAAATAAACAAAACAAAAATTACAACAAACAAAACAAAAATTAAAATAAACAAAAAATAAACACAAAACGAAATATTATCTTGATCCATCTTTTAAAGTCATTAATTTGGTATGTGAACGATTTTTTGTAACATGGATGGTTCCTTTTTTGACAAGCATTGCCGACAGGCAATGCTTGTCAAAAAAAGGAACTATCTGTGTTATTCTGTGATCGGTACGATCATGGGAAATGCGTATTCATTTCCTGTAGTTTGTGATTTGTTTTTTTCTGTGGTCATTATTGTTAAAGCAACTGACGCCACTGTGGAGTGTTCGTCATCTGCTTGCGAAAGATTCCAATTCGCGCATGCGTCCGGCGAATGAATACAAATCTAAAAGAAGTGAACAAAAGAAAAGAAGTGCGTCATGTAAACAAAGCAGAACGTTCAAAACGATGTCATCGTGTTCGCCCATCGTTTCATTAAATTATCTCTTTAAAATTCTTCCTAATCGCTAGAGCAAGGAATTATCAGTAAGTTTAGTTCAAATTTGGTCTTTGCCGATGGGTGATTGGAGAACACTAAAGTTTATCGCCTCGGCAAAGCCAATAAGCATCCCGCCGAAATGACAACATCGTCATCGCCCCGGGCCATCGCTGCACAAAATTATCCCTTTAGATTGCTTGGAAATGCTTCCCAATCGCTAGGACAAGGAATTTTCAGTAAGTTTAGTTCAAATTTGGTGTAAATCGGAAAATTATAGAACAGAAATAACATGCAAAAGTCTGATCGATGAATTGCGGTAGCGCCTGAGCGATAATAGAGCAACTTACGTAATCGGGCCTGAAAAGGCACATCTTTGCAAACAGTTGTGCTAAAAAAATAGTTCATATACCAAATTAAATGTTTTTAAAAGATGAATAAAAATAATTTCAACTACCCCACCAATTTGCAATGATCATTTATGTTTAAATGATTTTGTTGTTGTTTATTTAAATTTTTGTTGTTGTTTATTTAAATTTTTGTTTTGTTTGTTGTAATTTTTGTTTTGTTTATTGCAATTTTTGTTTTGTTTGTTAATTTTTTTCCCATCCGTGTTACATGTGGAGCACCACTTTTTCTTGTTTAGCACAACTGTATGCAAAGATGTGACTTTTCAGGCTCGATTACGTAAGTTACCCTAATATCGCTCAGGCGCTGACTGCAAATCATCGATCAGACTTTTGCATGTCATCTGACTTCTAATTGTCCGATTTACACCAAATTTGAACTAAACTTACTGATAATTCCTTGTTCTTGCGAATGGGAAGCATTTCCAAGCAATTTAAAGGGATAATTTTATGCAACGATGGACGAAGACGATGACATCGTTTTGAACGTTCTGCTTTTACATCACGCACTTCTTTTCTTTTGTTTACTTCTTATATTGAAGTATTCATAGGCCTGGGCGCCTGCGCAAATTGGAATCTTGCATGCACACGGACGAACAATCCACAGTGGCGTAAGTTGCTTGAACAATAATGACCACAGAAAAAAACGAATTACAACCCACAGGATATGACTACGCATTTCCCATGATCGTACCGATCACGGAATAACACAGATAGTTCCTATTTTTGACAAAGATTGCCTATCGGCAATCATTGTCAAAAAAGGAACCATCCGTATTAAAAAAAACTGGTTTAATACAAATAATTGTTTATCAGTCAGCATTTTAAATGTCAGTTTCCACAGCTGAACCACCATGCCTGTGGCTGTATGCGACGATAGGCCCAGCACGATCTCTCAAGTCCGTGGCTGACCTAGATATTCTTATTCGTGTGCCCATGGCCAGCTCTGTGCCTGACCTGTGCTCAGGTCGTGTGAGTCCGATGGTTAAGTCTGTAGATGATGTGGATAGCGCATGAGCAAAGGAAGGACTGCTCCCATTGGTCAGATCAGCTGCTGACCTTGAAATGACCCGGGTGCCCATGCGCGGTCGGCGCTGTTGCTCTCTGTGTTCGTCATCCTCTTCCTCTGATTGGGTAATAGAGTCATCACGTGACCGTCTTGCAGACCCGACATCGCCAGAATCAACAGAGGTAATTATTCTTATTGTTTGCACAGGATTGGACACGCCCTCCTTATCATCAGAGTCCGAGGAGGCCGAGTTATTTCTAGCAGATCTTCTTGGCTCATAACCAATGTTTCTTTCTTCATTTCTCCTATTTCTACTAGAAACTGTGGAAATATTTCCCACAGAACCCTGCTCCAAGTCTTCTCCAGGTTCCATTGATCTTATGGATGAATCATTATCATTGGTAACTTCCGCTTCCGCCAGAGGATGTGGTGGGGGCCCATGTGGGTCTATCTCAGAATAAACAGGGAGGTTCTGAAGGGATGGGGTGGGCATCCTGGGGTTAGATATGATAGCTATATCATAGGACGGGGGCGGCTCCCAGGACAGAGATATTGTAAGTCTTGGTACACCATTTACACTTGGTTGTGATCCACAACTGCTATTCTCCACAGCACTGTTGGAAATATAAAACAAACCAAAAGATTAGGTATCATTCAATATTACAAACGTGGAAATATAAAACAAATCAGTAGAATAGATATTCAAAATTATAAATATGGAAATATAAAACAAAGCAGAAGATTAGATTTTCAAAATTACAAATTTAGAAATATGAAACAAACCTGTAGATTAGATATTCAATATTACAAACGTGGAAATATAAAACAAACCAAAAGATAAGGTGCCTTTCAATATTACAAACGTGGAAATATAAAACAAATCAGTAGAATAGATATTCAAAATTATAAATATGGAAATAGAAAACAAAGCAGAGGATTAGATATTCAAAATTACAAATTTAGAAATATGAAACAAACCTGTAGATTAGATATTCAAAATTATAAATTTGGAAATATAAACAAACCAGTAGATTAGATATTCAAAATTATAAATATGGAAATATAAAACAAAGCAGAAGATTAGATATTCAAAATTATAAATTTGGAAATATAAAACAAACCAGAACATTTGATATCATTCAAAAATATAAATGTGGAAATATAAAAAAGTAAAAACAAACTGTTTTGCAGATATCGGTGCTATTTCCTACCTATAGGGTGGTGGAGGGTCCCCCACTCCTACCATGTCCATGGACTCGTCCCCGTCAAAAGCCTCATCGTAAGGGAGGCGGTTAAGTCTGCGCATCTGGTCGCGGAGGCGGCGGCGCTTGCTGCTGAAGTAGAGGATGCCGACGATTGCCACGATGATGAGGATGATGAGGATGGCAGAGATACTGGCAATGGCGGCTGTACTCAATAACTGACCTGATGGGCAACAAAATAAACGATGCAGAAGACCATTATGCGTCGTGGTAGGAGATTAAAAGTACAATATGTGTAAAGTGATGTGGGTAGAAGCATTGGGAAGTATGATATGTCTTGAAGCTTAGCAAATTGAACTAATCACAGCCCTTACCTTTTACTATAAAAGGGTTAGGGAGTGGTGATAGGGAGGGAGGGGGTGATAATAGGGTGGGAGGGGTGATGATAGGATGGGAGGGGTGATAATAGGGAGAGGGGGCGATAATAGGGTGGGAGGGGTGATAATAGGGTGGGAGGGGTTATAAGGGGACATGATACCTGGACAGTTGGACTCATCGCTCCCATCATGGCAGTCCATTCTGCCATCACACACCCAAGCCGAGGAGATGCACTGAATACCGTCAGAACACCGGAACTCATCAGGTCGACATGTCCCTTTCAAAGTGGTGGTCTCTGGTCCAGATGTTGGACCTAAATCATATAAATAATTTTTTCATCATCAAGGACGATAATGGCTCCACACGATTGGGTCTAGTGAGTCAGACCGATTTATGCAGTTTCTCCATCAGTGGCACAAATCTGCGGATGCCGACTTCCGCCCTTTGAAATACCTCGGCGAGGACCCGGCGATCTGCACCTGTCGCTGACGGCGAGTACCAATCGTGTGCAGCCAATGGTATTTATAAATCTATATTTCTAAATGGGAATGGCATGTTTCCCTTTAACAATGAAGCAAACTATTTTGAAACTCAGAAATCACAAGATGCGATGGTTAATATGTATCATGATATATCATTAATTTAAGCATCTTTTATGTTTGTGCACAAGTTTAGGTAAATGCGTTCATTCGTCTCTTGACGAGACATTATTATCAAATCATATACTCCAATCAATTGCATTGTACACACAGAGATGAGACTTCAATCTAAAGTTGAATAATAATAAACATAGATATACTTGGTGGATCACAGGCGCCAATGCTGATCCTGATGTCATCCAATGCGATATGAGAATACAGACCTTTAGAAAAGCCTTCAAATACAATCTGTAAATTCAGAAAAAAGGAATAGAACCATAGTAGATAGTCCATATTCAGCGTCTGTATTTCATACTTAAAGCATTCATGAAACCAGAGGTCACTGGCAATTTTACAAAGGTTTGGGGTGTGCTTAAATGATAAGTGGCCACAAAACTGAAATCAACCAAAATGCACTGAAAATGGTTACTGCGTTTTGCTGAAAGTGGCAAGTACTGCATGTACTCTATTGACCACCAGGTGGCTACATGTATACAATCATATGACCTCTATTGTGGTCTGTCAGGGTGTTAGGCCTATACCATTGGACAAGCAATAATGGAAAAACGTCACTCTATTGTCCCAATCTGTAGGTGCCACACTGCTAACAAGACTAGTAGGTGTTTGTACAAGAATACTGGTCAGTTAAACAAAGTTTGTTGACAAAGTGTCCAATGAATGATTTGGATTTTAGCAGAAGACTCATCCACTTCCAAATGGCACAGACGTTTATGTAGGGGAAACATGATGGGTGATAACTTGTGATCACAAAGTTTGGGGTATAAACATTTATATTATGCAAGGACAAAGTGCTTGAAAACCTCATTTCATGAATCCTTTAATATTTCTATGCTAGGCTATAAATATATCATCCCTTTAAGCTTCTCTTTAAGTTTATTTGTCTTGTGTCAGGTTTTGCCAATTACAAGCTGTGTAATGAATATATGTTGATAATCACCTGGAAAGGTCCAACGGGGCTAACAGCCAGAGTGCCTTTCTTCCAGATATCACCTTGGTTACCATAGATTTCCCACGCCAGAACTGTCTCATTCCGAAAACGGACACTGGCGTACAATGCCCCAACGTCCAGGCCATACATGTGGTACATAAACCTGCAATCACATGTATCTAGTTATGATGTGAAAACTCAGAGGGGCCCAAAACAAAGATAAGATAGAGACCAGCTATGGCCAAATAAAAATATAAATCTCTCCTACTGTATGCAGTGTCTCTTGTTGGGGATGGAGTTGGAGACAGGTCTACTGATGAATTGGCCGAAGGCATGCAGTGGCGAAGAGGAGGAATCCAAATAAACATAGGAACCATCTACAATATCCAAATATCAATAAAACAGTGAAAATGGAAGTTAATATGAAATTATAGGATTATTATTTATCATGATCTAGTCCAGGTTGGCAATATTGCATACTTCCAACAATACTGTCTATAATTACTTCGAAATCCTTGCTATCAACAGTAAAATTATAGATAGGAATCGGTTTTTTTCTCCTTTGCATTTAGTAAATATTCTATCGTATAACTATGAGGATTTAGATGATGTGTATGATGTTCATACCTCCGGATGCGCCGGTAGAGGGCCCAGTGTCTGGGAGGAGGGTTCCTCCTGAATTCCTCACCCAGGCAAGAGGTGCATCAGGGTCATTGTACCAACCACAGCTGTCCAGTTCAAAAGTGCAAGATATATCCTCTGGAACAACACACACCTCTCTTGCATGATTGTCTCAAAATATACTCTATAGATTCATAATGTTACCCAAACATACTTATGCGCAAAAGAAACTCTTCCCCCATGTCTGTTTTATATAAAAAGAATTTGATTAATTGAACTCTAGGAGAGTACCTACCTCCATAGCATTCCATGTCGGTGATACTAATGTCGTCAATGGCTTTATTACTTTCTCTATCTTCGCCTTTCATTCCTTCAAACCATACCTGTAAATAACAATGACTTCCTGTAAATAATAATAACTACCTGTAAATAATAATGACTACCTGTAAATAACAATGACTTCTTGTATATAACAATGACTACTTGTATATAACAATAACTACATGTATATAATAATTATTACCTATATATGACAATGACTACCTGTATATATCAATAATTACCTGTATATAATAATTATTACCTGTATATAAGAATAACTACCTGTATACCTAACAATAACTATCTGTATACCTAACAATGACTATCTGTGTATAACAATAACTATCGGTATTTAACAATAACTGTATATAACAATGACCTCCTGTATATAACAATGACTAGCTGTTTTAACAATTATTACCTGTTTTTAATAATGACTTCCTGTATAAGATAATGACTTCCTGTATATAATATTAACTTCCTGTATGTAACAATTACATCCTGTATATAATAATAACTACCTCTATATAACAATAACTACCTGTATATGACAATGACTTCCTGTATGTAACAATTATAACAATAACTACCTGTATATCTAACAATAACTCCTGCTATATAACAATAACTACCTGTAAATGACAATAACTACCTATATTTTTATAATTACCAGGCATTCATTAGAGCAAAAGAAAATGATATAGATTCGGCCAGAATCCTTTATTCATTCCACAAATGTCGCTTTTCTTGATTTTATTTCATACGTAATGTGAAATGGTGTTTTCAGGACCTTCCAGCAACATTGGCCATAACAGGTCAGTCCTCGAGCCCTTTATCCAGTGTGAAAGTAACACAGGTGGCAGTGGGAGTCGAACCCACCACCTCCTCTATCTTCATGACCAAGAAAGGAACAAGTCCATTGCTCTACCAGCTGTGCTAGTGGGGCCGGTTTTTATGTTGGAAATTGCTTCATAAATGATCATTTAAATTCTTTCCCAGAGCAGACTTGAGCAGATGATAATTTTGACCAATCAAAATGCATGTTACATACAGAACTTGACTCTGACTTGTATTCTCCATTTCTATTGGATAATATATATAATAATATTCAAAATGGTTGCTTAACAACTCAGTGATAGTTATTAGATTATTGATAAAATCTTAACAAAATGGACAGAGATCTGAACCATCTGGAAAATAGATAGAATTGGTCCTCTAAAAATACATCTTCCATATTAAATGCTAAGAAATCTGACCAGTAGTTTAAGAGAAGATCAATGTTGACGGAAAATATGACATGAAATTTTCCCCTTGTTTTCTCCCATCCCATCATAGTGTTAACATAGCTAAAATGCAAAGATCAGTCCAGCTCTGAGTCCATTGGCCTATGTTTAAGGTTATATGATATATACATGCCTCATATATGACAGGATGATAAGCAGGAATCTGCAGGAGCGCCTTGTTCCACTGGGGACCTTGATCCCCTTCTCTCTGCCATAGAACTCTCATCCCATCCTCAGAGTCCTGGTACATCTGCAATACAAGCACTCATCAAGAACGATATTCATATAGCGCCCATTCCGACATTGTCAGCTCATAGCGCTCAAAAGTAATTGGTCAGGATTCGAACCGGTAATCCCCGGATCTCAAGTGGAACACTCCACCAATTAAGCGATGTCCCCTGACATTTTCACGACTCGCGTTTTGCGTGAATCTGTACACCTCCCTCCTTCATACTAATCAACAGACCATTGAGATGATCCCGGAAAACATTAATTGCAATTTCCATCTTTCAACTGGTTTGCTTCTCACATTTGTTAATGCAGGTTAAATCCTATTGCAAGGTACAAGTATTCCAGAGATGCGTATCAGGGTGGTACACATCTCTGGGTGAGGTTATTTTAGTCACACAAATTAAATTTAGACTTAGACTTATATTTAAAAAATCTCTCTGCATGATATGTATCTGAGAGTAATATGATGCAACAAAGAAACTATTACCTTAAATTTCACTGTCAGACTGCCAACATATCCTGACATGTAATACCAGAAAGCCAGACATCTGGTGCGGGGAGAGGAGAGAATCCGAACTATGTAAGTCATCTTAGCACTGAAGTCCACAGTGTCACTGAAGACGTAGCTGGTGTATACAAACATGCCTGGGCCTGAAGGGGATGTCAAAATACAAATGTATATATAAATATCAGAGATATTCAAAATATAAGGGAATATTCAAATATAAGGAGATATTCAAAATATAAGGGGATATCAAGATATAAGGGGATATTCAAAATATAAGGGGATATCAAAATATAAGGGAATATTCAAATATAAGGGGATATCAAAATATAAAGGGATATCAAAATATAAGGGAATATTCAAATATAAGGGGATATCAAAATATAAAGGGATATAAAAATATAAGGGAATATTCAAATATGAGGGGATATCAAAATATAAGGGGATATCAAAGATATGAGGGGCTATCAAGATATAAGGGAATATTCAAATATAAGGCGATATCAAAAATTCGCTGCTCATAATGAGGGAACATATCCAATCTTCTTCTTACCATAGAGGGATCCATAGGTGTGGTCATAGCGAGGACCTCCCACGGAGTCAGTATTGCGGAAAAAGTTACTCTCCAGATTAAAGTGGCACTGACCATTCATCGTGTGGTCAAAAGTACAGGCCTCTATGTTGATATCGTCTGCAAAGATAAAGCTAATGTCAGTTTGGGTCCCCTCTCATAAATTCAACATATTAGATACCTCTAAAGATATATTTGTATCAAGTGTGATACCACCTGATTTATAACTAGTTTTTGTAAATTCTAGCTGGAAATAATTTAATCTTAAATTCCCTTTTTAAAACATTGATATGAGCCCAGACATCTTATATCTTTATACCATTTCTTTTATATAATCAGTGTGATGGTTTAATAAGTTGATAGTATTAATAATGTGGGAGTAATATAATATATGACCTAATCATGATCATGATAATATGGAAAATATGAGAAAGAGGTTATATCATACCATCGCATCTGGCATTGCCGTAGTCCTCGTCACTTCCGTCCCCGCAGTCATCCTTCCCATCACACACCTCATCGTCACTGACACACTTCCGGTTAAAGCACACTTCCTCTTGGTCTCCACATGGAGCTAAACATATCAAAATAAGACATTTGGTCCATAAGTTAAGATTGTGAATCAACAATGTTCTGGCAACTTCAATTGATAAATTTAACATTCATTTTACTGGGTTCATGGATATTTAAGGCCACTACCTCGAAGAGCGTGAGGTGCATTTGATATTTGATATTTGACGTTTTTTTTTCAAAATTAATTCCAAGTATATATCCCTATACACTTATAGGATATGGGTCAAACCAGGATATAAAGGATGTATACCCTGTCAAAAGTGGATATTACTCCTTTTCCGTAAAAATCCACTTTTTTGTATTTACAACTTTCAAAGGCATTTTAAGCACATTTTCCTCGGATCTGAGAGTTGAGTTATGTTCTCAACACTTATTAGTCAATCAAAATTCATTCAGATCATTTGAAAAGTCTTTGAAAGTTGCAAATGCAAAAATAAAAAGGGTTTATTATAGAAAAGGGATATGTTCACTTTTGACAGAGTATGTGTCTTTTTATATCCTTGTTTAAACAATATCCAATAAGTGTATAGAGCAAAGATATTGCTAACAAGATGGGGACATGTTACATTACGCTGATACTCATCTCACTGTTTTCCTTCATTTTCATCCCTTCATTTTATCACTAGTGGAATCCTGCTTAAGATCGCGAGGGGGCGTAGTTTCCTACTATGAAGGTGTACGAGTAATGTTCCAGCATGCATGCCATTGATCTGTGTTTTCAGATCATGTGTTGGTACATGAAGCCTACACCCTGCTAGTTATAATCATCTGTTTGGTTCATTTTCATACAGTTTTATTTACTTCCATTGCATGCTTATACATTCTCATGTTATCATACTAGTCTTGTTAAATTTGTTTCTGTTAGTCATTCCAGTTGTTAAACATAGCATATACCCGAATCAAATATGGCCGCCACGCAAGTGCTGCCATCTGTTAGCTGGCTGTACATGGCCACAAAACCATTATTTATCAACCCTGCTACTCCATTTCCTTCATAGTTATTTAACATGATTGTTACATCTTGTATGTCACACATATTTCTACAATTGATCATTAAAATAGGGAAACGTAACTATAAGGCCTAAACAAAAACAATAAAGATTAGTCTTTAAATAATGATAATATTGAAGAGAGCAATTATAAAACAGACAGTGTCTGCACTTTGATACACGTATAATGCTTGATATCAACATAGAGCCGTACTCTTGTTACCCTGAAGCTTTTATTAAGGAATGACTATCGGTTTCAAAGATATGTTGGCTCTGGTACTTTTCAACATGACATTGATAAAAGAGATTGTTTGACATAATGCAATGTAATGTAATGACGGTTAGAAATATCAAATAGAATGATATCTTATTTTCTATTGAAATAATTTCCATTAAAACAAATTATAATTATAAGAAATATCGATATGAACAACCCCATACCTCACTTCACGTTTTGAACATATATCTATCCAATCTCTATCAAATATAAATTCCTTTATTATCAGTGTTTAACCTACCGTTTAAGTTTTCCAGTTGTTTGGGGAGTCTGAGCTCATCAGTGATGGTGAAGGAAGCAAAGAACCCGGTATCATTGCCAAGTCTATCTGTGTTAAACTCCAACTCGAATGTTTCCCCACTGGCTGGCCCTGTCACAAAACACAAGTAATGACATAAAAGGCACCAATAACATTAATGAAAACCTTTTTAATTTTAATATATCTCTGGTAATCAATAACATTAATTCAAACCTTTTAGATTTTACTATATCTCTGGTAATCAATAACATTAATTCAAACCTTTTCAATTTTACTATATCTCTGGTAATCAATAACATTAATTCAAACCTTTTTAATTTTACTATATCTCTGGTAATCAATAACATTAATTCAAACCTTTTCAATTTTACTATATCTCTGGTAATCAATAACATTAATTCAAACCTTTTTAATTTTACTATATCTCTGGTAATCAATAACATTAATTCAAACCTTTTTAATTTTACCATATCTCTGGTAATCAATAACATTAATTCAAACCTTTTTAATTTTACCATATCTCTGGTAATCAATGATGTTATATCTCACCATTCTATTTAATAAAGTATAACCCCGCGGAACGCAGAATCAACTTACAGCAGAAATTGGGATTAAAGATATTGTTGAATTCATCCGGTGCTGCAGGATTGCTGCCGTTGCCATGGTAACGTAATTCATCGTTTATTGTAAAATAGTCTCCATCTGTGCCATCTAATCGGAATCTGATAAAAATGATTATAAAAAATGCTTATATGAAATATACAGGTATGTTGATAGTATTTTACTCCTTTTTAAATACTTTGAGGGGCATGCTTATAAAGGAAAAGATAAAGCTACAAATTGACTGGATTGTATATGTAAAATACGTAATGTAATCAAACCCTACAAGTAGAATATGAGAGAGAATGCACCACTCCCTCAATATATATATATATATATATATATATATATATATATATATATATATATATATATATATAGGTAGGTCACAGAAGGTTTCAAAGGAGGTTGTTCTTCTCGCTGACTGGTCTCATGAGTATAATAAGATGTATAATTATATATATATAACACAGTAGATATGAGCATATATATATATATATATATATATATATATATATATATATATATATATATATATATATATATATATATATATATATATATATATATATATATATATATATATATATATATATAGTTGAACACACACTCACCTGTAGAATGTGAAGCAGATCTGACTGTCACTTGAAACTGGAAGACTGTCCAGGTATATGTTGTATGTACAGCGGCGGAAGTTCCAGTAGTTGAAAGGGAAGTTGGGGCTCAGAAGTAAACCTTTGCCGAACGCGCCATAGAAGTTCTCATTGCAGTTGGGACTGGCTGGTAGAAAATGAATTTTTTATGATGATTGGACTCTCAAAAATATTATAAAACAGATAATCCTTCAGAAATAGATAAAATGTTTTATCTCAATAACTTTGCATGAAAGATAATATATAACAAAATTCAAAAGCTGACAATATAAGAATGTATGGGATGAGTGCATAGGCGATCTTTGATTCCAGGTGGATCTGAGAACTGCTGAAAAAAGGAAATGTGCATGGTTCAGAGCGCCATCATCCAAAATGCACTACTCGAGAGTACAAATCGAATGCATCACAGAATGACATGTACACAGAAATCCACTATATATGCAATTTGTTATAATATAGTCTTTATTATTATTACATATGTGTATTATTGCTCTAAAGAGCAAAAATCCAGTTGTCCACAGTCTATGTGAATCATGCCCCCAGCTGCTGCTTTCCAGGAATGACTCGTTCTTTTGCATTATCACATAGACATGTTAGCAAACTACGGCCTTTGTGATATTTCTCAAGATAAGAAGTGCAATGGTTTTTTTCTTGATAAAATAGAAAAAATCCGCCATGACATGGATAAATCACCAAATACCTAAGCTAGACCATATAGTCAAATTGAGTTACACAATTGGTTCAAATGATGTTGTAAAAAAGAATGTGTATGCAATTTCCAACATTTGGCAAGTTTATTAAAAAATTGCACACAAATTCTTATTTTTTAAAGAAAATACTTTCTTTTTAAATCATTTGAACCTATCGTGTAACTCAACTCAAAATCAATTCAAAATCCATTTATTTGGCCATACCACAGTCCCAATGCATGTTTATATTCCACTTTCATGCCAGGCCATGCCGATCATCAGTTTCATGTATTGCATTAGGGAAAGGTATTGAACGTGTGGTGATTGCGTCCATAGACTCGTCATTTCCTGTTTATGTTTATCAGTTGTTGATTGGTCGAAAATCCAAGTTAATATTCAGCATATTGATTTCAAGCAATGGGAATCAAGGTAAATATTCATTTCAGGTTGAAAGGAAATGACGAGGCTATGGTTGAAGTTCAAGGGAGAACTGTGAGTTGCTTGGCTGTTTTGAGCTGAAATAACAATGTTTTGTGTCATGTAACTCACAACAAGGTAGGTGGAGTATAGTTTAGGGACTATTTGAGGAAACAAATGCAGGTTGAATGTTCAGTTTGGTCAAAAAGGCAGATAAATTGTGTTTAAATGTCAGAGGATCAGGGAAGTATCAAAAATGCGTTCAATACCTTTCCCTAATGCAATACATGAAACTGATGAGCGGCATGGCCTGGCATGAAAGTGGAATATAAACATGCATTGGGCCTGTGGCCATACATAAATACATTTATCTAGTATAATCATATATCAAAAACAATTCGGCCAGGGAGAACTGGGGAGAATTTAGAACTCCAATATCTCTAGATATTTTATTTATATGATAACCCCAAGTAAGGTGTTCATTAATACTAATACCTAAAAAATTAAAGCACTTCAACTTTTCTATTAGAATGTTATCTTGCTCCACTCATTCTGTAACAACCTACTTGCCCCACTCATTTTGTAATAACCTACTTGCCCCACTCATTTTGTAATAACCTACTTGCCCCATTCATTTTGTAATAACCTACTTGCCCCACTCATTCTGTAATAACCTACTTGCCCCACTCATTTTGTAACAACCTACTTGCCCCACTCATTCTGTAACAACCTACTTGCCCCACTCATTTTGTAATACCCTACTTGCCCCACCCATTCTGTAATAACCTACTTGCCCCATTCATTTTGTAACAACCTACTTGCTTGCCCCACTCATTCTGTAACAACCTACTTGCCCCACTAATTTTGTAATAACCTACTTGCCCCACTCATTTTGTAACAACTTACTTGCCTCACCTATTTTGTAATTACCTACTTGCCTCGCTCATTATGTAATAACCTACTTGCCTAACTCATTTTGTAATTTAAAAACCGTGATTTATTCCATATTAAGATGACATTGAAATGCTCTAAAATATGATTTATTTCCGAAATATTGAACAATTTATGTTAAATTGATAGACTAAGATGACATATTGATAGGTTATATGCTATTCAATATTGTCAGTATCATATGATACAGCCTGTGGCATCTACACAGAAAATAATACATAAAACCATGTCAAACCTGATAGAAACGAGCCTCATGGAAATCACATGGACAAATGGCACAAGGTTTTCTGGTGATTTTTGTGTGGTTTTCATACAGTCGATGAAGGAAGGGGTAGGTTGTTCAGGATCGTTTGGGTTTGGGATTTGATGTGTCTGACATACGTTTTGTCATGTAACGCATGACAAGATTGCTGACTTAAGATTGCTGACTGAATCAATATTTCAATAGAAATGTGGATTATGTCAATTCTGAATGTTATTTAATGACAATTCATCGATCCTGAACAGATACCAGCAAACATTACCCAGTCTTTAATATGGTCCAGCAGATTCCAAAACAATGATATTCGAGAAGTGCAGGTTGTTCAACATTTTAACATGTCTGAGCCATGATCATGATGTTCCAGCCCGTATCTCCATTCATGCACCTGGCATTAATTATCACTGTGTTGTACTTGGCTTGTTTGTGTGAACAACATTTTCTGTATTATTTAGGCTTCATCCTCACACTGGGCCTGTGTCTGGGACGCAATGCCTGATCTTATCAAAATAGTGACATAATAGTACGAAATCTAAAATAAAATAAATGCTTATAATATTATCTTATGATAGTAAGAGTTTGTAAAAGTAATGATATGTCAAAGTCTGCACAATGTGCTCCTATGAAAGATGTTATTCATATTTCAGTCTGTGAGTGTTTAGTTGATCCTATTCTCACAACGTTGGGCCAAAAGATGGCCGTTTTCTTTGCCGGGGGATAATTCTCCTTTTAACTGCATCGAATTCTTGGTCACAATCATGCATAAATATACATATAGAAATAGCATATAAGTATATAATGATATATAATTTGTGAAATTGTTCCATTATGATCCATACTGATGAGATTGTGGAGAGAATGATACATTGAGTGACAATGAAATCCCCTCACAACTTGGAATCACCGGCTGGATAAGGTATCAAGGACTACATAATAGCTCACAATATACACTACACAATGAACATAACTTTACCCACTATGCTGAGTATTATCCTGAGAATAAAAAAAGACGTGATGGTGTCATCTTTGAGGTAGACATGTAAAATATTCTGATATAAATATATGTGTACCTAGTATGAAAAACAAAATTTAGCAAAAACATAAAGGTCTTTTTAGCATAATAATTATGCCTTATAAATCCCCCACTTGACCAGGGCTGGAAAAGAAAAAAATGTGAACGTTTTATACATATAAAATGACTCGCTGGCTGATTTGGAGCAAAAATAGCTTCGGTCAATGTCTCTACAATATATATATGATAGGGAGAGTGTATGTAGTGTTATGAACTATAGGCAAGAGCGATCATGTTGGGTTTTTTTCTGTGAGCTGTAGCCTTACCTTGTCCGTCAACTAGTTCCACGTAATCTCCACTGACCCAACAGAATACAATGGGAATAATCCACAACCGATTCATATTAATTCATATTTCTCCTAAGTCCAGTTAAATATTGTTGTGATGACCTGATTATCAAATGATATAATCAAAGGGAATTCCCTTGTGCGGTATGTGTCTAAATAAGGTCAGCTAATACGTTGCAAAGGTCAAGTTCTGATAACAGCTGATAGTGAGTGATAAGATTTTAGGCCAATATTAGACATGTCACACATTTTATGTCATCAAGAATTAAATTAATTTGCTTAAAAACTGTTTTGTGACAACAGCATTTCTTGTTAGGCCCTTAGGAGAGTTTAAGCCATATCTTGTCCAAATTGAAGCCACCGTGTTTTTGCTTCCACAATCACAAATACTTTTAACCGTAACACAATACGCGAGAATGCTTTTGCTTTAATGCCCCATTCAACTATTTACTCCTCCCTGCTGGACCCATATCAAAGATTGTTTTCACAATATTTGGTATTTTCTCAAAGGGGAATAAAACGTCATAGGCTACACATTTGAATAGGACAATCAGGGAGCTCTTGTATAAACAGGTTCCGCTCAGTCGCTTATATTGGTTTGACTCGGTTTGTGCAGTGGTCACTTATTATTGAGATTTGCTCTGATGTGTTCGGTTTTCACCTAAATATAGAACAGCGAAACCCCAACCTATCAATCAAACATACTAAAATTATGACGTATTTCCTGGATGTTGTGTTCGGATGTGTGGTGGGAATTCTGGCCTCACAGCTGGGCATCTTTTACTGTCCCATATTGGACTGTCATGAGCTTGTTTATTTCTCAGTTTCATGACCACACATCATTCAAACATACCTCAAATAGCATATGGCCACAATGTCATGAATACTTTAACTGTAGGTCTCTCTGCTCTGTGGGCTTTGGGTTTTCTCGTGGGAATCTAATGATTTTAATTATACATCTGATGTCATTTACAAAGATACATGTGTCATCATCATTTTGGGTTTTTGAGATGAAATCACCTTTTGGTTTTGGTGGTACAATGCATTACAATGCAATTATCACCTTTTTGTGTTATTGGGTCAGAACTAATGTTTATCTATATGGCTTTCCATACATGTACATTATTGTGATCGCTGCTTCAATGTAGGCCAGAGAATAGCCCATACCCAAAGAAGGTAGAACACAATCCTTCATAACCACAATACAGCATGCAGCAATACAAAACTAAATTCAGACATAATGGAGGATACAAAAAGGGAAGACACATGGGTGATCAGTGTCTCCACCTGGTGGTCGGCAATTTGATGGTGCCATCTTCAGACTCAGTAATAATGGACTGCTACTTCCCATGCTAGTGCTGCTTGACAATTACTTGACAATGTAGTTGATTGATACTGGCAGGGTGCTGAATGAGGCATACAGAGATCTTTGCTATGCTTGTGCTCTTCTCTCTGGTCACAGTATGTTCATTATAACCAACCACACAAGTAGAACCTTAGTCAATGCAACCACTCTCATACATGAGGGCTAATCACATCCATGTTTCAAAGATAAACTACAATGTGCTGTGAATGGGTATTTTTTCTAGTGTGAGTATGCAAGTTTTGGACATAAACTGATGGTGTTTTTTTCCATCAGGTGGGGCATCTTTAAAGTTATTAAGCACTGATCATATAATTTGTAATGTTAAAACGTTTGTTTGTTTGTGGTTTTAAATCACATTTAATATTATTTCAGTCATTTCATGATAAGACCTACTTGTAGCAGATATAGTGCTGCCTCACTGAATTGTCATATCGCAGGTCCTTGACATGACAACCCACCCAGTCAAAGATTTACAAGGACAACAGGTTCACCCTTTAGGCACAGGCCTCAGCTCATGTATGAAATTGTATCATGAATTCAATCTCGGCATGGCCAGGGATCGAACCCATGACTTTTGGATTACCACAGAGGAACTGGTGCTGTTATGCTGGCACTCTAACCAACTTCGCCACGGCCCGTGGCCCTTGTTAAAAGGTTATGTACATATAAACATCATGACATATTTAATCTTATTACAAGGACAAAAAGAAAAATAACTCAGATGGGTTGACTCAAGACTCAAATTTCATTTATTATACATTCTCAATCACATAAGCTATATAAGGAGTATCAGATATATATATAAACACTTCAAGTTTATTCTCATCTGGAAGGGTTATGCGATAAAATACTTAAAATACCACAAGCTACAAAACATTATCTTGCTAAGTAGTTCTGGAACAGACAAAGCAATCATAAATTTCACATATTTCTTTGTACTTGAGAAGATAATAGTTTTTTTAAATATTTAGACAGTATCTTATAGATTTATGTGCATATGCATGTTTTATTAATGGACACCTCATCTCATGATCAGCTCGTGTGTAGTCATAATGCATTTCATTTATATGGAATAAAGGCAGATTTTGTAAATAGATAGGTAATAGATTATTTCATAATTTGTAAAAGAACTTAAGTTGCTGTAATTTTAGAATATCATCAATTCGATCTTTTTCTGCAATTTTAATATCCGGTCACAACTGTGATCCCATAGAAGTACACCAAAATTTAAATGGTACAAGACCATATAATTATCTACATCTATAAGTTTATAATTATCTACATAAGTTTATAATTATCTACATCTATAAGTTATAATTAATATTTGGGTCCAGGTTGACATCAGAGTTTAGTTTATGTTTAATCAACAAGTTTTTCAGTTCCATATAAAAGTTGTTTACAGAGACTGGGTCATTTGTAATAATAGTGATATATTTCATAGGTGGTTCTTCAATATATATATATACTCTTCAAGATCATGAAATATGGTTGGTGATCAGAGAATCTTTTCAGTAATACACCAGAGGTGGTATCCATTGCTTGCAAAAGGGATTATCAATGAAAGGGTTCCATGCTTAATAGAAAATCCAATTGGGAGTGTAATTTTAGGAAGGAAACTCAAAGTATTCGGCTCTAATATGTTTTTCATTTAACTTTAAAATGTCAATTTTAAAATCTACCAGAAAGGTTTCATGAGCAAAATAAGATATAATTGATTAACTTTATTCACGAATTCTCAATAGTTTTCTATTGATTCGCATGGAGGTCTATCAAAAATCCCAATGCTTATTAATTTAGACAAATGATCTCTTTTTTTACAATCTGAATAACCTGAACTTCCCAGTTTTGGTATTTACTTCATTTCATTGACAAACATATGATATAATTGTTTATGAAGATTTTATTTTACATTGAATGATGTGTTAAATATGGTGAATACATTCTGTTTGTTTTTATTATTGAGATTAACATATCATAATAATGGTAAATCAAATGCTTTAAAATCTGTGGTTCTTCTTCAGAATCTTGGTCTGTTTTAGCACATTATCATCTAACCCTGTATGATGTTTTAAGATACCTTCATCCAGTGACATACAGATATTATAAATTTAAATTCAGGCATGAGCATATCAAAGTGTATTAAACATGTGTAATGATTAGAGAACTTAAATTTGTTCAAAATTACACAAAATTATGGTCAAAGACCTTCTGATGCATTTGAGTAGATACTAACATGTAGGTAACGAATAAATGAATGAGTCAGTAGTAACAATTATAATGATAGTAAGTATCTAACGATTAAGTTGCCAAAACATAAAAATAAATGATAAATAGTAACACTACAAGCAGGTATATGATCATAGTAGTTGTACCCAATTCTCTGCAAAGGTGGCAAAGAATACAGAACATCTAAATTGTAATAGTGGCTGTCTCCAGTGAAGACAATATGTAATACAAATATTTAGTTCAGCTGAACATACAGAATGTTTGCATAGTAAGCTTGAGGGATAACATATAATATATATACTTAGATATATAAAATGATTGGTGATATCATGGTGAAAAAGTATAACAATTAGTATACTTAACTTATGCAGAGAAGGCAGCATGGTGAGTAATATAAAGACACATAGATAGGGCAGCATGGTGAGCAATACAGTGACACATATACAGAGCAGCATGGTGAGCAATACAATGACACATATACAGGGCAGCATGGTGAGCAATACAATGACACATAGACAGGGCAGCATGGTGAGCAATACAATGACACATATACAGAGCAGCATGGTGAGCAATACAATGACACATATACAGGGCAGCATGGTGAGCAATACATTGACACATAGATAGGGCAGCATGGTGAGCAATACAGTGACACATATATATATATATATATATAATATCTTTATTCATACGTACATAACATGCAGTATACATTGATTTGATAAAAAAACGATTGTGTGAGGAAAAACAAAAACAAAATTTACAGTTATCTAAAAACATCAACTTCAAGCAGTGGTTACATAATCAATCATTTCTTGACATTCGTCTATTGTGAAACCATCAATCCCTTGCCTCAATTCTCTCACCATATTAACTAGAAACATATCATTTTCACCAGGTGTAAAAACACTGTGATTTCCACAGAACATAGATCCAAATGACACAGACCATCTTTTACACACATAACTTACATTCTTTGCAATTATACTTCTACAATCATACTCAGACATTTTTATTAAGAAGCTAAGGTTTTCATTCTTACTCTTACTCATACATACATACATTTTGCAGAACCTTTTAAGAACAGAATCCCAGGCATGTTTACCATTGTTGAGCTGACACAGTAAGCTTCTATGGGCTTGATATGGCAAACCCCAGATTCTTCTAACTGCCTTGTTCCAAGCTATCATTAGGGACTCAATATGGACATCACTTAAGTTCCATGCCTGAGATCCATAAAAATGACAACAATAGGACTCTAATAGGTACATCACAACATCGGGTGAAGTATTCCGGTACCGTGTAAGCAGGCCATTGACTCTACCCATGAACCCAGCTTTTTTATGTCTAATTTCCTCTGACTCTGACAAGTTATCCATGAGATAGTTTCCCAGATGTTTGACACATGTCTTCCATTGGAGTTTACACCCATCAAGATATATATCTATCTGATCATTTAGATTTATTCTACGATCTGGACTTCTATCAAAGGCCATACACACTGTCTTTGTAACATTATATTTTACACTGTACTCTTCACCATATTCAGTGCAGATATTAATCATCTTCTGCAATCCTTTTACACTGGGACATAAGATTGTCAAATCATCAGCATAGCCTTCACACCCATAATACATATGACCTATATAGCACCCACAGCCAGACTGCAGTCTGTTTATCAGTTCATCCATGTATATTGTGAACATAATTGGAGATGCAACTCCACCCTGCCGTACACCATTTATACTTGAGAAATACCTTCCATATTCCATATCCCACATTGTTCTACTTTGTTGTCTTTCATACATATACAGGGCAGCATGGTGAGCAATACAATGACACATAGACAGGGTAGCATGGTGAGCGATACAATGACACATAGATAGGACAGCATAGTGAACAATACAATGACACAATGAAAGGGCAGCATGGTGAGCAATACAATGACACATAGATAGGGCAGCATGGTGAGCAATACAATGACACATAGATAGGGCAGCATGGTGAGCAATACAGTGACACATATACAGGGCAGCATGGTGAGCAATACAATGACACATAGATAGGGCAGCATGGTGAGCAATACAGTGACGCATATACAGGGCAGCAAGGTGAGCAATACAATGACACATAGACAGGGCAGCATGGTGAGCAATACAGTGACACATATACAGGGCAGCATGGTGAGCAATACAATGACACATATACAGGGCAGCATGGTGAGCAATATGATGACACATAGACAGGGGAGCATGGTGAGCGATACAATGACACATATACAGGGCAGCATGGTGAGCAATACAATGACACATATACAGGGCAGCATGGTGAGCAATACAATGACACATAGATAGGGCAGCATGGTGAGCTATACAGTGACACATATACAGCGCAGCATGGTGAGCAATACAATGACACATAGACAGGGCAGTATGGTGAGCGATACAATGACACATAGATAGGGCAGCATAGTGAACAATACAATGACACATAGAAAGGGCAGCATGGTGAGCAATACAATGACACATAGATAGGGCAGCATGGTGAGCAATACAATGACACATAGATAGGGCAGCATGGTGAGCAATACAGGGACACATAGACAGGTCAGCATGGTGAGCAATACAATTACACATAGATAGGGCAGCATGGTGAACAATACAGTGACACATATACAGGGCAGCATGGTGAGCAATACAATGACATATATATGCATGTTGTGAATACATGTACACAAGACCTTGACTGTATACAACTCTCCGTAATGTAAAAAAGACTTATACTGGCACTGTCATTGATTAGTCCTTACAATCATATTACAAGTATATCAGTGGCTTGCAAGCAGTAGGGTGCTTAACTAAAACATGAAAATATGGAAGTGAAATATTACTATTTGTCAATGTTTATACAGTGCTGCTAGGGGGAGAGATGTCTAACTTTGCTAATAACTTTTTCTGATACATATCGAACTTCACTTGTAAAACACACACTAAATCTTGCAGCTTAAATAATACAAAATATAAAACAAACCAAAAGATAAGGTGTCATAGATATTCAAAATTATAAATATGGACATATAAAACAAAGCAGTAGATTAGATATTCAAAATTATAAATGTGGAAATATAAAACAAACCAGCACATTTGATATCATTACAATATGTGGAAATATAAAGAAGTAAAAAACAAACTGCTTTTGCAGATATTGGTGCTATTCTCCTACCTATAGGGTGGTGGAGGGTCACCCACTCCCACCATGTCCACGGACTCGTCCCTGTCAAAAGCCTCATCATAAGGGAGGTGTTTGAGTCTGTGCATCTGGTCGCGGAGGCGGCGGCGCTTGCTTCTGAAGTAGAGGATGCCAAAGATTGCCATGATGATGAGGATGGCAGAGATACTGGCAATGGCGGCTGTACCTAATAACTGACCTGAAGGGCAACAAAATAAAACGATGCAGAAGACCATTATGAGATTAAGGACAATATATATAAAGTGATGTGGGTAGAAGCATTGGGAAGCATAATATGTCTTGAAGCTCAGCAAATAGGATGGGAGGGGGTGATAATAAGGGTAGAAGGAGGTGACAAAAGGGTGGAAGGGGGTGATAATAGGGTAGGAGGGGGTGATAATATGATGGAGTTATAATAGGTTGGGAGGGATGATAACAGGGTGGGAGGGAGTGATAAAAGGGTAGGTGGGGGTGATAAAATAGGGGGTGATAATAGGGTGGGAGGGGTTATAGTAAAGTGGGATGGGTGATAATAGGGTGGGAGGAGTGATAATAGGGTGGGATTGGGTGATAATAGGGTAGGAGGGGTTGATAATAAGGTGGGAGGGGTGATAATAAAGTGGGAAGGGTGATACTAGGGATGGAGGGGTTGAAAATATGGTGGAAGGGGGTGATAACAGGGTGGGAGGGGTGATAATAGGGTAGGAGAGGTGATAATTGGGTAGGAGGGGGTGATAATAGGGTGGGAGGGGGTGATAATAAGGGTGGGAGGGGTGATAATAGGGTGGGAGGGGTGATAATAAGGGTGGTAGGGGTGATAATAGGGTAGAAGGGGTTGATAATAGGGTGGAAGTGGTGATAATAGGGGATGAAGGGGACATGCTACCTGGACAGTTGGACTCATCGCTCCCATCGTGGCAGTCCATTCTGCCATCACACACCCAGGCCGAGGAGATGCACTGAATACCGTCAGAACACTGGAACTCATCAGGTCGACATGTCCCTTTCAAAGTGGTGGTCTCTGGTCCAGATGTTGGACCTAAATCATATAAATAAATTTTTCATCATCAAGGACGATAATGGCTCCGCAGTTATGCCGTTTCTCCACCAGTGGCACAAATCTGCGGATGCCGACCTCCGCTCTTTGAAATACCTCGGCGAATCTGGAGGATCCGGCGATCTGCACCTCTCACTGACTGTGAGTACCAATCCTGTGCAGCCAATGGTATTTATAAATCTTTATTTCTAAATAGGAATGGCATGTTTCCCTTAACAATGAAGCAAACTATTTTGAAACTCAGAAATCACAAGATGCGATGGTTAATATGTGTCATGATATATCAGTAATTTAAGCATCTTTTATGTTTGTGCACAAGTTTAGGTAAATGTGTTCATCCGTCTCTTGACAAGACAGCATCATCAAATCACATATTCCGATCAATTGTATTGTAGACACAGAGATGAGACTTCAATCTAAAGGTGAATAATAATAAACATAGATATACTTGGTGGATCACAGGCGCCAATGCCGATCCTGATGTCATCCAATGCGATATGAGAAAACAGACCTTTAGAATACCCTTCAAATACAATCTGAAAATTCGGAAAAAAAGGAATAGAACCATAGTATATAATCCATATTCACTGTCTGTATTTCATACTTAAAGCATTCATGAAAACACATGTCACAGGCAATTTGACAAAGGTTTGGGGTGTGCTTAAATGATAAGTGGCCACAAAACTGAAATCAACCAAAATGCACTGAAAATGGTTAATGCGTTTTGCTGAAAGTGGCAAGTACTGCATGTACTCTATTGACCACCAGGTGGCCACATGTATACAATCATATGACCTCTATTGTGGTCTGTCAGGGTGTTAGGCCTATACCATTGGACAAGTATTAATGGAAAAACGTCACTCTATTGTCCCAATCTGCAGGTATCACACTGCTAGCAAGACTAGTAGGTGTTTGTACAAGAATACTGGTCAGTTTAACAAAGTTTGTTGACAAAGTGTCCAATGAATGATTTGGATTTTAGCAAAAGACTTTCAAATGGCAAGTTTATGTAGGGGAAACATGATGGGTCATAACTTTTGATTGCAAAGTTTGGGGTATAAACATTTATATTATGCAAGGAAAGAGTGCTTGAAAACCTCATTTCATGAATCCTTTAATATTTCTATGCTAGGCTATAAATATATCATCCCTTTAAGCTTCTCTTTAAGTTTATTTTTCTTGTGTCAAGTTTTACCAATTACAAGCTGTGTAATGAATATATGTTGGTAATCACCTGGAAAGGTCCAATGGGGCTAACAGCCAGAGTGCCTTTCTTCCAGATATCACCTTGGTTACCATAGCTGTCCCAAGCCAGAACTGTCTCACTCCGAAAACGGACACTGGCGTACAATGCCCCAACGTCCAGGCCATACATGAGGTACATAAACCTGCAAACATATGTATCTAGATATGATGTGAAAACTCAGAGGGACTCAAAACAAAGATAAGATAGAGACCAGCTATGGCCAAATAAAACTATAAATCTGTCCTACTGTATGCAGTGTCTCTTGTTGGGGATGGAGTTGGAGACAGGTCTACTGATGAATTGGCCGTAGGCTTGCAGTGGCGAAGAGGAGGAATCCAAATAAACATAGGAACCATCTACAATATCCAAATATCAATAAAATAGTGTAAATGGAAGTTAATATGAAATTATAGGTGGTGACAGATTAGTTTCAATGAAGCTAATATTATTATTATTATTATTATTATTTTTATTATTATTATTATTATTATTATTATTATTATTATTATTATTATTATTATTATTATTATTATTATTATTATTATTATCGTATTACTATCGTATAACTATGAGGATTTAGATGATGTGTATGATGTTCATACCTCCGGATGCGCCGGTAGAGGGCCCAGTGTCTGGGAGGAGGGTTCCTCCTGAATTCCTCACCCAGGCAAGAGGTGCATCAGGGTCATTGTACCAACCACAGCTGTCCAGTTCAAAAGTGCAAGATATATCCTCTGGAAGAACACGCACCTCTCTTGCATGATTGTCTCAAAATATACTCTATAGATTCATAATGTAACCCAAACATACTTATGCACATAAGAAACTCTTCCCCCATGTTTGTTTTATATAAAAACAATTTGATTAATTAAACTCCAGGAGAGTACCTACCTCCATAGCATTCCATGTCGGTGATACTAATGTCGTCAATGGCTTTATTACTTTCTCTATCTTCGCCTTTCATTCCTTCAAACCATACCTGTAAATAACAATGACTACCTGTAAATAATAATAACTACCTGTAAATAATAATGACTACCTGTAAATAACAATGACTACCTGTAAATAACAATGACTACTTGTATATAACAATGACTACCTGTATATAACAATAACTACCTGTATATAATAATTATTACCTATATATGACCATAACTACCTGTATATAACAATGACTACCTATATATGACAATAACTACCTGTATATATCAATAATTACCTGTATATAATAATTATTACCTGTATATAAGAATAACTACCTGTATACCTAACAATAACTACCTGTATACCTAACAATGACTATCTGTGTATAACAATAACTATCGGTATATAACAATAACTGTATATAATAATGACCTCCTGTATATAACAATGACTAGCTGTTTTAACAATTATTACCTGTTTTTAATAATGACTTCCTCTATATAATAATGACTTTCTGTATATAATATTAACTTCCTGTATGTAACAATTACATCCTGTATATAATAATAACTACCTCTATATAACAATAACTACCTGTATATGACAATGACTTCCTGTATGTAACAATTATAACAATAACTACCTGTATATCTAACAATAACTCCTGCTATATAACAATTACTACCTGTAAATGACAATAACTACCTATATTTTTATAATTACCAGGCATTGATTAGGGCAAAAGAAAATGATATAGATTCGGCCAGAATCCTTTATTCATTCCACAAATGTCGCTTATGATTGATTTTATTTTCATACGTAATGTGAAATGGTGTTTTCAGGACCTTCCAGCAACATTGGCCATAACAGGTCAGTCCTCCAGTGTGAAAGTAACACGGGTAGCAGTCGGAGTCGAACCCACCACCTCCTCTATCTTCATGACCAAGAAAGGAACAGGTTCATTGCTCTACCAGCTGTGCTAGTGGGGCCGGTTTTTATGTTGGAAATTGCTTCATAAATGGTAATTTAAATCCTTTCCCAGAGCAGACTTGAGCAGATGATTATTTTGACCAATCAAAATGCATGTAACATACAGAGCTTGCCTCTGACTTGTTTTCTCCATTTCTATTGGATAATATATATATAATATTATTCAAAATAGTCACTTTACAACTAAGTGATAGTTATTAGATTATTGATAAAATCTTAACAAAATGGACAGAAATCTGAACCATATAGAAAATAGATAGAATTGGTCCTCTAAAAATACATCTTCCATATTAAATGCTAAGAAATCTGACCAGTAGTTTAAGAGAAGATCAATGTTGACGGAAAATATGACATGAAATTTTCCCCTTGTTTTCTCCCATCCCATCATAGTGCTAAGATAGCTAAAATGCATAGATAAGCCCAGCTCTGAGTCCATTGGCCTATGTTTAAGGTTATATGATATATACATGCCTCATATATGACAGGATGATAAGCAGGAATCTGCAGGAGTGCCTTGTTCCACTGGGGACCTTGATCTCCTTCTCTCTGCCATAGAACTCTCATCCCATCCTCAGAGTCCTGGTACATCTGCAATACAAGCACTCATCAAGAACGTGATATTCATATAGTGCCCATTCCGACATTGTCAGCTCATAGCGCTCAAAAGTAATTGGTCAGGATTCGAACCGGTAATCCCCGGATCTCAAGTGGAACACTCCACCAATAAAGCGAAATCCCCTGACATTTTCACGACTCGCGTTTTGCGTGAATCTGTACACCTCCCTCCCTCATACTAATCAACAGACCATTGAGATGATCCCGGAAAACATTAATTAAAATCTCCATCTTTAAACTGGTTAGCTTCTCACATTTGTTAATGCAGGTTAAATCCTATTGCAAGATACAAGTACTCCAGAGATGCTTACCAGCCTAAGGTTAAATCCTATTGCAAGATACAAGTACCTCAGAGAGATGCTTACCAGCCTAAGGTTAAATCCTATTGCAAGATACAAGTACAACAGAGATGTGTATAAGCCTAAGGTTAAATCCTATTGCAAGATACAAGTACAACAGAGATGTGTATAAGCCTAAGGTTAAATCCTATTGCAAGGTACAAGTACTTCAGAGAAGCTTATCACTCTAAGGTTAAATCCTATTGCAAGGTACAAGTACTTCAGAGAAGCTTATCACTCTAAGGTTAAATCCTATTGCAAGGTACAAGTACTTCAGAGAAGCTTATCACTCTAAGGTTAGATCCTATTGCAAGGTACAAGTACTTCAGAGAAGCTTATCACTCTAAGGTTAGATCCTATTGCAAGGTACAAGTATAACAGAGATGTGTACAAGCCTAAGGTTAAATCCTATTGCAAGGTACAAGTACTTCAGAGAAGCTTATCACTCTAAGGTTAGATCCTATTGCAAGGTACAAGTACAACAGAGATGTGTATTAGCCTAAGGTTAGATCCTATTGCAAGGTACAAGTACTTCAGAGAACCTTATCACTCTAAGGTTAGATCCTATTGCAAGGTACAAGTACTTCAGAGAAGCTTATCACTCTAAGGTTAGATCCTATTGCAAGGTACAAGTACAACAGAGATGTGTACAAGCCTAAGGTTAAATCCTACTTCAAGGTACAAGTACTTCAGAGATGTGTATCAGGGTCGTACATATCTCTGGGTGAGGTTATTTTAGTCACACAAATAAAATTTAGACTTAGACTTATATTTAAAAAATCTCTCTGCATGATATGTATCTGAGAGCAATATGATGCAACAAAGAAACTTTTACCTTAAATTTCACTGTCAGACTGCCAACATATCCTGATATGTAATACCAGAAAGCCAGACATCTGGTGCGGGGAGAGGAGAGAATCCGAACTATGTAAGTCATCTTAGCACTGAAGTCCACAGTGTCACTGAAGACGTAGCTGGTGTATACAAACATGCCTGGGCCTGAAGGGGACATTAAAATATAAGGGGATATCAAGATATAAGGGAATATTCAAATATAAGGGAATATATAAATATTAGGGGATATTCAAAATATAAAGGGATATATAAATATATGGGGATATATAAATATAAAGGGATATTCAAAATATAAAGGGATATCAAAATATAAGGGGATATTCGAAATATAAGGGGATATTCATAATATAAGGGGATATTCATAATATAAGGGGATATTCAAATATAAGGGGATATTCAAATATAAGGGGATATTCAAATATAAGGGGATATCAAAATATGGCTGCTCATAATGAGGGAATATATCCAATCTTCGTCTTACCATAGAGGGATCCATAGGTGTGGTCATAGCGAGGACCTCCCACGGAGTCAGTATTGCGGAAAAAGTTACTCTCCAGATTAAAGTGGCACTGACCATTCATCGTGTGGTCGAAAGTACAAGCCTCGATGTTGATATCGTCTGCAAAGATAAAGCTAATGTCAGTTGGAGCTTTGAAAGTTTGGGTCCCCTCTCATAAATTCAACATATTAGATACCTCTAAAGATATATTTATATCAAGTGTGATACCACCTGATTTATAACTAGTTTTTGTAAATTCTAGCTTGAAATAATTTAATCTTAAATTCCCTTTTTAAAACATTGATATGAGCCCAGACATCTTATATCTTTATACCATTTCTTTTATATAATCAGTGTGATGGTTTTATAAGTTGATAGTATTAATAATGTGGGAGTAATATAATATATGACCTAATCATGATCATGATAATATGGAAAATATGAGAAAGAGGTTATCTCATACCATCGCATCTGGCATTGCCGTAGTCCTCGTCACTTCCGTCCCCGCAGTCATCCTTCCCATCACACACCTCATCGTCACTGACACACCTCCGGTTAAAACACACTTCCTCTTGGTCTCCACATGGAGCTAAACATATCAAAATAAGATATTTGGTCCATAAGTTCAGATTGTAAATCAACAATGTGCAGGCAACTTCAATTGATAAATTTAACATTCATTTTACTGGGTTCATGGATATTTAAGGCCACTACCTCGACGAGCATGAAGTGCATTTGATATTTGATATTTGACAATTTTTTCCTAAATTAATGCCAAGTATATATCCCTATACACTTATAGGATATGGGTCAAACCAGGATATAAAGGATGTATACCCTGTCAAAAGTGGATATTACTCCTTTTCCGTAAAAATCCACTATTGTACATTTACAGCTTTCAAAGGCTTTTTAAACACACTTTTCCTCTGATCTGAGAGCATTAATAATTGCTCTAAGCCCTGATAAAATCAATATACTATATACTCACTGATGCGAGTTGTGAGAGTACTAAAACGAAATCAAAGATGTTTTCCTTTTCACAGTTTTTTGTGATGGTTTTGTCCTTATCACATGATTGGGAACCAGCTCCACTAACAAAATTATCACAGAGAGGTATTATTGGAAAACAGTATCATTCTGTAAACTGTTACTCATTAGTATTGACCAGAAGAATAATTATTTAATGAACAATGCTTTAATCATTCCTGAAGTGTTGAATGAGTGAATAAATGGATTCTTAATGGTGGAAACTGCACACACTGGAAAATACTGAACCATGGCATTGAATATTTTGAACTCGGATTTATGCTCTCATATTTAAAGGTCTTGACATAATGTAGGCATATCTACCAAATATGTTAAAACATCCATTAGTCAATCAAAAATCCTTTTTGTATTCTTATAACTCAATAATATCAATGACTATTTAATATTTAGGCTTTATCAGAGGAAAATGGAACCGAGAGTTGTGTTCCCAACACACATTAGTCAATCAAAATTCCTTCAGATCATTTAAAAAGTCTTTGAAGGTTGTAAATGCAAAGACAAAAAGGGTTTATTATGACAAAAGGGATATGTTCACTCTTGACAGGGTATGTCTTCTCATATCCTGGTTTAAACAATATCCAATAAGTGTATAGAGCAAATATATTGCTAACAAGATGGGGCACTCTGGCATATACCCAAATCAAATATGGCCGCCACGCAAGTGCTGCCATCTGTTAGCTGGTTGTACATGGCCACAAAACCATTATTTATCAACCCTACTACTCCATTTCCTTCATAGTTATTTAATATGATTATTACATCTTGTATGTCACATATATTTCTACAATTGATCATTAAAATAGGGAAACGTAACTATAAGGCCTAAACACAATAAAGGACAATAAAGATTAGTCTTTAAATAATGATAATATTGAAGAGAGCAATTATAAAACAGACAGTGTCTGCACTTTGATACACGTATAATGCTTGATATCAACATAGAGCAGTCCTCTTGTTACCCTGAAGCTTTTATTAAGGAATGACTATCGGTTTCAAAGATATGTTGGCTCTGGTACTTTTCAACATGACATTGATAAAAGAGATTGTTTGACATAATGCAATGTAATGTAATGACTGTTAGAAATATCAAATAGAATGATATCTTATTTTCTATTGAAAAATTTCCATTAAAACAAATAATAATTATAAGAAATATCGATATTAACAACCCCATACCTCACTTCACGTTTTGAACATATATCTATCCAATCTCTATCAAATATAAATTCCTTTATTATCAGTTTTTAATCTACCGTTTAAGTTTTCCAGTTGTTTGGGGAGTCTGAGCTCATCAGTGATGGTGAAGGAAGCAAAGAACCCGGTATCATTGCCAAGTCTATCTGTGTTAAACTCCAACTCGAATGTTTCCCCACTGGCTGGCCCTGTCACAAAACAAAAGTAATGACATAAAAGGCATCAATAATATTAATTCAAACCTTTTCAATTTTACTATATCTCTGGTAATTAATAACATTAATTCAAACCTTTTCAATTTTACTATATATCTGGTAATCAACAACATTAATTCAAACCTTTTCAATTTTACCATATCTCTGGTAATCAATAACATTAATTCAAACCTTTTCAATTTTTCCATATCTCTGGTAATCAATAACATTAATTCAAACCTTTTCAATTTTACCATATCTCTGGTAATCAATAACATTAATTCAAGCCTTTTCAATTTTTCCATATCTCTGGTAATCAATAACATTAATTCAAACCTTTTCAATTTTACCATATCTCTGGTAATCAATAACATTAATTCAAACCTTTTCAATTTTTCCATATCTCTGGTAATCAATACCATTAATTCAAACCTTTTCAATTTTACCATATCTCTTGTAATCAATAACATTAATTCAAACCTTTTTAATTTTACCATATCTCTGGTAATCAATAAGGTTATCTCTCACCATTCTATTTAATAAAGTATAACCCCGAGGAACGCAGAATCAACTTACAGCAGAAATTGGGATTAAAGATATTGTTGAATTCATCCGGTGCTGCAGGATTGCTGCCGTTGCCATGGTAACGCAATTCATCGTTTATTGTAAAATAATCTCCATCTGTGCCATCTAATCGGAATCTAATAAAAATGATTATGAAAAAATGCTTATATGAAATATACAGGTATGTTGATAGTATTTTACTCCTTTTTAAATACTTTGAGGGGCATGCTTATAAGGAAAAGATACAGCTACAAATTGACTGGATTGTATATGTAAAATATGTATGGTAATCAAACCTTACAAGTAGAATATGAGAGAGAATGCACCACTCCCTCAATATATATATATATATATATATATATATATATATATATATATATAGTTGAACACACACTCACCTGTAGAATGTGAAGCAGATCTGACTGTCACTTGAAACTGGAAGACTGTCCAGGTATATGGTGTATGTACAGCGGCGGAAGTTCCAGTAGTTGAAAGGGAAGTTGGGGCTCAGAAGTAAACCTTTGCCGTACGCGCCATAGAAGTTCTCATTGCAGTTGGGACTGGCTGGTAGAAAATGATAAACACTAATTTTTGATGGTGATTGGACTCTCAAAAATATTATAAAACAGATAATCCTTCAGAAATAGATAAAATGTTTTATCTCAATAACTGTGCATGAAAGATAATATATAACAAAATTCAAAAGCTGACAATATAAGAATGTATGGGATGAGTGCATAGGCGATCTTTGTTTCCACGTGGATCTGAGAACTGCTGAAAAAAGGAAATGTGCATGGTTCAGAGCGCCATCATCCAAAACGCACTACTCGAGAGTACAAATCGAATGCATCACAGAATGACATGTACACAGAAATCCAGTATATATGCAATTTGTTATAATATAGTCTTTATTATTATTACATATGTGTATTATTGCTCTAAAGAGCAAAAATCCAGTTGTCCACAGTCTATGTGAATCATGCCCCCAGCTGCTGCTTTCCAGGAATGACTCGTTCTTTTGCATTATCACATAGACATGTTAGCAAACTACGGCCTTTGTGATATTTCTCAAGATAAGAAGTGCAATGGCTTTTTTCTTGATAAAATAGAAAATTGAGGTACACAATTGGGTCAAATGATGTTTTAAAAAAGAATGTGTATGCAATTTCCTTTTTGAATAAACTTGCAGACAACATTTGGCAAGTTTATCAAAAAATTCCACACAAATTCTTATTTTTTTAAAGAAAATACTTTCTTTTAAATCATTTGAACCTATTGTGTAACTCAACTCAAAATCAATTCAAAATCCATTTATTTGGCCATACCACAGGCCCAATGCATGTTTATATTCCACTTTCATGCCAGGCCATGCCGATCATCAGTTTCATGTATTGCATTAGGGAAAGGTATTGAACGTGTGGTGATTGCGTCCATAGACTCGTCATTTCCTGTTTATGTTTATCAGTTGTTGATTGGTCGAAAATCCAAGTTAATATTCAGCATATTGATTTCAAGCAATGGGAATCAAGGTAAATATTCATTTCAGGTTGAAAGGAAATGACGAGGCTATGGTTGAAGTTCAAGGGAGAACTGTGAGTTGCTTGGCTGTTTTGAGCTGAAATAACAATGTTTTGTGTCATGTAACTCACAACAAGGTAGGCGGAGTATAGTTTAGGGACTATTTGAGGAAACAAATGCAGGTTGAATGTTCAGTTTGGTCAAAAAGGCAGATAAATTGTGTTTAAATGTCAGAGGATCAGGGAAGTATCAAAAATGCGTTCAATACCGTTTCCTAATGCAATACATGAAACTGATGAGCGGCATGGCCTGGCATGAAAGTGGAATATAAACATGCATTGGGCCTGTGGCCATACATAAATACATTTATCTAGTATAATCATATATCAAAAACAATTCGGCCAGGGAGAACTGGGGAGAATTTAGAACTCCAATATCTCTATATATTTTATTTATATGATCACCCCAAGTAAGGTGTTCATTAATCCTAATACCTAAAAAATTAAAGCACTTCAACTTTTCTATTAGAATGTTATCTTGCTCCACTCATTCTGTAACAACCTACTTGCCCCACTCATTTTGTAATAACCTACTTGCCCCACTCATTTTGTAACAACCTACTTGCCCCACTCATTCTGTAACAACCTACTTGCCCCACTCATTTTGTAATACCCTACTTGCCCTACTCATTCTGTAATAACCTACTTGCCCCATTCATTTTGTAACAACCTACTTGCCCCACTAATTCTGTAACAACCTACTTGCCCCACTCATTTTGTAATAACCTACTTGTCCCACTCATTTTGTAACAACCTACTTGCCTCACCTATTTTGTAATTACCCACTTGCCTCGCTCATTATGTAATAACCTACTTGCCTTACTCATTTTGTAATATAAAAACCGTGATTTATTCCATATTAAGATGACATTGAAATGCTCTAAAATATGATTTATTTCCGAAATATTGAACAATTTATGTTAAATTGATAGACTAAGATGACATATTGATAGGTTCTATGCTATGCAATATTGTCAGTATCATATGATACAGCCTGTGGCATCTACACAGAAACTAATACATAAAACCATGTCAAACCTGATAGAAACGAGCCTCATGGAAATCACATGGACAAATGGCACAAGGTTTTCTGGTGATTTTTGTGTGGTTTTCATACAGTCGATGAAGGAAGGGGTAGGTTGTTCAGGATCGTTGGGGTTTGGGATTTGATGTGTCTGACATACGTTTTGTCATGTAACGCATGACAAGATTGCTGACTTAAGATTGCTGACTGAATCAATATTTCAATAGAAATGTGGATTATGTCAATTCTGAATGTTATGACAATTCATCGATCCTGAACAGATACCAGCAAACATTACCCAGTCTTTAATATGGTCCAGCAGATTCCAAAACAACGATATTCGAGAAGTGCAGGTTGTTCAACATTTTAACATGTCCGAGCCATGATCATGATGTTCCAGCCCGTATCTTTATTCATGCACCTGGCATTAATTATCACTGTGTTGTACTTGGTTTGTTTGTGTGAACGACATTTTCTGTATTATTTAGGCTTCATCCTCACGCTGGGCCTGTGTCTGGGACGCAATGCCTGATCTTATCAAAATAGTGACTTTTCGTTTGTATTATCACAGAAAACATAAAAGTACGAAGTCTAAAATAGAATAAATGATTATAATATTATCTTATGATAGTAAGAGTTTGTAAAAGTAATGATATGTCAAAGTCTGCACAATGTGCTCCTATGAAAGATGTTATTCATATTTCAGTCTGTGAGTGTTTAGTTGATCCTATTCTCACAACGTTGGGTCAAAAGATGGCCGTTTTCTTTGCCGGTGGAAAATTCTCCTTTTAACTGCATCACATTCTTGGTCACAATCATACATAACTAGACAAGTAGAAATAGCATATAAGTATATAATGAGGGAGAGAATGATACATTGAGTGACAATGAAATCCCCTCACAACTTGGAATTTTTCTACATAAAAGCTCAATATATTCTACACAATGAACATAACATTACCCACTATGCTGAGTATTATCCTGAGAATAAAACAGACGTGATGGTGTCATCTTTGCGGTAGACATGTAAAATATTCTGATATAAATATACGTGTACCTGGTATGAAAAACAAAATTTAGCAAAAACATAAAGGTCTTTTTTTGCATAATAATTATGCCTTATAAATCCCCCACTTGACCAGGGCTGGAAAAGAAAAAAATGTGAACGTTTTATACATATAAAAATAACTTGCTGGCTGATTTGGAGCAAAAATAGCTTCGGTCAATGTCTCTACAATATATTAATATATGATAGGGAGAGTGCATAGTATTATGAACTATAGGCAATAGCGATCATGTTGGGTTTTTTTTCTGTGAGCTGTAGCCTTACCTTGTCCGTCAACTAGTTCCACGTATACTCCACCGACCCAACAGAACACAATGGGAATAATCCACAACCGATTCATATTAATTCATATTTCTCCTAAGTCCAATCAAATATTGTTGTGATGACCTGATTATCAAATGATATAATCAAAGGGAATTCCCTTGTGCGGTATGTGTCTAAATAAGGTCAGCTAATACGTTGCAAAGGTCAAGTTCTGATAACAGTTGATAGTGAGTGATAAGATTTTAGGCCAATATTAGACATGTCAGACATTTTATGTCATCAAGAATTAAATTAATTTGCTTAAAAACTGTTTTGTGACAACAGCATTTCTTGTTAGGCCCTTAGGAGAGTTTAAGCCATATCTTTGTGGTTTTGCTTCCACAATCACAAATACTTTTAACCGTAACACAATACGCAAGAATGCTTTTGTCTTAATGCCCCATTCAGCTATTTACTCCTCCCTGCTGGACCCATATCAAAGATTGTTTTCTCAATATTTGGTATTTTCTTCAAAGGGGAAAAATACGTCATGGGCTACACTTTTGAATAGGACAATCAGGGAGCTCTTGTATAAACGGGTTCCGCTCAGTCCCTTAAATTGGTTCGACTCGGTTTGTGCAGTGGTCACTGATTATTGAGATGTGCTCTGATTGGTTCGGTTTTCACCTAAATATAGAACAGCGAAACCCCAACCTATCAATCAAACATACTAAAATTATGGCGTATTTCCTGGATGTTGTGCCCGGATGTGTGGTGGGAATTCTGGCCTCACAGCTGGGCATCTTTTACTGTCCCATCTTGGACTGTCATGAGCTTGTTTATTTCTCCGTTTCATGACCACACATCATTCAAACATACCTCAAATTGCCTATGGCCTCCACAAAGTTATGAATACTTTAACTGTAGGTCTCTCTGCTCTGTGGGCTTTGGTTTTTCTCGTGGGAGAGAACTGCTCCATGGGGCGACCAAAAGCTCGAGATAAATTGACAAAAAGTGTTTTTTAATGTAGATGTGAACTGATTTTAATGCAATAAATAATTTTAAGCCAGGGGTCCATTAACTCACTTTCTGTTATTTTACAGCTGCCCACCTGATGAGTTTAACATTCAGTTAGAGGACCTGAGAGGAGTTGTCTCCAACCATCGAGAAAGCGAGAACTACTGCTCATATCTACTGTGTTATATATATAATTATACATCTTATAATACTCATGAGACCAGTCAGCGAGAAGAACAACCTCCTTTGAAACCTTCTGTAACCTACCTATATATATATATATATATATATATATATATATATATATATATATATATATATATATATATATATATATATATATATATATATATATATATATATATATATTTATATAAATATATATATATATATGAAATGACCTTTTGGTTTTGGTGCTCCTTTGAAACCTTCTGTGACCTACCTATATATAAAAATATATATATATATATATATATATATATATATATATATATATATATATATATATATATATATATATATATATATATATATATATATATATATATATATTTATATATCTAATGATTTTAATAATACATCTGATGTCATTTACAAAGATACATGTGTCATCATCATTTTGGGTTTTTGAGATGAAATGACCTTTTGGTTTTGGTGGTACAATGCATTAGAATGCAATTATCACCTTTTTGTGTTATTGGGTCAGAACTAATGTTTATCTATATGGCTTTCCATACATGTACATTGTTGTGATTGCTGCTTCAATGTAGGCCAGAGAATAGCCCATACCCAAAGAAGGTAGAACACAATCCTTCATAACCACAATACAGCATGCAGCAATACAAAAACTAAATTCAGACATAATGGAGGACACAAAAAGGGAAGACACATGGGTGACCAGTGTCTCCGCCTGGTGGTCGGCAATTTGATGGTGCCATCTACAGGCTCAGTAATAATGGACTGCTACTTCCCATGCTAGTGCTGCTTGACAATTACTTGACAATTTGTTTGATTGAGACAGATTGTTTGATTGATTGTTTGATTGTTTGTTTGTTCGTTTGTTTGTTTGTTTGTGGTTTTACATCACATTTAATATTATTTCAGTCATTTCATGATGAGACCTACTTGTAGCAGATATAGTGCTGCCTCACTGAATTGTCATATCGCAAGTCCTTGACATGACAACCCACCCAGTCAAAGATTTACAAGGACAACAGGTTCACCCTGCGGCACAGGCCTCAGCTCATGTATGAAATTGTGTCGTGAATTCAATCTTGGCATGGACGGGGATCGCACCCATGACCTTTGGATCACCACAGAGGAACTGGTGCACCATAGCATGACTGCAGTACTGATGAGAGAGTTAAAACATGACTTTTCAATTGATGAGTTAGATGTAGCATGACTGCAGTATTAAGTATACATTAAGCATGACTGCAGTATTATTGACATAAATGAAGCATGACTTTTGTTTGTATTGATAAAATAGAGGAAACATGACTACAGTACATAAGGTAAAGCAAATCTTTTGTATGACATAGATGGAGCATGGCTGCAGTATTGATGATAGGCATGAAGCATGACTGCAGTATTGATGAGATAGAGTAAGCATGATTACTGTATTGAGTAGATAGATGAAGCACAAATTTTGATGATAAAGACGAAACATGACTGCAGTATTGATGACATAGATGAAACGTGACTGCAGTATTTATGACGACAGATGGACATGACAGCTGGATTGATGAGACAGATGTCGGATGACTGCAGCATTAAAGCATTCATGAAACCTGGAAGGTTCCAGGTGATTTTACAGCGGTTTAAGGTATATGAAAGCAATATATGATCTTAAAATTGACATACATACAGGCCATCTGTCTGAAATAATCCACAAAAGAACATCTGTTCTGGGAATTATGATTTTTTGTGACCACCAGGTACTGCCAGTACTGGACAGGAAGTGTGTTGTGTGACCTTGACCTTTGAACTGTCAGGGGGCTCCGTAAGTCACAGGAGGTGTTGTTTACCAATTGTCAAAATTGGAGCAACACATTTTCCGCCATTTTTTTCACTATTTAGAGAATGAATTGGTAGATAACACTTATCATGGTAATCATGCCTTTTCTTGGCTTTCTTTTGTTGGTAAAATTATTAAAAACGGATGAATATTTATGAAGTTATAAATGAAGAAAAATCATTATTTTTTATATTATATATGTTTGCAAAAAAAACCTATACAGTCCAGCCATTAAGGTGGAATCCATGCAGCCTTTGATGTCTTCCCATTCAGTGATGTGAAAAACCCAAAATTTCATCAAAGAGGGTCAAATCATAAATTTCACTGATACCAATTATCAGCATTCACAGTTTTGTCATTCAAAGTCCTTGTGATTTAAGGTCAAACCAGTGATCAAAGGGTTTAAGGTCACTTTTTCCATATCTGATCCTTTAGGTTGAAGGGAATTCCATGCAGTCTTTGAGTCATATCTTTCCTTTTTGACAGAAAGGTTTTCACATGTATAAGGTATTTTTCAAATATATAGTATGCTTTCCCATAAATGATATTCCGGTATCTTTCACAACCATAAGATATTTGTCACAACCCCATGATATTTGTCACAACCATAAAATATCTGTCACAACCATGACAGTTATTTCATTGATTTAAATAATATTAAAATAATCTTATGTTGTTCTGAAGTATATTCCTGGCAATAAATTGTACAAAACATCTCCACCCTGTTTCCCAAGCTGGACAGGTGCCCAACTGGTAACTCATTAGGTGTTTACACAAGATCACAGACCAGCTAAACAAAGCTTGTTGACAAAGTGTTCAATTGCTGGTGTAGGTTTCAGCAGACAACTGATCAACTTTCAAGTGTCACAGAAAGTTGTTTACAGTGAATATTTTGCATACTACTACATAAAAGCACTGTTTAGGGTATAAACATTCATGTTATGTAAAGAAAATGTGTCTGAAAGTCAGGTTTCACCAATGCTTTAAATGACATTTGAAATAGTGTACAGAGC
The DNA here is from genome assembly GCA_949316495.1 of Amphiduros pacificus. Lineage (NCBI taxonomy): Eukaryota > Metazoa > Annelida > Polychaeta > Phyllodocida > Hesionidae > Amphiduros > Amphiduros pacificus. The sequence continues at coordinate 6,651,367 of OX439004.1, forward strand.
TTTGATTCAATATAATATTAGACTCTGTCCCTTTTTCAGGTGTCTTTTATTCATTTAATATGATTGTCCATTTAAGCCAGCAGAGCTAAAAATGAAATATAAAATAGCATAATGTACCAACGGTTCCATTTTATTAAACAGGTCCCTTTGTTTTATTTCATTAAATATCTATATGCAACATTTGCATTTGTGCATAATAAAGGAAATACATCTTCCCGAGCTTGCTTCAGTCGCCCTCTAGCGTCAGAATTTCTCCGATGAGCGTCACAGGTCCAGGATTGTGAGAGAATAACCAATTTTATAGTCTAGATGTAGAAGGGAAAAAAATCAAAACAAACCATTGGTTTCTGTTTTTTATTCATCTATATTAATATAATTGGTTGGTAAATACCAACCAACCATAATTTTGAGACACCTTTGAGCATGTTAGGAGTATTTTTCATCACAATAGTTCAAGAACAAGAAAGAAGGTTGGCACTTAAATACACGTCCTGGTAGCTTATAAAACCAGATATTTTTATTGTCTATAGTTTTGAAAGACTAAAATAGCACAATATATGTCTTAAAACCTTCTGATCCAACCAATTGATCAAATGATTCAGTTAGCTCTAATATCAGTTAAGGACCACAATATGGTTTGATTGAGTACATAGACCCCTGTTTGCAAGGTTGAAGTGCTAGTGTTTAAAGGCGTGTTCTATGCTATCTAGTGCCAATAGTTGGTGAGCAAATCCATCCAAAGGCATCTACAGTATATGAGCTGTGTGTCAGTGTATCACATGCAAATCTCTAGTGAAGAATATATCTTAAACAGTGCGGGAAAGTTTACACTTCCGGTTTGTCATTTTATTAGCAGCAATTATATTTTTTGGAGGAAAACATTTTTAGAAACAAGACTAAATTGTGTCTAAATTGTAGAATCTAATTGACAATTGACTATGAGATATCGTGACAGAAAGGGACGAATAAGTCACGTGTTATGGATTCAATGAGCAACCAACCTCTTGTTATAATGAATTCGGAATAAGTTACTGGCCACAGGAAGTACATATTTGGCAAGTTTACAGTGCATAATATAATGTATCTTGAATACAAATGGTGCACGATTATGTCTTGAGTGAAATATTTATAATATATTAATATAAAAAGAATAATCTTAATTAATATGAGGTAAAAATTGAAATGCTTTATTGGTGTTTATAAAGAAAAAGCATCTTGGCGGTGAAGATAAAGTGATGAATAAATCCATTATCCATATGGTGATATGCATGCAGGTTGGCATACAATCGCAGTGAGTAACCATGGAAGCCGGGAATCCATTTGTCAGTGATAAGCTGCAAGAGCAAAGTCGGCTGTGTGGTGCTTTCATAATGCGACACCAAATGTGTCATTTCTAAAGGTTGTAGCCAGACTGTTGTATTTTGCTCTGAAATGATAAACATTTTCATGTTTATATCTGGAAATATTTTTAAATTATTCATTTTTATATGTTGAACGTGAGATTGTACACTTCAATTGAAATGTAATAGGATAGAAATACTTGTCACTCTCGCCCCTTAAAGCTTTCATGAAATCATGGAGGCCACAGGCAATTCTATAGAGATTTGGGGTACGTTTAAATAATATGTGGTCATAAAAATGTGATGCAAACAAGATATCTGACTGAAATCAACCAGAATACACCTGTTATGGTGTTAACACATTTTTACAAAGTTGTTGTTTGTACGAAACACATGATGTATCAGTCAAGCAAAGTTTTTTGACAAAGTGTTCATTAGATGATTAAGATTTTAGCAGAAGATTGATTCACCTACTTTCGAATGGCACAGAAATGTGTGTTGGGGAAATATGATAACATTTGATCACAGTTCAGTGTATAAAATGTTACATTATGTAGGGAAAAAGTACGAGAAAATCTGATTTCATGAAAGCTCTAGAGGATGCAAGACCGATATGTACATAATGCTTTCAATGAGATTTGTCTGCACGTTGGGCATCTTTACACGATGATGATTATGTACTGAACAATACATCAACATCCAAACAACTCTTGATGTTTCTTTTAGGTTGGTTCATGGAGTCTTCATGCCTCTGTAACACTCATGTTTCTTGGTCTGAAATAACAACTGAGGAGTCAGCAAAAGTCAGCAACTGAGGAGTCAGCAAATGTCAGCAACTGAGGAGTCAGCAAATTTGGTGTATATTTGAATCTCTGCTTGAAAGGTTCTTGTCAAACACATATCAAGTCAAACACATATTTCTTCTATTTTAAAACGTGTTCTGGTGATAAAATATAGAAGCACAATCCTTGATAGATGATATTCTACATAGCGTAATGCATAAACTGTTGTACTCTTGTAATGTCTTTGCATTAACAATAAAGAGAGGCCTATTTTCATTGGCGCATAATGAACTCATCTTTAATGAGACGCTTCTGATGATTGGCTGACCATAAGTAAACAGGAAGTGACCGCCAAAACATCTCTAACGTTACTTTGTGACAATAGTTAATATTTGAGCACAACATTTGTAGAAGCAGTTGCCATTCCGATATCACCAAGTATGTTTAAACAACATTCTTAACATAATTTGTTAAATAGTCTATTAAGATCCAGCATTCTGATGCTCTGGAGTATTAAGGGATTGGCACCCTGATTATTGAATATTAAAATGAGCTTAAATTATAAATAATATAAAGCATAACCTTATCAGATATAAGGCGATAACCTTTTGTAGAAACATTTAATATGCTTGTCCTCGAGTGGAACTTTCTATCACATAGTTATTTGTTCTTTCTGTGGTGATGATTAGCGACATATGCTTTACATTAATTGCACAGTTTTTATCACATGGAATATGTTGGCATTTAAATTGATTTACTTATTATCGGTATTGGTAAGTAATTTCCACTGCTCGAGTTTCAACATTTGTGATCCACCAGGTGTCTCTTATGTCATATCACTGCGTGTTGGCAAAGGTTTGTAGCCATGACAGCCGATATTCTGTATGCTGTGAAAGGAATACATTGATATTATGGCGATGTATGCACACACAAAATACTCAGTTTGGGTTGGGAATTTGTCATAAGCTGATTGAAATTAAATGACATGTTAATCTACATATTTTTTACTGTTATGAGCAAAGTTTCACTATGCATAACAGATTATAGCACACCAGGTGGCAGCATGGCCCACTCGAGCAGTGAGAATTCATTGATAGTGATAAGCGTGACGTGTTTGTGATAAGGCACTGGTGCACCAATAGGCTATTCCTTGCCATAAATGGTCACTAGTAATACTTACTCTGTGTTGGCATTGGCAAGCAGAGCTTTTCTGGTGGTTAATGATATTTTCTCATGGTTACCATCATCACTGAGCGGATATGCTGATTCTATGCCTTCTAATAGCTTGATGAGGACCTCCAGCCTGTCTGAGTCCCCCTCAAAATTACTGATCTTCTTGACGCCGTGTTCCACGTGATCGACGCCCAGTTCTTCTTCCTCGTGACTCAGACGCAGCCCCACTGTGACGTCAATCACCTGAAACAACGCCCCCACGTGGTAAACGTTATCAATGAATTCTTTGTCAATATATTTTTGCTTATTTACTGATAAATAAAATAATAACCATCATTTTTAATTTTTAGTTTGATGTTCTTTCTTTTTGAAAATTGCATTCTTCGCCAATAATCCTCTATTTATTTGCTTATAATAATAATAATAATAATAATAATAATAATAATAATAATAATAATAATAATAATAATAATAATAATAATAATAATAATAATAATAATAATAATAATAATAATAATAATAATAATAATAATAATAATAATAATAATAATAATAATAATAATAATAATAAAAAAAACAATAATAATAACAATAATAATAACAATAATAATAACAATAATTATTATTATTAATTTTTTTTAATGCCCTCACTTTTAAAGTAGCAAAAGAACAGAGCATTGTCCAGGCAATGGTGATGGCACAAGTGAGAGTTTGAATTCCCAGCATATACCACTGCCCTGTCTTGAACAGTCCACCTTCACCGGATATATTGCTGTCTTCTGGATTGATAAATAAACCTGGAATGATTACAATGACAATTAATATTATGAAGCATAACATTTAACAGAGTAATTTATGAACATGTAACACTATTCCCCCAGTGTATTTAATACACTGCCGCGTGCCCAATAGAATTTGCGGTGATATAATTATTAATGAAACTGGATTCCAGAAAAGAATAACTCCCAAATTTGAAATATGAAAAAGGATAACCTGCAGTATTTACTAGTTGCTGCACAATCTTTGGAATTAAACTGGCTTCTGTGGAACTTAAATCCTATTATTTCTACAAATCAATGTGTTATGTTCTCTTTGCTTATAAAATGTGATATGAGTCTTGAGATTGTACATGGTATAATACAAATAAATATTCTTGTGACAGATGAGTGAATATTTGGCGAGAAGTGAGTCTTACCCACACTGATGATACCCCATATACCACAGACCCCGTGCACGGGTATCACCCCGACAGGATCATCCACGTGGACCATCCACAGAAGGGCGTCCACGCTGCTGGCAAGTATGGCTCCCACTGAGCCTATCACAAGGGCCTCCCACGGCTTGCAGAGGGTGCATATGGCTGCAACAGAGAACATGTTACCATTCATATAAGGGCCTCCCACGGCTTGCAGAGGGTGCATATGGCTGCAATAGAAAACATGTTACCACTCATATAAGGGCCTCCCACGGCTTGCAGAGGGTGCATATGGCTGTAATATAGAACATGTTACCACTCATATAAGGGCCTCCCACGGCTTGCAGAGGGTGCATATGGCTGCAATATAGAACATGTTACCACTCATATAAGGGCCTCCCACGGCTTGCAGAGGGTGCATATGGCTGTAATATAGAACATGTTATCATCAAAATAAAGGCCTCCCACGGCTTGCAGAGGGTGCATATGGCTGTAATATAGAACATGTTACCACTCATATAAGGGCCTCCCACGGCTTGCAGAGGGTGCATATGGCTGTAATATAGAGCATGTTACCACTCATATAAGGGCCTCCCACGGCTTGCAGAGGGTGCATATGGCTCTAATAGAGAACATGTTACCACTCATATAAGGGCCTGCCACGGCTTGCAGAGGGTGCATATGGCTCTAATAGAGAACATGTTACCACTCATATAAGGGCCTCCCACGGCTTGCAGAGGGTGCATATGGCTGTAATATAGAGCATGTTATCACTTATATAAGGGCCTCCCACGGCTTGCAGAGGGTGCATATGGCTGTAATATAGAACATGTTACCACTCATATAAGGGCCTCCCACGGCTTGCAGAGGGTGCATATGGCTGTAATATAGAACATGTTATCACTCATATAAGGGCCTGCCACGGTTTGCAGAGGGTGCATATGGCTGTAATAGAGAACATGTTACCACTCATATCAGGGCCTCCCACGGCTTGCAGAGGGTGCATATGGCTGTAATATAGAACATGTTACCACTCATATAAGGGCCTGCCACGGTTTTCAGAGGGTGCATATGGCTGTAATAGAGAACATGTTACCACTCATATAAGGGCCTGCCACGGCTTGCAGAGAGTGCATATGGCTGTAATAGAGAACATGTTACTACTCATATAAGGGCCTCCCAGGGCTTGCAGAGGGTGCATATGGCTGCAATATAGAACATGTTACCACTCATATAAGGGCCTCCCACGGCTTGCAGAGGGTGCATATGGCTGTAATATAGAACATGTTACCACTCACATAAGGGCCTCCCACGGCTTGCAGAGGGTGCATATGGCTGTAATAGAAAACATGTTACCACTCATATAGGGGCCTCCCACGGCTTGCAGAGGGTGCATATGGCTGCAATATAGAACATGTTATCATCAAAATAAAGGCCTCCCACGGCTTGCAGAGGGTGCATATAGCTGAAATATAGAGCATGTTACCACTCATATAGAGGCCTCCCACGGCTTGCAGAGGGTGCATATAGCTGAAATATAGAACATGTTACCACTCATATAAGGGCCTCCCACGGCTTGCAGAGGGTGCATATGGCTGTAATATAGAACATGTTATCACTCATATAAGGGCCTCCCACAGCTTGCAGAGGGTGCATATGGCTGTAATATAGAACATGTTACCACTCATATCAGGGCCTCCCACGGCTTGCAGAGGGTGCATATGGCTGTAATATAGAACATGTTATCACTCATATAAGGGCCTGCCACGGTTTGCAGAGGGTGCATATGGCTGTAATAGAGAACATGTTACCACTCATATCAGGGCCTCCCACGGCTTGCAGAGGGTGCATATGGCTGTAATATAGAACATGTTATCACTCATATAAGGGCCTGCCACGGTTTTCAGAGGGTGCATATGGCTGTAATAGAGAACATGTTACTACTCATATAAAGGCCTCCCACGGCTTGCAGAGGGTGCATATGGCTGTAATATAGAACATGTTACTACTCATATAAAGGCCTCCCACGGCTTGCAGAGGGTGCATATGGCTGCAATATAGAACATGTTATCACTCATATAAGGGCCTCCCACGGCTTGCAGCGGGTGCATATGGCTGTAATAGAGAACATGTTACCACTCATATCAGGGCCTCCCACGGCTTGCAGAGGGTGCATATGGCTGTAATATAGAACATGTTACCATCAAAATAAGGGCCTCCCACAGCTTACAGAGGGTGCATATGGCTGTAATATAGAGCATGTTATGTAAAGAAAATGTGTCTGAAAGTCAGGTTTCATGAATGCTTTAAGATAAAGCATGATTTTTGTATTGATGACACAGATGATTGTTTGTTTGTTTGGGGTTTTACATCACTTTCAACATTATTTCAGTCATTTGGTGATGCGACCTACTTGTAACAGATATAGTGCTGCCTCACTGAATTGTCATGTCGCAGGTCCTTGACATGACAACCCACCCGGTCACAGATTTACAAGGACAACGGGTTAACCCTTAAGGCACGGGCCTCAGCTCTTATGGGAAATTGTATCATGAGTTCAATCCCGGCACGGCCGGGGTTCGAACCCACGACCTTTGGATCACCACAGAGGAACTGGTGCTAATAAGCTGGCACTCTAACTAACTGCGCCACGGCCCGTGGCCTCGATGACACAGATGAAGCATGACTTTTGTATTAATGAAATAGATAGAGAGTGACCTTTGTATTGATAATGTGGATGTGGCATGACTGCAGTATTGAGAAAACTGATCATAATGTATTAGAATATGATACAACTTTGAAGCCTTTGTGACATAAATGAATGTGATTATGAGCAGTAATGAGGGAAGTGTGCCATGGTCAACCCTATAAACCAAAAACATCCATTTAGTGCATCATTAACTAAATAGCAAAAGGATATATTCTAAAATATTACTCCAAAGAGTTTTAAAATGCAAGGCAGAGTGAATGGTGACAATGTTATCACACAAATGTATCAATGTCAGAAGCAACCCATAGTACAGCCATGTGTAGGAGGTTTATTGTTATACCCTCTGGCTCCCGCCATGACTGATAAATATAGATCGAATATCAACAGACATCCTTGTGATCAGAGAAGCAAGACAACACTTTTACTGTACAGGGGTAACTCAGTGCAATTCTGCCCTTGTCCAAAGTTCAGATATTACTTCATTTGATAGTCAACATTCATGACAATGACAATTCAGTAATTGAATAATATCCATCCTGCAAATCAGAGTAAATAATTAGTCACATGATCAGAAAGAAATTCTCAATATCGTGAGAAAGATAACATTTCTGTTTCAGTGTGTGATCAGGCAATTTATCAAGATTAGACATATTTGATCACAAAAACCTTACAAATGTGAGCTTTGTCCAAACAGAAAAAAATCTAAATCTTCAAATAAATGTGCAGTGAATATTTACAAATTATATTTTACATTCAAATAAAGACATTTGACTATTCAGAGGCCAATATCTTAATTATATTCCCTATAATGTCTCATATAAAGCTGATATCAAACATCAACTTTAACATCTCTCAGACTCACAATAAACCTGTTCTGTTGGCCCTCGGGACAGTCCAGTTTTCAACAGGAAGCATGTTATGATTATATCTTGTATATCATGACCACTCACACATGCATATTCATTTAAACAAAATAACATAGTTTTTATAGTAACCTTACAAATAGGCATTTTCATGTGAATTTTTCTTTTATTGAAAATTTTCCCTCATAATATGTTGAAAGGAAAATAATAATAAAATGAAAAATATGACATGTTCACAAGTAAATTATTAAATAAAAAAGAATGATATTAATTTCAAAGTATATGTTGGAATACCAGGCAAGGATAGAATTTTCATCCATCCAAACAAAACAAGAAAGCTGTATATGCAATTCACAGTTAAAGGTGGGTGCTTGCCCACTGAGATTTATGTTTGATGAAGAAACAGGATCCCCATTGTAAAACGTTAAACCTCCAATTAAGAGAAGGCAGAAAAGTCTTGACAGTTTTATGGGATATGTATATATATATTATTCAAGATCATGAAATATGGTTGGTGATCAGAGAATATTTTCAGTAATACAGGTGGTATCCAATGTTTCTGAGAATAGCTTGCAAAAGGAATTATCAATTAAGGTTCCATGCTCAATAGAAAATCCAGTTGGGAGTGTAATTTTAGGAAGGAAACTTGCATTTGTAAGAAAATCAAAGTATTTGGCTATAATATGTTTTTCATTTAATAGAGAAAATGGCAAGGATCCTAAGAAAAGTCTGCGACAATGATCGCAGTCCCTACCAAGACCAACAACGGTTTCTATCACTTTGATCTCTTCAGTTGGATGGGGACTGACTGCGTTATCCTATGATTTGTTTATATATGAAAACTGAGGAGGTGCTAGCACCTCTGGAGGTGCTGCACCTCCTCTCATAGCGCCTCTGGAGCGGAGGTGTTTGTGGGTCTCTTTGCCTCATTATGGAGGTGCTGTGAGGGACCCCCCTCAAAGGGAGCTGCGTACAGTGTTATATGAGCGATATAATGTCTTTAAAACCACGTTTTGGTCGATTAAGCTAGCGTTTTTTGGGTTGTGTTTCGGTTTTTTGCACCAAAACGAATCTATTTGATTTGTTGATTAATTCTTTTTAATTATACGGACCCTCTCCCTTCAAGCTGCCAGACTATTTTGTTTATTTTGCGCTTCGTACAGCCCCGGCGCGGGGTTGGAATGTTCATTTTTTTAACAAATTTCTGTTCCCGTGTCTTTCTTTTGTGAGCGACGGGATTCCTTTCAGTAATATTAAACATAGGAAATATACCTTAGTTTTTGTTGGGTTCTCAGCCGGTTTTTCTGGCCATTTCTTATTTGCGTATCTGTATTGTACCTTTGTTGTATAATTAAATACTTTCCCGTCTATTTTGGCGGGATGGAGCGAGAACAAGAAACATTTTTTTGTTAAGAAACTTTTATTTTCGTTTCTGTAATTTTGATTCTCCTTACTTATTTTTACATATAGTTCATAGTTTGTATTGTTGAGATAGTTTTTGGTGATTTACAGCTGTTCAGACGGCTTGGTCGTCGACTGGAATCTGGAAGAGTTGATCCAGAATCTTCATGTAGGCTGTGGGGGAGGTTTGTGTGTCCCATTCATGTTTTTCATTTAACTTTATAAGGTCAATATTGAAATCTATCAGTAAAGTTTCATGATTTTTAGAAGCTAAATTAGATATTATTGGGCAATCTCAGTCTCAGGCAATTCTCAATAGTTTTCTATTAATTTGTGTGGAGGTCTATCAAAATTCCCAATGCTTATTGATTTAGACAAATGATCTCCTTTTTTTAATCTGAATAACCTGACCTTCCCAATTTTGGTATCAATTTAATTTCACTGAGAAATAAAATTGTTTATGGAGATATATCATTTCACTGAGAAATAAAATTGTTTATGGAGATATATCATTAAAGCACTTTTTGGTTTGAATGAGTATCCCTGATAAATTGAAGGACAACGGGTTAACCCTTTTAGGCAGGGGCCTCAGTTCATATGGGAAATTGAGTCATGAGTTCAATCTCCACATGGGTGGGGATCGAACCCACGACCTTTAAATCATCACAGAGGAACTGGTGTGAAAAAGCTGGCACTCTGAACCAACTGCGCCATGCCCCGTGACCTGAATTTGGATCGGATACATTGAATGATGTGTTAAATATGTTGAATACATTCTGATTGTTTTTTAGTATCAAGATTAATATATCATAAAAATGGTAAAACTAAAATCTGTGATTCTTCAGGATCCTGGTCTGTTTCAGCACACTGACAAGGGAATTATCATCTAACCCTCCATGAGGTTTCAAGATACCTTCATCCAGTGACACACAGATATTATAAATTTAAATTCAGGCAAAGTGTAAAAAATATGTGGAATGATTGGAGAACTTGAATTTGTTCAAAATTACACAAAATATGGTCAAAGACCTTCTGATACATTTGAGTAGACAATAAGATGTAGGTAGTGAATACACGAATGGGTTTGTAAGAACAATTATAATTATAGTAAGTATCCAACGATTAAGTTGCCCAAACATAAAAATAAATGATGAACAGTAATACTACAAGCAGGTATATGTAGTTGTACCCAATTCTCTGCAAAGGTGGCAAAGAATACAGAACATCTGAGTTGTAATAGTGGCTGTCTTCAGTGAAGACAATGTGTAATACAAATATTTAGTTCAACTAAACATACTGAATGTTTGCATAGTAGGCTTGAGGGATAACATATATATATATATATCACATGGTTGGTGATATCATGGTGAAACAGTATAAGTATACTTAACTTATGCATAGAGAGGGCAGCATGGTGAGCAATATAATGACACATAGATAGGACAGCATTGTGAGCAATAAAATGACACATAACTAGGGCAGTATTGTGAGCAATAAAATGACACATAACTAGGGCAGTATTGTGAGCAATAGAGGGACACATAGACAGGGCAGCATGGTGAGCAATACAGTGACACATAGACAGAGCAGCATGGTGAGCAATATATAATGACACATAGATAGGGCAGCATGGTGAGCAATATAATGAAACATAGGTACGCCAGCATGGTGAGCAATACAATGACACATAGACTGAGCATAGTGAACAATACAATGAGAAATAGATAGGGCAACATGGTGAGCAATATAATGACACATAGACAGAGCATAGTGAACAATACAATGACACATAGACAGAGCATAGCGAACAATACAATGACACATAGAGAGGGCAGCATGGTGAGCAATATAATGACACATAGACAGAGCATAGTGAACAATACAATGACACATAGATAGGGCAACATGGTAAGCAATATAATGATACATAGACAGAGCATAATGAACAATACAATGACACATAGATAGGGCAGCATGGTGAACAATATAATGACACATAGGTACGCCAGCGTGGTGAGCAATACAATGACACATAGATAGGGCAGTATTGTGAGCAATAGAGGGACACATAGACAGGGCAGCATGGTGAGCAATACAGTGACTCATAGACAGAGCAGCATGGTGAGCAATATATAATGACACATAGATAGGGCAGCATGGTGAGCAATATAATGAAACATAGGTACGCCAGCATGGTGAGCAATACAATGACACATAGACAGAGCATAGTGAACAATACAATGAGAAATAGATAGGGCAGCATGGTGAGCAATATAATGACACATAGACAGAGCATAGTGAACAATACAATGACACATAGATAGGGCAACATGGTGAGCAATACAATGACACATAGATAGGGCAACATGGTGAGCAATACAATGACACATAGACAGAGCATAGTGAACAATACAATGACACATAGATAAGGCAGCATGGTGAGCAATATAATGACACATAGACAGAGCATAGTGAACAATACAATGACACATAAATAGGGCAGCATGGTGAGCAATATAATGACACATAGACAGAGCATAGTGAACAATACAATGACACATAGACAGAGCATAGTGAACAATACAATGACACATAGACAGAGCATAGCGAACAATACAATGACACATAGAGAGGGCAGCATGGTGAGCAATATAATGACAAGATTCAAGATTCAAGATTCAAAGATTCAAAACATCTTTACTAAAGTGACAAGAAGTAGACATATTCAACAAGACATTTACAGTTTAAATATACTTCCCAGCCATAGAGGCTTATTTGTCACTATACACACTTAATAATATAATTCAGGGTACTACAAGAGCAGGCAACATTAATTGTACATTTTTTGTCTTCTGTGCATGAAGGCATTATATGCAAATTTTGATACCAGTATTTGACAGGACTCCATTAAGTACATAAACTTTTCTTTATCTTGTAAATCATTAAAACCAGGATATTTATCACAAACTTTAGTGTACAAATTTAGCCTAGCATCACTATATAATGGACATCTACAGATAACGTGGAATTCATCTTCAATTTCATTGCTAGTACATAGTTCACAAATTCTATCTTCTAGTCTAATATTGTTATAACGGCCAGTCTCTACTTTCAAGGGAAGAATACCACATCTGAGTTTAGATAAAACTGAGCATTCACATTTTGGAAGATAGCTAATTATATATTTTTCCACCTCAGTATTTCTCTTAAAATTTACATATGTTCTCAGTTTAGGTTTATTGATACATTCATTATAACAACGATTAGCATCAATAAGAAAAAATTTACTTTTGGCTAAATTTAAATCACATGTACTCCTGTGATCGTATATATCACTCATATCAACTGAATGGAAAATAGCCCGGAGCTCAGATGACCAGTTATTATACAAACTTGCCTGAGAGTAGTCCCACTCAAATATTTTCTTAGTTAATCCAGAGTTAGACATATTAACAAGCCTATTCCAATATCTTAACATATTAATCCATCTCAAACTCTGCATATGACACCATCCAACCTCATGCTCTGTCTATGACACATAGACAGAGCAAAGTGAACAATACAATGACACATAGATAGGGCAACATGGTAAGCAATATAATGACACATAGACAGAGCGTAATGAACAATACAATGACACATAGATAGGGCAGCATGGTGAACAATATAATGACACATAGGTACGCCAGCATGGTGAGCAATACAATGACACATAGATAGGGCAGCATGGTGAACAATATAATGACACATAGGTACACCAGCATGGTGAGCAATACAATGACACATAGATAGGGCAGCATGGTGAGCAATACAGGGACACATTTATACATGTTGTGAATACATATACACAAGAACTTTACTGTTTACAACTCTCCATAATGTAAAAAAGACATACTGGCACTGTCATTGATTAGTCCTTGCAATCAAATTACAAGTTAGAAGGAAACAGAACACCTCAATAACTGGTCACAAATGATTTATTTAGCCACTTACTACAATAAATCTGTCCTACACTGTTTCGGTAGCTGCCAGCCATTGTGGTGCTACACACAATTATACATAAATCCAATTTACCAAAACATTTTACCAATTACATTTTAATACATATATCAACTAGTTTTACTCAATTAATTGCAAAACCTGTACACCTATACCTACTTAACTAAGCTAGGCTTGGCTCTCATGGCCATACGTCCATAAGCCATGTGTTGATGGCTAAAATTATAGTTCTAAAAGGGTGGGATGGCGGGCGAAAAAGACGTCCGCCTACCTGAGCGTCAGTGGACTGGAAGAGGCGGCAATGTCTGTGCCAGGGGTTTATATCCCTATGCACCCCATGGGGGGGGGGGGCAAATGCAATTACCCTGGCTTTGACTTATTTGGTGTGACCTCTAACCACCTTTATAACATACATATAAAGCTTCCTATATCAATGGCTAGCAAGCAGTAGGGCGCTTAACTAAAACATGGAAAAATGGTAGTGAAATAGTACAGTGTTCTTCCTTGTAAATGTTTATACAGTGCTGTAAGGGGGTGAGATGTCTAGCTTTGCTAATAACTTTTCCTGATAAATCTTGAACTTCACTTAAACACACACTAAATCTAACACCTTAAATAATATAAACTTACACAATACAAGACTAAATGGCTGGAGTATGGACGACTTTTGCTATAGCAGGTTATTTATTCAATCATAACATATGAAAACATGTAAAATATCCTGGCATTACCGTCTTACCACATAAATGAATAAACTTTGTAAGCTCAATACAAATTTCAACTGTCTTGTCGCACCTTATATTATATATCTAAGATTGTCTATTAAAGATTAAAAGAATTCTTTGAAACCTTTCAGTAAATCGATAAGAGATAATTAGATAACATTTATTGGCTCTGTAATTAGACAACATTTATTGGCGCATGCATAAAAGAATCAAATTAGGTCATATAGTGCATATTGACCATGTTTGACCTTACTACTGCTTATTTGTTTATTTGTGACCAATTTATGTTAAGGGGTGTGTTGTTTTACTTCTTGTTTCCTGCCCTGCATTCAGCCCATATTTAATTCTGTCAGTTAACGTTAAATGGTTAACTATTTTAGTCCATGTTGACTCATTATATGAACCCACATTACAAAAATACTTTCCGTTTTGGGCATTAAGTTTATACTGTGAAACAAAGTCTCTGAACTTATAGTAAAGGTAGTACTTTCCCAGGTCCACCTGTGTGGCACCTTTTATTGTTTTCACACATATCCCGGTAACATACACATCCTCGATCCAGAAATAGGGAATAGTGATAGCGGTCTGATATAGGACCGGAAGTAGGTCTCCTCTGTATATGAAAAACTCTCCAAGAGCATAATCTGGATACCTCTTCAAATGAGCATAATCATTTAAAGCGACACACCATTTCAAACATGTCTTGTTGCCATAGTCCCTCAAGATGGGTCTTTTCTTGGCAATTTTCCCTGCCATACCCATAGATGGCACCACTGCATCCAGCAAATTCATAAGGTTAAAGATATCTATCAGAACGTCATCATTTGCTTTGAGAACATACTTTGTTTGGTTGCAATGTGTCATAACCCATTTTATTCCGACTAAAACCACAAATGTTAAGTTGTAATATGAATCTTGAAAATCTGTTTGGATGATATCCCCATATTTCTGGTTTTCTTGCACTATTTTTGCCTGTGTGACTGCATCAGATGGATTGCCAATCACATAAATAGTTCTTCCTGGGAAGGATCTCATCTGGTTTTGTTTAGCCCACGTTTTCCTGAAAAGGACTCGTCTGTCAAAATGTTTTGGTGCACTAGCGACCAGTATGACGTGATGAATGACGTCATGAGGAGAACACAGCGATGGATTGTTGATCAGATAAGGAAACATAAAACTATTATTGATTCCAATGCTGTACTTTTCTTCCAGAGTGATGCCAACATTTGTGAAGTGTGGAAGCCTGGATTGCTTGGCAGTTTCAGTGCTCATAGATTTTTTCATACTGGGAAATTTTGGTTTATCAAAAATTGGATTGGTTACGTTGGTTATGTTAAATATTGGAGAATTGTTGGAGGTTTTCTTTGTGAATTTTGGCATCGGTCTAATGGTGTCTATTTGTGTGAGAAATGCATGCTGGAGGTTATACATAACGCCATACCTGATCTTACTGACATTTGTCAAATGGTTGAGAATTCCGTTCCAGGCGATATCATAAAGGTAGAGATCTTTGATGACATTACAAAAGTATCTCTTTGTTTGCCCTTTAAGCTGATACTGCTTAATAAAGTTATCCATTCTGTGGTACAAATAGTGCTCTCTTAGGTTGACAAGAGTTGCTTCTTTAAGATTCTGTAAACATATTCCTGTTATGAACACCTCCTCAGACCAGACATACTGAATGGTGATCGCCGTGCGATACAACTCAGGGAGAAGATCACCACTCATTATGAAAAAGTCACTTTGAACATAGTTTGAGAAGGCCTTAAAAAGGCTTTTGGAATGATTCGTAGGACAAGAATTATTACATGTAATGTCATTCCCATCATCATCATCATTATCCCCATCATCAGCATCATTATCATCACCACCATCATCATTATCATCATCACCACCATAATCATCTTTATGATTCTTTCTTTTGTCGATTGTCTGAGTTGCAACTTTACCTGCCACTGACATAGATGGCAACTTCCCACTTATAAGATCCACCAAAGTGAAGATATCAACAATCATATTTTCAGTAGCTTTGAAGACGTACTTTGTGTGGTTGCAGTGGGTCAAAACCCACTTGATGCCAACTAACAACTTCAGGGTCAAGTTTTCACGGGAGTCTTTGAAGTCTGCCTGGACAATGTCTCCGTATTTGTTGTTTTCTTCCTCTAAATCTGCTTGTGAAGCAGCATTGTTCACTGCATTTCCCATAACAAATATTGTTCTGGATGGGTAATTAGCCATAAAGTTTTGAGCCGCCCAAGTTTTCCTTAAAAGTTTCCGCCTAAAAGCATGTTTGGGTTTGCTGCTAACTAGTATAATGTGATGTAGCACATCCGCAGAGGAACACAGTCTGGGGTTGTCGATAATATATGGAAACATATACGGGCTGTCCACCTTAATGTGGTATTTCTCTTCCAAAGATGCACCAATATTTCTGTAAATGTGTTTTGTTTCGTTCAGGTTTAAGGCAGCCTCATCATATATGTTCATATCACTCAGAATAACATTTGTAAAATATCCACTTTGAAGGTAGTAAACACAAATCATCACCAGTCCTAATATAAGAATAATTCCAAAACCATCATGTCTGTTTCCCAGGAAGAAAGCA
Source organism: Amphiduros pacificus (assembly GCA_949316495.1). NCBI lineage: Eukaryota > Metazoa > Annelida > Polychaeta > Phyllodocida > Hesionidae > Amphiduros > Amphiduros pacificus. Next base: position 6,668,160 of record OX439004.1, read on the forward strand.
TTATTTCCTTTCATTGTGTTATAACAATGCATTTCTGTCCATGTAATCGAAGTTTTTTTTGTAGCAAAGGTCAAGCTAGGACACAGAGGCAAATAGAATGATCAGCCATGGTGGGCTATAACCGACATCAAGGCCACCACACAAACATATCATGGTGATATTCATATTTCATGATTATCATCCAGTGCATGTAATATTCAATGGTCCAGTTTGCCTATATCTAAATTAGTGGTTGTCTCTATGAACGTTGCCGCAAACATTAAGCGGCTACGTTCATAAAGATAAAATATTCCTGCATTTCTCACTGCTCTAGTGAGCCACGCAGCCATCTTTTAAGTCCTTTTGTAAACTTTGTGTCTATTCTCGGCTCCGATATGCAAGGAAGAAAAAAAACAAAACAAAAACAAAAACAAAAAACAAAAAACAAAAAACAAAAAAACAAAAATAAAATAAAATGAAATAACAAATGAGAGGTCTGAGAGTAGTACTGTGTAATACTGATGGAAATGACTTCCATACCCCCCAAAAAATAAAATAAAAATCTTTCCCCCCTAGCAGCCCACACTTTGATGATAGTATGTTGCTGATATCTGATTGGGATAATAACGGTGACAGAGTCCTGCTGTAAGGCGTCCTCATTCTCTCTAGCTGGGTCGAGGGCATGCTTCATCTCCCATGCATGAGGTTACATTGCTATTTCTAAAGGATGACCTCAATATATCGTCATCCACTGAAAACCGAAAATAGCTGGTATAATCTATCATACCCTGCCAACAATCCTCACATATGATATGATTAAATCATGTGTTAACCACAATCCAATGTGCGGGAAAAGGTCCCGGATGAGGCGCATGACAACGGGCCAAACATGACATGACCTTGTTCTGTATTGAGACAATTGCGGCTAATTGTAACTTTTGTGTGATTTATTTAACGTTAAGGTGAAAATATATAAAGGTAGCTAACCTTTGGCCGGGGTCAGCAACTGTTGATGTCTATCTCTACTTTTCTTTTATTATCTAAATGAAAAGAACAAAATAATTCAAGTGTCATCTCTATGATAAAAAATTGTTCTTGGAGTAACTGTGCCACTTGTCAACACTCGATAATTATAACAGAAAGTGTAGTATTGAGCAAACGTAATCAAACTGTGTAATACTGATGGAAATTAATTCCGTACCTCCAAAAAGAAAATGAGAATCTCTCCCCTAACTTACTTTCCTCAAGCAAATGATGAGAAACAAAGGCTCTTTATTTCTTTGGCCTAATATTAATGTGACCCGCATATGCCATCTCCTGATATTGATTGTTCTGATTGGTGGATGGAGGTATGGACAAATACCCTTATATGGGCACCATTAAGGTGTTTGATGGACAGAAGTACAATGTAGCATATTTATTTTCTGACACATATATGTCCATGTAAATACGCTGGACAAATATGATTATTCTTAATATATTTCAGCTTCTCCTTCTTTCCTATATCGGTGCAGTGCCTAACCTAAGCAGTAACTAGATGGGGATGGCAAATACCTTCATCATTAATTATGATTTTTATACATATCTTTCACTGCATAATTTTTTAAACTGTGATTAATGTTCTGGGCCCCATCAGCTTCACTGATAAAACATGGCATGTATTTCCCTGAAACCTATAACTAGATTCTACCAGACTGCTTTACATATGACTTCTTCAGAAAAATACACAACACTTCAGTTGCTGACTTTCTTTCTTTGTTTTATTACCATTTTCTATTTTTCAAATTAAATATATAAAATGTGTCTGGACATTATATAACACACTTTATATTCAATGTAAGTAATTACATGCTTACATTTTGTACATACTGACAGAGAATCAGATAGAAAATGGTGTCTTAGATTTGAATGAGACATGAATTATAGATATCTACTTTTGATCTATTTGCATTAATTTGATACTAGCTTAGATACAGATATTTTACAAATGTTCGGTCCATAACTCTAACTTTGAGTGCTCTCTAAAATTACTGAATAGTGTCCTTCATAAAATAACTTCATAAAGAGGTGACGATCTTGCCCATTTTGGTGACTTAACAGTGAGAAGGTTACATTGCACTTTTCAAGATGGCTCTGTGGGTAAGACATCATATGCTATAGGTCTGGACTTCGATTCTCAGTTGCGACAAGTATTTTTTTTTTCATTTGGGATTTATTTGTCAATAAGCATTATGCATGTTACAACAGATAGATTTGAAATGTAGCTTTTGTAAATGCAGAAAATATTAAGATTAATAATGATTTTATACAGAAAATAAAGTGAAAGCTTCATATTAGGCAATATATATTCTATATACATAGAGAAATGATATTTTGCAAACAGATAAAATATAAAAAAGAATGCCTTTAAACAGAAAACAAAGATAAAATCTTCATATTGGGTTTATATTTGAACAATATGCATTTAAGACTATATAGAATTAAATAGTTTTTGGCAATGTATAAAATGTAAAAAATCATTACTTTACATAGAAAATATAGATGAAATCTTCATATTGGGGTTAAATTTGAGCGACATGAATGTCCAAACAAATAAAATCAAACTCACATGGCGTACATACTCACACTGACACACATGGTGTACATACTCACTCTGAATCACATGGCATACATACTCACACTGACACACATGTTGTACATACTCACGCTGACTCATATGGCGTACATACTCACACTGACTCACATGGCGTACATACTCACACTGGCTCACATGAAGTACATACTCACACTGACTCACATGACGTACATACTCACACTGACTCACATGGCGTACATACTCACACTGACTCACATGACGTACATACTCACACTGACTCACATGACGTACATACTCACACTGACTCACATGGCATAGATACTCACACTGACTCACATGGCGTACATACTCACACTGAATCACATGGCGTACATACTCACACTGACTCACATGACGTACATACTCACACTGAATCACATGGCATACATACTCACACTGACTCACATGGTATACATACTCACACTGACTCACATGGTATACATACTCACACTGACTCACATGACATACATACTCACGCTGACTCATATGGCGTACATACTCACACTGACTCACATGGTGTACATACTCACGCTGGCTCACATGAAGTACATACTCACACTGACTCACATGACGTACATACTCACACTGACTCACATGACGTACATACTCACACTAACTCACATGGCGTACATACTCACACTGACACACATGGCATACATACTCACACTGACTCACATAGCGTATACGCGTACATACTCACACTGACTCACATGGCATACATACTCACACTGACTCACATGACGTACATACTCACACTGACTCACATGGCATAGATACTCACACTGACTCACATGGCGTACATACTCACACTGACTCACATGGCATACATACTCACACTGACTCACATAGCGTACATACTCACACTGACACACATGGCGTACATATTCACACTGACTCACATGGCGTACATATTCACACTGACTCACATGGCATACATACTCACACTGACTCACATAGCGTACATACTCACACTGACACACATGGCATACATACTCACACTGACACACATGGCGTACATACTCACACTGACACACATGGCGTACATACTCACACTGACACACATGGCATACATACTCACACTGACACACATGGTATACATACTCACACTGACACACATGGTGTACATACTCATACTGACACACATGGTGTACATACTCACACTGACACACATGGCGTACATACTCACACTGACACACATGGCGTACATACTCACACTGACACACATGTACATGGTGTACATACTCACACTGACTCACATGGCGTACATACTCACACTCACTCACATAATAATAAAATAATAATAATAATAATAATAATAATAACAATTTGTATAGCGCTTTATCATACATACTCACACTGACACACATGACGTACATACTCACACTAACTCACATGGCGTACATACTCACACTGACTCACATGGCGTACATACTCACACTGACTCACATGGCGTACATACTCACACTGACTCACATGGCGTACATACTCACACTGACTCACATAGCGTACATACTCACACTGACTCACATAGCGTACATACTCACACTGACTCACATACATACATACATACTCACACTGACTCACATGGCATACATACTCACACTGACACACATGGCATACATACTCACACTGACACACATGGCATACATACTCACACTGATTCACATGGCGTACATACTCACACTGACTCACATGGCATACATACTCACACTGACACACATGGCATACATACTCACACTGACTCACATAGTGTACATACTCACACTGACTCACATACATACATACATACATACTCACACTGACTCACATGGCATACATACTCACACTGACACACATGGCATACATACTCACACTGACACACATGGCATACATACTCACACTGACTCACATGACGTACATACTCACACTGACTCACATGGCATACATACTCACACTGACACACATGGCATACATACTCACACTGACACACATGGCATACATACTCACACTGATTCACATGGCGTACATACTCACACTGACTCACATAGTGTACATACTCACACTGACACACATGGCATACATACTCACACTCACTCACATGGCGTACATACTCACACTGACTCACATGGCATACATACTCACACTGACTCACATAGTGTACATACTCACACTGACTCACATGGCATACATACTCACACTGACTCACATAGCGTACATACTCACACTGACTCACATGGCATACATACTCACACTGACACACATGGCATACATATGCACACTGACTCACATGGCGTACATACTCACACTGACACACATGGCATACATACTCACACTGACTCACATGGCGTACATACTCACACTAACTCACATGGCATACATACTCACACTGATTCACATGGCGTACATACTCACACTGACACACATGGTGTACATACTCATACTGACACACATGGCATACATACTCACACTGACACACATGGCATACATACTCACACTGATTCACATGGCGTACATACTCACACTGACACACATGGCATACATACTCACACTGACTCAAATGGCATACATACTCATACTGACACACATGGCATACATACTCACACTGACACACATGGCATACATACTCACACTGACACACATGGCGTACATACTCATACTGACACACATGGTGTACATACTCACACTGACTCACATGGCGTACATACTCACACTCACTCACATAGTGTACATACTCACACTGACACACATGGTATACATACTCACACTGACTCACATGGCGTACATACTCACACTGACACACATGGCATACATACTCACACTGACTCACATGGCATACATACTCATACTGACTCACATAGCGTACATACTCACACTGACACACATGGCATACATATGCACACTGACACACATGGCATACATACTCACACTGACTCACATGGCGTACATACTCACACTGACACACATGGTGTACATACTCATACTGACTCACATGGCGTACATACTCACACTGACTCACATGGCATACATACTCACACTGACTCACATAGCGTACATACTCACACTGATACACATGGTATACATACTCACACTGACTCACATGGTATACATACTCACACTGACTCACATGACGTACATACTCACACTGACACACATGGCATACATACTGACACTGACTCACATGGCGTACATACTCACACTGACACACATGGTATACATACTCACACTGACTCACATGGCGTACATACTCACACTGACACACATGGCATACATACTCACACTGACTCACATGGCGTACATACTCACACTGACTCACATCGTGTACATACTCACACTGACACACATAGCGTACATACTCACACTGACACACATGGCATACATACTCACACTCACTCACATAGCGTACATACTCACACTGACACACATGGCATACATACTCACACTGACACACATGGCGTACATACTCACACTGACACACATGGTGTACATACTCATACTGACACACATGGCATACATACTCACACTGACTCACATGGCGTACATACTCACACTGACACACATGGCATACATACTCACACTGACTCACATGGCGTACATATTCACACTGACTTACATTAAATATATCAATATCGTATATGCATAGATTATAAGGAATTAAGAATAAAAATTGAATGTAAAATGAGCCTAAATGAATTTCAGTGAGTAATTAACCTATATCTAACTTATGATAAAGTTAATTTCATTTATTATAAAATAAGATTGACTTGATGCCCACACATGATTTTCAGTGCTGCCCTCAGGTGGAAATATTAAATTATAGCAACACATGGAAAAGTATGGGCATCAGTAGTGTTCTCCAATCACCAATCGGCAAAGCCCAAATAGGTGATCTGGAGGGGTTTGTCGAACGTCCAAGGTCTTTACCAATTTCAACCAAAGAAAAGTTTGGTGGAGTTGTTAGAGCTCTAGTGAAGTAAAAAATCGCCAGCTATAAAATCTGAGGTAAACCCGTTTAAACGTCCAAATTGAACCCGTTTCAACTGCTGTTTAAACGGGTTTGACTCAATTTTTGCAGCTGGCGATTATTATCAAGTATTTATATTTTCCTTATATAATGTTATCCAAAGAATAATCAAGCTTTTTTGTGAGATTTTAGATATAATTATACATAAAATATGAATTATCACTAAAACAGTTGGGTGTTTAAAAAATCACATCTAAACGAGATTATGAAGAAAAAGCAAAAATCTCAGACCTCTCCAGATCACCTATCTGGGCTTTGCCGATGGGTGATTGGAGAACACTAGGGCATCAGCGAGAATGAGTGACATAGCGCATGTAACAGGTTTATAGCAGTGGGAGGAGCGGACGTCCAGAAAGCACCCTGCAGAGCACTTTTAGTGACAGAGATTTAGCATTTTTAGGCAAATCCAATACCCTGGGACATTTTAATGGCTGAGGTGGAAACAATCAAATGGACCCAAGTTCTGTCATGTATTACTAATAGAATTATCCAAATAGTAAAAGGGATCATAGGCCATTTTAATGATTGGCCACTTTTAGTGATGTGTTTCATAGACATATTCATAAAAGGATTTCACTAACTTCCTCATTTTGTTCAGAAAAATCAAATACATGAGATTTTTTAGAAATACATCAGCTACTAAACGTTACAACCCAATTGACTCTATATACAATATATTTTTTTTATATTTTTTTTTAATCATTTCTATTATTTCTATAATTTTCTCATACTTTTCAGGGAATATTTCTTCTTTTTTAGGTATTATTATTATGATAAGAGCAACTTATTGCTGATTTTTTTCTGAAATTAGATTAATATTCAATTTATCTAATACCTCAAAAACAAATGTGAGGTCAAATTAAAGTCCATCAATTTGTCATTTTTGTAACCCTACCGATTTAAGCTATTTTTAATCATTTTAGCTTCATAATAAATCTTGAAATAGACAGACTTTTTTTTCAATTTATTTTTAGTATTAATGTGTTTTTCTGTGCAGTATTCTATATATTTTCATAAACTAACCCCCAATAAGCTGGCATTTTTATATTATTTAAAAACAAACTTAGTTTTATAGTATTTTACTCAGTTTTCCCTTATAGATTGACCACAAAACTATTAATTGCTCTCAAATTGTTAATTATGAACAGATTGTAATGAATAAGGACTCTACGAGCTCGTATTTGAAAGATGTAGATGATAGGATAATAAAACATGTAGATAATTTCGTGGAAATAGGCTTTCTATTTTCAAGGTCATTGAAAAGTCACTTCAAGATCACTGGCAATATTTGATCAAAATAGCATAAGAAGGTTGACATTCGATCACATATCATTTGTAGATGTATTCTGAGTTGTAAAAAAGTTATATCCCTTTGCACACGATTGTGTACAGGTGGGCGGGTCTGCGGATTTCGCCGTCTTCCGCCAGCGGGTTTCAATCGTGTGTACCCTATTTCTCACCAGGGCAAATCTGTGTCGTTTGTGGATATCAAGTCAGTATTTTCAGAAAATTCAAAACTGCAGTCTCAAACTTTTATATTGACTGTTTTCATACTTTCATCTTGGAAAATTCTGGAAAATAATCTGGCCTAATGTAGCCATTTACAGATCTTTTGAAATATTGGGGATTTATCCTTTGGTTCTTGGTTACTATTTACATGAGCTTATGTAGTATCGGGCACATGGGAATGATCCTTCGATCCTTTGGTCCTTGACATGACAACCTACCCATTTACACATTTATAAAGACAACAGACTTACAAGGAAGAATTAGATATTATAATTTCCTTCAGCCTTTAACAATAAAACACAACAAAGCTTTGTAGTTATAATATAGTGATTAAGTTAAATTATTATGACTTAATTTTGATGTACTCAAAGTGTAAAAAAATATTTTTGGCAATCAATCTGAATATTGAAATATTTTTTAAATTTTGAAATAAACCTTGTCAAAGACAAATTTGATATTTATATTAGGATGAACAAATCAGACATTGCTGACGTTCACATCAAGACATCCAGAAAAAATTAGCAGGAAATTGGATTTTAATCTACCAAAGACCAGATGATAACATCCTCCTGCAATGTGATAATATTAAATGCAATGTGGAATTCACTGGCTGCCTGTTGAGGCCGGAATAGACTTTAAAATAGCGCTATGAGCAGACCTGGTCTGATATAGCGCTATATAAATCATTTATTATTATTATTATTATTATTGACGTGGAAGGTACAAAATGGGTATGCACCTAAAAACCTATCTTCGCTACTCAAGCCTAAACGGGACATAGGGAACTTAGATCAATTGGAAATAATGAATATATAGTGCCAAGAACTAATATGAAAATGTACGGTGATAGGGCTTTTAAGGCATATGCACCAAAGGGGTGGAATGCCCTGCTCCAACAAGTGAAAACATGCAAAACACTGGACAGTTTTATCCAAACTCAAGGCTTATTTATTTCGAAAACATGTCTGAAAGGGCGTTATGTAAATAAGTATTATTATTCAAAGTATTATTGATGACAATTAAATAACCGATATATAGCATTCATAATGAGTCCTGTAATCTCTAAGGAAAAAGTTTCATATTTATACAGTTGAGTTGAACCCTGTTTTATAAAAATGATGATCACATAAGGGAGTTAGCGGTACACAAAAGTTCCTCAGTGAAATAAGTACATTATTTTGTAAAGTGTTGTCGTTATGTATTAAACGGAATGGATATAGTAGTCAGAGACGTTCACAAAAGATAGTGCAGCATGTTTCGAAATTTCAATCTGCCCTTTGATCATGATATATCCCGTCATTCTAATTTGTTATAGAGTATAGAGTAATTTATATAGTAAGTAATGCACTGCTACAGATTAAAATCCGAATATGTAAAATTACGATTTGTAATATGCACCATTTTTTATTCTCATATGAATAGTACATTTGAAACATTATTTGGAAGACAAATATTTGATAAATATGTTCTCAGAGATATTATAACAATCATTTATTGAGAGGACCAGTGAAGTCAATGAAATACTAAACATACTGGATCATAGACTTCTCATAATGATATACATGTAGACATAAGAAAATATTTCATTTATAACACTTATCCTATTTGAGAATATCCTATTTGAGAATGATAATCTGAACCGTGAGCTTCAGAAAAAAAGATAAATTGCACCGGGAAAACATGCCAGCAAAATGGAGCACATTTGATATAAACTATCCAGCAGGTGGCACTGAACAGAAAGGCCCCATCACGGCTTTGAATGAAACATAAACATTTAACCTAGATATCATGTATGATGGTTTGGTAGAGAGTTTTTCTCACCATTCTTTCCAAGTAAAACTTTAAATGTAGATACATTTTTAAAACAAATATATTCAACCAAAAATTATGACACCTGACCTGATGAATAATAAAGGCCTTTTAATCTGTATTAACCAGGAGACATTTAACTTAATTGTTCCATTATAAATATTTATCTTTTTAATACTTTAAGACACAAAAAGGCATGGGCAATTTTATTTGTTTTCAGTAGAGTTTAAATGAACTAACACCTACATTGTTACTATTGACCACGCCCCTTTCTTTTGAGAAGGGGGAATCTCTGGGATCTCCCGTCTGACGTCATCATCACGTGGGCACACGCCATATTGCTTCCTGTTTGCGGTGGATGACAGCTGTGGATATACGCTTGTATTTTACCTTTTATTTCACGGAATTTTCACCTGGGATTTTACCACAATCCATGTACTATGTCACTAGAAGACCCCTTCTTTGTCGTCAAAGAGTAAGTTTCTTTTACATGATCCGTACGAGCTGGTAGAATAAGTTTGGCATTTGACATGTGCATGTTTACCAGTGGCAGTGCCGACTGTCAACAAAACAACACAGCACCTCCCAGCTTTCAGTGTCAAGCTTGGTGGATTTGTGGACTATTGTTTTCGCCAATAGTTCAGGTCAGGTTGAGGTGAATACAACTTCAGTAGAGAGTGAATATTTCTCTTCATACAACACCATCATATGTTTAACTTCAGTGATAGGAGGCAATGTATTTCACAGGTGGAGTCCAGTATGGATGAGATTGGTTTTGCCTGTAAGACTGAATGGCTACAGATCACTTTTGTCTTGAAATGTCAAAATTTTAAGATATTTTAAGAGTAGACATTGATCTTTTGATGAAGTGATGCTTGCTTTGAATGAAGAAACACAAGTTCTTCGCTTCTTTACGTATTTGCACTTCAACCTAGAAAGAGCATGATCAACAAACTCCACCATTCAGAGTTTAATTCAGATAAATGTGAGATCCACATTTTGCACATGACACAAGTGTGTCAGCTTAGCTAATAAACAGCTTGAAAAGTTGGGGTCAAATTCACTATGTAAAATGTATTTTGTTTGGCGGAAATTATCATCAGCACAAATCTGCTGAGTAAAAGGATTTAGATGAGTATTTATTCAGCAATTTGCAGGCATTTCCAGAAGTATTTCACAAACATTACAAAAACAATGATAAGCACAGCTTAAAGGCCATTGGTTTTTATATTTTTATAACAATTTAGTCCTTTTATGACATAAAAAATGGACAATCTGTATTACTCTATGATCGGTATGGTCATGGGGAATGGGGAATGTGTCATCATTTCCTGTGGTTTGTAATTCACTTTTTTAACTGTGGTCAAAATGTATGGACAATTAATGCCAATGTGGAATGTTCATCTTTGACCATGAATAAGACTATAATTTTCACATTCACTATTGTATGAGAATATATTCCTTTATCATGTATACAAAGAAAAAGTAATGCATGATGATGTCATTACATAGAAAATTGAAAGGTTAACATCGTCATCATACATGAGATTATGGCTTCACATTGCTTGGAGATGCTTTCCAATCTATAGAGCAAGTTATTTTTTGTTCAGGTCAATTTTAATGAAAATTAGTCAAAAAGAAAAATAAGCAAAAGTCAGATAGATGAAAAATAGTAGTGCCTGAGAGAAGATAGATGAATTTACAAATTTAGGAGCACAAGAGAAAGAGAATTTACCTCATGTTCTGGAATACTCATTTATAATATACCAAAATTTTTTTGTTTACTTTCTGTTTTGTTGGTTCAATTTTGTTTCCAGCTTTATTTTATGTGGAACACCATGTTTTCTTGTTTATATGAAAGGTACAGAAAATTGTCCAAAACAAATTCCATATATGTGACATGGACTTGATCAAACATTATAATATATATATTAAGTATTGATTGGTTACAACAGCAAACCTAGATATATAGGATTGATATGAGTGATGTTAGTCTTGTTACTACTACATTCACTATGTGTTTGTGTATCCATTAGGCCAATATCAATATCCAATGATAATATGATTAAGAGGGATTTCTGTCCAAGGGTGCTGTGCAGATTTGCTCCTACCCCTGTTTGTTGTGATAAATATCAGGATAAAGTTAAGATTGCATGTTGTCATGGCAGGGGTATGGATTGATCTGTAGGAGATAACATCTGTTGTATTATGCAATGCTTAGTGTAACAAGCCACACAGTATAATAAATCAATACAGAGCATAGTAGGGGGTTAAATCATATGATCATCAAGTGGGTTAAATCATGTGATCATCAAGGGAGCTAATTCATGTGAACATCAAGGGGATAAATCATGTGACCATCAAGGGAGTTAAATCATGTGATCATCAAGTGGGTTAAATCATGTGATCATCAAGGGAGCTAAATCATGTGAACATCAAGGGGCTAAATCATGTGACCATCAAGGGAGTTAAATCATGTGATCATCAAGTGGGTTAAATCATGTGACCACCAAGGGGGGTTAAAATCATGTGATCATCGAGGGAGCTTAATCATGTGATCATCAAGGGGCTAAATCATGTGATCATCAAGGGGGTTAAATAATGTGATCATCAAGGAGGGTTAAATCATGTGATCGTCAAGGGAGCTAAATCATGTGATCATCAAGGGAGCTAAATCATGTGACCATCAAGGGGCTAAATCATGTGACCATCAAGGGAGTTAAATCATGTGACCACCAATGAGGGTTAAATCATGTGATCATCGAGGGAGCTTAATCATGTGATCATCAAGGGGCAAAATCATGTGATCATCAAGGGGGTTAAATCATGTGATCATCAAGGAGGTTAAATCGTGTGATCATCAAGGGAACTAAATCATGTGACCACCAAGGGGTTAAATCATGTGACCACCAAGGGGTTAAATCATCTACCATGTTAATGGTTTAACAAACACAGCTCATGGTAATGATTTGACAGGAATAAATGCAGGCTGTTCACTTTCTAGTTATATCTTTACTCTTCAAGAAATATGTCTGTTTGTTAAGAAAATTTGTTTTTATAACTTACACAGGAAAATGACAGAAATACATGCTGATTTTGGTTGCAGAGTCCCACATGAAAGTAGCACGGGTTAACATTTCAGGAGCACTTAAGTTGCATATATACATTCTCTGAGGAGGCATTTGTTTTGTGGACTTAGAGAAGAATCTGCAACATCCTTCAAGCCCTTTCCTCGACAGTCAGCTGAGTCTGAGCCATTCTGACTGGAGGGCCAGGAAGCAATTTGGGTTCATGTGATATTTCATATCTGTCAAAAATCAGTTAGAACAAGCAATATTTAATCCCAGTGGATTGTACATGTCATGTGCCATATCAAGATAAAATTGAGAATCTAGTAACAATTAACACGAAGCAAACTTAAAACAGCATCTTATAATCTTATTTTAGAATTCATAACTCAAAAATAGGTCAGTAGGTCATTCAGGTTAATTTCAGTGTTCATGATTTATAACTGTCGTAGCAGGTCTGCATTGGAGCTACATACTGGCAGACTGTTTATTCATGTTATTAACCAATGAAATTAACAAATAAAACTAATCAGAAATATTGAAACTTACAATGAATATAAACTATAATCCCACATTAAACTGTCATAATGTTTGTCTGGCAGTTACTGAGAAACAGTTTATTGCTAGCAAATAATGTTGACTGACTCAATGTCTGACTCACTGACTCATTCACAGACTCACTGTCTCATTCACAGACTCACTGTCTCACTCACAGACTCACTGACTCACTCACAGACTCATTCACAGACTCACTGTCTCACTCACAGACTCACTGACTCACTCACAGACTCATTCACAGACTCACTGTCTCACTCACAGACTCACTGTCTCACTCACAGACTCATTCACAGACTCACTGACTCATTCACAGACTCACTGACTCATTCACACACTCACTGACTCATTCACAGACTCACTGTCTCACTCACAGACTCACTGTCTCGCTCACAGACTCACTGACTCACTCAGACTCATTCACAGACTCACTGACTCACTCACAGACTTGCTGACTCACTCACAGACTCACTGACTCCCTCACAGACTCCCTCACTGACTCACTCACAGACTCACTGACTCACTCACAGACTCATTCACAGACTCACTGTCTCACTCACAGACTCACTGTCTCACTCACAGACTCATTCACAGACTCACTGACTCATTCACAGACTCACTGACTCACTCACACACTCACTGACTCATTCACAGACTCACTGTCTCACTCACAGACTCACTGTCTCACTCACAGACTCACTGACTCACTCAGACTCATTCACAGACTCACTGACTCACTCACAGACTTGCTGACTCACTCACAGACTCACTGACTCCCTCACAGACTCCCTCACTGACTCACTCACAGACTCACTGTCTCAGTCACAGACTCACTCACAGACTCACTGACTCACTCACAGACTAACTGACTCACCACCTTTCAGATTCCACTCATCTAAAATACCCACAGAGGAACAGTCATTAAAATAGTATGCACAGATCAATATATATATATATGATGATTCACCTTCAAGGGAATGCTTCATAAGTCCAACTCCAAAAACATTCTCAAATTGGAGTGATTTTCCTAATCCTTTGTGTTGAAATAAGTGGTAAATCACAGTAAGCAGATTAGGATTATTTGGGAATATAAGTTTTATGAGGTCAGCAGTGTTTGTGTAAAATGGCAGGACATGATTTTGTTATGAGTAGTTCTGTATATTATGTAATTTAATGTGACAGAAATCATTTTGCCTGTCCTCCTGGCTTTTTTGGCTCAGAATAAATAATCAATTAATATAATTAATTCATGCAAATTTTTCCTCCAGCTTGCTATTCTTGTTTTGATAACAGTGAGACATGGAAGAGAATAATGTTTTGTTTTTACTAACAATGGACTTTGACTTTTCCATAAATACTGAGTGTTGATGTATATTTAAGTTATGAAAGTTATGTCCTGGAAGGCGCAGTTTGGCTTTTCATGGTTACATCTGGTTTGCTCAGGATTTTGTCTGGCATTTTAATGTTAGATATACATGATCACTGAGCAGTTGATGTACAGCTTTTCTCAGCATCTGTTTGAATAGATTTAATATTGAGCTCACCTGTATCATTGGTTTGCTCAGGATTTTGTATGACATATTAATGTTAGATATACATGATCACTGAGCAGTTGATGTACAGCTTTTCTCATCGTCTGTTTGAATAGAATTAATATTTAAATCACCTGTATCATTGATCCAATTAAAGGGCGAGGAATGAGGATTTTACAGTCTGGGCAAAAAAAAACAAGTTAGGGATTGACCACAGTACATAGTACTTCTTACAATCACACAAGTCACAAAGTTTTATAGCAGTGAAGTTTCAGTTCTGCACAAAACAGGACAGATGGGCTACAGATGGGCTTCCAGCCAAGTCTTATAACCATCTTGGTAAATAAACCTGTTATCTTCAACATGATAAGTATAAATATGTGTATACATAAAACTCATAAAAAAGACATTTATTACATGAAGTATTCACATCAATAGACTGTGATTATACACTTAAATGTCTTATAAAATGGGCATGTTATTTGTAAAGAATTTTAATTCTTAAAGTTGGGGATTATATTTGGCATCTTTGCAGGTAGAATAGGCAGAGAGAGGCCTCCCCGCATGCAAACATGCATGACACCAAAGTCTATTATTCCTCAACTCAAACTTTAATACTAATAATGAGCCAAAAGCACCATGAAAATCACAAAATGAAATAAAGACGCATGATTGTCATTCTATGGCAAATATTCATGATGTCATTTCAATCACTATCCCCCGCCAAAAAAAAAAGCATTTGATTTTGCAATTACAGCAGATACTAATTAAGGTTAGAAATGTAAGAAGTAGGTACTTCACAAAATGTGTCTCGTGGATTGAAGCAGGCACTAGTGGGCTTTATTTAACATCATTCTCCCTTAAAAGGTTGCATCTCAGGCAGCGGCATTTCAACAAAGAAATTATTTTTGATTAATTTTGTGGGGATTTTCTCCTTAAATGTGTTAAATAATTCTCTTTTAGTAGTTTGACAGGAATTTATGAGATATTTAAAACAGTCTTTAAAAAGCAACTTCACTGCAAACTGTTTGGGGAGAGAGGTTCTGATGGGATAAATGCGTTTGTAATGATTTTGGACAAGTTGTTGCCACTGGACATCATCTAATATAAGGATCTTTGCTTACTGAACTTAATATAGGTTAATTGAAGTCTAATATTAGGATCTCTGCTTACTTAATAGAGGTTAATGGAAAGCATCTAATATTCGGATCTCTGCTTACTTGATAGAGGCCAATGGACAGCATCTAATATTAGTATCTCTGCTTACTTGATAGAGGTTAATGGAAAGCATCTAATATTAGGATCTCTGCTTACTTAATATAGGTTAATGGACAGCATCTCATATTAGGATCTCTGCCTATTGATATAGGTTAATGGAAAGCATCTAATATTAGGATCTCTGCTTACTTGATAGAGGTTAATGGAAAGCATCTCATATTAGGATCTCTGCTTACTTGATAGAGGTTAATGGAAAGCATCTAATATTAGGATCTCTGCTTACTTAATATAGGTTAATGGACAGCATCTAATATTAGGATCTCTGCTTACTTAATAGAGGCTAATTTGTTACCTATTAAGATAAGAATTTTGTACTGGAAACCTTGGTCCTTTCATTATTGAATTAATCAAAGTTGAGCCTCTTTGCAAGTTGCAGTACTACAAACAAACATCAGAAAGTCATCAATTTGCTTGTGAATGATCGTGGCCAATATACTAAATGTCAGTCACGTGTCATAATACATAAAATGTATGCTATTGTGACTTTGTCTTCTCAGCATTGCGTAGAATTGAGATGTGGCATCAGTTGATATTAATAGCTTGTGTACACCTCATTGCCCTCAGTCTCCCAACTTTTTATTCGAATTTCACATTGCATTACCTGCAAAGAAGACTGGTGCCCGTTTGTGTGATTCCCATGTAGTAGTAGTCATTAAGCGTATAGTGTTGCCAGGTTCCCCTTTGTATGATTCCCATGTAGTAGTAGTAGTCATTTAGCGTATAGTGTAGCCAGATTCCCCTTTGTATGATTCCCATGTAGTAGTAGTAGTCATTTAGCGTATAGTGTAGCCAGGTTCCCCTTTGTATGATTCCCATGTAGTAGTAGTCATTTAGTGTATAGTGTAGCCAGGTCTGGAGATCTGTTTATTACTTGTGTTTCATCGCACACTGCGCTCATATTATCAAAGCTGGCGTTGTCTGAAGCTCTAATCATGTGAAGTGGTGTGGTTAAATATGGTGGTTTCTGATTGCCCCCTGTGTTTCCCTGATAGTATATGATGAGGCATTTTGAAGTTAAAGGAACCATATCTAGCCGCCAGACTATCTATGAGAGCTAGAACTTGCTGTAGGTAAAACGGCTGCAGACATAGAGACAAAGATTCAATAGCCCATACGAAGAAACGAGCAGATTACACGCAAAGAGAAAATAAAAGATTGTATCAAGACATGGCAAGGATGTCTCGAATGACAGCGCTATGGCCAGGAATGGTATCTTAAAACATCATCATACTTTAAATTTACAATCATGTCTTATGTTAAAGGTGGTGAAATTATATCAATATTGATTGGAATATTTCATGAGTGATGTTCGGATGGCTTTATTGAAATGTGACTTGAGTTAGCCAGATATCGGCTATCATCGTGAGTTATGGTATCCCTAACATCTAACTGTATTCACAGCAATATTGGCTTTTAGTGCTGTGTGGAGAAATCCATTCCCATTTCATTAAGTCTTGTGTGTACTGTGTGGAGAGCTTATATTTCTGGGCATTTGCTCTTCAGTAGTCCAAATTGAAAGATTATAGTTTTGAAAAACAAATACATAACAAAATGCCACGCGTGGATTTCGGAGGATGAAAAAATAAATATTTTCAGACATAAATATTTTATGTGCTAACTAAAATTCTTGTATCTGCTGGCTTAATTCTTTATTTTTGAGTCCTCTGCAAATAATTATTAATTTCACTCAGAATATTAGCAAAAAGCTGAATACTACTGAAAAGAAAACTTTCCAGCAAAAATAATCAAAATTTACCTCATATTTGTGACCCTTTTTGGTCTTTGTCCAAAATAATTAATATTCATGTTCTTCAGTTCTCAAAATCCTGCCCATACTTCCTGTTATAAGCTGTGTAAAAATATTCAAATCATAATTTGCTTACACTGCAGGCCTATGAAATATTGACATGGTTTTAAAAGCATTCATGAAATCAGATATCATTCATTTGTTGCCCACATAATATAAATGTTTATAAATACCCTAAACCTTGTGATCAAATGTTATTACCTATCATATTTCCCCCACATAAATTTCTGTGTTATTTTAAAGTAGATGAGTCTTCTGCTAAAATTCAAATCATTTATTAAGCACTTTATCAAGAATCCTTGTTACGCTGACCAATGATCTCGTGCAAACACCTGCTTAGTAAAGGTTTGCTTACAATGGGGTGCCTTCAAATTGGGACGCTGTTGTGATTTGGCTTACAGAGGCCTTTTTGTCCATTAGTGTTTGTCTATTGTACAGGCCTAACATCCTTAAAGTCCACAACAGTGGTCACAAAAAGTACTCAGCACTTTCATTAAAACACAGTAATCGTTACAGATGTATTTTGGTTGATTTCAGTGAGATAGCTTGTATGTATCAGTTTCATGACCCCATATCATCCACACATATATCCCAAATCTCGGTAAAATTGCCTGTGACCTTTGTGATTTCATGACGCTGAAGGATGCAGGATGCAGCATTAAGGAGCAGCTTTCCCTGGCAATCAGCTGCCATCTTCTCTGTAATGTCATACCGCAGTGTCATAATATGACTTCTCTATGCTAGATAATATTTAGGCAGGTGCCTATTCATTTATTTCTGAGAGAGACGCACAAGCATACGGCTGTGATCAGGATGGTGTGGGTATTGTTAATATCTCTCTTGATTTATTCTCTTCATCTTAAGTAATTCTCCTGGTTCATTGTTCATTAAAAAAAATGGTAAAATTCTGACAATCACTTGAAATGTGTGACCCATTTTCAGGGCAGGTATTCTGACCAAAGTTAAAATCCAATATGTGTAAAAAACTTCCCCTTTAAAAAAATGATAAAGGCTCAAAATAATACGTTATCATACTGGACCTGTTTGCACATTTGTCAATGCCTCCATATAACTAGTTAGTCTGTCTCCAGCTTTTAAATTTTAGATTTATGTTTGTGTTGAATACAAAAAGAATGACAGACAGATCTTTTAAATTATTGATGTGAAATACAAGAAAATAAAGGTAGGAATAACATGTTGAAGTCAAATAAGTACAAAAGAAATAGTATGAACTGTGTACCATCATGAGAGTAGCCCCCTGCATGTTGCAATCAACTGCATTTACGTGAGAGTAGCCCCCTGCATGTTGCAATCAACTGCAATTACGAGAGAGTAGCCTCCTGCATGTTGCAATCAACTGCAATTACGAGAGAGTAGCCTCCTGCATGTTGCAATCAACTGCAATTACGAGAGAGTAGCCTCCTGCATGTTGCAATCAACTGCAATTACGAGAGAGTAGCCTCCTGCATGTTGCAATCAACTGCAATTACAAGAGAGTAGCCTCCTACATGTTGCAATCAACTGCAATTACACGAGAGTAGCCTCCTGCATGTTGCAATCAACTGCATTTTTGAGAGAGTAGCCTCCTGCATGTTGCAATCAACTGCAATTACAAGAGAGTAGCCTCCTGCATGTTGCAATCAACTGCAATTACGAGAGAGTAGCCTCCTGCATGTTGCAATCAACTGCAATTACGAGAGAGTAGCCTCCTGCATGTTGCAATCAACTGCAATTACAAGAGAGTAGCCTCCTACATGTTGCAATCAACTGCAATTACATGAGAGTAGCCTCCTGCATGTTGCAATCAACTGCAATTACAAGAGAGTAGCCTCCTGCATGTTGCAATCAACTGCAATTGCGAGAGAGTAGCCTCCTGCATGTTGCAATCAACTGCATTTTTGAGAGAGTAGCCTCCTGCATGTTGCAATCAACTGCAATCATGAGAGAGTAGTTTCTCCATGTTGCAATCAACTACAATCATTAGAGAGTAGCTTTCTCCATGTTGCAATCAACTGCAATCATTAGAGAGTAGCTTTTTCCATGTTGCAGTTAACAAATTTGAAGCTCTCTGCTTGTTATTGAAGGGTAAATTTTGAGTATGATCTCAGATAAAGTGGCTTTATTTTCATGATGAAGGAGATCTCTCACCATTAAAACTGAAAAAAAACCTTTTGGTGTGACCAGATTGACTGGGTTTTTGATAAACTCCTTGAAGCAATTTTTCATGTGCTCGTCAGTGTTTTGTGTCCAGATTATAATCTTGGCTGCTCTCTGGCACCCAGTAAAAGAATCTGTTGAAGCTCACCGCATCAGTCACGGCAGGCTGATAGAAATTTGTGGTATTGATTGAGTCTTCAAAGAAAAAATGGGGCAAAGTAGGCTCAGAAAGTAGGATTACTGATTTCAAAGTTCTGAAATGGCAATACGGCCAATGAAAGTGATGTATTCCTGTCTGTCAGATCCCACACACGTCACATGACCTGGGTCACATGATCTCAGTAGGGAGTGATCAGTGGTCTCTGCTTTGACAGGGACCAGGCATTGACCAGACTCCCTCGGGAGGATTAAGGAAACAAAGGTGAGAATTGTCTAGCAACATCACCATAGCAACAGGAATGATGGGATGCTGTACAGAGAATGTCATAGGAATTTACCTTGTGAATATGTTGTCGGGTTTTATTCATAAAGATCTTTTACATATATCAGACTTTACCTTATAGTTTGAAGTGCCATATGCCAAAACGTAGTTAATTTTTGTTATATAAATGATTTAGTTATTTTTGCTAGCTCCCATGGGTGAAAAAAACCCTCCTGGTGCAACTGGGGCAAGTTAATTTGAAGAAGCAAAAGTGACCTATTTCACTAAGCTGGGAAAATATTTGCTTCATAATGAGAATTTCTTTCATTTCCATCAGGTCATTTAGGAATAGTTTAGGTTGCGGCTGGGGTTTAATAAAAACGAATTGTAGAAACCTTAATTAAAAGAATAACATTTTGAATGTGTACAGGATAAAATCAGTTTTATGTAGCAAACAAGAATTATGTATGAAAATTTTGATTGAGGTCATCAAAAGATTCTGAATACGTTTATGGGTTGCTCTAAAAAGCAACAAATATTAGTGGCTGTAATCCGACTGAGTTTGTGGGATATAACATTCATAGCCACATATTAAAGTAGTATTTATGATAAGGAAATGAGAAAGACTTCAAATTTTCACATTTCTCGCAAGGCTATTTTCTGATCTCGACTTCCTGACAAGATGTTATTACATACTTTTCACATTACCATGGTAACCGAGATCCTTCCACAGCAGAAATGTAAAGTAGACAGTGAGAGAGAACTGAGTGTCGGCACATTAATGCACAACGATTTCTCGTTGTATCTGTCCGCAAAATATTCTGACTTGCTCGTCTGTATATCCATAAAAACCTCATCTTGAGACCGAATGGAAGACTGTGGGAGGTGCTCAGAGCGAGATGAGCAAATCAGAAGAATAACGGCCATCATGTCGCTACGCAAATATGATATCTGCCTCAGGTAAGAGAACGCGTGACATTCGGCCATGACACTGCTTATAAAGGTGTGTGCATGTGCTATAACAGTGTCGTAAGCTTATGGCTTCTCGTCACCAGTGTGAGACATACATGCTCAGTAAATAGCACATTCCTAATCGCTTATAACAGGTACTACAGATTTAATTAAGAGCTTTTCTGTTACTCGTTGACTGGTCTCGTGAATTGGGCAGATTAAGGCATTTATAGCATGCAGACCACGTCTGAAACAAATTGTCTGAATGAAGAAATGTCATAAACATGGTAAAACAAAGCGTTTTGAGGCTTTGCGGATACAGGAGTCTGTGGTTGGAGGTCATAGGTCATGGAGATAAAGTCATTGTCTGTGCGTGGTGATTGTGGGATGTGGCAAGTCGTGTAAGCCGCTGCATCCTGATGCCGCCGCTGAGACCCGACCCGAATGCTCAACATGCTAAGCTACTCGCTCGTCTTTGTTTCAGTAATGCAGCACGCTTTAACTCTCAGCTTCCCGAGTGAGGTGCCGAGTGTCAGCAGGGGGAATCCCACTGATACTGCTACAAGGTGCCGAGTGTCAGCAGGGGGAATCCCACTCATACTGATACAAGGTGCCGAGTGTCAGCAGGGGGAATCCCACTCGTACTGCTACAAGGTGCCGGGTGTCAGCAGGGGGAATCCCACTCGTACTGCTACAAGGCGCTGAGTGTCAGCAGGGGGAATCCCACTCGTACTGCTACAAGGCGCTGAGTGTCAGCAGGGGAATCCCACTCGTACTGCTACAAGGTGCCGGGTGTCAGCAGGGGGAATCCCACTCGTACTGCTACAAGGCGCCGAGTGTCAGCAGGGGGAATCCCACTCGTACTGCTATAAAGTGCCGCGTGTCAGCAGGGGGAATCCCACTCGTACTGCTACAAGGCGCTGAGTGTCAGCAGGGGAATCCCACTCGTACTGCTACAAGGTGCCGGGTGTCAGCAGGGGGAATCCCACTCGTACTGCTACAAGGTGCGGGGTGTACATGGAGAGAATCCCACTCGATCTTATCACAATACGAGATAACTCTCACCTCAGTGAAAATAATAATTTTTTTGGAAGTATTTTGAAGCATATATTACAATGAATATGACGATTTTAGAACTCTATGGAAGATTGAAGACACGTACCTGTCTTTGGCAAGGAACTCCTCGCTCCTCGCCCCAGGGCCATACTTCTAATGTGCTAATGATGTGATGGTCCAAGAGATGCCTTCATAGAATCTCTTCAGATAATTTCCATAATGTTTGGAGCTTTGCAGAATATGGCTCAATAATTAACAAGAAGGACCATCGTATTATACACTCTGAATAAGATGATGTTAATTAAGTTGGTCTTTTTATGCTTCTCCTGCGAGAATAGCCGTGGGACATTTCCGTTGTTTGTATCTTAAAGAGAAAAGAAACGTTTACACAGTGTACATAGAAAGATAAAGCATTTGATGCATTCTTTCTTCGTGCCTGAAATGAAAGACGTAAATGTTTTTATGTATTTTTAACAAATGAAAATGGTAACTTCTCATTAAGCAGAACATAATTACATATTGCAAATGCCTTCTGAGACAGTTAAATGTCTTATATTTTGCTGCTATAAATGTGGGTGAAATAGACTTATGCTAGAAAAAGATATGTTAGTTAGCACTGAGCGTGTGCAGGCAGAGAGCTGCAAGATGGCACCACTTATGTTGACCAAGAAAAATGTTATGACCAATACAGTTTGCTTAAGTAGCCACTATGTCTTAACTTTACAAGCTTAAGATTTGAGATAGACTTGTTTAATCTGAAAATGTCTGTCATGGAGTTGTTCAATATGCAGGAACTCACATAATGCATATTAATATAGGAAAGCAATGCTGCCCTTCCATGTTTAATGGGAGTCAGGCTTCTTTGTCTTTTGATGGCAACCAGGAAGAACTCAATGTACCCATTGTTATATTACCCGAGTCCTGATATCATTTAGTTCATGCATACACATTTTGTGCATATTTTTCATCTATATTTGTGCAATTTCCAAACATTTTAACTAAATGCTACAGCCTCACGCTGATATTAACTGCCCTCTCCAGAGATTTTTTCTGGATCCCCCCCCCCCCCCAAAAAAAAAAAGAAGATGGTAAACCTTGCAGAGATTGGCCACATAGACGGCTTGAATGGATCGAATTAAATGGCCCATTTCTCATTTGTAATTACTGGACAAATGAAATGAATTATTAATGTAAAGGTCACTGCTGATTTCTTACTGGACTTAAACATCTTCTCATGATAAAATGTAGGATTTGACCAAACTCTGTATTTAATTTGAACGTTTATTTCTGACTATGTAATGGGAATGAAACATCTCTTGTTAAAGATGAATCTGACCATCGCTTGACCACGCCACACACACACACACTCTGCTGGACCTGGTGGCTCTCAGAAATTATCATATCGATAAGTTCCTTTTTTTGTTTGATCATATTTGGATATTGTTTCTAATGTATCCATCGCTCTGTCAGCTGCAATGTTTAATCATGTGCATAATGGCAAACAAGTAACAAAACTTAATGACATTTTATTGAATGTTCAGTAGGTTTTTAGACCTTAACTGGAGATGAATTGCATTTATGCAAGTTATTGTACATGCAGTCATGTAAGGACTTAGGTCAATATTTTATCATTTGTAAAGTTATGTTAGTAACTATGTTGTCATTAATGCACTACACTAGGTGAGCATGTTATTTAGCCAATCCCCTCTGGACCAGTCAATCCCTTCTGGATCAGCCAATCTCATCTGGATCAGCCAGTCCCTTCTGGATCAGCCCTGCACACCGTGTGCCTCCTGCCAGTCCCTTCTGGATCAGCCCTGTACCCCGTGCGCCTCCTGCCAGTCCCTTCTGGACCAGATCTGCACACTGTGTGCCTCTTGCCAGTCCCTTCTGGACCAGATCTGCACCCCATGTGCCTTCTGCCAGTCCCTTCTGGACCAGCCCTGTACCCCGTGTGCCTCCTGCCAGTCCCTTCTGGACCAGATCTGCACCCCATGTGCCTTCTGCCAGTCCCTTCTGGGCCAGCCCTGTACCCCGTGTGCCTCCTGCCAGTCCCTTCTGGAGCAGATTTGCACCCCATGTGCCTTCTGCCAGACCCTTCTGGACCAGCCTTGCACACCGAGTGCCTCCTGCCAGTCCCTTCTGGACCAGCCCTGCACACCGTGTGCCTCCAGCCAGTCCCTTCTGGGCCAGCCCTGCATACCGTGTGCCTCCAGCCAGTCCCTTCTGGACCAGCCCTGCACACCGAGTGCCTCCTGCCAGTCCCTTCTAGACCAGCCCTGCACACCGTGTGCTTCCCGCCAGTCCCTTCTGGACCAGCCTTGCACACCGAGTGCCTCCTACCAGTCCCTTCTAGACCAGCCCTGCACACCGTGTGCTTCCCGCCAGTCCCTTCTGGACCAGCCCTGCACACCGAGTGCCTCCTGCCAGTCCCTTCTGGGCCAGCCCTGCATACCGTGTGCTTCCCGCCAGTCCCTTCTGGACCAGCCCTACACACCGAGTGCCTCCTGCCAGTCCCTTCTGGACCAGCCCTCCACACCGTGTGCTTCCCGCCAGTCCCTTCTGGGCCAGCCCTGCACACCGTGTGCCTCCTGCCAGTCCCTTCTGGACCAGCCCTGCACACCGTGTGCTTCCTGCCAGTCCCTTCTGGACCAGCCCTCCACACCGTGTGCTTCCTGTCTTTGCTGCCTCTAATGAGGACTGATTGCTCACTCACTGACAAAATATTCTTCTCTTTTTGATGTAAAATTTAAATTTATGACAAGAGGGGAGTTTTGGGCTTAGATGCCATTATGCTGGTCTACGATGAGTTGCATGGTTTGCAGTGCGTTAGTTTAATTTGTAGCAGAATGCTGGGAACTTACTACCGACCATGCAATGTCCCTACCTGCAATCCACAAAGCATGGATACGGTGATCACACTTTATATGCTTACCTCAACGTTGTTCATACTTTCCCTGTACTCTTTGCAGCCCACAGATGTGTTTAGGATTTCTTCCAGTAATGTAGTAAATCAAACAACAAGTTATTCCATCTGTAAAAAAAAAATATTTTTTGAAAAACGTCTTTTTCGAAATTCTCGCACATTTATTCTCTGCCACTTCCGGTTTCCGTACTGGAGGCAACATCTTTTGCCCCTGGAGTCCCACACCGGGTGTGATATTTAACATTCTCTGATTTGCTGTTTATAATTAATTTTTCTCAATATCCAAATTTGGAAAAAAACTTATGAGCAAATTTCACACAAACCCCTAATAAAATGAAAACAAATCAAAATAAGGAATAAATGGTGAAACAATAAATCTTTTATCTGTGTGCTTTATTTGGGTCATGGTGTTGAGTAGAGGACTGTCTTACAAAATACACACTTCACTGAGCAGAACTCGAGTATGAAGAGAAACACTGGGCTATCCTTTTGGCTTTTGAAGAGTTTAATCTTTGGAATTCTGGGATGTCATTTGGGCAATTCAGTCAGATTACTGTGATGTCATTTGGAAAATCCTTCAGATTTCAACCAAGTTGCAGCACAGATAAATGTGTCAAGTTGCACGTGTCGCTGGATTTAGAAGTTTGGACATTCGCCATTTTATGTCGCTAAGAATTACGAGGCACTCAGCTAAATAATCTAAATGGTGCAGATGGACATGGTCACAGTGCTGAAATGTTTGGCAGTTTTCTCCTGACAAGGTAATTCCAATGCTTTGGCGATGACACGGTTTTCTGACAGATGTCCAGAAGGTGAAGATGACAAGTGAAGCATTGGTGCTCCGCAGCAACCAGGACCTCAGCAGCCGTCATCAATATGCCATCTGATTGGACAAAACAAGATAATTACAGGCAGCAAATCGCCAGCGGAAATGACTATGGTGCAGAGTGGGCGGAGATGGGTAAAGCCTCAAGATCTGTCACAGGCGTTATCACTGCGTGTCTCGTTGTGGTCAGATGTAAGTGGCTCCCCCTGAGATACAGGTTCACACAGGCTATAATACATTCACGAATTGCGGCCTCGTCAAATTGTCCCAATCAAAAACATGTTTATAAGGAGGTCTGGTGGTTGATGTGGACATGGGAGATTGGGAATGTTTGATATGTTGTCGGCTATATCCAGAGTCCCATATAGGTGGCTGCCATATTCGGCAGGCCAGGATTTATCCGGATTTATTACTCCATGTCACACCAGGCAGAGATGGACATCTGTATTTGATGAAACCCATGTAGTGCCTGATAAGGGCTTCTCATGATGAGGCGCCACCTAGGGGCAGGCAGCGAAATACTGCCAAGAGGGCTTCTATCACGATGAAGCACCACTTTAGGGCAGGCAGAGAAATCCTGCCAAGAGGGCTTCTATCATGATGAAGTGCCACCTTGGGGCAGGCAGAGAGATACTGCCAAGAGGGCTTCTATCACGATGAAGCGCCACCTAGAGGCAGGCAGAGAAATACTGCCAGGAGGGCTTCTATCATGATGAAGTGCCACCTAGGGGCAGACAGAGAAATACTGCTGAGAGGGCTTCTATCGTGATGAAGCGCCACCTTGGGGCAGGCCGAGAAATACTGCCGAGAGGGCTTCTATCATGATGAAGCGCCACCTTGGGGCACGAAGAGAAATACTGCTGAGAGAGCTTCTATCACGATGAAGTGCCACCTAGGGGCACGTAGAGAAATACTGCCGAGAGGGCTTCTGTTCTCCTACTTCAAAGACTACCAGAGAAAGCTTGCTCATGTTGAGCCATAATCATCTCGCGGAGACTGTAATAGCTCTTAATTAAGATGTAACAGTCTCATGAAGACAAACGCCCAGAGCAAAGTTGCTGAGCTGAGTACCCTCATCATCTACCATGTTGTCATGACCTTTTGGAGAATTGAGGTCACTGAGAGACTGAGTGTGACCTAAATGTAGGTCAAAACAAAAGTAGGTCAGGTCAGTAGATTAGCTAGTGCAGTAGACACAAAGTCTGGCATGTTTGGCAGCATCACAAAGGTTTGACACATATTTGGTAGAAATCAATAGAGAAGACATGATTTGATGGCATGAATGCCATTGTAAGGCTTGATAATGAAGCCACACCTGGGTATCTATTCACAGATACTCCTTATGCACTCTTGTTTCATTTGTCAAGCATTCATTCATATATATATATATATATATATATATATATATATATATATATATATATATATATATATATATATATATATATATATATATATATATATATATATATATATATATATTGCTGAAGAATAAGAAAGCCAAGGCCCAAGGGACTCATATAATTCTGTGGAATTATATATTTCCAATTTTATTTGCACTGCATCCTGTTTGCAGTAGGATGGTTCAGTGGAAGATCCTCACATCAGGACAGGAGATCTTGAAACTAGAAACTGATATAAGAGGTACATGGGAAATGGTGGTGGAAGCACAGGTATGGATTTAGTACTACCTGTAGCGAGCGCCCTCTTCAGGTGTCCGGCCAAACCACACATTACCGGCCGGGGGTCGGCAACAATTACCTGACTAACACAGAAATCAATGCTAAGATGGCAGGCGGTGGCAGATAATCCAAGATGGATGCGGAGACTGGCAGATTGCAGTAACAAGGTTTAACAAGTGATCCGTCTTAATTGCTCCACCTTCTGCTCACCTTTCACTCATCATGCAGAGAAGTGACATCAATATTGTTGAAGCTTAAATTAAAAGGGAAACCACGTCCAGATTGATATATTGGAACGTAACCCTTTCCTCCACCCACCCCTCCCCCCCACTAAAAAAAAAACAAAGCAAAGAAAAGCAGAAAAACATCATGAATCAGGAGTATTTGCTGATGAGACAATATATTAAATTTTTTTAAATGGGCAAGAGAAATGTGTACTCAATCCTCAGTTTCCATATTTATATTTAATGGTTACCGATCTCGGTGCAGAAACTTTATTTCAGCATTTTAAGAACTAATATCAGCAGCGTGTGCTGCAACAACAGTAATTATTCTGTAATCAGTAATACAAATCAAAGATCTTTGTTAATGGAAGAGAGATTTTAATTATGTGGTAATGTGAGTTGCCTGGGAGATAGGATATAGAGATGTATGGCAGATATAGGTCACACAGCAGACATATTACCTGGATGCTAACGAGGAGATATAGATATTACTATGCAGGGGAGATAGGATATAGAGATGTATGTCAGATATAGGTCACACAGCAGACATATTACCTGGATGCTAACGAGGAGATATAGATATTAATATGCAGGGGAAATAGGATGCAGAGATGTATGTCAGATATAAGTCACACAGCAGACATATTACCTGGATGCAGACGAGGAGATATAGATATTGCTATGCAGGGGAGATAGGATATAGAGATGTATGTCAGATATAGGTCACACAGCAGACATATTACCTGGATGCTGACGAGGAGATATAAATATTACTATGCAGGGAAGATACTTTCTACAGTACAGTGCAAGAGCAATATCAAAGTGAGAATGTAAGTTAGGCAAGAGATTTTTGCAAGTTTTAATTTTTGAATAAATTAGAGTGGTCATGAAGTGATCATGCATGAATTTATATTTTGGGTATGTACATGTCATATTTTGTATGGAACTAGGCTCAACATTGTAGTCACAGTCTGCCCTCAAGTCCATGAGTTATTTTATTTGCCTAAAACATAAAACAGTGAAGTTTTTACCTTAATCCTTGCAAGTAGAATTATAAAACTACTGTCCCATACTGGACCAGAGGCTCAAAGAAAATAAGCCACCAGTTAATGTATCTGGTAGCGAGGTGAAATGATGCGTAATGAGCAGTGAGGAGGGTCCTCTGGTATGGCTGGGGTAAATAAGTGGTCATGAGTGGTGAGGACAGTTCTGCTGTCTGTCCTGGTCTAGATTGCCGGTGTGATAAGACTGCCTTCTTCTCCTCTGGCATGGCTGGGGTAGATAAATGGTTGTGAGTGGTGAGGACAGTTCTGCTGTCTGTCCTGGTCTAGATTGCCGGTGTGATAAGACTGCCTTCTTCTCCTCTGGTATGGCTGGGGTAGATATAAGTGGACGTGAGTGGTGAGGACAGTTCTGCTGTCTGTCCTGGTCTAGATTGCCGGTGTGATAAGACTGCCTTCTTCTCCTCTGGTATGGCTGGGGTAGATAAGTGGTCGTGAGTGGTGAGGACAGTTCTGCTGTCTGTCCTGGTCTAGATTGCTGGTGTGATAAGACTGACTTCTCCTCTGGTATGGCTGGGGTAGATAAATGGTTGTGAGTGGTGAGGACAGTTCTGCTGTCTGTCCTGGTCTAGATTGCCGGTGTGATAAGACTGCCTTCTTCTCCTCTGGTATGGCTGGGGTAGATAAGTGGTCG
Source organism: Amphiduros pacificus (assembly GCA_949316495.1). Classification (NCBI taxonomy): domain Eukaryota; kingdom Metazoa; phylum Annelida; class Polychaeta; order Phyllodocida; family Hesionidae; genus Amphiduros; species Amphiduros pacificus. The sequence goes on from OX439004.1 coordinate 6,698,270, forward strand.
TGAGTGGTGAGGACAGTTCTGCTGTGTGTCCTGGTCTAGATTGCCGGTGTGATAAGACTGCCTTCTCCTCCTCTGGCCTGGCTGGGATAGATAAGTAGTCGTTTGGACCCTTGCTTGTATCAGGATTAGTCTTATTGTTGAGACAACCGTAGCATAGGTCTAATGGAACAGACCCATGGCATCAGATATGTCGCTGTGTTCACATTAATGCATTTATTCTACCTACTATTCTTAATTGGCAATCGTATAAAAGACCTGGAAGATTGCTGTGAAACATTGTCCCGTGTCTGTGGTGGGTTCTCCACCAGGGGCTGGGTATATAGAGGTGTGAGAAACCTGGTTGTGACACCTCCATTCAGCGAGTCTACATCACCTACAATGGCCACTCCAGTGCCTACTGACCCCAGCCTCTGTCCGACCCCAGCGTCCGACCCTCAGGCACAGTGTCTTCCACACCACATAATAGTACTACCCGCAGAATGGGGGCATTCTTGTCACGGCAAAACACTCCCATTTTGCTCAAATTTGATAATGATGATTGGTCTCCGAGTCAATAACGTGAGGCTCTCCCTAGCTACAAGTGCATCATGGGATGTGGATGTAAAATGCATTATGGTGGTTGAGTGAGGCATGATGGGAAGTGCCAGGTCACAGGTGCTATAGCTTGTGTAGACACATCATGCACCATTAGCTCCCCCCACCACCACCACTGCCCACCACCACTGCCCCCCTCCCATCCCCCCACCCCTTGCCCAGTGTGGCAAAACTTTACAATATTGTTACTTTCATCCACGCACTCTGATGTATTTTTTTTTTGGTGAAACTTTTGAAAGTCAAATAGAATTATTGATAAATTTGCCATAACATCATTGTCTCTTCATATAAGATATGATATCTTTATGTATTGAATATGAAATAAGTGTTATATTGGAATTGCTTAATTTTGCTATTTATGATGGAATTACTCAGAATTTAGTGGCATATAATGACACATGAATCATTTTAAATTTAAGCGAATTGCCATGAATAATAGATGGAGAGAGATGTTGTGTATGGTGGAATGTAATGATAGGCTGCCCTGATGGAGCAGCCCGGCAGATCTCGGTTAATACATCCACCGTGAATGAGCTATATAAATTATACATAGACTAGTCGTGGTTGAGTGAGTCCTCCGTGTGCTAAGCCGGCCATTGTTCTTATGGTCCGGTCAGGTGATCAGGTTAATTATGACGTTTGATTGCTGTCATTAACATCAACACGATCAACACTTCTTTTCCACCGTATTTGAAATTTCAGCAGATTTTGGTCTTGGTCAGCTAGATACGTTCACAACTTAATATCCACCAAATTGAAATTTAAGTTTGCATTGGTGAACCATAGGAAACAACTTTAAGTCACAGCCAATTTGAAACATTTGAGATTTTTTCTGTGGTTTTCATCATTTTATTGATATAAAAGGGATATTGGTGCACAGCATTTTGATATATTATTTGGGACACTGCTTCTCACCATGCGTATTTAATCTACATATAATATCTATCAGAATAAATGCGTACTGGTCGAGTATGTGTTTTTATTGTTGCATTTGACATGGAACAGAGGGAAAGTATTACAGAAAGTGGCAGGGAGTAATCCGGGCTGGATTAGGAATAAACTCAAATCATCTGAGATCTCATTTTGTGCTCTTCAGCATGAGGATGATGGGTACGGGAAGAGAATGCTTTCTTCTTGAAGCAGGACTAATGAATCAGTGAGTTGGCAGAGTTGATCCAGATTATGTTCAGACTACGGCCGGCCCTGATAAAGCAACTCGGATAAGAATCACACACATTTATTATTCTCCCGTCTACATCGCCAGCACAATGCGCGCAAATTGTGATCATAAATTGACTCGGGAACATCAAAGGAAAAGATGATGATTGCTTTGCTGTGATGGGGGGGCGCTCAGCAGGGGTGGAACGTATTCAATTATTGCCCGCCTTTCCATTGTTATAACTGTTGAATGAAGTTAGAAAATAAAAAATTTAACATCTCAGATGTCATTAGCCATAGACACAGTTGTGGAGTTATAAATGGTTCAGATGATTTTCAGGAGAAACTGAATTAAGGAATTCCCCTGATAGTTGTTTTTAATGTCTCAATATATTACAAAGTAGATTATACTCATCAAAGCTAAGTAGAGAAATGAAATTAAGTGGGTTGTTGCTGGTGGGGAGGGTAGGGGAGGGTATGATGAATTGAAATAAACCAAATTTGTTCCTAAATAATGCAACCTGGTACATGTACATCATAATACCTCAGTCTATAGTTTATTACGTTTAAAGTTTATTTTATATATATATATATAAATGAATAATTCCACAAGTTTCTTGTTAATATTTTTGTTGTTGTTGTGTGTTTCAGTGAGGTACAAAAAGCAGTGCAAACGGCACGTGGATTATATCAGCGATGGTGTGAGCTAGTGGACGACCCTGCCACGGTGTCCAAGGAGGAGTATGATTGGACAACAAATGAACTCAGAAACTCACTACGCAGTATAGAATGGGACCTTGAAGACCTTGAGGAAACCATTAATATCCTTTGTGACCAACAGGTGGCACTGCTCTATTTCCATATAGGACCTGCCACCATATTGTTGATATTTTATTTTTATTTTTTTTTTCTTCTGGATTCTTACCTGTTAGATGTGAATTTTTCTGGAATGATGGGATTTACCAGTTCTTGTGAGAAGTTGGGAGACCTTTTTCAGGGTGAGTATCTTTTATTTTTGTTTTCTTTCAAGTTATTATCTACCAGTGTAATTAAGATCTGAGTCAGATCCTTTGTGAATGTCACAATAATCAAAGAATGTTCAGTATTGTTTGAACATTGGATGCAATTTGCAGGTGATAAAACATGGCCAGGGTTGTCCTCAGGTACGAGATGGGGAGGAATGGGCATGTCGCATGTCACCTCATCTCATAACAACATTAATCACAGCCACAGCATGTGCACGAAATGTGCAAAATCCATTCAAATGTTTAAAAAAATAATTAAAATAATTGCTGAGTTTGAAAAAAATAATAATCAAAGTACAAATGAGTGCGGCAGGTAGAATGAGTTGTGCAGTGGTTCAGGTTTGCAGTCAGATGCCCTGACCACCAGGGATGTCTCAGACAGCGCGGCTCCATAGTTCTAGGGTGGTGATGTCAGCCGCCAGCCTCCCTGGCTCCGTATCTAACCACATATTCCCAGTCCACATGCCACCCATCTCCATCTGCATTGTGCTGCCTTAATGCACCACTACACGGCCTCACCTGTAACATTTCTGTCATCAGTGATTTGCATGAGTGTCAACAAAAATAGAAATATTTTAATGTTTCTGATACCAACAAAAAATCATGCATTTTTTATCAGGGTTGATATAAGTGATAAACTGTGCATATTACCATATCAACTGTATCTATCAATCTTTTAAAGCATCATCTTAAGTCTTGGAGGGAAAACCCTAAAAAGTTAGATTTTTTTATCAAGCCTTTTCCTTCACAAAGAAGCATTAAATTAAATTTATATTGAACAAAAAACATATATTTTCAGAAATACAAAATAAAACCAATAATCTGAAATTTGTGATGAGAATTACACAATATATTTCCATTAATTCATTAAAAATAATTGATGCTGTTATTAATTTTTAATATTACATGCTGATGAATTCAAAAACATTAAAGTTTTTGCTGATCATTTCTTATACAATTGACTCGATATCAAATATAAAATTCAGCTAATAATGAGAATGTTTACAGAAAATGCTCATGTATTTAATTTGCTGTTGGCTGAGATATTTATCTGATTCTGCATCATGCACCAATCTATATTCATAGTCAATAAGGGGGCTGAGATTATGTGCTCTGTCCCGGCCACAATGCCAGTAATAACTGCATTGATAAAACACATCTAAGCTACTAAAATACCCATGCAATATCACTAAAACTTGCATTTGCCAGAATTATCCACTACCTGGTAGAGGGAGGAGTATTAATGGTATTCATGAAACCTTGCTGTAACAGTAGGGTGGTCGTTTGTGTAGTGTAGGACACGGCAAAGCGGGCTTAGTACTAAATGTAGGAAATTTACTGATTACATGTTCAGTATTTAAAAACCACATGGGTCACTCAGTATATTTCTATAAAACTGCCAGAATGACCCGCTTAGAAAATTGGACTGTGTATTTTTACATCATTCTATTTAAGTGTGATCAGTTTTATTGTTATTTTGGAGTTGCCAAGTTTGGAAAATGTCATTAAACATGTCTTCCATATCCAAGAGGCAGGTTTATATTCCATTCACAACATCCGTCATCAACTGGAGCCAAGTTTAGGTTGAAGAACGTGATGAGATCTGCCATTAATCCTGACCTTTCCTTTGCCATTAAGCCTGACCTTCATGTTTGCCACTTAGCCTGACCTTTTTTCCTTGCCATTGAGCATGACCTTTTCCCTTGCCATTGAGCATGACCTTTTCCCTTGCCATTGGGCATGACATTTTCCCTTGCCATTGAGCATGACCTTTTCCCTTGCCATTGGGCATGACCTTTTCCCTTGCCATTGAGCATGACCTTTTCCCTTGCTATTGAGCATGACCTTTTCCCTTGCTATTGAGCATGACCTTTTCCCTTGCTATTGAGCATGATATTTTCCCTTGTCACTAATCCTGACCTTTTCCCTTGCCATTAACCCTGACCTTTTCCCTTGCCACTATGTCTGACCTCCTTTGATGAAGAGATAGGGGTTCATTTCTGTGAGGACTAGCTTCAGTCATGAACAGGCATACCTGTCTGCAACACTCTGAACCCATCTCAGAATACAGATAAATCCTCTTCAAGGACACATGTTTCTAGTATATGGAATGATATATATAATATATATCTGAAACAGACACCCTGGCTGATTTGCAGATATAAGACTTTGATTTTATCTGTGCCAATGGCTTCACATTGCTAATGTGTGTGATGTGATTTGGTTGGAGATTGATCATTTATGTAAAGGTGGGAAACCTGAGAAGTGATATAAACACATTGAGAAGTATTGCAATTTACTGACAAAACATCTGCATATAGATACACACAAGATCCAGGGTTGCCCACAATCTCTCAAACCAACCAAATGTATATAAAGTAATGTCTGGCCATTATCCTGCCAGTGCGGACAGCATGTCTCCTGCAAGATGCCTGCATTACCATAAACATGAGCAGCAAAAAGTGTGTGCAAGATATTACAAATTAGAATTGGAAAACTGGATATATATTTTAACGTATCGAATATTTTGTTTGAATCTCAGTAAAAAAGATATATATTTCTCTATGTTGTTGTTGCCTTTGGTGGTTTCATCTGTGAGTGTTTGTGTCACCAGGGTTGTGCCTACGACCATTCACCAGCTGACATCACTCACAGGCCACTGCCGCCGCTGCTGCTTGAAACAAAGTCCTTGAGAGAACAAAGATTATCTCTGTGTCTACACACTCTGTATCTGTCACTGGCTCCCGGCGAGAGGAATCACTTACAGGCAATTATGGAAACAAAATGAAAAGGGCTAATGGCAAAACCCAATGAGCACCCAGAAAAAGAACATCAGAAAACAATCTTTATTGTGAAGTATCCCGTTTCTCAGGGTATTGAGGCAGCTCCCTTTGAAGTGCGAGAATCTCTCCACATGACATTTAGAGGTGAACACACATGATAACTGAAACTGTCCACATTGTCTTCAGTTGCTTCTGTGGTAGCCTTTATCTGAAGTGACTCCTGTGGTAGCCTTTATCTGAAGTGGCTCCTGTGGTAGCCTTTATCTGAAGTGGCACCTGTGGTAGACTTTATCTGAAGTGGCTCCTGTGGTAGACTTTATCTGAAGTGGCTCCTGTGGTAGACTTTATCTGAAGTGGCTCCTGTGGTAGCCTTTATCTGAAGTGATTCCTGTGGGAGACATTATCTGAAGTGATTCCTGTGATAGCCTTTATCTGAAGTGGCTCCTGCGGTAGACTTTATCTGAAGTAACTCCTGTGGTAGACAAAGTTCCCAGTGACTGCATTTGTAGGGTCTGAACTGGCTCCTGTGGTAGGCTTTATCTGAAGTGACTCCTATGGTAGGCTTTATCTGAAGTTGCTCCTGTGGTAGCTTTTATCTGAAGTGGCTCCTGTGGTAGACTTTATCTGAAGTGGCTCCTGTGGTAGACTTTATCTGAAGTGACTCCTGTGGTAGACATTATCTGAAGTGACTCCTGTGGTAGACATTATCTGAAGTGGCTCCTGTGGTAGACTTTATCTGAAGTAACTCCTGTGGTAGACAAAGTTCCCAGTGACTGCATTTGTAGGGTCTGAACTGGCTCCTGCGGTAGACTTTATCTGAAGTAACTCCCGTGGTAAACAAAGTTCCCAGTGACTGTATTTGTAGGGTCCAAGTAAGTTTCATGGCTTCAGTGCCTGCGGATATGAAAGACTTGACCTTTCTCTATTCTTGAGACACATCTTAGACTCCTTGAGGTCCATGTGTGTTGTATATTCTAGGCGTGGAGCAGCCGTAGACTTAGTAACAATAGAATGGTGGCAGGCCAAGGATAGGATTATGGATACGTTTATCTTTATGATGTCTCCATATTGGCCAGATGGTCACAGACAGTCTGCAAATATCTCCTCTCTCTCTCTCTCTCTCACATGACTCACCATACCAATACTGCCGCCAATATGCCACACTTCTCTACACATTATAGTCTCATATATTTGTTTATTCACTGACTTAAGTTATGTCTACTTAGTTGTATTTCTGTCATCAACTAGGAATTTATTGAATTAATATTTTTATATAATGTTGAGTAGCAAATATAAAATTATTCCTCAGCATGAATAATAATAATAATAATAATAATAATAATAATAATAATAATAATAATAATGTATATATATATATATACACTGTTCTTTTAAATATATAATATAATATGTCATCATGATTATATAATATATAGACAGAATAAGAGTATGTGGAGTAAGATTGCCTGCGTGGTCCAGTGTGTTATATAGGGAGAGCTATTACTGAGGTCTAAGATAGATTGATTAGGATGTCAGCCTATGTCAGGTTCATGATGGAGACAGGATATTAGCAGCGTATTGTCGGGGGCATGAATGTCAGTCAGCTGTGATGGTGTGGACATTAGGCAGGTATGCTGCATTGTCAATATCTACCCAGGCTCCTCTCGAGATAGGTCAAGGTCATAATGAAATATCACACCAAAAGGTCACCTTGAATCTATTGTCATGAAAACAAAGTTTTATATTATCATGAAAAAGTTTTTAAAATTATGTCTTGTAAAACCATAAACGGACCTGGTTTGATATATATAGTATTATTTTTTTTATATATTACAGACTATAAGTATATGCTTTTTGATGTACTATCTGTTTGGTCAGACTTCAGCTTTCGGGGAGGAGCACATAGTTGATAGATCGACACAGATGTAATCAGAAGCAATTTGGTTCTTTATTCTGCATCATATATTTGAGTGAGTTTTGGGGACACCACGGCCATCATTCATGTTCTCCTCTTTCTGGTATTAAGAGATTTCTGCTATTGTAGAGATGTGGGGCTCAGCTGAGTTGATTGAGACATTCATTAGGAACAATAGGCTGTTCTAATTCTATCAATGTGTGTCTGCTATCTATACCTGCATGTTGAGCAGAGGGGGAGGGGTCCTGCTTGTATTTAGTGTACACATAGGGTTTCACATTACCATTTGCCTGGTGTGAAGATTTTGTGAAGCTTTGGGCCAGTATGGGCTAGTGGATTTAAAATTATACTGGCCAGGATGGACCAGTGGTTTTAACATTCTACTGGCCTGGATTTAAGTAAAATTACTTCTTTTTTTTTTTTTACAAAATAACATTATTTTTTTCACCATTTTGTGTGTATGCCACTGCTTAAGAACAAAAGGGCCAATGGGTTTAAGGGCAGTCCACCACATTTTTGGGCCAGTAAACTAGATCCTTAATGTCAAGTCGTGATGCGCTTCAAGAGGGAATGATTATCATCATTTGATGAAGCATTTACTTGTCAGGGCAAAAAAAATACAAATTATATGTTATCCATTGCACTCAGAAGATAGAATCTGTTTCTCAGAAAAGAAGATTTAGATAAATGAAGAGTTTGGATCATTATCTGACTCTCGTGAGAAGAGAAGTTGTTCGCAATAAAAGACGCCACTGCCATAAAGTGACATTTAGTGTTGTGAAATTCTCTGATACTGCTTCTGAATGTCATGAAGTGAATGTATTGTCAAGGCAGCAGGCGTGATATGCATGGAGGGTTGGGAAAGGATTAGAGAGTTTAGCCTTGGGGAGGGAAGATAATGTCGTGATCTAGGTGCGACTACCTCCAAAGTGAACCTTGCTCACCGCTCCCGGTCTCGTGTGCAGCCGTCACTACGAGAAGCAGCCAAGAAGTAAACATCACATCTGTTTGTAACATCTCACGTGGCAGTGAATATCATAGACTGAAGTGCACAGATGAAAGGCAAAGTAAGCGGACAAAGTAAAGAAAGAAAAACAGAGAAAAGAACAGTAAACTACAGTAATGGATGGCAATGTTTTTTTCTCGTACATCAAATATGGGCCGTGTTTCGTTGCACCCGAGGTTTACTGTTTACAACATGTGGGTGTTTCTGCCAGAACATCGTGAACTGATTGCTTCTCAGATGAGAGGTTAATCTAAAACGAGTAGCCAGACACGTGTTGTTTGGATAGGTAGTGTATGATGTTTCACCTCAGTGCCAAGGTCTGTTATAAACTAGTCACTACTAGGTGGCATCACGGTATATATCTCAGGTCGGTACAAAGTTCTCAGATGGTTTGACTCATGTTTGGTCAAAATAATGGCTCTTGCAAGTTTTATGAAGCAAAATAGAGTGAGATGTTCTCACCTAAGATGGGGTACGTCATGTTTCGTTGGAAAAACAATAATCAAGTTTGGCAGAAATGGGCGAGAGACGGACGTCTGCCTAATAGTTGCCAGACCATGTGTCATGTAGGCGGCCATATTGGCTGTGGTAACATGGGAGTTAGTCGCCATAGAGATGGTTGGATGTCCATCATCACACCTCAAGGACACGCTGCATCTGCCACCGAGGATGCACACACAAGCTCCATGGTTTCCGGCAAGAAAAACCATACGGCCCATTACACTGCAAAATGAAAATCACCACTTGCTTGTGTCAGAGTAACACACGATTTAGAACGCTTTGCGGAAAAAAACCCCTGTTATGCCTTATTCATATTTTCCTCATCATATAAATGTCATATTTTGACCATATGAATGAATAAGCAGGAGATATTTTGGAAGGAGGCGGCTATGTTTTGCCGTGGGCACGTGGGAGAGGCGGCCATGTTTCACCGTGGGTATGCAGAAGTGGCAGCAATGTTTCCCCGCAGCACAAAACGCTGTAAACGTGTGCTTTCTCAAACAACACAGATGAATTAGTTATATTAGACGCAACCATTGTTCTCCTTGCTACACACCCCGCGGGAGAAGACAAATTAATGTAAGGAGAGTGTAGACCACTTGTCACACCGCGCTAATGTAACAGAATGAGGGCGCCACGTATCCGCAGGTCACGAAGGGCGACGAATCCGACCAAAGTAGAGGGACACTTCTCAGCAGATGCTGCTTCATTACATGCAAATTTAACAAAGTCCTCTTGAGTCAGCGGTAGGTTTGGAAACACTGACTCTATTTGCACCATAGTGGCTCTCTTTGCATTGCAGGGAATATATTGCTGTCAAGAATATCACTCGTCTCAAATTAGCATCCTTAAGCGAGATGTCTGTGTATTGGTATGACAACGGAACTGGGCCTGTCACTTAAGAAATAACATGGCAAGGAAGGTGGCCAGAATTAAAGGGATAAGAAAGTTTTATTTACAGTGGCATGGCAACTGAGGCAGCTATGTAGGCAGATTGTTTGAAGTACCAAATGTAGTTTGTACTTTAATATATGATATGCAATGGAACTTCTCTGAACCACTTTGAAACTTGAATTTGTATTTTATATATTTACCGACTCATTGAAAACCTTTTGTTAAAGGAGAAAGAGAATATGACGTTAAAGTTGTACCACCCAGGATAGATATATGTGTTTGAATGTAGAGCAACATCAAGTACTGGAGGAATATACATAATTGATATCTCTGACTCGCTAAAATAATATAAGCAATGAAAAATGCATGCAGAACATCCTAGACAACAATTTCTCCTCAGATATAAACTTTTGGAGGGAAAGAGCTTGTGCAAAAAAGCCCCTGAAATGGATACGTCCAAACCCAGATGAGGACCCAGAGCTTGGAGAAGTTCCGAGGCATGATGGGAACGTTTGATTGTTTGTTGATCACCGATGCGTGTCCTGGTGGAAGTATGATAATAATACAATCACACACCAATGACATAATGACCAGGTGTGATACTCATCATACGTGACCTTGTAGAAGTTTGGAGTGGACTGTTGCGTGTTTCGGGCCGGGGTGGTAGAGCATCTTGCATGACTGAGCTGCCCAGTCCCTCAGTAGTGTTTAAATGCGCTACTATCTATGCTGAACACACATGGCGGTGGCATAGATCATGTAAATTGGGCCAGGGAGTGTCGCATCGGACTGGCCCCCTCTCTCTCTGCTGTCTGGCAGGGGGCTGGGGTGCCCCTTAAATCTACCCCCAGGTCAGGGAGGCACAGATCTCGCGTAGAACTGTGATCAAAGTGGGATGTGTCATTGTCCGTGGGAAGACACCAGGCTAGACTGCAGTAGTAGAAGGAGATTTTAGCATGGTGTCCTGGGCAACATGATTCGCAGTCAACCTGGATATTGAATTATCATTTAATAGAAACATCTTCCCATCGGGTTCATCATCTTCAGCAATGTTTTGCAAAATGGCTACGCTCTGTTGACATCAATAAATGTATGATGATGCACAAATCTGGAAACATGATGCCAAAGCTGAACTCACAGGACACAGTGGTTTATAGATTTCTCACCAGTTTGGATATATTTATACATCCTCTAGAAAACTCTAATACATCCTCAAGCACTGCATTTAACAGCCTGATTATAAACAATAATAATCAATTAACAACCTCATTATAAACAATAATAATCAATTAACAACCTCATTATAAACAACAATAATAATCAATTAACAACCTCATTATAAACAATAATAATCAATTAACAGCCTCATTATAAACAATAATAATAAATTAACAGCCTCATTATAAACAATGATAATCAATTAACAGCCTAATTATAAATAATAATAATATTAATAATCAAATGCTTTGTACAGAGTTCAGTAGAGAAGCTATTTGTCTGAATTTGGCATTAAGCTCATGAGAGTGGACATGGCAGGGTCTGATAAATCACACAAATATCCTGATGTTGAACCAAATGTTTCTGTATCTAAGCCTGAGGCCAAAGAGGAATCTTTGTTATAGTAAAGAGTCTATGGACAAGACAAACATCGGTCTCGACCTTTCACGATGTGTTTATGCCATCAGTTTTTGTGTTTGCTCAGTGGTGTAGCTATAGGTCGGTCGTGTGAAAGGTCTGAAGTTCATTTCTCAGCAGTGAACAAAACATTGACATAGAATAGCATATCATTGTTAAACTATTCTTTTCATTTTTTTCCAACAGTCAGCATTGTCATTATTTATTCTTTGAAATGCAAATTGGAAAAAAAATCTTTTTTTAGAATAAGCCTTTCTCAATGTCTGAGATTTGAGCTTGCCCTTTAAGCTTTTTTCTATTATATTTCATTTTACCACTTTTTGAAACAAGCAACATTTTGAATTATATTTCAGACATTGCTTGTTAATAACCAAATGACCGCTTTTTATATTGTCCATAAGATGTTTGAGAGATAATCTGTTTTAGATAACTAGATATTTTGCAACATGCTACCAGATAATGTTGGTTTGATTTTATCTATAAAATAATGTGATCCACAAACTTTTTCACTAAAAGATGTCAACAAGTTTATCAAGTTCAATATTAAGTCTCAGTTTTGTTACATACTCTGGTAAATTTAGTAGATGTTTTGTGATCCAAAGTAACTATTTTGAGGGAAATAGTCTATTTTCTATTACGGTGACCTGAGCACATTTTCAACCAAGAATTAAGCTGTAACTGAAACCCCCAGGAGGTGAGGCATTGGCTATGTCTGGAAATTGCATCCAGATTGAAGACTCCCCTCACCGGCCCAAGTCAGGTCTGCAAAATGCTCAATTCAATTTTGACTGATATTTAAACTCCTATGAGAAAACCTCACTTGAGCAGGGAAGGAGAATTATGTTTGATTTTCAGAAAAAAATAATAACGCGAATGCAGCATTTTTAAATTGGTACAGAGGAAATGATAGCAGTCTGCAGTTTGACAAAATAGGATTTAAATGTGATGTATTTGAAGCAGTGTCATTCAATATGGCCGAGCATCTTTATGTTCCTCAGTCATGATATACGGTGTACAACCACTTCAATATGTCAACCATTATTCTGTTATTGCCAAAATATGATAAAGGTCCAATCTCCTTTTTTTCTTCTACGGAAACATAAATGTGAATGGTTGAATATAAAGGTTTACAGTTATGGGGGGACGGGGAATGTTTGATAATAGGCCATCAGCCAAGGAATGCTGAGGAAGCTGGCAGTAAAGTAGAAGTGGGTGGATAGCAGCGAGGTCATAAAGCCATCTCTGTCTGCAGCCTCTAAACTAAAGCACATATTTACCGGGGCAAATTGCGAGGGCATGGCCGAGGGGGAGAGTGGTCAGTGGTGACAGAGCATGAGATACACGGCACACTCCATGGCTGATACATGCCTCCACTGTGCACACACGTTTCGATCATAATGGACACCGCCATCGATCTGATAACAATCACGTTCAACCTCCAAACCACGCACATCACCAATTTGATAAAACAATTATTGAATCTGCGCTTTGATGGAATAGCAGGTTATGTTTCCATCACGCCTTTCATGATCGTTATGAGTTATTTGGTGCAGGGAAATGGCAGGAAAACTGGTTCCATAGAGAGCATAGTAAGAGTAAAATTAGGGAGAGCAGCTGTGAATGGCTGAGAAGCAAGCTTCGGCAAATCTGCGCTGATTTAGTCCTAACATGGTGAAGACTGCTTTTATGGTCTCAAATTGTATTAGGGCACAAATGGCTAGCTTACGGACAGTGTTTGCTGATAAGGCAGATATATATGCTGCACATGTAGCCATTGTGTGTAGACCTGCCACTTGGGGGAGCCAGCTTGACTTAATGAACACATGCTCGTCATAAAATACCACGTGAAGCTAACCTAACAAAATGTAGAGCATGCTCGGAGATATTCAGTAGTTGTTCACCAGATGTTATTCTCAAGGTGGGCACTTTATTAGGTTCTCAGTCCATGTTCTCATCAATGGGTTTAATCATATGTGGCTCATGAGAAAGCCTCTCAAAGGGTTCTGGACACAGAGATGCAGGATCTGTGGTTGCTATAGCTCTGGATACCGAGATGCAGGATCTGTGGTTGCTATAGCCATGGACACTTAAATGCAGGATCTGTGGTTGTTATAGCCCTGGACACAGAGATCCAGGATCTGTGGTTGTTATAGCCCTGGACACAGAGATGCAGGATCTGTGGTTGCTATAGCCCTGGACACTGAGATGTTGAATCTGTAGTTGTTATAGCAGGGGACACTGAAATGCAGGATCTGTGGTTGCTATAGCTCTGGATACCGAGATGCAGGATCTGTGGTTGCTATAGCCCTGGACACAGAGATCCAGGATCTGTGGTTGTTATAGCCCTGGACACTGAGACACAGAGATGTTGTTGCCTTTTGAAGGAGGGTTTTTTTGCGTGTGCCTGAACCTTAAATAAAGCTTTTTTTGTAAACTGACACAAGGCTTACCAGGAATGATTACTGTATTCTCAACAAAAAACAATTAGTGTTGTACGATGGTTAGATGTGTGTTGAAGTTGGAGGTAGGTAAGATGAGAGGAGTGTTTGTAGGAGTTGGAGGTAGGTAAGATGAGAGGAGTATTTGTAGGAGTTGGAGGTAGGTAAGATGAGAGGAGTATTTGTAGGAGTTGGAGGTAGGTAAGATGAGAGGAGTATTTGTAGGAGTTGGAGGTAGGTAAGATGAGAGGAGTATTTGTAGGAGTTGAAGGTAGGTAAGATGAGAGGAGTATTTGTAGGAGTTGGAGGTAGGTAAGACAAGAGGAGTATTTGTAGGAGTTGGAGGTAGGTAAGACAAGAGGAGTATTTGTAGGAGTTGGAGGTAGGTAAGATGAGGGGAGTATTTGTAGGAGTTGGAGGTAGGTAAGATGAGGGGATTATTTGTAGGAGTTGGAGGTAGGTAAGATGAGAGGAGTATTTGTAGGAGTTGGAGGTAGGTAAGATGAGAGGAGTATTTGTAGGAGTTGGAGGTAGGTAAGACAAGAGGAGTATTTGTAGGAGTTGGAGGTAGGTAAGACAAGAGGAGTATTTGTAGGAGTTGGAGGCAGGTAAGATGAGGGGAGTATTTGTAGGAGTTGGAGGTAGGTAAGATGAGAGGAGTATTTGTAGGAGTTGGAGGTAGGTAAGATGAGGGGAGTATTTGTAGGAGTTGGAGGTAGGTAAGACGAGAGGAGTATTTGTAGGAGTTGGAGGTAGGTAAGATGAGAGGAGTATTTGTAGGAGTTGGAGGTAGGTAAGATGAGAGGAGTATTTGTAGGAGTTGGAGGTAGGTAAGATGAGAGGAGTGTTTGTAGGAGTTGGAGGTAGGTAAGATGAGAGGAGTATTTGTAGGAGTTGGAGGTAGGTAAGATGAGAGGAGTATTTGTAGGAGTTGGAGGTAGGTAAGATGAGAGGAGTATTTGTAGGAGTTGGAGGCAGGTAAGATGAGAGGAGTGTTTGTAGGAGTTGGAGGTAGGTGAGATGAGAGGAGCATTTGTAGGAGTTGGAGGTAGGTAAGACGAGAGGAGTATTTGTAGGAGTTGGAGGTAGGTAAGACGAGAGGAGTATTTGTAGGAGTTGGAGGTAGGTAAGATGAGAGGAGTATTTGTAGGAGTTGGAGGTAGGTAAGATGAGAGGAGTATTTGTAGGAGTTGGAGGTAGGTAAGATGAGAGGAGTATTTGTAGGAGTTGGAGGTAGGTAAGATGAGGGGAGTATTTGTAGGAGTTGGAGGTAGGTGAGATGAGAGGAGTATTTGTAGGAGTTGGAGGTAGGTAAGATGAGAGGAGTATTTGTAGGAGTTGGAGGTAGGTAAGATGAGGGGAGTATTTGTAGGAGTTGGAGGCAGGTAAGATGAGAGGAGTATTTGTAGGAGTTGGAGGTAGGTAAGATGAGAGGAGTATTTGTAGGAGTTGGAGGTCGGTAAGATGAGAGGAGTATTTGTAGGAGTTGGAGGTAGGTAAGATGAGAGGAGTATTTGTAGGAGTTGGAGGTAGGTAAGATGAGAGGAGTATTTGTAGGAGTTAGAGGTAGGTAAGATGAGAGGAGTATTTGTAGGAGTTGGAGGTAGGTAAGACGAGAGGAGTATTTGTAGGAGTTGGAGGTAGGTAAGACGAGAGGAGTATTTGTGAACAATTGATGTGACATAAAGCCGTACAGTGATGGCTGTGTCGTGGGTAAGCCTTGTTTGGTCTGCTAAGCCCTCCTTGACCCCCAGCAAGGCCTCTGGCGGGATCACACACTTCCTGCACAGATCCTCAAGTCAACTCGCTCAAGATCTACTGTCACACTCTAACCTATTTAAACTCTGAGTGCTTATCAATTCCTGGTGTATATAGGGACTGTGGTTGCTGATATCCAAGCCAGTGGTTAGGGCACACCATATACAGTCAAATATCAACATATGAGGGTACTTATGTGCCGTACGGGAGCAGATGTTTTATATACCCCAAATGTTTAATATTGATGTCTCCCCTACTTCACATTATTGGTACACATTGACCCCTGTGTGACCGGGCCCCAGTTTGATGGACTCTCTCTGCTTGCCTCCAGCTCTATCAGCAATATTCTATTACATTTACTCCACTGTACACTGCAATTATACTGTGTCCTAGCCCATACAGATATCACAAATATGAATTTCATATCGTCTCACTTTGTGACACATATAGTGACTGGTGTCTGGTGCAGATGCCTGATGGAGGAGTGCACTGAGAAGAGGGTCGTGGCTGGGATCTGGTGATAATTGTGTTAGTCTGTCAGGAAGATATTGATTACAACCGCCAACAGATCACTGTGGTTGTCCAAGTCTGGTAAAGGGAGAACACCACTGTGCACACTCCCATCTGATGCAGTGAGAACACCACTGTGCACACTCCCATCTGATACAGTGAGAATACCACTGTGCACACTCCTATCTGAAACACTGAAGATACCACTGTGCACACTCCCATCTGAAACAGTGAGAACATCATGGTGCACACTTCCATCTGATACAGAACTTTAGAACATCATGGTGTACACTCCTATCTGATACTGTGAGAACACCACTGTGCACACTCTCATCTGATACAGTAAGAACACCACTGTGCGCACTCCTTTCTGATACACTGAGAACACCACTGTGCACACCCCCATCTGATACAGTAAGAACACCACTGTGCACACTCCCAACTGATACAGTAAGAACACCACTGTGCACACTCCTATCTGATACACTGAGAACACCACTGTGCACACTCCCATCTGATACAGTGAGAACACCACTGTGCACACTCCCATCTGATACAGTGAGAACACCACTGTGTACACTCCCATCTGATACAGTAAGAACACCACTGTGCACACTCTTATCTGATACACTGAGAACACCACTGTGCACACTCCCATCTGATACAGAGAAAACACCACTGTGCACACTCTCATCTGATACAGAGAGAACACCACTGTGCACACTCCTATTTATTACAGTGATAACACTGCTAAGCACACTCTAATGCAATGCCGTATCTTGTGTGAACAGTTTCATCAGGTCATTAATAAGAACCCCCTCGGCGCTCACTTTGATCTGAGATGGTGAGAACCCCAATGGCTGTGAAAGCCTGCGTGTAAATACAAACTGGTTCAAACACATTAGGCTTAAAGTTGATTACCCCAATAAGGCCAAAAAACTAAAATTCATGTCAAAGCCTGTTTCTTTTTTTGTTAAGTCATTAATAGTCTGAACTTCCAATAGACATATTGTTAGTGTGGATCAGAATATGCTACCGTAGAGGATGAGAGTGCACAATCAGCACTCTCTCTCCTCACATTGTCACCTGTAATGTTATACTCGTATTTGGATCCCCGAGACACATGACGGCATATTACAGGGACGGCATCTCTGGGACTTGCTGGCAGGTGATAGAGACCAGGTACACAGGTGC
Organism: Amphiduros pacificus; assembly: GCA_949316495.1. NCBI lineage: Eukaryota > Metazoa > Annelida > Polychaeta > Phyllodocida > Hesionidae > Amphiduros > Amphiduros pacificus. Next base: position 6,715,681 of record OX439004.1, read on the forward strand.
CCACCACAGCTCTCAGTTTAATGTCCACTTTCACCTTTACCTGGAAATGTCAACATCTGCAAAGCAAAATGCACATCGATAGTGCACTTCTTATTTCTGTAATGTATCAAAATAGTTCTGTTTTACATAAAGCCGCAATAATTTAATACAATATATATACATATATATATATACATATATATTTTTTGTAGGGGGGAGATGATGGATGGACAAAGTTAGTTGTTAGGTTTTTAGACAGAAGAAACAATATCCTCCTGTTTAGGTACCTCTCTATTCTTATCAGACGCATAAACTGCTGAGCTGTGGGTGGTCAGTGCGGCGCTGTGGTTAGCCATGATGCGACAACACACGCAGAATGCCAATAGCCACCGGTCGGGCACGGCAGTTACCACCGGTCGGGCACGGCAGCTGCATCGGCCACAACCCCACAGCTGCAACACAAGCGGGTTTATCTGGCGGCAGCAGATTAAAACTGGGCCCAGCGAGCATTAAGAGGGTGATAAGCAGAGGGGGAAAAGGAGGAAGTGGCAACATATGGCGGAGCACCGAGGATCCTCTGCATCGCTACATCTATCATGAGATTAACGGTCTCACTTCACTTCCACCGTCCCACTCACACACTCTTATACTGCTTTTATGAGCATTTAAAAGCAAAGCAAAATAAAGAGGACAGGTTAAGTAATCCTCGTTATTGCTCATAAATAGCAGCATAGCTAAAGCAAAATAAACAACATGATAGACTGCTATATTTACTGCAGGGCTTTATGGAGACCACCATACTTTATTCTTCATGGATACGACTTTTATGATGTATGGGTCGGCACATGGTTTATTTACCTGCACACTTCTTATTAGATAGAGCAGGATTTTGGTCGAGTTTGTCCTTGCGAAATTGGATTTGTATGATGTGATCAGGCGGCCAGCCAGGTTTTTTGGACAGTATATTTTCTGGTGTATGTCCTATCTGATTGTGCAAGTTTTGGTAAACGCTGCTGATTCCCCCAAAATAGCCAGGTAACAAGGAGAATGGTTTGTGGTTACTCTGATGGTCCTCATCGTGTCTGACCGCTGTGGTTTGTTGTAAATGGTCCGTTGTGGACATCTGTCGTGATGAACTATGATGCATGAGACTGAGGCACCCAGCATGGCTTCCTGCCTCTTAGCACATGTCTACATACATTACTACCACGGCCAGCATCAGGGCGATCTGCAGGGTTTCACAGCACACAACAGCGTCTGGTCAACAGCGATGATGAATCATACTAAAGGATACTGTTTTCGGCACCGATTCTCTGAGTGGCTTTTCTTCGGGCCAAGCTTTAACGCGGCAGAAGTTGGTTTTACTACCGACAAGCCTGGGGGGCAGTGGTTGAAAGTTGTACGTGCTGTCACATGTAGAGGAAGGAAAGAAGGCGAGGTTAATGCCACACATTGGTGGCCATTGTGTTTAAGGTCGTTATTTAATGCAAGGCCCTATCTACTGAGAGGGTGAAGATGACCTTGGCCGTCTCACTGTGAACATCCATCACGGAACGATGAGGTCAATTCTTTCTGGGTCAACACTGGATCATTATTGTTGCCTAGCCACTCAGAGTTAGGCTTAGACACATTATTGCCGAGACGGGAGCCATTGTGAACTGCACCAAAACAATTAGGTACAGAAAATAATATCCTCCAGAAAATAACTCTTCATCAAGTGAAAGCTTTCACAGGTGTTATTGATAGAATGGAAAAAGACAGACGTTGGTTGGGAATAACATTATATATCAATCAATGTGTCAGAAGCGGTCTCCAACTATTTATATAATCATAACGGCTTGATATTTTTTTAATCAACAAAGTGGGGGTTTCTTGACAGATGGTGATGTGATTTGCTATGTTTTGCTCTCAGACAGTAAGCCCTCCATAGATGGAACTAATATTTCTCCTTCCCATAATGACTTCAGATTAGTGTGTATTGTAACCTCTGCTTCTCTCTTGTAATGAAACCAATTTTGTAGGGAACATCTGAATCTGTGACACATGTAATTAGCAAAATTTCAGGGGACACTAGGCTTTGTGACACAATACTGCTATGAAAGAGTAGGACCTTAATAAGGTGGAGAATCCTCGAGGGATTGCTGGATCTTCCTCGTTTGATGAAGATTTGGCTTCCTGCTTTCAATCACGGAGTTTGGTCATGATAAATTTTGGAGGAGAAAATTGTTCAATTTATTTGTGACCGAGAGTACACAAAAGGCAAAATTGCTTGAGATCCAGTGACAAAACGCTGAAACTGAGTATATTTGTTCAAAATTTGGTTTCCTAATGTGAGGAGAATTACGGGAAGGCATTTTACCTAAATGAAATATTATGCTGACTAGAGAATTGTAGTAGAATTTTTTCAATATATTATTGACGTATTTTGGTTTTGAGAAAGAACCAAATGGCCACATATAAATAAAGAGAGATTGGCGAACTCCACCTTTTTTGCACATTCATGTTGCTGGCTCAAATTATCAAAGGATTTATATTGGTTGATTGCGACAAGCCGCGGCCAATCAGAGGATATTCCTATTTCTACTGAATAGCAGGTTCGCACCAAAGGCAGGTCTGCAGCAAATTGCTTCCTCAATGTACAAATGAGGCCAATTAGTTGTCACAAGTGGAAAATGATTCTTTCAGGGACCAAATGTCTCTGACATTAAAACTCTTTACTTTTGTCTTTAATGAAATTGTTTGCCAAATATTTACAGCAGCATTTTTTACAAGTGATGTAATAAATGATATATTATGATAGATAGAATTTGTTATGTAGAATTTATTTGGATTCATTTATGGCTACATTTGTGACAGGTAGATATCATTAACAAGCATAGCATGGATGTGTATATATATATATATATATATATATATATATATATATATATATATATATATATATATATATATATATAGATATATAGATAGATAGATAGAGACATGACGCTATCCACGCTATGAGGAATGGAGTGTATTGTACCGCAGTGAATAGTTGACCATTGGGGGACTTGATCTCCATCAGTGAAAATGGTCGCCATGGCACTCATATTGCTCCCAGCATGCTCTGCTGATCCCATAATGCATTGCTATGCTGCAACTGCACAAAATAAGTCCCAACATTTTATCCCAGCATTAGATAGTCTGCTGGACGATAATTGCTTTAGGCATCGGATATTTCATACTTTATGGGAGAAAGAATCAAATATTCCAGCAAGCTATTTGGTGATAGAATCACATGACAGTTGCTTTGGGGTCATTTGACATAAAGTGACCATGTGACCCCAAATGGGGTGCCATCCATTGTTCATTGTTGTCCTGTTGTTACCATGGAGATTGTGCTGGAGAGGAGATCAGATGACTCAAAGGAACCTTCATTTCACACATGGCTACTCTACTTATCACCCCTATATGTCTGAACAGCCCAGAACAGAGAGAAAACAAATGAAGGGACAATGAGAACTGAGGGAGTCTCGGTCAATGAGAACTGAGGGAGTCTCTGTCAGATGTAACCTCCTGGGACAAGGGATATATTTGTGGCATTAGTGATATATAGTTCCAATTAATATTGAGTAGATAAAGTATCTTTTGTTAATTAATGTTTATTCAGAAGGTAAGATAAGAGAGATATCAGGGTAAACATGATAACAATCCATGTGCCTTTTATGCCAGGAATTTGCAATGAATATAAACGTGAGACTTGTTCAATAGCTTCCTAGCTTTCTTGTGAATGAAAGGCAAGGATTGAGTGAAGAAGACATCAATGAATATCATCCAGACAATTAGTTCATGGTCTCAATGCTATTCTCAGCTATTTGTTATCAGTTGCAAAGATATAGCTGTTTTGATTTATATCATATTTTTATTTTGAATATTACAATTTTATTGAATGCTTTTCATGTTGACCATTTTGAGCATGTTGACCATTTTGAATGATATCAAATGTGACCAATTTGAGTGATGTACAAAGTGACCATTTTGAATGATATCAAATGTGACCATTTTGAGTGATGTACAAAGTGACCATTTCGAGTGATATTTAGTCTGACAATTCTGAGTGGTAGTCAACTTGACTAACTAGAGAGATTTCCAATAAGAGTGATGTTCAATTTTTTATATTCAAGGGGATCTTAATAATTGTACAGGGGGATAGATAGCTATACAGTTTTAAATGAGAGAGTTGATATTGAAAAAAAAATAAAGTGATTCTAAATAATTATAAACTTAACATACCAAGGTGCAAGAATTGAGGTGCTGGAATAATAGTTTAAAAAATTAGTATTTGACAAAATTGGCTGGCAAGCCATGGAGCAGTGAGGACACCGAGAGACGGATCACTATCGGCCGGGAACTTTTAGCTTCACCATAAAAGTTGCTGATGTTTTCGTGATATTTTCTAATCAAAATTCATCCTGATATACACAGCAGGATCCATTAAGTGTTCCAGAGGTATATTACAAGATTATCTAAGGGCTGCCGCTGGCATTGTATGGTGAAAATAGTTATTTACTTGTTCCCCGATGTCCTGCTGAGCAAGGGGACGTCCAGATGAGGGTCGTACGGTAATTGCTAGGTCGCCACATGATGAGGGGGAAATGGTGGAATGTGCAGGGACCAATCAACTGGCAGGTAACTGCACGGGCATCGGCCATCGTCAGATAGCTTTGTGGTATCTTAGCGACAGTCTTTACATGTGGTACCTGTGTATAATATGACTATACCAATGGCATAACTCACTTAGGGCTAAGAATCCTGTTAGCCAGTAAACAATTAACTAATTAGACTGTTTGTCTTTGGCCTCAATGACAGTTTCATTGTGCCTTTGTCTTGTGATTAAGAAAAGTAATAAATGTGACTAAGTGACACATTCTAAAGGCTAGTGATATTGTAGATCGCCTGAAGGATCTCACTCACTTTGTGCGTTACTACAGGGCTGCTACGGGAAGTAGTGATGAGATGCAAACAAGAGAGCATAAAGTCCATGACATCCACACACTTAATGCAGCAGCATGCAGTATGAATGTGGAGTGTGTGCCACAAGCACCATGCTGGGAGGAAATACAATGATAAAGGGACAGGCAAATATAAGATGACAACCAGCTGACGCAATGGGACCCCGGCCTTCATACCAGCTGACTCATGACTCTACTCATTTGACTCATGACTCTCCTTTAGGACTGGGACCCCAGCCTTCAAAACCAGCTGACTCATGACTCTCCTCTAGGAATGGGACCCCGGCCTTCATACCAGCTGACTCATGACTCCTCTAGGAATGGGACCCCAGCCTTCATACCAGCTGACTCATGACTCTCCTCTAGGAATGGGACCCCGGCCTTCATACCAGCTGACTCGTGACTCTCCTCTAGGAATGGGACCCTGGCCTTCATACCAGCTGACTCATGACTTTACTCCTCTGACTCATGACTCTCCTCTTGGAATGGGACCCTGGCCTTCATACCAGCTGACTCATGACTCTCCTCTAGGAATGGGACCCCAGCCTTCATACCAGCTGACTCATGACTCTCCTCTAGGAATGGGACCCCGGCCTTCATACCAGCTGACTCATGACTCTCCTCTAGGAATGGGACCCCAGCCTTCATACCAGCTGACTCATGACTCTCCTCTAGGAATGGGACCCTAGCCTTCATACCAGCTGACTCATGACTCTCCTCTAGGAATGGGACCCTGGCCTTCATACCAACTGACTCATGACTTTACTCCTCTGACTCATGACTTTACTCCTCTGACTCATGACTTTACTCATCTGACTCATGACTCTCCTCTTGGAATGGGACCCCAACCTTCATACCAGCTGACTCATGACTTTATTCATCTGACTCATGACTTTACTCATCAGACTCATGACTTTACTCATCTGACTCATGACTCTCCTCTTGGAATGGGACCCCAGCCTTCATACCAGCTGACTCATGACTCTCCTTTAGGATTGGGACCCCTGCCTTTATACCAACTGACTCATGACTTTACTCATCTGACTCATGACTCTCCCCTAGGAATGGGACCCCGGTCTTCATACCAGCTGACCCAGGATAATCTCCTCATACAAACCTCTCAGACTCTCTATCTCCAGACTGCTACATATTCCAAGCCAGATATATATCCCTCCACAGATATACATCACAGTCCTCATACCAGGCTGCAATAAAACACTTCATTTCTACCTGCATTCTGTCCTCCATACCACATTATAGTCACCCTCAAGACATACAACTAAGTCTCCACCCTTGTTAATACATCCCATCCCAGTCAACATACTAAGTGCTCAACATTCTCCTAAGAAACTGCAAAGAAGCAAATGATAGTTTAATTCTCCTGGCAAAAATCGTGTGACAGTTGTGCTTGACGGTGATTGAAAGCATTTCATCACTTCTCTGCCATCATCTACTCATGTTGAAGCGGTTAACATTATGTTTCAGATGTCATGAATATTGTATGTGTTCATGACAGGGTATTCATTCACCGTCAGTCATCGCAATCAGCTTTACTCTCGTAAGCACTAACCAGTCCCTGAAGGCCATCAAGTGCGATCACTTTACACAAAACAAAACGAAAACACATTCATATATAAATATGTTAATAGCTTTGCATATATAGATTCTACAAAAGATGAGAATATTGAATAGGTAATTAGCATAATACAGTGGTGCAGACCTATTTAAGTAGTAAGTAGGAGATTCTTGCCTCAGTGGTGGAATATCCTGACTGGTCTACTCCATCTGAGAGCAGATCAAGTACATCTCTACCTTAAAGGTTTGGACCAAAAGAAAGAGGAGAGCAATAGAGATGATGAGGGGGACATCTTAGTGCAGCTCTTATACTTAATGGACTGACGGAAGGGAAACGTCTTCATCCGCAAACAGCCTGTGTTCTGAGTACACCACAGGTGATCGTTCTACAAAGCCTTACCTGCTCTGTCTGGTACACACACATACAGCCTATCACATGACCATTTTCTCCCGGTCTTTGATGATTATGTCTGTAAAAAGAAAGCTATTAATGTATCCGATTTACCTGCAGGATAATAAAGAAGCCAGGGATTGGGTCTTATGATTTAAAGTTCTGCAATAGGAAGCACGGCAGACTAATTAGTACTTGTTATATTTCAAGTAGGTTGTGTATTAAGCAGGAGTAGAGGCGAGTGCGTTCTGCAGTGTGAATGCAGGAAGCAGGTATGATGGGGGATCAGTAACAGAGATGGCATGACACTCATAATAAGAGCTGACATCATCTTCAGGATAAGTACAGGGCATGTCATACCAACCTCAGATATAATGTACTCGATCACCTACAGACAGATATGTACCAGATCGCCTACAGACATGTACCAGATCCCCTACAGATAGATATGTACCAGATCACCTACAGACAGATATGTACCAGATCACCTACAGACAGATATGTACCAGATCACCTACAGACAGATATGTACCAGATCACCTACAGACAGACATGTACCAGATCATCAACAGACAGATATGCACCAGATCACCTACAGACAGATATGTACCATATCACCTACAGACATATATGTACCAGATCAACTACAGACAGATATGTACCAGATCACCTACAGACAGATATGTACCAGATCACCTACAGACATGTACCAGATCACCTACAGATAGATATGTACCAAATCACCTACAGACATGTACCAGATCACCTTCAGATAGATATGTACCAGATCACCTACAGACATGTACCAGATCACCTACAGACATATATGTACCAGATCACCAACAGACAGATATGTACCAGATCACCTACAGACAGATATGTACCAGATCACCAACAGACAGATATGTACCAGATCACCTACAGACATATATGTACCAGATCACCAACAGACAGATATGTACCAGATCACCTACAGACAGATATGTACCAGATCACCTACAGACAGATATGTACCAGATCACCTACAGACAGATATGTACCAGATCACCAACAGACAGATATGTACCAGATCACCTACAGACATATATGTACCAGATCACCAACAGACAGATATGTACCAGATCTCCTACAGACAGATATGTACCAGATCACCAACAGACAGATATGTACCAGATCACCTACAGACAGATATGTACCAGATCACCTACAGACAGATATGTACCAGATCACCTACAGACAGATATGTACCAGATCACCTACAGATTGAGATATGTAGCAGATAGTAGAAAACTGAAATATGTTTATTATGTTTGAAATTAATACCAAATGAAATGTGACTTGTGTGTATATGAACCATATCACTCGCCCACCGGGAGATGGACCAGGTTCCCTACAAGCTGGGGAGTTTACCTGGTCACCTGTGACAAGCAAACTGGAAGGTGTTTCACATGCAGGAATCAACATGAACACTTGAGTACAGATATTAAAATGCTTAAAGGAAACAACAACCACAACCAGTATCTTGATTGTAATATGTTAAGTGATGCCAGGGATATTGAGCCAATGTACTGAGTGCATGTCACCAGTCAGTGCACTCACATGACCTTGACCTTGACCTTAGAGTGCAAGCTGTAGGTGTGTGAACCCAGGTTTGCAGAGTACTATCTGACAGGTGTGAATAGCAAATACTTCACACACAGGACAATTGCCTGGTATTATAAAATCTTACATAATGCATTTAAGAGCTCACTGTTTTGGCCTTGAGAAATATCCTTTTTTCATTAATTTTGGTTTTAATTGTATCAGTATTAAAACATTTCCGTGGCCAAGAACTGTGGATATTAATGCACAGACATTAAATGAAGAACTTCCAGTTGACAATGCCAGCAGACTGGTGATTAACTTGAATAATTGATTAATTAGATCTGTGTGATTACTGGGTATTAGTATTTACATAAATGTCTATCTTAATGTGATTATTATGGTGATTACCGTGATTCCAGCAAACCATCATCAAAGCATTAAGAGAAGCCGGCACTATTTACAACGGTTTAACTTATCAAGACATTTTCTGCTGTCTTATTGATATTGTATTTACAATAAATAATCAATCTAAACTTCTTAAGATACAACAAAAGAATATAAATCGTATAAGAAAACCTGAAAGCTCATTCATTGTATATGAAGAATGTATATTCAGACAATTCTTGTATATTTATAGGCATTATGCTTACAATAAGTACAGGCTTCTTATGAGCTAAACTTGTCATGTGGAAAACAGACTCTCCTACGCTGAAAAAATACCATGAAATTTTGCGTTAAACAAATCACACAGGAGAAGTTAAAATGCTTCCATCCCATTTTTTTGTCTTGAATTTGATCCTGAGGTGTCACTGTGCCGTCATATATGCATCAAGTATTGCCAGTATGGTCACAAGGACAAATATTGCAGATGTCAGCAGTATCATGGAGGATTCTGGATGGGAAAAGCTTAATAAGGCAAGAACATGTGAATGCAGTGTTCAGGCTGACAGATCCTTCCACCAGAACCAACGAGAATATCTGTCAGCCTGAACACTGCATGAACCTATGTTCTTGTCTTTATTTCATACCTGTCTACTGCAGATAAGTATGAGATAAAGGTTTTGGTTTGCTGTACAATCTATTTAAACAAAACAGTGCAGCAAGTGCATTGCAGCAATTGCGGATCTATGTTGTGTGCGTCAAACAACATAAACACTGCCACGCCCTCTTTTTAATGATGTCACACTTAAAACGTCATTACAACATATATTTTATTATGTAATGACCTCATTGAGAGGTGGGCTTAGCGCCACTCTATATTGTGATGCCACATAACAACATAGATCAGTACTTCTTGCTATGTTAACACGGGTCTGCTTTATATATATAAAAACCATTTGCGGTAGAGAAGTATGAGATAAAGACAAGATCATGGGCTCATGCACCAGGGATGATCTGTAAAAGTAGTTTGGCATATGGGTGATCTGCGAAAGTAGTTTGGCCGAGGGTTGATCTGCGAAAGTAGTTCGGCCGAGGGTTGATCTGCGAAAGCAGTTCGGCAGAGGGGTGATCTTCAAAAGAATATGTCATAAGTGCAGAACACCCTCTTGAAGCACCAAGTATGAGATAATGGGGTGGCACACAACCTTGATTATAATTAAAGCCTCAGCTAGCACAACCTTGGTTATAATGTCCTGCTAAGCCTCAGCTTGCACAACCTTGGTTATAATGTCCTGTTTAGCCTCAGCTTGCACAACCTTGGTTATAATGTCCTGCTAAGCCTCAGCTTGCACAACCTTGGTTATAATGTCCTGCTAAGCCTCAGCTTGCACAACCTTGGTTATAATGTCCTGTTAAGCCTCAGCTTGCACAACCTTGGTTATAATGTCCTGTTAAGCCTCAGCTTGCACAACCTTGGTTATAATGTCCTGCTAAGCCTCAGCTTGCACAACCTTGGTTATAATGTCCTGTTTAGCCTCAGCTTGCACAACCTTGGTTATAATGTCCTGCTAAGCCTCAGCTTGCACAACCTTGGTTATAATGTCCCACTAAACCTCACGTGGCATCCTCAGGACCCAGCAGGCCACTTCATTGATATGTATATTTAAAATGACGCCACAATTGTCAGCAGGGACACAAAGCTTGTATCTCTGAAACAAAATATTTAATGAGAAGACATGAAACCCAGGATAAGCTAGGAGCAGGTGGGAGGCTCGACGTCATGCCATGATAGGCTTATTCTAATTTACGTAGGTCTGAGCAGGAAGTACTGAGAAAACAACATAATCTTCACATGTGAAATTACATCCATTGTCATTGTATTGAAGCTGAAAATAGAAATGTCACCATGAGCCATGTTCTATATTGGTACAAATATATATTGTATGACAGGTGAAAGGAGAAAAATATATAGAGCTTTATTCTTAGGTAATGGTTTATGTGTAGGTGTGATGTAGTATGATAGGCTGACATTGAAGGTGTGAATAAGAAAGATTCAACTCAGAACCAGGGAGAGTACAAACTCTGGGTGGGGATTCAGAAAGCATGATGTCTGGGTAGAGGTGTGAAACAGGGAGAGCACTAAACTCTGGGTAGAGGTGTGAAACAGGGTGAGGGCGAACTCTAGGAGGAGGTGTGAAACGGGGAGAGCGCTAACTCTGGGTAGAGGTGTGAAACAGGGAGAGAACGGACACTGGGTAGAGGTGTGAAACAGGGAGTGCGCTAACTCTGAGTAGAGGTGTGAAACAGGGAAAGCACTAAACTCTGAGTAGAGGTGTGAAACAGGGAGAGCACTAAACTCTGGGTAGAGGTGTGAAACTGGGAGAGCGCTAACTGTGAGTAGAGGTATGAAATAGGGAGAGTGTTATGGAGGCAGGCTTCTATCTCAGAATATATGATTAAAACATAGGCCCTGAGATACTGATAAGATTTTAGGTAAAGTTTTGAATCAGTTAAACCTTTGAATTATGGTCTGTCACACATTTGTCTTATCTAAATCATCTGAATCATCAGAACCATATAAAATAAAATGCCTGTTGTACTCACAATAGATAAAACATGTCTGATAAAGCAAGTTGCTTTTGAGCGTTGTTGCTGTGGACGTAGCACTGAGATGGCATTTGATTGGATGTTCAGTTGAGCGGAGATCAGCTCTGGTTCTGTGTATGTGAACAGCGGTGCTTCTCCAACATGAAAGTCAATTTTTCCTTTGTGGACCATTTTGCACCCGCCAGGAACGTTGACATCCTTGTCTGACTTCGGCCCCAGCAATACTGCCCTTATCCTCTGCACTGATACATGAATAGATGAGGCCATACAAAGCAAACAGAAGAATACACACAGACAATTATTGTGCTGTTTCCAGGTCCCAGTTCATGTCCTAATAATGTTGTGGTATTTGTGAATGTTTAGTTTACTTTGTGAAGATATGAGGTCATGCATAAATGTGAAGTCATACATATATGTGAAGTCATGCATAAATGTTCACACACTTAAGGTCATGTATATGAGGATAGTCATGTGAGGTCATATATATATATATATATATACATGTGAGGATAGTCACATGAGGTCATGCAGGGTCATTGTATGACCACATTGTGCCACACATGCTGGTCATGCAACTGTTAACTGCGTGATGTATTGTTCAGACATAATGCTTATCCACTTACCGTTATACCTCATAACTGACATTGTTAATTTTCTGCTTAATTTAGAAGGATCATAAATGTGAAAAATATATTGTATCAAATTATGACTCAAATACTCAGTACAGCATGGCATGGTCTGGGACTCTTGACGACAACTTTTTGTTTCACGATCATCAACTCCCTGTTAAATCTCACTCTGACCATATTCTTTGCCCTGAAGTGAGACACAAAGTGGATCTCTTTGTTTCTGTGACAGTAAACATTAAGCTTTGGGTAATTGAGTGGTGATGGTCAGTCCTAGTAGAATGTATATGTGTGGCGAAACCATGAAGATGTCGTTAAGAATCGGAGCACTGGCGAGGATCTGAGGATCAACACGTGAGGCGGCCATGGAGATGCCAAGGTGTAATTTGAAGCCATTTGTCTCGGAGCAGATTTATACAGTCATATCATGATTTAGCCATAAATATATGATGATCTGAGAAGAGAGAGATCCCAGTGGGTATTGTAACACAAACAGTACAGACAGGCCTGCCGTGGAGACTGACGATTCCTGCCGCGGATACTGACGGTTCCTGCTTGCTCAAGAATATCAGGATTACAGTATTGAGTGGTGCAAGTACCCTCCTGGGAAGCCCAGCTACCTCACAGTGTCCCTGCTCAAAGGCCTTTTCTTTCTTTGTGAAACAATTGTAAAATGCACCATTGCCTGTTATATCAAACATGGACATTTTGCATGCGATATGATATGACCATTCTGCCTCATGTTGATGGACAGGCATTGTATACAATATTAAATATGACTATTTTGCATGATTTTTCAACTTATTCAGTTTTTATGATTTTATTTTTTATCTTTACCCATTTGTTTAAGTTGATCACCCCAGCAAGTCCAATAATTTAAAATCCATATCAAATAGTTTTAGTGAGTTGTATAGCTCAAGAAGAAAATGTTTTCAAATCCAGAAAATAAGATAAAGTTATTACTTCTTGTCAGTTAATATCAAAAATATGTTTCCCCACTCACCATCTTTGAACCATGAACCAGATATCAGATAACTTATTTATCATGTTTATTGTTGCTTTTTGTATACAAAGCACAAATTAATAAAACAAATCTGTTAGGATATAATGTTGAATCAGAGCCATTTGATAATGAGTAGTATGTGGCGTCTATGATTGAGTGCTGTAATCTCTGCACTCTGTTATCCCTCATGAAGGCATGCTGTACTCTGTGATCACTCGTGAAGGCAGGCTGTACTCTGTGATCCATCGTGAAGGCAGGCTGTGCTCTGTGATCCCTCGTGAAGGCAGGCTGCACTCTGTGATCCCTCGTGAAGGCAGGCTGCACTCTGTGATCCCTCGTGAAGGCAGGCTGCACTCTGTGATCCCTCGTGAAGGCAGGCTGCGCTCTGTGATCCCTCGTGAAGGCAGGCTGCACTCTGTGATCCCTCGTGAAGGCAGGCTGCACTCTGTGATCCCTCGTGAAGGCAGGCTGCACTCTGTGATCCCTCGTGAAGGCAGGCTGCGCTCTGTGATCCCTCGTGAAGGCAGGCTGCACTCTGTGATCCCTCGTGAAGGCAGGCTGCACTCTGTGATCCCTCGTGAAGGCAGGCTGCACTCTGTGATCCCTCGTGAAGGCAGGCTATTTAATGCGAATATGAACATGTGTAGGATGGCACAGACAAACAGTGCCCCCTGTTGACACAGTTCTCCTGCAGGTCACATGACTTGTGGACCAGTGCCAGGGGAGGCCAAAAACAGATTACAAGCCAAATTAAACATAGCAGGAACCCTCAATTTATAATGGACTCATCCACCATGAAAAGGGAAAATGTGATGCTGCACCAGAAAGTTTTGAAAAGAATATAGATTACTGCTGTAGATTCTTTTCGAGTTGGTAAATATTGTATAACAAAATAGAACCGTGTATAAGAAGGCTGGTGTGTTCTTCAACAATTGGTGGTTGACAGTGGAAAATAGGATGGAAGGTGAAGGTGAGGAGAGCAGAGTCTTGTGTCTGAGACATGCAGAGAGGATGATGGGTAGCGCGGGGTGGAGGTCAGTGGGGATAATCAGACAGAGATGTTGCGGCCTGATTAAGACACACCGTGATGTGTTGGCGGTGGGGTGTTTCTGGGAGATAAATACAACATGCTCGCTCCATTAAGTTATCAATAAGTGATGTGGTTCGACACGTTGCCCTCCACTCTTTCTTGCCTGTCTCTTTCTCACACTTGTGCATGTTTTATACATGATTCCCCAGAGTCCTGCTCGCAGTAGCCTCCTGCGTAAGATGGATCATGCTGGAAAATGGTAATTAAAAGTAACAGTGTTTTGTGTGTGACTTTGGGAATGTAAATATTATGTATGGAGACCAGTGAGTGAGGCAACTGATATACCGAGGCATGGACGTGCAAATGGGCTGCTGATTTGCATGATTTAAACCACTTTTCTCAAATCTGTTGATTTCCCGAATGCTTATTAATGAGAGATTTTTTTTTATTGTTGCAAATCATCTGCCTGGTAAATGATGCTGTAAATATTTATGTGTTTATTTCCAAAGCAGTATAAACGTTACCATATAGGGTCACGCATGACATCAAATAAGGTCATGTAGGTCACAGGTAATGCTACGTAAGGGCTGTGTATGACCATATTAGGTCATGTCTATATTTTCAGCCCCAAACGATAACAACGAATTGTATGTAGAATTATACATAGATTATATCACATTTGTAGAGCAAAGTGTTTAATGGTATCTCATAAAAAACCTTATCTTGTCATAAACAACTGTTTGGCCACAAATACTAATCAAAATTTTTCATATTCATATTCAACCCAGATAAAAATTCTTGTTTATTTAAGTTTGTAAAAGCTATATTTTTATGATGAATTTTTTGACATGATCTCATTTTTGGTCAGAATAACACAAATGACCCATCAGCGTGAATATTAACCCAAAGTTATCACCTCCATATGAGCAATATGCTGTTTGTATCAGGGTTATGCCAGGAATCATCTCAGACTTTGCATCACGGATCCCCACTTGTACCATCCTTGGTTGATCTGAATTAAAACTGCCATTGTCCCTGGGAAACAAGATGGATATCACTCTATGCCATACAATCGGTCAGCCATACAATAGATCAGCCATACAATAGGTCAATGATTTAGCTGAATGCAATGAAATTTATGTCCCATAGACAAAGTCTGTGAAGATGGTCCATACTTAAGTGCAAAATGTTCCATAGTTTTATTGTGAGAAACACTGGTGTAGATGCCACCACAGTGAAAGGTAGAATTTTCACAGAGGGAAACTGATTCAGACCATGCAAGATAGAGAGTCTGGCAGTGTTGACAAGCTTTGGGGAGATCTTCTATCCTCAGAGTGGAAGACTGCCACAAAGGAATGAGGTAGACCATTGTTCTCATAGTGTGCTGATCACCAAGGAATGAGGTAGACCATTGTTCGCATAGTGGGCTGATCACCAAGGAATGAGGTAGACCATTGTTCGCATAGTGGGCTGATCACCAAGGAATGAGGTAGACCATTGTTCGCATAGTGTGCTGATCACCAAGGAATGAGGTAGACCATTGTTCTCATAGTAGGCTGATCATCAAGGAATGGGGTAGACCATTTTTCTCATAGTAGGCTGATCACCAAGGAATGAGGTAAACCATTGTTCTCATAGTGGGTTGATCACCAAGGAATGAGGTAGACAATTGTTCTCATAGCGGGCTAATCACCAAGGAATGAGGTAGACCATTGTTCTCATTGTGGGCTGATCACCAAGGAATGAGGTAGACCATTGTTCTCATAGTAGGCTGATCACCAAGGAATGAGGAAGACCATTGTTCTCATTGTGGGCTGATCACCAAGGAATGAGGTAGACCATTGTTCTCATTGTGGGCGGATCACCAAGGAATGAGGTAGACCATTGTTCTCATAGTGGGCTGATCACCAAGGAATGAGGTAGACCATTATTCTCATTGTGGGCTGATCACCAAGGAATGAGGTAGACCATTGTTCTCATAGTAGGCTGATCACCAAGGAATGAGGTAGACCATTATTCTCATAGTTAGCTGACCCCAGAGTTATTCATCAGAGAATGAGGTAAATCTGGGAATCAGTCACCAGAGTATTAGGTAGATCTTTTCAACCTGGGAGTTAATCACCAGAGAATGAGGTAAATGTTCTCAACCTGGGAATTGGCCACCAGAGAAAGACTTGCAGTGCACAAGTGTCACAGCTAACATTGATCTTATCTCTTTGTTGATCTGACTAATGTCATACATAGTCTTAAACTAATCAGACATAGATGAAGAAATAGTAGAAATAGACCTGTGAAGTTGTTGGCTTTGACAAAAATTGTTTTTTTATGGCACATAACAAGCAAAGATTTTGAGAGCTGGTTTCATGCACGAATATATGCCTGGTTAGTCATTGTGCTGATTCAGGGTTCCTGCATATTGTCCAGAACACTGTCTGTAGTCAAGAGAGGGATATCATCTGTGCTCTACTTTTATTTTAGCAGGTAATAGCTGGTGAATGTAAAATTGATTTCTTCAGAAATTTTATATCTTGAGACAAACTTCCTTCTATTGATCAAAATTGTTTTAAAAAAACGGAAAAGCCGCATCAATTGATGAAAATAGGATCTTGGTAATGGAGTAATACAAGACTTGTAATTGAAGATCAGTCGACAAAAGTCTATTCAAAGCTTTTTTTTTAATGTTAATGTTTTTTTTAATTTTTAAGCCATTCATATTAAGTTTGATTCAGATCCAATTTTTTCTATAATATTTTTATGTCAATACACTTGTTTAATGCAAAAACAGTTATTCTAAATCTGAATGAGTTCCAAAGAAAACATCACCAAATTACATTTTTATATATGATAAGAGAACAAAGAAACAAATAGCTTTGTAGAATATTGTGAAGACTGATTTCTGTGAAACCATATAAGGTTCCTCTTTGATCCAGAAAAATAACATTTCCAAGTGAAGCAGTCCAGGAATCTGCAGTGCCACCTGGTGATCATAATATGGCCACAAGGTATCAGCACTGCATAGGTATAAGGTTCACCACACAAAATTTCAGTATGGTATTAAACTGTTTAAGACAGGATACATCTCAATATTTAGAATTGTGAATTTTGATTTTTTTTTTCATATTTCTAGAGCTCCTTCCATAATTTTCAAAAGTAAAAATATTGATTATGACTGATTTGTTTTTATGATTTAATCATTAGGTGCATTGGGAATGAAGAATAAGTTAAAATCGTCTTTTTAATCCCTATGGATCTCTTTAATTTACAAGACGCCAGATAAGATGGCTTTATGAGAAAACAAACAGTGGGAAGAAAACATAGAGCTTTATCAGCTAATTCCAGAGTTGTGATCAGCAAGTTCCGAGAGATTACACCTACTTTTAAGACGTCAATAATCTTCCCCAGAAGACGAAGATTTGCCGATTCATGGTGTTTGGTAATTTAGTGTGGCATTATCTCTCTAATTGCATTGTGCTTTGGGCACGCTCATTCCAATTTGGGATTATTATGTTAGGAAGTTGCAACATGTGAATGTTCGGTTTCATTAACTGGGGAGAAAGGATCTTGTCACTTGAAACATTGGTAAAATTTTTGATAATTACCCATTTAGTATTTGTGCAAGTTTTAGTTTTTCAGTAGCGCTGATTATTGACACTATTTCATTTGAATTGCACACTTCTTTATATTCCTGTATCTGATGTATGGTACATGATTGAATGAAAAATCACAGCAGCAGCAACAGAACCGACAACATTAACAGCAAACAACTTCATTTACTCATTGCTTGCTATTTTCTTTTGTGGTTTCAGTTGAGGTTAAAAACCAGTTTGATTTTTTATTTGAAGTCCAGACTAAATGCCTAATGTTTGAAACACTGCTTTTAAGCAATCTATACCAGTAGAGTTTGGGCAGCCTGAATTAAAGGCAAAAAGCTTTGTTACCATGGCAATGGGAGGGCAGACCCCAATGGAAGGTCATGCTTGGGCAAAGTGTTTGGTGCATAGCTATTAACCGTGAAGTAAAAAGCTCAGATAAATCACAACCATCTGAGTCCAGCACTTAGTGATTTGTTGAGAGCTGATTGGTCAATATTCCTTTTTTTTGAGAGGAACAATATATTGGGAGATGGGATGGCATAAATGGTAGATCAGGGCAGATAAATTCTTTGATGTTATTCAGAAGTGCATGTTAATAAATAATTCATGAATCAAATTCCATGAAATGGGATGAAACAGAGCAGAACATTGCTTATGAGCAGAATAATGACATACTGCAGCAGAACACTGCTAAAAACTGATACAAACAGCAGGAACGGAAAGCCTATACTGCAGCAGAGCAAATTGCTAAAACTGATACAAACAGCAGGAATGGAAAGCCTATACTGCAGCAGAACACTGCTAAAAACTGATACAAATAGCAGGAATGGAATGCCTATACTGCAGTAGAACATTGCTTGAAGTTACTATAAGCAACAGAAATGGAAAGCCTAGAATATTGCATAATGTAGTAGAACATTGTCCTGACATGTTGAAGGGAAATGTATAAAAATGGAAAGAATGCAGTAGAAAATATATTACAATTTGCAATTTGCACCCCCCCCCCCAACAAGAAAAAATAAAAATAAATAAATAAATAAAATTAAAATTATTACAAGATTGGAGCAAAAAGAGAAGAACATAACAAAATTTAGTAAAAAAAAATGCATAAAAATTTGAAGGCACAGAGAAGAACATTGCAAAATTTAGTAGAGAAATGCATAAAATTGAAAGGAGTGCAGAAGAACATTAACAAAGCAGCTGAGATCTTTTAGCATATGAGTGCCATGGTTCAATCATCATGGCCTAGTTTTGCTATTCAAATGATTTGATTAAATTTAACTAATCAAAGCCCTTTGAAACAACCTTGTCTTTGTCATTATGTTGATATGATGGTGTTTCGTCCATAGAATTTGCCTGCCAGTATTTTGTTGAGGAGGTGAAACATTGGGGATGGATTATTATTGAGTGATTATTTGGGTCAGCGTTTCTTCAATTTCATTAACAGAAATAATGAATTAATACATATTTGGAATTGTATATCCTTTGAAATATTTGTAATCAAGCAAAACATATTATTTTGGTCCAAATCCTCTAACCTGAAATATTCAATTTTATATTAGAGCATGTCAGTGGAATGAATGATTTAAAAAAAATGATACTTGATAATTATTTCATAACTGTGCTTTGTCACGTAAGCTTTCAAATAGAAGAGTTTAGTCATTAAGACTAAATACTTTCTGAATAAACAAAAACTTTCAGCAATTCGCAATTAATCATTTCTTATCATAAAAGATTGCTAATGTTATTCCTTGGTGACAGTATAACTGGATAAAGTTGGGATGAGTAATTAGGGGAGGAATTAGGTGCCATAGTGTAATGTGGCTTTATGTAGCATTACAGTTACAGGGTGAAAGCTTGCAACAGGTTCTACCATCCACTAACATCCCAATGAGTGTCTGATTTAGTGCTGATTAATTAGTGCTGAGGGGACAGAGAGGTGCTGATGTCCCCATCCCATGCTGTGGTTCATTAACAATGTCCTCATCCCGTGATGTGGTTCACTAACAACGTCCTCATCTCGTGCTGTGGTTCACTAGCGACATCCTCATCTCATGCTGTGGTTCACTAACAACGTCCTCATCCCATGCTGTGGTTCACTAACAACGTCCCCATCCCGTGCTGTGGTTCACTCACAATGTCCTCTTCTCATGCTGTGGTTCACTAACAACGTCCTCATCTCATGCTGTGGTTCACTAACGACGTCCTCATCCCGTGATGTGGTTCACTAACGACGTCCTCATCCCGTGATGTGGTTCACTAGCGACATCCTCATCTCATGCTGTGGTTCACTAGCGACGTCCTCATCTCATGCTGTGGTTCACTAGCGACGTCCTCATCTCATGCTGTGGTTCACTAGCGACGTCCTCATCTCATGCTGTGGTTCACTAGCGACATCCTCATCTCATGCTGTGGTTCACTCACAATGTCCTCTTCTCATGCTGTGGTTCACTCACAATGTCCTCATCTCATACTGTGGTTCACTAACAACGTCCTCATCTCATGCTGTGGTTCACTAACGACGTCCTCATCCCGTGATGTGGTTCACTAACGACGTCCTCATCCCGTGATGTGGTTCACTAGCGACATCCTCATCTCATGCTGTGGTTCACTAGCAACGTCCTCATCTCATGCTGTGGTTCACTAGCGACGTCCTCATCTCATGCTGTGGTTCACTAGCGACGTCCTCATCTCATGCTGTGGTTCACTAGCGACGTCCTCATCTCATGCTGTGGTTCACTAACAACGTCCTCATCTCATGCTGTGGTTCACTAGCGACGTCCTCATCTCATGCTGTGGTTCACTAGCGACGTCCTCATCTCATGCTGTGGTTCACTCACAACGTCCTCATCTCATGCTGTGGTTCACTAGCGACATCCTCATCTCATGCTGTGGTTCACTAACAACGTCCTCATCTCATGCTGTGGTTCACTAGCGACATCCTCATCTCATGCTGTGGTTCACTAGCGACGTCCTCATCTCATGCTGTGGTTCACTAGCGACGTCCTCATCTCATGCTGTGGTTCACTAGCGACGTCCTCATCTCATGCTGTGGTTCACTAGCGACGTCCTCATCTCATGCTGTGGTTCACTAGCGACATCCTCATCTCATGCTGTGGTTCACTCACAATGTCCTCTTCTCATACTGTGGTTCACTGACGATGTCCTCATCTCATGCTGTGGTTCACTGACGATGTCCTCATCTCATGCTGTGGTTCACTCACAATGTCCTCTTCTCATACTGTGGTTCACTAACAACGTCCTCATCTCATGCTGTGGTTCACTAACGATGTCCTCATCTCATGCTGTGGTTCACTCATAATGTCCTCTTCTCATACTGTGGTTCACTGACGACGTCCTCATCTCATACTGTGGTTCACTGACGATGTCCTCATCTCATGCTGTGGTTCACTAGCGACATCCTCATCTCATGCTGTGGTTCACTCACAATGTCCTCTTCTCATACTGTGGTTCACTAACGATGTCCTCATCCCATGCTGTGGTTCACTAGCGACATCCTCATCTCATGCTGTGGTTCACTCACAATGTCCTCTTCTCATACTGTGGTTCACTAACAACGTCCTCATCTCATGCTGTGGTTCACTCACAATGTCCTCTTCTCATACTGTGGTTCACTAACAACGTCCTCATCTCATGCTGTGGTTCACTAACGATGTCCTCATCTCATGCTGTGGTTCACTCATAATGTCCTCTTCTCATACTGTGGTTCACTGACGACGTCCTCATCTCATACTGTGGTTCACTGACGATGTCCTCATCTCATGCTGTGGTTCACTAGCGACATCCTCATCTCATGCTGTGGTTCACTCACAATGTCCTCTTCTCATACTGTGGTTCACTAACGATGTCCTCATCTCATGCTGTGGTTCACTAGCGACATCCTCATCTCATGCTGTGGTTCACTCACAATGTCCTCTTCTCATACTGTGGTTCACTAACAACGTCCTCATCTCATGCTGTGGTTCACTAACGATGTCCTCATCCCATGCTGTGGTTCACTAGCGACATCCTCATCTCATGCTGTGGTTCACTAACAACGTCCTCATCTCATGCTGTGGTTCACTAACGATGTCCTCATCCCATGCTGTGGTTCACTAGCGACATCCTCATCTCATGCTGTGGTTCACTGACGATGTCCTCATCTCATACTGCGGTTCACTAACGATGTCCTATTCTCATACTGTGGTTCACTAACGATGTCCTCATCCCATGCTGTGGTTCACTAGCGACATCCTCATCTCATGCTGTGGTTCACTCACAATGTCCTCTTCTCATACTGTGGTTCACTAACAACGTCCTCATCTCATGCTGTGGTTCACTCACAATGTCCTCTTCTCATACTGTGGTTCACTAACAACGTCCTCATCTCATGCTGTGGTTCACTAACGATGTCCTCATCTCATGCTGTGGTTCACTCATAATGTCCTCTTCTCATACTGTGGTTCACTGACGACGTCCTCATCTCATACTGTGGTTCACTGACGATGTCCTCATCTCATGCTGTGGTTCACTAGCGACATCCTCATCTCATGCTGTGGTTCACTCACAATGTCCTCTTCTCATACTGTGGTTCACTAACGATGTCCTCATCCCATGCTGTGGTTCACTAGCGACATCCTCATCTCATGCTGTGGTTCACTCACAATGTCCTCTTCTCATACTGTGGTTCACTAACAACGCCCTCATCTCATGCTGTGGTTCACTAACGATGTCCTCATCCCATGCTGTGGTTCACTAGCGACATCCTCATCTCATGCTGTGGTTCACTCACAATGTCCTCTTCTCATACTGTGGTTCACTAGCGACATCCTCTTCTCATGCTGTGGTTCACTGACGATGTCCTCATCTCATACTGCGGTTCACTAACGATGTCCTCATCTCATGCTGTGGTTCACTCACGATGTCCTCATCCCATGCTGTGGTTCACTCACAATGTCCTCTTCTCATACTGTGGTTCACTAGCGACATCCTCTTCTCATGCTGTGGTTCACTGACGATGTCCTCATCTCATACTGCGGTTCACTAACAACGTCCTCATCTCATGCTGTGGTTCACTAACGATGTCCTCATCCCATGCTGTGGTTCACTAACGATGTCCTCATCTCATGCTGTGGTTCACTAGCGACGTCCTCATCTCATACTGTGGTTCACTAACAACGTCCTCATCTCATGCTGTGGTTCACTCACGACGTCCTCATCGCATGCTGTGGTTCACTAACTTACTGTTCCTATTGTTGCATTTATTTTCTGCATTTTCAGATATACCCCCAACCATAAACGTCTATTGTTCCCAAAGTGTGGGGACTTATAATCAATGCTCTTGTAACCTGTGATCATTAATTTAATTGTTTGTAAATGTTCTTTATGAAGAGTAAACTTCACTCTTCCTCTTCATAAATTATTGACCATTGTTAACTATGACATTTATCATTGTTTATTTATGACTCAAGTTGTAAATTTGACCCATGTCTAATGTGATTAATTCTTCTGTCTTTGCAGTTGAAGAGTCCACAAAGTTGTGCAGTCAGATCTAGACTAGGAAGGTAGGACCTCATGGTATGATATGACGCAGGATGTGTGGGTTAAGTTCTATATGAATGCAAGCATGGGAGATACAAATACATCTTGCTAATATTTATTATGTTGTTCTTAATGTGATGAGCATATGATAAAGTTAATTGATAATTAAATTCCAAATAAATATTTGATTCCTTAACCATTGTCAAGTATAGTAGAGAAGAATCCTAAAAAGTTTAAAATAGACGATGTAGAGCTTCATGACAGGAAGTCCTTCGTGGAAAGGACGAAAACCACGGTCAAGGTAAGTTCACCACGTTATCATTTAGTGACGCCTAAAAAATTAGCATTAACTATAGCATTATGCTATAAGCGTAATGTAATTGGTAGAGTTAATTTTATTTGTTTGTATTTAAGATTTAAAAAAAAAAAACGTACCTTTCTGCTCCAAGAATATTGGGTTCTTTAAAATGGGTGATATTGTCCCTGTAACTGTGTAATGCCGAGCTATAACGCAGGATGTCCCATCATTCACTATTTGCTCTCATACAAATATCCCTAGCATTAAGAATCTGAGGGGAAAAGTCTGTTATTTGGCATAGTACATCCAGGTTGAGATAGCAGGTAGTTTTGCTGACAGTGATGTCAGTCAGGATGTTTGTTTTATGGAAGCAGAGGTTCATATAACTGCCTGGCGAAAAATCTGAATGGAAACAACTTGCCTCCTCACACAAGGTAATGGCTTGTGATATGGATAACAACAAGCCTGTTGTGTAAGTCTGCCGCAAATAAAAAGGATTTTCTTCTGCCAAGAGGCAAGAATGAAAATTTGAGGCTTACGTGAGAGACAGGCGGTGGAAAATAAAAGCTGAACCGAGATGAAAGGAAGCGGATGATGGTGAAGCTCAAGTGAACGTATTGCTCAGACTTTACCAACAGACACATGCTGTGTAATATCATTTAAATGTTTCTGCATTTGGTGGATTGATTTACTCGACATTTGCGAGAACAATGAACAGTGAGTGATAATGGGGGAGGATTAGTGACAGAAACACTGGAGTGACCAGACAGGGCAAATATCAGTACAGGACACATTCTCATACTGCAGAAATCTGATTGTCATAGCAGGAAGAGAAAGTACCCTCATGACGTTACTGCACGATTACATGTTCCAGATATTTTACGACAAAAACCCTCCAAATCGCAGGCACCAAACACAATGTTTCACTTTCAACCTGAAAGTTGCTGTCACTGTACTGTGTGGCCAAAGCTGATTTCATGGATTTATGTCCGATAGATGCTGGAAATTGAAATCTTTTCTGAACTTAACAAGGAAAGCTGATTTCTTCACCCATTGTGGGTGGGTGTATTTTTGTAGACCAATCAACAACAGACCTAGAAACTATTAGATTTGCGAAGCTGGTCCATGAGATAGATGGGATTGGTGTGCCATTGTGTGAAGGAGTAATGCTTAAATTGGGGGCATATTGATGTAAGTTGTGCAGTCTGTCTCCTTTGTGGGAGTGTTTGGCATATTGGTGCTAGGGATATGGTCTATCTCCTCTGTTGGAGTGTGGTAGAGTGGTGTATGGGATGTAGTCTGTCTCCTCTGTGGGAGTGTGTGGTATATTGGTGGTAGGGATGCAGTCCTCTGTGGGAGTGTGTGGTATATTGGCTAGGGATGCAGTCTGTCTCCTCTGTGGGAGAGTATGGCATATTGTTGACAGGTTCCATTGTCAGCGGTGCTAAGGCTATTTGGCTCAGCCAGGTTCCATTGTCCGCGGTGCTAAGGGTATTTGACTCAGCCAGGTTCCATTGTCAGCGGTGCTAAGGGTATTTGGCTCAGCCAGGTTCCATTGTTAGCGGTACTAAGGGTATTTGGCTCAGCCAGGTTCCATTGTTAGCGGTGCTAAGGGTATTTGGCTCAGCCAGGTTCCATTGTCTGCGGTGCTAAGGGTATTTGACTCAGCCAGGTTCCATTGTCGGCAGTGCTCAGGATATTTGACTCAGCCAGGTTCCATTGTCAGCGGTGCTAAGGGTATTTGACTCAGCCAGGTTCCATTGTCCGCGGTGCTAAGGGTATTTGGCTCAGCCAGGTTCCATTGTTAGCGGTGCTAAGGGTATTTGGCTCAGCCAGGTTCCATTGTCAGCGGCGCTAAGGGTATTTGGCTCAGCCAGGTTCCATTGTCAGCGGTGCTAAGGATATTTAACTCAGCCAATTTCCATTGTCAGCGGCGCTAAGGGTATTTGGCTCAGCCAGGTTCCATTGTCAGCGGTGCTAAGGGTATTTGGCTCAGCCAGGTTCCATTGTCCGTGGTGCTAAGGCTATTTGGCTCAGCCAGGTTCCATTGTCAGCGGTGCTAAGGGTATTTGGCTCAGCCAGGTCTGAGCAGTCTGGTGAGGGGCCACCTCCGATGGACACAAATTGGACCAAGATTGGACAAAATGCAACAATCTCTTCACACAAATTGGGTTTGCCCTCGGCTCTGTCCACAAACTTTTGGTTAGGAAAAATAGAGGAAAAAATGGCAGATTCTTGATATGGCTAATCCAAGATATCAGTAGTCTGAGAAGTGCCTTCTTGAATATTTTATAGACCACAGAGATAATATTATCTTCCTGAAGCATTATTCATTTTGAACTCACAAGCAACTAACTTGTCCAATACAGTGAAGTTAATTGGTTGTCTGCGGTGATCAGAGCATTATTTCTCACACCTGCCTTGAACCATATAGTAGCCATTATAAATTTCTTGCATATGTCATCTTTGGTGTTTTTATAACTTTGACAGAAGCATTTTTCTATTCCCACGGAATGCAAATGCTGAAATTACCAATGCTGTGTTCTCCCATTTTTTAGTACTGGTCAGGCCGAGTTTACCCGAGCCAGTCTAACTCATTTAGCACAAGTTACACCCGTTTCTTGCTGTAATTCTGCCAATTTTCCAATACCATGAATATGTGGTAACTTCTGGATTGGAACTTCTGAATGGGCAAAAAAACTTTGGTGCTACTTTGTGTTTTTAGAAAAAGTTTTGAGGGAATTCTAACTTGTTGACCTGTAAGCATCTGTGGTTTCCGAAAGACCATGGTTTATTCATAAATATAATAAAACATGAATAGACTGATGCATGATGGGTAATACCGTCCCCTCTTTCCAGCCTCTCAACGTGTTCACAGTCTGGTTTCTCCTTCTGTGGGGTAAAACTGATCAATTCATGAGCCGAATCGTTGGCCACAAATAAAGTCAATTTTCCGAATTGAGAGATGTATGGCCGTGAGAAAAGGCTGGGAGTTAAGGCAGCGTGTGAAGTAGCATTGCCACAGAGCGGGAGAACAAGGAGCAAGGAAGAGTGAAGGAGGGAGGAGATATTATTTGTAAAGTCTTGAGTCGTCATGGACAAAGGCTGCGGGGGATGAGAGAGACGTGTTGTGTTGTGAACAGTGGGGATGCAAACATTGCTGACGAACCCTCTACCAAACGTGCCACATCACTTACACACTCTCAAGCCACGTACTTTGTAAATAAACACACTCCTTGTCCCCACAGTTGTCTGTGTAAGTGCTGACAGCTGCAATCTACTCAATGATGTGCCTTCACAATGACACATTCAGCAAAACTGCAAGGATTTTCTGCGTGCGATTTAATGTATAAAAATGATTGAGTTTTTTGGGATAAAGATTCCAATGGGTGATGGATGGTATTCATATATGCATCAATGTATTGTGTGCTTGGGAACCAGACTATGTACTAGTATTCTGCAATGTGTGTGGGAGAGTTCATTAATCTTCTATGGCTAATATTTAGCTAGGCTCGCAGTTGAGGCCAGTTTGGGCCGTGATTGGCCAGATTATGTGCACGATATCTCTCTGTCTCTTTCTGCAGTACTGCCGGTGATTCTTGTCCACATTGAGTGCTGTCTTGGTGTACAACATGAGATTATAATCTAGATGCTAATCTGGTGAATGAAGCTTGGGCAAGATCAAATGAACGCGCCTGTGTCCCCCTAAATCCAGTAATTAAGTAGAAGTTAGTGTGGAGGCACCAAGCTATTAGGCAAGCATAAGGAGCTTTTGTGAGCATTATTCATCCAAGTTTTTCAGATAACAGCATAATGTGCATGAACTGTTTCAATGTAAATCTGTATGATCACTGATTACTAAGGCTTATCTTGATGGAAATTTGGATTCTACTTTCACAAGATAACAAACTTTGATGAGAAAAACAGTACCTCAGAGCTACAGGATACTGACTTTGTGCTTGATATGTAAGAATTATACAAACATGAGGGTTTTAATATATATTCACATATATAATCACTGCAAGGTGAGACATGGTGTTAACACTTTTTTATTTGCACCATATCATATCTTTACATACTAAAGTTAAGATCAATTAGATCTTCCCTGTATTGTATGCAGCACACATGTGTGTTTAATTTTACTTTCAATAAATATATATGATTAATCAACAAAGTTATTCCATAAAAAAAACAAAAAACATCTTAATGGAACGATACCTTGCTATTTTTTAGATTGCTGCATATATATTCTATGTCACTTCAAGTTTCTAAAATGGCGGCAACGTCTTTAGCATTAATATAGATGTTATATCATATTAGAACTGTTTAAAGGGACAGGAAAACACTGATATTTGATCAATCAAAATGATTATTTTGCCTGAATTTTTAACAGATAAACTTGTTTCACTGTAAACTGTCAGCCAAGCATGGCATTAGATTATTGATGAGTTATTGTCTGTGAATATGGCCAGGCCATTCCACAGCTGTCAGTAGAATCAGATCTACACATATCCTGTCAATTCGGTAGAATAGGAAACCACAAATAGAACATCCAGAAATATGAAGATTTGCCATTAAGGACTGATACATTCAAAATCTGATTAAAATGTGAAAAATCCGTCAGTTTCAAGTTGCTGAAATTTCTTTGAGAGAGAAAACTTATACCAGGTTAGTTTGGTACAATTACTTTCAAATTGATTATATTGGATACTGTATGAATATTTAATGCTATCCGATAGCTAGTTGCAGACTATTGATGATTGATGTTTTTGTGAATTGAGGGTTAAAACATTAGGTCTTAGTTCCAACTTAAGATCATATATCGGGAAGGACCTGATGATACAGCAGATTTCACATAAAGGGTTAGATTCTCAGTCATTGTAATAGTGATACAGTATTTAAGAGAATTGAAAATGTTGAGTAACAAGATATAAGATCAGTTGAGATTAATATTGAATAAGAGAAGGAAGTATATTGTGTGAAGACTGCATATAATATAAACACATTAGAAATATCCTTCCTATGTGTTCCTTGGTAGCGTTATATTGCTTGCTGCTATAGGATGATAGCTAATGCACCATACTCCTTTACAGATTATGACAACTAGCACTCGCTCGTATCATCTACGGCTGTCAGATTGGGGCTGTATAGAGTTAATGTCTGTGGTAGATCGTGGCAATTGTAGATGGGGGTAATTATAGCAGGTGTCAGATGGTGGTAATTATAGCAGGTGTCAGATGATGGTAATTATAGCTGGTGTCAGATGGTGGTAATTATAGCTGGTGTCAGATGGTGGTAATTATAGCAGGTGTCAGATGGTGGCAATTATAGCTGGTACCAGATGATGGTGGCAATTATAGCTGGTGATCATTATAGCTAATGACACATAGCACTAGCATATCTGAATAAATAAAATTTGCATTTCCTATTTGAGTGAATATCAACCACTGCCTATAATGATATATTGGGATATGGAGAGTTTCTAATATATCACAAGGCTGGTAGATATTAGGGAGCTAATGCTTATGTCCAACTTACTCTACTTAATAAAATATGAAACATAAATGCCTGGCTGCATCAAAGGAATACTAGTCGTCTCACGATACAACAGGTCCAGTACGAGTCAACGACTCACGATGCAAAGCTGGCAGAATACCGAGCAGCTCTGATAATCCGCAGACAGATTGAATCATATCTCAGTATGAAGAGTGCCACATCAAAGCATACAGTGATAAAGGCAGGAGATATCTAGCCAGATCATAAAGAGATGGACAGACAGACAGACAGAGGGGCAAGATGAGACCCCGCGCGGCAACACACTGCTATCTCTCACACACATTTGTACACAAGAGATGTCCCCACACCTTTCAACATCCATCTTTTGAAGATTCTCTAGCTACATATCATTCTCAGCTTAGATGATGGATTTTTTTTTGTCCAGATAAAGGACAGAAGTAAAGAATATCTCTGTCAAATCTTCATAAAGTTGTGCTTGATAGAGGCCAATCCATTTTTTTTAAATTATAAAGATATAGATACGAATTTGTGGCACCTTTAAAATCTTTAATGAAAAACATTTTCCCAGCTACCTAATTTTCGTATACATGTTTTTGTGTCAAATTTTTGTTTTAGTGTGTAATTGATAAACCAAATTCTGTGCCATTTTTAAAGAGAAAAGCACACCAAATTCTGAATAAAAAAAAAAATTGGATATCATTAATATCTTTTGTATTTTTAGTGTTTGAACAATCAATTATGATTTGATCTAATGTGAATAGTCCACATGTGTGTGAGGTTCAGGTAGTCATTATTGAGCCACAGATATATGCCTTCTGTCCCCCCCAACACACACACACCCATACCCCCCCCCCCCACACACACACACATACATACACACACACACACATCTCATCATGGTTCAAGACAAAGTCGTAGGCAGAACAGTCTTTGATGTTCTGATACTTCAAGAGGCAACCAACAATAGCAAATGGTTAGACTTGTAAATTCAATTAGCTACTACTCTACGTGGAGTTTACTGCCTGGAGGATGGCAATGTCACTCAGGATATTGCTGTGGGTTGGGATATATAGATGTTTTATTAGAGAAAAGGAATCTAACTTATGCTGCCAGTAATATAAAAAGAAATTTTATGCCAGGTTTTATAGATATGATTTGTTTGTGCAATAAAATGAATGAATCTTAAGAAACAATACCAAAGATTTTATATCTCTAGCTGTGATAAAGAAAAGAATGTTGATTTTCAGAATTGTTTGGGTAGATATTCCAGACTCCAGGGTAGGAGAGTTTTGGTTGGTGGGACCCAACCCTGGCATTTATCACATCTGACTTGAGCTGAAATGTTCTGGTTTGAAGACCGGAGAGGATTAAGTTCATCAATCTGACCTCAGGACACAGATAAGATGAACGATGATGCTTTAGTTATGAGAAGAATTAATAGTTGATATTGGAAATTTATATGTAATTCACCTTGGGAAAGAAATGTGGCTTTTTTTTAGATTGTGCTCCACTCTATCTATCTATCATTTAACTTTGACAAATCTGACTTGTGCATTCAGGTTATTTTAACCAATATTTGTTTTAATGTCCCACAGGAATGTGAGATATCTTATTTTCTAGATATCCATAATCAACAAAGCGTCAACGTGGTGTTAATACTTTTATTGTTCACATGATATTGATTCTTTACAGACTAAATTCTACGTTGTTCATACCTTCTCTGTATTCTATACAGTTATACGTTTGTTTATATTATTAAACAACTAACAACTAAAAAATGTTCATACAACAACACGTCATTTCAAATTTCTAGCCATTTGTTCTCAATCAATTTTTCACCAGTCAGGATTAAGCAGATTTTCATTTACAGGATTTCAATGCCACTGAATTTCAATATGGCGGAAGAAGTTCTACACATGGTGGGACTTAAAAAGCAATCTCTGATTGCCTTTGATAGGGTTATCCAGAGAAGAAAACATGACGAGGAATACTACTGAAAAATGGACATTAATGAACTAGAGGTTCAAGGCCTTTAGAAAGAGAAACAAAAACAAAAGATGATAATTGAGACTGCATACAATATACGGTCATGTTACTGCAGAGGATAAACAAGAAAGTTGTCAAATCGGATATGATGAGATAAATGTGAGGTGGGAGTTGTTATGTTAAGCATTGTGGTGAGAGACAATGGGCTTGCTATATATGTGAGTGCTCTGACAATGGTAATGGAATATTGAACGTCTGCCGTGAAGGATTGAGGTCATCAGCTTATACGACCTCATCACATCGCCCCTTCACATCGCGTGGTATAACTTGCGAACTCTACGAGTTTGATTAATTTGTTGTGTTTTTGAGTTTTTCTTCATTATGAACAGAAATCAGACACTTATTGTAAACTCATCCTGTGCTTATAATCGGATATATGGCACAAAGATTTGCTGTTTTCCATTAAGCACTCATATAAGGATGGACATGATATTTAATAATTGATGAAAGAGACAATCTCCTAAAATTCATGTTATTCTCCGCCCCGGGGGCCCGGGATTCAATGACGTAGATGTCATGTGCCTGCCACATTGGTGCTCATAGGAAATTTTGTAATTTACAAATGTGACCATTGTGTCTTTGATGCTGGGAATGTGGTGTAACTCGGTACCTTTCTCGCGTGCTACCTGCGCAGCCTGGTGCGCTTGTATATTGGCAAGACGTCGGTGTTTCGTGACGAGGGCCAGTCTGTGAGAAATGACACGCCAGGACC
Organism: Amphiduros pacificus; assembly: GCA_949316495.1. NCBI lineage: Eukaryota > Metazoa > Annelida > Polychaeta > Phyllodocida > Hesionidae > Amphiduros > Amphiduros pacificus. The sequence goes on from OX439004.1 coordinate 6,747,555, forward strand.
TCTTGACAACTCAAGTAGCAACACGCTCCAGACAGTGGCGAGGAGTTATGATCTGTGTCCATTGACGGGGCACCAGCACCGCCGACACTGTGCGGTGCCATACCTCGGGAGCTGGCACCAGGCAACTCTCACATGATGAAATGTCAGGCTGCGTAATAGCCCCACCATAATTGTGGAATGTCAGGAGAAACCCTTTAGAGCTGTCTCACGGCATCAGCCATTTTTATAAAAGGTCTATTATGACAGATTGAATTGGCAGAGAATGTAATAACTCTTTCCCCCATTCATCATTGCCGCAAATATTTTTGCCACTTGCAAAATTGAAATAGAAGTTCTTATGACCTTGAAAATAAAAGACCACTTTTCAAAGCATTCAATTTTTGGCAGAGAAATAATTGAGATCAAGGATGGAGTTTGGCACGGATAGTTTCATTGATGAATACTTTTATCATGATCAGGTCCAGCAGATGCCCAGTGCCGAGGTAGCAATAATGACCTTAATTTGGCAAGTCCTTTGAGCGGTGATGGTGGTGCAAGGAGAATGTGTTAATTTAGCAGTGTTCATTTAGCGTGGTATGTGAGGTGACCCGTATAACCCGTCAGGTCCGAGGCCATGTAGAAGTACAGGGACCAGTGAACAATGCATGGTAATGACAACACGGGCAGCGCTGCCCAATGTGATCTTGGCTCTATTGGCCGTCCTCGCCCTCAGCTCCCGGTGTGCACACTGCCAGAATGCAGCCACCGCCGCGGATACACCACCCAATCATTTGCCGTCATTTCCGCGTGACCTTGCCTCCCGGAGTGGGATCATTCACGGCTAACATCACACAAGCAACACGGCTTCTCCTCCACCAAATCAACTGTGCACCACCTTTGTCTGCTCGTTTATACAGTTTCCAGTCACATTCTAGGCTTGTTTATTCAATGCATATCTCAGGAAATTAACTTTTTGCCTGCACTGTATTAGCATAAGGGCCCTGGGGTGTGTGTGATTGAAGGAATTATAAGGAGAAATAGAGTGCCATCAAAGCTTCATACTCCCTCCCCAACTGTACTTAACCCTGGTTAACCCTTCCCTACCAATATTAGGTATTTGTGAGGCTCTCAGTACATACTTCACCCTGGTTAACCCTTCCCTACCAATATCAGGTACTTGTGAGGCTCTCAGTTCATACTTTAGCCTGGTTAACCCTTCTCTACCAATATTAGGAACTTGTGAGACTCTCAGTCCATACTTCACCCTGGTTAACCCTTCCCTACCAATATTAGGAACTTGCGAGGCTCTCAGTCCATACTTCACCCTGGTTAACCCTTCCCTACCAATATTAGGAACTTGCGAGGCTCTCAGTCCATACTTCACCCTGGTTAACCCTTCCCTACCAATATTAGGTACTTGTGAGGCTCTCTGTTCATACTTCACCCTGGTTAACCCTTGTGAGGCTCTCAGTTCATACTTCAGCCATGGTTAACCCTGAGGTATATGTGTTCATAGGTTTATGTAACTTGGTGACAATCAGTCATCAAGTTACGGTACTAACCATATAGATTTGACATCAGGAGAATGTCATTAGTATACCTGTCAAACTTGTTCTACATTGCTGTCAACATAAATGAAAACGAAAATGGAGAAACATATGAATGCTATTTGACAACCATTGCTAGACATTTTACAAATGATGGTCAAGAGAGCTGTAACATGGCGGACAATTCTCAGAAGTTGAAACAAATCTTTTATACATGCAGTGTAAATCCTTGTCAATTCATTATTCTGCATGTTATGGGATTGAGACAGATGTATGGACCAATCAGAGGCAATCAGATTGTTGTCTGCAGGGCTGATGGTGGCTGGCAGGTTCAGGCAGTGGGTGGTACCAGATGTCTACACATACGGGTCAAAATAGTTACTCCCTTATTATTGGAAATACCAGGCTAAGGTGGTGCCCCTCACCACCAGGGGGCTCTGATGACGAAACAAGACCCTGGTCTGATTATTCATGGCAAGCAATCATATTTGTGGCTGTATTTTGCAAAGTAATACTCTTTTCAGCCATAACATAGCAGGTGGTTTGTGGTTTATAGTGAGCAGTTTGGGAGCCTATCGGTATGCTCTTTATGATCTCTAAGAAAGAAGAGTGCTTGCTATATTGTGAGTGAGGAGAGATGAGTTGTGACCTCGTGACCTTTGGCCAGAGGTTATGTTTTATTACCGAGTCTGTCAAGCAACTTACATCTCCCACACGACCTCTTACGGCTTGCCTCAAGGTCATCTCATTTGTCAAGGTCATGACCTTGGAGATTAGAGGTTGATATAGGTCAGCCTTTCGGGCAGCCTCAGTACAAGGTTTTAATGTCAGCGGGAGATTACATATTTTAATGGCAGACACAACGTCATCTGTCAATACACATTCGGGTGATCACAGTGATAAGTAATACCAACAGTGACCTAATTGGGTGACCACACTGCCAACATCCCAGCGACAAATGCTGCACATATCGCTATGTTCAAGCCTGGCTGATTTCACTGCCACAAGATGTCATATTAAATTGTTGGCTGCACTGAGCACAGATGAGATAATATCAGCGTTGCCTTGCCCTCTCAGACATTTTGATGGCAGTAAATACAAGTATTGTCGGACAGGTTGTTATCGCCCTCAGGACAGAGCTGGCAAAACTGTCCAACTTTCTCCCTGAGCAGATTGTCACCATTTTTTATATGACTGCTTTATGGCTACGGTTGTAAACACTATCTGAAGCACAGTGACTCAGTCGTATCGTTTAAGTAGAAAATAACCCGCTTAGCAAGATACTGTCAGCATCAGAGGCTGTCAGCATCAGAGGCTGTCAGCATCAGAGGCTGTCAGCATCAGAGGCTGTCAGCATTGGAGGCTGTCAGCATCGGAGGCTGTCAGCATTGGAGGCTGTCAGCATCGGAGGCTGTCAGCATTGGAGGCTGTCAGCAGCGGAGGCTCAGCCTGGCTGTCAGCATAGGAGGCTCTCAGCATTGGAGGCTGTCAGCATTGGAGGCTGTCAGCATTGGAGGCTGTCAGCATTGGAGGCTGTCAGCAGCGGAGGCTGTCAGCAGCGGAGGCTGTCAGCAGCGGAGGCTGTCAGCATAGGAGGCTGTCAGCATAGGAGGCTGTCAGCATCGGAGGCTGTCAGCATAGGAGGCTGTCAGCATTGGAGGCTGTCATCATCGGAGGCTGTCAGCATAGGAGGCTGTCAGCAAAGGAGGCTGTCAGCAAAGGAGGCTGTCAGCAAAGGAGGCTGTCAGCAGCGGAGGCTGTCAGCAGCGGAGGCTGTCAGCATAGGAGGCTGTCAGCATTGGAGGCTCTCAGCATAGGAGGCTGTCAGCATCGGAGGCTGTCAGCATAGGAGGCTGTCATCATTGCAGGCTGTCATCATTGGAGGCTGTCAGCAAAGGAGGCTGTCAGCATTGGAGGCTGTCAGCATTGGAGGCTGTCAGCATTGGAGGCTGTCAGCATTGGAGGCTGTCAGCATAGGAGGCTGTCAGCATTGGAGGCTGTCAGCATTGGAGGCTATCAGCATTGGAGGCTGTCAGCATTGGAGGCTATCAGCATTGGAGGCTGTCAGCATTGGAGGCTGTCAGCATTGGAGGCTGTCAGCATTGGATGCTATCAGAGGCTTAGCAGCGTGGACCGATATTTTCAGTATTCTTCTCATAAACACACAAAACAGCCTTGCTATTTGTGATTTGATTATAGCGACACGGCAAATTTATCAGAAACGAGGATCTTATTGCTCTCGGAGGTCCACTTGGCAAGGTAGACCAAAATGCACAAAATTATCTCCATAAATAAATGAACACACCAATATACAGATATTTACAAGATAAAATGGAAAGCCAACTCATTTGCAGCATTAGGACCATCATGCTGGCCAGGCTTGGGCTATTAGCTTCTCATCATCTAACCCAGCTTTAGTAGAGATTTTGGTTCCTCGCCTGAGTGTTAGCGTCTGGTTTCAAACTGAATAGTTAATTATTATTGCACACTAATTTGCCATACTGAACTACAGGGTCTGGTTGTGCACTGAACAACAGGGTCTGGTTGTGCACTGAACTACAGGGTCTGGTTGCACCCTGTACTATCTGGTCTGGTTGCACCCTGAACTATCTGGTCTGGTTGCACCCTGAACTATCTGGTCTGGTTGCACCCTGAACTATCTGGTCTGGTTGCACCCTGAACTATCTGGTCTGGTTGCACCCTGAACTATCTGGTCTGGTTGCACCCTGAACTATCTGGTCTGGTTGCACCCTGAACTATCTGGTCTGGTTGCCCCCTGAACTATCTGGTCTGGTTGCACCCTGAACTATCTGGTCTGGTTGCACCCTGAAATATCTGGTCTGGTTGCACCCTGAACTATCTGGTCTGGTTGCACACAAGCATGGCAGCAAGTGTGACTTTATGAAGTCATACGATGACTGCTCATATTTTTGGATTCACTACTGGATGTGACCGAATAGGTGTGAAGCTTGCACAGTTGAGTGAGCACAACAATTGTTTCTGAATATTCATACAGGCTACAAAATGGAATTTCACTTTTTAAGATTGAACCGTTTGATCACAAGATTTTAATGAGTTATAATACTGTCTTTACGTTTATATGGATATGTTTTAAAGTTTTTATAAAAACATGATAATGGAGTATTTATAAGTTTGTACCTTTCACATATTGTAGAATGCCATTTATTTGTTTGCTTAGAAATGTCACTTGGTTTGATCAGCTTCAGAATGTTCCCGCACCATCTCTAACCACATGGGGCACAGGGTAGGGAACTGACCATGTGTTATTTTTCTCCTATCTTCACCTGATTTGTGAAATCTTCTGAGCAATGCATAGAAATCTCCCTGAGTCTCCATCAAACTTGACTTATTTCTGAAGCTGACTTGTGTACAGTCGGCGAGTAGAGAGAGAGACGTCATGGAGAGATGGAAGGTTCTATCGAAACGAATCCCCAAGCTGTCACATATGATGACAGTGCTTTTCATTGCTACAAAGAAATGGGCATTCCATAAAAAGCCACAAAAGGAGATTTTGTGCAAAATTCCACCATGTTGATTTGCTTTGTTGCCTAGCAACAGACACCTAAGACGTAGAGAATACAAACTGTGCATCTGAGAATGTGGATTTAGGGACGAGTTGTGTCACAAAGTAGCTACTTGTCATCTCTCTCCAGGCTCGCATCTCCAGTCTGCCACCAGGGGTCGCTCACTGTCTCATAAAAAAAACCTTTATATATCTGAATGGCAGGAGGTTTGTAACATGTGATATCAGATTTAGTACATTACTTCTGATAAAAAAATCTTTATATATCTGAATGGCAGGAGGTTTGTAACATGTGATATGAGATTTTAGTACATTTACTTCACATAAGATTCCTTAATATATCAAAATGGCAGTTCAGATATAACACATGATTTAAGATTTAGTGTATTTACTTAACATCCTGGGATGTCACCAGAGAAGTTTTTTTTCGTATGTTTTCTTTTGATGCAATTTATGACTAACTTTTTCTTTATAAGAAATTGGAAAATTTAAATTAAAAATCGACTAAAAAAGACTTAAAAATTGGTAAAAAAAGTAAATAAAGTTTGAGTTGTCAAAGATATAAATAAGGACTACTGACAAAGAAAGGCACATTTTTATGTTTTGTAACAAGCTGGTACATAGGTATGTTGACATTGTGACAAACTTGAGGTCACTGAGTGCAATTTTATAATATTTCTTTCATACTATTCATAGTTACTTATTCTGTGGGCTATATGTATACAAGGCATTTTTAAAATTATCAGCCAGCGTATTAATGTGTGAGTCCTATGAGCATCGGCACTGCTATATGAAATGTTGTAATAATTGCTTTCTGTGAGTATCTCAACTCACTGTCACATGCCACCGATGGATTTTATTTAGTTGTAATTAAATAGTTTAATTATTAGTGTCCTCAGCCACTCGTTCCAATCTACTTTATCACAGAGCTCTGCTGAGCTCACAATCCTAAAACTATTCACAAGCTGCCTTTATACGCAATCTCTCCGGACCAACGCTGTGACAAGGCATTGAATACAACAATGTTCCGTTACATCTCAATCATTTGATAGAAGTATTCCCTGGTGATGCAATAAATAACTGTCAACCATTTAAAAACCTTCTCCCCTCTCTCATAACGAAATAAAACAGCACAATGGTGGCCACATCCTGTTATTGATATTACTTTCCAGTTGATTTCAATATAAGTTTGAGAATATATCTGAATTTTATGCATCTGTATCTGAAAAGCTTACATTGGCAGTGTTTATTGAAAACAATTGTATTTCCTCGTCACCCAAATGACAGATTGCGTTCAGTCAGAAATTGAGCCACATTGTTTAGCTAAGTGTTATCTCACATTCACTATCACCTTAACATTCACCTTGTTTTTCACTTTAATATTCACTTTTATATTCACTTTGGCTTTCCCCCACGCATTGACTTAAAATGGAAAAGTTTATCAATCTGCCCAAATTTGTTATGCGATCGTAAAATTGTATCAGTTATTATCTGTGACACATTTTTATATAGAATTTCATTTTATGAAGGTAAATTTCCAATGAATACCAGCACTATAGCAAGCCAAATTGTTCAATTTCCGAGAGAGAATCGGTTGCCATACCAGCAGATACAAACAAGGCCGCAGGGAGTGGTTTGTGGGAGCCTTAAAGAGCACTTCATCGAATTGTAACTCTCTGGTGGCAACATATAAAATAGTCACCCTTGGCATTGGGGGAGACATTTATGAATGAAAAATCAATTAGCTCTCCCCCGCCAGGCATAGGCAGCAGAAATGATCAACTCTGGCAAAGTTGGTCTTCTAGGCCTGGCTCCAAATGTAGCTTCCTCATTGTGAATGACTTCCTGGGAGTTTCATCGTAATGCAAGCAAGAGGCAAAAATTAATATCTGGTGTCTCCTGGATAGAGAGAAAGAGGCTAATTAGGCAGAGTAAAGATAGGGTACCAGTGCCAGGACAGCACCAGTCAGAGATAGGGTACCAATGGCAGCACAGCACCAGTCAGAGATAGGGTACCAGTGGCAGCACAGCACCAGTCAGAGATAGGGTACCAGTGGCAGCACAGCACCAGTACCAGTGGCAGGATGGGTCCGGTCAGAGATAGGGTACCAGTGGCAGAACATCACCAGTCAGAGATAGGGTACCAGTGGCAGGATGGGTCCAGTCACATACATGGTACCAGTGGCAGAACAGCACCAGTCAGAGATAGGGTACTAGTGGCAAGATGGGTCCAGTCACATATATGGTACCAGTGGCAGAACAGCACCAGTCAGAGGTAGGGTACTAGTGGCAAGATGGGTCCAGTCACAGACAGGGTTCCAGTGGCAGCACAGCACCAGTCAAATACATGGTACCAGTGGCATAATGGGTCCAGGCACATAAATGGTACCAGTGGCAGAACAGCACCAGTCAGAGATAAGGTACCAGTGGCAGAACAGTACCAGTCAAAGACATGGTGCCCCAGTATGGCAGGTATACTGATGTGGTGTCTTCCCGAGTGTGGCAGGTATGCTGATGTGGTATCTTTCTGAGTGTGGCAGGTATACTGATGTGGTATACTGATGTGGTATCTTCCCGAGTGTGGCAGGTATACTGATGTGGTACACTGATGTGGTATACTGATGTGTTATGCTACTTCACAGTTTAGTGGTCACTCTCTGGTGTTGTACATGATTACGTGGGCTCAGGTTGGGTCGCCATTAGCACAGAATCAATGCCAGCCACTTTCCCCAGTATTAATCTATATCCCACCATGCCACAGACTGTGTAACCTCTGACAGATACCAGCGCCACCTGGTGGCAACAATCTGGGCCACCCATTGACCTCAGGAGTCAAGGAATGCGAGCAGGTCACAAGACAAGTAGTGCTTGATGAATATATGTTGTCATAGAAGTGCAGGTTTGGGCGGAGATGTTTGCTGACCTGTTGGTCTGGAAGTGAAAGCTTTTTGAAGCTTAGTAAAAGCAGGCTGAGAATAACCTTGCCAGGGCACCCAGGCCATACAGAGTATCCGGGGTATCCAGGCACCCAAGGTATCCAGGCCATCCAGGGAGCCCAGGCCATCCAAAGTATCTGGGGCATCCTGGGTATCCAGGGCACCCAGGCGATCCAGAGTATCCGGGGTATCCAGGGCACCCAAGGTATCCAGGCCATCCAGGGAGCCCAGGCCATCCAGAGTATCTGGGGCATCCTGGGTATCCAGGGCACCCAGGCCATCCAGAGTATCCTGGCCATCCAGGGCACCCAAGGTATCCAGGCCATCCAGGGTACACAAAGTATCCAGGCCATCCAGGTTATCCAAGGCACTCTTGCCATCCAGGGTATCCATTGCATCCAGGGAACCCAGGGCATCCAGAGTATCCAGGGCCAGTCAGTCCTGCCATTATCACTTACTCCTACATCTTAAAGACATTTATAAGTCATTTTCAGATACGCTATGAAAAATTATGAAGGATTTAAAAAAAAAGATTTGCACCAAACATTATTGTTATGATGTAAAACACTTAGACTCATAGAGCAGTACACCATCTTGTTTTACAGGAATAAATATTTATATAGAACAGCACACAATGTATCACTTCAAGTCTGGAATTATAAAAGTATATGTGCCAGATGTCCTACATGCTTCAGGGCCATTCATATGATATTTCTATTGTGTACATCAGATGTCCTACATGCTTCAGGGCCATTCATATGATATTTCTATTGTGTACATCAGATGTCCTACATGCTTCAGGGCCATTCTTATGATATTTCTGTTGCGTACATCAGATGTCCTACATGCTTCAGGGACATTCTTATGATATTTCTATGGTGTACATCAGATGTCCTACATGCTTCAGGGCCATTCTTATGATATTTCTGTGGTGTACATCAGATGTCCTACATGCTTCAGGGCCATTCATATGATATTTCTGTTGCGTACATCAGATGTCCTACATGCTTCAGGGCCATTCATATGATATTTCTGTTGCGTACATCAGATGTCCTACATGCTTCAGGGCCATTCATATGATATTTCTGTTGCGTACATCAGATGTCCTACATGCTTCAGGGCTGTTCTCACACTATGGATGCTCCTGATGACTTCCATTAAGGCTTGCACTTAATGGAAGTCATGACTGACTGCAGTCAAGGTCAACAGAGGTGACCAAGGTCAAGTGCCCAGTAGCAGTATAATCTGGTAAAATATCCGTCCCTCATCCGTGATGACAAACCAGGGATTTCTCCGGATGTTCAGCTATCTAAGGCCTCATACAACAAGGCAGATTGTCTCTCTTCTTAAATAGTAATTCAAAAATTGGCAAATTAGGGCAGTCTGTAATGAACAAATATATTTTATCATTTTAACTCATGGTTAATATGAAATAATTGTCTTTTTGGTTTTTAATGGCAGCATCTTTACTGAATACAATATTTGTCAGATCTGGCTACTTTGGCTGTTTTATTTGGATGTGGAATCTCTAGTTGATCCAAAATAGGTTACATTTTAGAACATATTTATCATATGAATTCCAAGAAGGCCTCAACTCACTGTAACAGTTAGAATGATGGCTACGTTGAGAGGCAGAAGAAAAATAGACAGCAAGAAAAGTGCAATATTTACCCCAGCTGCCCTCAGACCCCTGATGTGATTATAAGCACTCATCAGACCAGGACTCTGCATTGCTGCATGCAATGATATTGATTAAGGATCAATAGTTTTTGAGACAGTGGGCAAGAATCAGCGGGCGGCAGTATTGTGCTGTCGTGGAGCGTGCAGAGCTTGTTGCTCTCATCCCACCAAGCCACCCAATTACACACAGGTTGTATGGTGCAAGTCACATGGCCTGAGCCGCAAACTGTTAGAGGGGACATCAGTCCCCCATAAACTCACTCAATTGTGCATCTTTATTGGGGATATTTGTTGAATTTTGGTGAGAGTCAATCCTACAGTCATCAAAATCATCCTGGTATTAGGGAAAAAGGGTAGCCGATAACCGGCCAATTTCGCTCATGAGATAGGGGACCTTGGGGAGGCATGACAACCCTGTATCAAGGAAAGTGTCCATCAGAATGTTGTATCTCACTGACACAGGCATGCTGATCTGTGTCTCAAGGAAGTGTGACCTCCTCAAATTGAGGATTTGACTTGAGAGCCTTTTAGTGTGAAGTGCTGTCAGCGTGGACTTAACAGGACATAAAATCTCTTGTGTGTCCCTTAGAACAAAGACGAGAAGTAAGCTCTTGCGCATGTATGCAACACACACTCGTCCACAAAACCTGCTTTTCCTCAGCTATTTATATGAAAGACAAAAGCCCAATTCAAGGCAAATTGTTACCCCATGTTGCTCCTTCTAATGCAACTCGTAAACCAAGATGGAAACAAAGAAAACTAATTTATATTTTTTCTGCCGCCATCTTAACATTTGCTTCTTTGAACTCGTGAAATTGTGATGCAACACTGGTGCAGATCCAAAAGCAGGTCATAAGATTACAAAATAGAGTTTTTGAAGCCAATTGTATTTTGGTTGAAGTCGTATTTGTTACTGCACAGCAACTGTACAACCAATTTTGTTTGGAGTCTGCCTTCGCTCACAAGCGTCTGGTCTGCAGGGGGCGCTGTACAGACTGGCGTGGGACAGGACCACATCATATTTGCTTTGGGGGTGTCTCAGGGGTATTAAATATTATACACCCCATTGTTGTGTGCATATAAGTCAGGAGGGGAGTTTTCCAGAACAATTCAACTCCTAGTGACATGGTATAAATATAATATAGAAGAGATCTCAAGTGAAATGTGAAGCCTCAAATGAGTTGAGTGGGGTGGAAAGTGATGGCTGAGAGGGCTGCTTGGAATGGATCTCATTTTGATATGGGAATCATATGACAGAGGCAATTATGGACATAGAAAATGACAAAATATATTTCTTCTATGATAAAAACATCAGATTCTATATATATATATATATATATATATATATATATATACTTACATACACACAAACACACATGTATATATGTATATATTTTATGCTTGAGGTCATGAGAATAATTTGTTGTGTATGTAATATCTGATGAGAAGTTTATCTGATGTGAGAGTTTGGTCCATAAAAGGAATGAGTACCTGAACATTGTGCTGGATTTATTTCTGCTTATGGTACCCTCTTATTGTGTCAGTTTGGGGTGACTAGCTGTGATTCTGAGGGCCTGGTCCTCACATCCTCTGCCACCAGATGGAGCCTGTGTATCATTGGAGCGGGAGATACGAGCTCCGTGGCTCAATGGAACAATTTCCACCCAACTGTCAGAAGGTCCCAGTGGGAGATGAGGCACAGCCAGGCCTACCATAAATATGAAATAGAAATGCCACCTCGACTCAAGAACCAACGTGGGGTTGATTTGAAACTGTCCAGTTTTGGTTGGAGAGCTCATTGGTCCATTTAGGTAAAGGCATCTGGACTATCTCATGCTCACAGAGGTCAGAGTAAATCAAGTTAGGAGTGACCCCCCTGGGAGGCCGAGACCCTCGTTGTTAGCCAATGGTACACGCCCTTACAAACACACAGGCACCATGAGTGGGGTAACTCTGTCGCATTGGACCAGACTAAACTGATTTTCAGATTTGTTAATTTACTTGACGCATCAAGTCTGTCCAGACATAAACCCTTGTGTGAAATTTACACACGTCCACGTGATATCAAAGTTGCCCCGGTGGTCAATTTCATGAGCTCAACTCACCAGACCAACAATAGAAATGTGTTTCTGCTTTTTGACCGGCCCCTGTTTACACAGTTTGTAGAGCATTGATTCTGTGCCTTACTGGGTTATATACAGTAAGTGGAGAACAGGAGGTGGTGGGTTCAACTCCTACAGCCAGACGTGGTGATTTTAGCACTAGTCAAATTGCTGGAAAGTTGACCTGATATGACCATGGTGCTGAAAAGGTCACACAAACACCTCTTAATATCATTTTGAGACAACTTGTACTCGTGGTGAGTTTCCAGTACTAATGAAATCGCATTTATATTGATTCCTTGGATGGGATTTTCTTCAAGATAACAATATTTGCACTTTCATATTTATCATGAATTATTTTTATCATGTGTGAGATGTGTGCTCAATTTTTTTTCCGATTACATGATATTAAGTTTAGATTAAAAACTGATAATGCCTTAAGAAATATTCACCAAACAGAGCTGTTAAGGTCCTTGTGAATTAAGTCACTAAGAATGATTAAAGTGTGAAATAAAAATGAGAGCATTTCAGATTGTGTATTGCAGACATAATGGTGTATTGAATGTTATTGTGCCATCAATCATTTTCATGCATCCGTCCATAGATTTTGCTTAAAACTCGCAAATTTGGATAAATGTTGAGTGTTGGTGCAAATTACAGTACAAGGCTTGCTTAATTGCCGTTATTGTACCATCTATCATCGGTGCTCTAAATAATCATCTGTCATATGATGTAAAGCCAATGATTTCATTCATATGATTTTGCATATATTTATGACAATCAATGTTATGCATTTAAAAGTTTTTTTAAAAGAGGTTTGAATTTTATTGCAAAAAAAGAATGACTTCTATGTTTCTGTTACTTTCAAACTAATTTCTTTTCTTTATAAAGAAAAAAATGGGTCAAACAAAATTACAAATGAGACATTTTGACAAGGAGGGCTTTGTTAAAAGTGAAAATCAACAAAAGTTGGAGTCTTTAATCAAGTCAGAAACAAGGTCACTGTCAAGCTACTCAAATATCTAATAACCCCCAAGTGCTAGATGGCTTAATACAATAACCCCCAAATACTCGATTATTTAATATAGTAACCCCCAAATATTAGATTGTTTAATATAATAACCCACAAATACTAGATTGCTAAACATAATAACCCCCAAATACTAGATTGCTTAATATAATAACCCCCAAATACAGGAATATAAAAGATAATTCCCCCAAATAAAGGAATGCATAAATAATGACCCTATAATACAGCATAGTATGTGCTATGGTAGAGACAATTTGCTGACAATAGATCAAGGCAGTGTGTGCTTGATGTCTGGTGTGAGACTTGATACTTCAAACATTCATAGGCAAGTATATCTGGAATCAGATTACAGGTAGTCGTCTATTGTGCTGTGATCAATGTTTGATGCCGTGTCCCCGTATGATGTGATGGAGACTAACATTATTTGAGACACATTAATCAAGAGGACTTTCTGCTTCTGAACACTTATAAACTGCAATGTTTTATGAGGTAATGACAGACTGCGCTCCATAATCACTCCACTTCTTGGCCAATTACCACGTTCCTTTGTTGCCTCCAAGAGAAAGTGATATTTGCTGTCAAACATTTTGAAGTTTGGAAGAAACAAATACAATCAGGAAAAAGATTCTTGGAATAAGGTGAAATAATAATGTACAAGGGGAAAGAAATGCTTAGAAAATTTTGGAAGGCTCAGGAAAGTTTATTTGTAATAATTCTCCTGATTAAATAAATCATCTCACTTTAAATTTTGGGACTGTTTCAACAGGTGATTAGACAATAATTGTAAAGGTACCTTGGCATCTTCTCATGGCCTTGGTTTTCTTGCCTGAGCAATGCTTTGAGATTAACGACAGTATCTAATAACCGTCCAAGTAAATGACCACAGAGTAGTAACTGGAAAGTAGGATTGCTTTGGCTATCACTTACACCCCCAAAAAATAAAAGAAGCTTGTTTCCCATGCCCCTACCTGCCCTAGTTCAAAGCAGCTACCTTAAAGTTGTTTTGGATTTTCATAGTGAAAAGATATATGCTCAATTATAATTTCATTTATATCAATATAACTAAGTATATTTGATCACTTTTAACAAAAAATAATAAAATCAAGCAAAATTAAAAATCTACCCCCTGTTCTATTTTTTCAGGGCATCAGAAACAAGTTTGTTACTTTGTTTTGGCCTTATGAGAGGAGCTACCAGGAAGTGGTGGTTATGTATCTCGCCGTGGATCATGGTTTGGTCTGCCTGGTCATACAGCAACTATATCACTGTGTCCTGGGGACCATGTGTCAATTTTGTCTGTAGTTTACCTCCCACTGAGCTTATAAAACTGCCTCTTTTGATCAGAAAAATATAAAATTTACACAAATTAGATTCCAGGATTTTTGTCAGATGTTCAAATGAGTAAATTTATAATCATTTTCGGAGGCTGTGATACAGACTGGGCGACTTGCTCCCTCTGTCAGGAAAATTGCATTACTCTCTGAATCCACAAACAATTTGTGAAGTGGCAAGACCAGATCGGCGTAATGTGAATCGCTGATTATTTTTCCCAATATTCTTTGCGAGAGTCACCCAAAGGGGGCCATACAGGTGTAAGGCTAACCATTGTTGACATAATGTGATTTGACAGATGGTGAAATGTAAAGATGGGTAATGGCTTCCTATTATGGACTCAGCATTTATAGGGGTATGATGGGAGATGGCTGCAGATGGAGGGGTGTGATGGGAGATGGCTGCAGATGGAGGGGTATGATGGGGGCTGGCTGCAGATGGAGGGGTGTGATGGGAGAGGGCTGCAGATGGAGGGGTGTGATGGGAGAGGGCTGCAGATGGAGGGGTATGATGGGGGCTGGCTGCAGATGGAGGGGTATGATGGGGGCCGGCTGCAGATGGAGGGGTATGATGGGAGATGGCCGCATACAGAGGGGTGTGATGGGGGCTGGCTGCAGATGGAGGGGTGTGATGGAGATGGTTGCAGATGGAGGGGTATGATGGGGGCTGGCTGCAGATGGAGGGGTATGATGGGGGCTGAGCAGTGTGTGGGGTATGATGGGGACTGGCTGCAGATGGAGGGGTATGACAGGGGCTGGCTGCAGATGGAGGGGTATGATGAGGGCTGGTTGCAGATGGAGGGGTATGATGGGGGTGGCTGCAGATGGAGGGGTGTGATGGAGATGGTTGCAGATGGAGGGGTATGACAGGTGCCGGCTGCAGATGGAGGGGTATGATGGGGGCCGGCTGCAGATGGTGGGGTATGATGGGGACTGGCTGCAGATGGAGGGGTATGACAGGGGCTGGCTGCAGATGGAGGGGTATGATGAGGGCTGGTTGCAGATGGAGGGGTATGATGGGGGTGGCTGCAGATGGAGGGGTATGATGGGGGCTGGCTGCAGATGGAGGGGTATGATGGGGGCTGGCTGCAGACAGAGGGGTATGATGGGGGCTGAGCAATGTGTGGGATAGAGGGGTATGATGGGGGCTGAGCAATGCGTAGGATAGAGGGGTATGATGGGGGCTGAGCAGTGCGTGGGATAGAGGGGATATGACGGATACTAAATGTATTGTGACTGACACTCGAGTACCCTGATCTTTTCTAGGCTCACGTCAATTCATTCTTCTCTCAGCACTTCCCTATTGCTCAGCCTCAGGCAAGTCCTAATTGAACGTTAGATTTTACCGGGATAGTGGCGGGTGATAGGGGCACGTTATGAATCGGCATTCCACGTGAGAGGACTAGAGAGCCTGTGTGAGTGACTCTGTCATGCGGCCCATCAGCATGTGAAGCAGCCAGTGTCTCATCCAGAGAGCAGAGCAGAGGTAACAGGCAACTTGGAGTGGGGTGAATCTCAAGAGTGACGCTACATGATTGAAACACAGAGGCCATGGATGTCAGCTCGGGGGAAGCTTTGATATCTCACACGGCGCTGTATTTTGGTCCACGTATGAGGTGACGACTTGGCCTTTGATGGTCAGATGTGTGTGACAGGTCTGCGGGGCTAGCTGCCGGAGATACAGACACGTACCCCGCATACATGTGATGCTAGGAAGCTTTATCATAGCACACAGCTCTAGCCGCTACTTCACTATATATTGGATTTCCTCGTATCTCCCCTCTAATAAGCTCTCTATGTGCTGACAAAACATCTGAAAAATACATCTTTTTCTGAACCAAATTGGATTTTACCTTTTTCCATGGATATGCATCATATAAGCGCGCTCCGCGACAAAGTTTTGTGGCAGCAGCACAGATAGAGACCAAACGGAGCTGTCGTTTGTTGTGTTATGTAGCCAATAGCCAGGGCTTTGTTGCTCCATAAAAACAAGCCATTAAAAGCGGGGCTAATGATGAAATCAAAGTAGACTGGGTTGGGTTTTGGAGCAGAAGGAGTACGTACATCGAGGCCTTATATTGTGTTTATCTGTGAATGCCATCATGACTCAGTCTGTGTATGTGTTTGATGAATTGCAGGATATGAAGGAGCATATGTCCAGTCCTCAGACCAGGAACCGCGAGGACGTCAAACAGCAAAGACAGGTAAACTTACCTCTCATTCTCCATCAAACCTTATAGCCTAGTGCATGAAACCTAAAAAAAATTATTACTTGTCAAATATACATGTTCGTGTGGTGAGGTGATATCAGGTTGGAAATAATAGGTGGTAAAGGTGTGTCAGAAGATGGAGATGATTTAATGGCAATTAAGTATTCTATTCCATTAATATTAATATCATCAGTATCATCAGATTATTGTATTTCGTGTCATTGACGTTTGACAAGTTTTAATTATTAATGGTAATGATTGGTGCAAACATGAAGTACACTGTACATCTATTGGTGATTCTTTTGACATTAATTTTACTTTTATTTATGTCTTGTTGCACAATGATAGACTGCACTCTCCTGTTCACTCTAAGTCCATTTCTATGCAGGAATTAAGCTTAAAACTTTACAGCTTCATACAAACATTTCACCATTTTTGCTAATGGATTTCAATCATTGAAACCAGAAATTTTATAAATCAATTTGGCAATGAGGACATCGTATACATTGTAAAATCCTATTTTCAGCAGTTTCAATTTAATTGTCATTCCTCAAAAATAGAGGAGAATAATAAAAAAAGTCACAAATAAATGATCAGGCGCGCAATGATTCATTCAGTTGCATAGTAGTAGAAAGGCTTAGCAAAATTGATTCAGAGTCTCAAATAAATCAAAGTATTAAAATAACGAAGGAATAAGAGCGCTGATAATGGGCTGGTATGATCCTCATTTTTATGATATTTTTCATCAAGTTCTATCTGGAATTCTTGCATCATCCATCTTTATAAATACTAATTATCTATAAGGCTACTGGGGTCTGTAATAAGTGAAAATTATTACAATATCTGTGTGAAAATAGGTATAATTTTTATGATTTTCATCAGGACATTTAAGGGATGTTGCTAAGAGGAAATAGTAAATGGAAACAAAAATGTTTCATTCGGATCGTCGAAAATTATTACTTTTGGAACTGTTTGAATTACCAGCCTTGAATGTTGCATTAAAAAATACCAGCTAACATTACACAAAAATGGAGTACTTAAAAATCGCGCAAAATGGTATTAATTAAATGCCACACATGATGGTAATAGTTGAATGGCAGACAAAAATGAATGAGCTGAATGCGTCAGTATTGTGACACACTGAGGTATGTATCACTGTAAAACACAGAAAGATGGATCAGATTTCTCTTACAACATGCAATATCGGATGCAAATATTACAGGTGCAAAGTGCACATAAATAAGCTAATTACACATAAATAAAGTTTTTAGAAGTTGAGAGAAAGTGCAGTATATGAAGCGTTTGAGAGTTGTATGTTGTATGCAGTGCTAAGGTTTTACAAGTGTCATGCAGATAATAGGATTCACCGACTATGGTGATGGAGATGCACAGAGAATGCTGAGTGTCCAACCAGCAGTGGTCAGCACTCCGTATTTAATGCCTCACATCCCCTCACTTTATCAGTGCAATAGTTCTTTGATGGAGAAGATTTGTCATGCACGGTGTAATCAAGATTGATACGGACAACAGTGTAAGGTCATAAAGGTCAAGAACCAAGGAAGTGTAAGTTTGTCACATGACAGTCATGTGACAGTTGGCAGAGTGGGAAACTGGCTGAGCAAATGGAAATGGACCACCTCATGCAATAGTGTTTACCAGTGGCGGGGAGAGGGAGCGGGTATGATTGATATTGGCCCGGCTCCGGCCTACCTTCCTGGGAGTTGCCTAAATCAGACTACGTTTGCTCTGGTTTGGGACAATTGCTCGGACTCAAGCACTACCAGAATTCCAATACGGCCGCCTCTGAGAAAGCCACTAAATATGTTTCCATTGATGTCTCAGAAAACCGGGCTCAGAACTTGGCGGTGTCTGACAGGCTGCATCATGCTAGCTTTATTCTCATAGCCCAAACTCTCCTATTTGTTCTCCACAACCCATTTAATTCATTTTTGTCATGGAAGAGAAAAATGAACAATAGATACATTTTCTAATTCATTTCATGAAGATATTGTTAACTTGCTTCTCTGCCTATTATAATTTTGGTTGTGCCACACATTGTTTCAGTGATTTGACCGGGGTACATATTGTCTCAGTGATTTGACCGTGATACATATTGTCTCAGTGATTTGACCGTGGCACGTATTGTCTTAATGATTTGACCGTGGCACATATTGTCTTAATGATTTGAACGTGGCACATATTGTCTTAATGATTTGATAGTGGCACATATTGTCTTAATGATTTGACCATGGCACATATTGTCTTGGTCATTTGACCGTGGCACATATTGTTTTGGTCATTTGACTGTGGTACATATTGTCTTAATGATTTGATAGTGGCACATATTGCCTTAGTGATTCGACCGTGGCACATATTGCCTTAGTGATTCGACCGTGGCACATATTGTCTTAGTAATTTGACCTTGGCACATATTGTCTTAATGATTTGACCTGGGCACATATTGTCTTAATGACTTGACCATGGCACATATTTTCTCAGTGATTTGACCGTGGTACATATTGTTGCACTGTTTTAATGCATCTTAGCTTCATAATAGATCTGACTATTGAGAGAAATGGATGATCTATTGACAACATGAAAGCCCACGATTTCCTGCGAGATTAGAATTTGAAGATGTAATACAGCCATTATTGGTATTTTGATGGATATGGTTTGTTACAGAGCACACAGAAAAAGTGCAGACCCGAAATTGGTTTGTAATTTATCCACGAAAAATGCGAATTCATAAATGGTAGAATTTGAAGCTTGATTGTAATGCTGTCATTCTTAGCGACAATCATGGCCCCCAATTGAAACGTAAAGCTCATTGTCAACTGTAAATAGGGAGAGAAAATATGCTTCATGCAATTATACGAGCAGTGTATTTTTTCTTCTTATTGTTCCGCCTGCTGTCAGTATGCTGACTCTGTACACCACCATACATAGTACAGACAGGACCAGGAACTGTCCTCCATTCAACATGCTGTCTGGAAAGTTTTATATAAAGTTATTAAAAACAGACAGGCATTAACTGCTTATATAAAGGTACTGTAAACTCTTTGGTTTGATTTAAAAAGTCTCCTCTGATAAGCAATGTAATATTTTTTGTTGTTTTACAACTGGTTCTGCTCTGTTCCTGGTACAGTGTCTCTGGAAAAGAATTGAAGGATATATTTTTTGCTGGGCATGGATTCTGAGATGATTCTTAGACTACTTGAAATGTACAGATGAGAGTGGTGCTTCCATATCGGGAGTGGTGCTTCCGTATCGGGAGTGATGCTTCCATATCGGAGTGATGCTTCCGTATTGGGAGTGATGCTTCCATATCGGGAGTGGTGCTTCCATATCGGGAGTGGTGCTTCCGTCGGGAGTGAAAAGTTGCCTTAGAAACATTCTTGTATTGTTATTTAAATAAAATGGAAGCATTTGATGTTGCCTGGTTTGGCCCTGAAAAAAACAAGATTTTAAAAGTGTTTGTGAGGATTTGTTCTAAAATAAAGATTTTCTGGTGGATATAAATTGTGTGCTGCTTTAAACACATTACTCTTACAGCCATGAAACGTACTTGAATGCCTTTAAACTGTTTTATTCATTGTCTTGCTTAAATCTCAGGTGGAATGAAATCGTAGACAATGAGTAGAAGAAGAATAAACATGATAAAGAGGAGTGCTTTGTGAGGGAAGTCATAAAGAGAAACAATTGTCCCGGAAATTAGTGAAATATTCATCGTGGTGTCCTCCCGTCTCAGAGAACATCCTTTCCCTGCAGGGCATTTCCCTTTAAAGTTGAAAGTTCAAAGTCAAACAAATACAAGTAATTTGCCTCTTTTTTCCTTTGATGGAGGGTCATTTCCCAGGTTGGAGACATGAAAGTTAAGTCTGAGGGAGTCTTAGATGATATGCTCACGGCCAGATTGGCTCTGGCATTTCTTGTCTTCATATTTGGTAGCTCAGATACTAACCCTTGATTCCATGGGTAAATTAGGGGAAAATGGTGAATATAGTCCTGACAATATAATAGTATAAATGTCCTCAGTTCAGAACCTCAGCAAAGTTTCTGCAATAAGTAATGTATAGCACTAATAAGGAGGAAACAGAAAAGTTCATATTGTGGACCTTTTGGTTTTAACACAATTTTGCCTATTTGACATTTGTGCAAATCGCAAAAAGGCTGTGTTCACATATAAATTGAAATCAGGTGATAAGTATCAGAAGGTCTTTATTCTTACTCTCACCAGAGCACATTAAGTTTGAAACAATTAGACTTATAGAGATATCTTTATTTTTATTAGTATTTGTAAACTATCTGTATATTTATGCGATTGTTTAAGTGTGATGATGATGTAGGCTTTTGTAATCTGAGAGAGAAGTCAGAATAGGAGGCTTGTAGAAGGGGACACTACATGTGGTAGCAATAACACCGTGACAAGCTTGTCACTCTCGCGTCACACTCGCTCCACATAATACTTCATTTACTGCCCATAAGCACACGCTTTAGGACAAATAAAATGCTCAGTTTTTGATGTTGTGTCAAGACGGTGGTCAGGCCTGTCATTGTTACATCTATAGCAGCAGTGTAAGTGATCTATGCTGTCAGACCATTCGCCATCCATACAGGTCGGGCTCTGAACGTGTGATCATTGCATTGCCCGTATTCCTCACCAGTTTCAGACTAGGAGAGATGGTTGTATGCCTATGAATGTGTGAGTGC
The DNA here is from genome assembly GCA_949316495.1 of Amphiduros pacificus. NCBI lineage: Eukaryota > Metazoa > Annelida > Polychaeta > Phyllodocida > Hesionidae > Amphiduros > Amphiduros pacificus. The sequence continues at coordinate 6,768,624 of OX439004.1, forward strand.
ATGAATAACATTTAACCAATACCTTTATATGTAACAATCAACCAATACTTTATATGTGACAATCAAACAATACCTTTTTGTGAAACAATCAACCAATACCTTTTTGTGTAACAATCAACCAATACCTTTTTGTGTAACAATCAAACAATACCTTTTTGTGAAACAATCAACCAATACCTTTTTGTGTAAAAATCAACCCTTACCTTTTTGTGTAACAATAAATCAATACCTTTTTGTGTAACATTCAACTTATACCTTTTTGTGTAACTTTCAACTAATACCTTTTTGTGCGACATTCAGCTGATACCTTTTTGTGTAATATTCAACTAATACCTTTTTGTGCGACATTCAGCTTATACCTTTTTGTGTGACATTCAAACTTTCTTTTATAGCATTTAACTAATACCTTTTTGGGTTTGCAATCTTTTGTATGACATTTAACATTGAGCTCTCACCATTATGGTAACAGTAATTATCTGCACTGAAATGAGGATAGCATTTTGTACTGTCTGCGATATAAGTATAATTCTCTACTGTGACAGGGCAGTCCATCCATTGTTATAACTGGCCATTGACTTTCCATTTAGACGTGAATGATGCAGTTTGAAACTTTTCTGCTGTTGAGATTAGAATTCCTGAGAGCGGCAGTGGTAATGGTTCCTTCAGTCATTAACCATGATGAATTCCCTTCCTGGGAAGGAAAATGTTAACTTTGTACACCAGGCAGATGCGTGGGAAATTGGCCAACATTTCAGCCCAAGTCTTATGCCAATTATAGACCTCATTTTGAAAATATATATTATGAAATATTTCAGAGAGAAAATAATGTTTCAGTGATTGATATCATTTTATGTGGAGCACCATGCTGGAATTTGGTAGGTAATAGGTGTTCAACAAGAATCAGAAAATATTGGATGTTTTTTAATGGCTTGGTGGGCAGGTATGGACCACTAATAGAGCAAAGCGGGTCGGATACTCACAGGAGAACGGACCAGCTGCTAAAACGGCACCAAGAATTCAGCAGGTGATTGCTTAACGAGGGTTTGATGTAAGGATACACATGTCTGGACAGGAGAGTGAGGTGGTTGGCGCATCACACCCTGTGTCTGATGTATCACTGCCTTCAGTGCAAGTTAGTGCAACAGGAAGTGACATCGCAGCCATATTTGAGAAACTCATACACCTTATACATATCACTCTTTTAAAGGAATTTATATAGAGAATAAATAGAGTTCAGTCGCAGCATTTCACAGTGTATTTAGCTATTGGTGACATTGCTTTGTATTCTCAAAGCTGCACTCAGCTGGAATTTAGTGATCGTCCTATTTTAGTATTAATGTTCAGATGTTGATGTCTCAGAACAAATGAATTGAGATCAAACACAGATATTTGAGTGAGTTGAAGGAATTATGACACCCGTGGCAGCCGGGTTGTTAATGCACCCTTGTTTTAGGATTATGTCAAGATTTACACAGCAGACCAGTGATTTAATGGCCTCAGAATCCCCGATCATGGTGGGAATTTGTTACACGAGCTCAGAGGGCAGAGTGCTTAGCTCTATGGACTGGCAGCCTAGTGCTTGATTCTGGCCGTCAGCTCGTATATAAGACTGGCCGACGCACCCCGGGGGCCGCGTAATTCTCATATTGTGGAGTTGTCTTACACTCTTGACAAGTCACTTTGTTACTTTTGATTTTATGATGAATGAATATGTGTGGTATTTGTGAAGTGCACATATTATAGTCTATTGCAGGAAATTTGAATCCTATCAGTGACCCATAATGAAAATGACCCGCAGTAAAAATGACCCGTAGTAATAATGACCCATTATGATATTGACTTGTGGTGATAATGACCCAAAGTGATCTATAAGGATAATGTCAAATGACCCATAGTGATAATGACCCACAGTGATGATGACCCATAATGACCCATAGTAATAATATGTGAGGGGCTAGTACACTTTTAAGTATTCTTGAAGAACAATGAGTGACTTGAGAATGATTGGATAATGGGCCAACCCTCACAGCAATCTAAAACCATGATTGGTTTAACCCTGAGATATTCAACTCTAAAAATGCTTGCTTTATGATACTCCAGCGTCCCATGGCAACTTATGGCACATATAATCAGATGAGTTAGATGTCCATTTTGTACGTAATGCCCGCCTATAATTGGATGAATTCAGCCATTTGTTCTCATTTGTGGCTATATTCAGCAGGAGGCTTTACCCGTACAATGACGAGGTGTCAGATATGTCAGAAACGTAGAAATCCCGCTCTCAGGTTTCCCGTTGTCATCGCCGTATAAAGCATTCGCTATTAGCCGTAACGAGCCAAGCATGTCATCCCACAATGATGATGGCCACTGTGAATTGGATATAGATTTTCATATTTGACATACTAATCATGCTAGAATTGCGATGTCTCGTCACCGCAATACGTTGGGGCCTCATTATTCACAACAATGTCACATTGAGACAGTGTGATATGATTGGCTCTCAACATTCAAATAAAACAGGAGAAATTCACATCCAGATTGAGAGCACACAGGAAATACTTTAAATAAAATTCCTCAATCAAAATAATACCACTTAGGATTAATTTTTGAAAGAGTAAAATCCTCAAATAAAAGAAGTCTTTTTTGAAGTTTAAATAAAAGGTCATCATTGTAATGAAGTCTGGTGGCCATTTGTTTAACATTTTAATATGACCATTTTGTTTGGTATAGCCCTAATGACTTCCCAATCGTGAAATCTCCACATATAATATATATTAACCATTTATAAATCAATTTATTGAACGATTTATTTAAAGTTTTTTGGGGTTTTTACCCTCAGCCCCTGATGTAATCAGGCTGAGGGTATTGCAGTACTCCTGGCGTGGGTATGTATGTATGTATGTATGTATGTATGTATGTCTGTATGTATGTATGTATGTATGTCTGTAGCGAACATCCTTGTCATCGCGATAACTCAAGAACAAATGATGGCAGCTTCATGAAACTTGACACACATATGCATCTGGTGAAAACCTCGGACGAGTTCGATGGACGGCGACCTTGACCTATTTTTCAAGGTCACAGGAACAATTATGTGAAATCCCAAGAATCACAATAACTCAAGAACGAATAATGGTAGCTTTATGAGATTTGACACACATAAGTATCTGGTGAAGACCTCAGAATTTTTTCTATGAAACATGACCTTCACCTACTTTTCAAGGTCACAGGGACAATTATGTGAAATCATCTTGTCATCACGATAACTCGAGAACAAATGATGGCAGCTTCATGAAACTTGACACACATATGCATCTGGTGAAAACCTCGGACGAGTTCGATGGACAGCGACCTTGACCTACTTTTCAAGGTCACAGGGACAATTATGTGAAATCATCTTGTCATCACGATAACTCGAACAAATGATGGCAGCTTCATGAAACGTGACACACATATGCATCTGGTGAAAACCTCGAATGAGTTCGATGGATGGCGACCTTGACCTATTTTTCAAGGTCACGGACAATTATGTGAAATCCCAAGAATCGCAATAACTCAAGAACGAATGATGGCAGCTTTATGAGATTTGACACACACAAGCATCTGGTGAAGACCTCAGAATTTTTTCTTTGAAACATGACCTTTACCTACTTTTCAAGGTCACAGGGACAATTATGTGAAATCATCCTTGTCATCATGATAACTCAAGAACAAATGATGGCAGCTTCATGAAACTTTACATGCATAAGCATCTGGTGAAAACCTCGGACTAGTTCGGTGGACGGCGACCTTGACCTATTTTTCAAGGTCACAGGGACAATTATGTGAAATCCCAAGAATCGCAATAACTCAAGAACGAATGATGGCAGCTTTATGAGATTTGACACACACAAGCATCTGGTGAAGACCTCAGACTTCCCTTGATGGAACATGACCTTCACCTGATTTCAAGGTCACAGGGACAATTATGTGAAATCATCCTTGTCATCGTGATAACTTAAGAACAAATGATGGCAGCTTCATGAAACTTTACACGCATAAGCATCTGGTGAAAACCTCGGACTAGTTTGGTGGACAGCGACCTTGACCTATTTTTCAAGGTCACAGGGACAATTACGTGAAATCCCAAGAATCGCAATAACTCAAGAACGAATGATGGCAGCTTTATGAGATTTGACACACACAAGCATCTGGTGAAGACCTCAGAATTTTTTCTTTGAAACATGACCTTCACCTACTTTTCAAGGTCACAGGGATAATTATGTGAAATCATCCTTGTCATCGTGATAACTCAAGAACAAATGATGGCAGCTTCATGAAACTTTACATGCATAAGCATCTGGTGTAAACCTCGGACTAGTTCGGTGGACGGCGACCTTGACCTATTTTTCAAGGTCACAGGGACAATTATGTGAAATCCCAAGAATCGCAATAACTCAAGAACAAATGATGGCAGCTTTATGAGATTTGACACACACAAGCATCTGGTGAAGACCTCAGACTTCTCTTGATGGAACATGACCTTCACCTGATTTCAAGGTCATAGGGACAATTATGTGAAATCATCCTTGTCATCGTGATAACTTAAGAACAAATGATGGCAGCTTCATGAAAATTGACACACATAAGAATCTGGGAAGACTCCACATGAGTTTGATGGACGGTGACCTTAACCTGCTTTTCAAGGTCACAGGCCCATATCAATAATTCTAGAGTAAATGATGACAGTTTCATGATACTTGACACACCTAAGCTATCAAAGGAAGTAGATTTTATGGGTTTTTTACCCCTGCATCAATTTGCCTTGGTGCAGTGACGTTTTGTTCACAAATATTGTGTGGAGCGAATGTTGTGCAATGAGTTACCAGGGCTGAGGGTTGATGCATCTCTGATGCCTATGTTTTAAACTACATTTATTCCAAATTGTTCTGAATGATCAAGTATACATTTTTGTGTTGATATGTTCTTAAGTCCACCATTTGATAACAATTATGATGCATACGTGTATGGCAGAGAAATTTGGAGTAAAAAGCAGTAGAGCTATTCTTAATTATTTTGTTTATAGAAAATCAGACAAACCATGCAAATTATGCATAAATTAGGGAGAGCAGCTGGCAGATTTACAACAACCAATCAGAAGCAAGCAAGGGTAATTTGAAAATAGCGTGCTTTTGAACACATTTTAAAATGAAGTATTTCTCACCTTAATCAATACAGATGATTTAATCCTGTATGGCCCAGAATAAAGACACAAGATTTATCCAAATATAGTGCAAAATGATTGCTTCTCCAGAATGCAGGGAAAATGATCAGTGATTGTTTTCTCATGACTAAGGTCGGTGGAGAATTTGCGTTGCGAATATTACTGAGGTGAAGCGTGTTTGAGGAGATTAATCAAGATTTGGTGTTAATCAAAAACAAGACAGGAAAATTAGGCAAAAATGTGTGAGGAATAAGGGGCCATGATTGAAGAGAATCATTTTAGCTGCCGTGTAAATATGGAGAAAAATGACAGTTAGAACTGGTACACACCGCTCACGTCCACGGAAAGGGAACACACATTTGATTGAGAAAGGAAACGTTTTTTTTCATTCAAGATATTTTTCTTTGTTCTTCGAACATCATTGCTTTAAAACCTTACCGTAATGTGCTTGCTTAAGAAATGTTTGTTTTATTTCCTTGTATTCTTTTCTCTTTTTTTACATTGTGACAGATCAACAGGTGACAGATCATGGTGCCCATGAATTTAGCATTGTAATTTGTGGTTGTTTCTAGTCTAACAAGAAAGTCATTTTTTTTGGAAAAAAAGAATTTGTCTACAGTTTCCTTTTTTTTGAAAATGATATTTATATTTTCTCATCATTTTGAAGTTATGTTTAATGTCATTAAAATAGCTTTGGCTATATAAATTTGTCAAAAATTGATGGCTGACATGCTATAGGAATGTGTCACACATAAGAACAAAAAATGATGGACTATTTAAATTGATGTTACAAGAGTGATGTTTACATGAAGGCCGTCTGTGTACTGAGGCCACCACACAGGTTGTCACTAGCTACCTGTCTGTGTACTGAGGCCACCACACAGGTTGTCACTAGCTACCTGTCTGTGTACTGAGGCCACCACACAGGTTGTCACTAGCTACCTGTCTGTGTACTGAGGCCACCACACAGGTTGTCACTAGCTACCTGTCTGTGTACCGAGGCCACCACACAGGTTGTCACTAGCTACCTGTCTGTGTACTGAGGCCACCACACAGGTTGTCACTAGCTACCTGTCTGTGTACTGAGGCCACCACACAGGTTGTCACTAGCTACCTGTCTGTGTACCGAGGCCACCACACAGGTTGTCACTAGCTACCTGTCTGTGTACTGAGGCCACCACACAGGTTGTCACTAGCTACCTGTCTGTGTACCGAGGCCACCACACAGGTTGTCACTAGCTACCTGTCTGTGTACTGAGGCCACCACACAGGTTGTCACTAGCTACCTGTCTGTGTACTGAGGCCACCACACAGGTTGTCACTAGCTACCTGTCTGTGTACCGAGGCCACCACACAGGTTGTCACTAGCTACCTGTCTGTGTACTGAGGCCACCACACAGGTTGTCACTAGCTATCTGTCTGTGTACTGAGGCCACCACACATGTTGTCACTAGCTACCTGTCTGTGTACCGTGGCCACCACACATGTTGTCACTAGCTACCTGTCTGTGTACCGAGGCCACCACACAGGTTGTCACTAGCTACCTGTCTGTGTACCGAGGCCACCACACAGGTTGTCACTAGCTACCTGTCTGTGTACTGAGGCCACCACACAGGTTGTCACTAGCTACCTGTCTGTGTACTGAGGCCACCACACAGGTGGTCACTAGCTACCTGTCTGTGTACTGAGGCCACCACACAGGTTGTCACTAGCTACCTGTCTGTGTACCGAGGCCACCACACAGGTTGTCACTAGCTACCTGTCTGTGTACTGAGGCCACCACACAGGTTGTCACTAGCTACCTGTCTGTGTACTGAGGCCACCACACAGGTTGTCACTAGCTACCTGTCTGTGTTCCGAGGCCACCACACAGGTTGTCACTAGCTACCTGTCTGTGTACCGAGGCCACCACACAGGTTGTCACTAGCTACCTGTCTGTGTACTGAGGCCACCACACAGGTTGTCACTAGCTACCTGTCTGTGTACCGAGGCCACCACACAGGTTGTCACTAGCTACCTGTCTGTGTACTGAGGCCACCACACAGGTTGTCTCTAGCTACCTGTCTGTGTTCCGAGGCCACCACACAGGTTGTCACTAGCTACCTGTCTGTGTACCGAGGCCACCACACAGGTTGTCACTAGCTACCTGTCTGTGTTCCGATGCTACCACCCAGGTTGTCACTAGCTACCTGTCTGTGTACTGAGGCCACCACACAGGTTGTCACTAGCTACATGTCTGTATACCGAGGCCACCACACAGGTTGTCACTAGCTACCTGTCTGTGTTCCGATGCTACCACACAGGTTGTCACTAGCTACCTGTCTGTGTACCGAGGCCACCACACAGGTTGTCACTAGCTACCTGTCTGTGTTCCGAGGCACAGATCTGTCTTGTGTAAACCACTACAGTCAGAGTAATCAGCTTTGAAGTGATGTTATGTGAGGACCACAGGCCATGTCTGGTCTCCTTGTGATACTTGTCATCAGGGCCGACACTTTGATGTCATACAGGGATGACACATGCTGCCCTTAATGTTAAAGTGATCCATCCTCCTAAATGTCAATTTACCTTTTCAAAAAGTCAGATCATTGCTGCTTTGGCATATTTTATATGAAGCAGAGTATATAGGATTCTGGCCTCAAAAGACCACCACCTTCTGTAGGGGCACAATGTAGGTGGCGCTCATGGAGGGTATCCAATGTAGGTGGCACTAGTGGAGGGTACCCTATGTAGGTGGCGCTAGTGGAGGGTACCCTATGTAGGTGGCGCTAGTGGAGGGTACCCGATGTAGTTGGCACTAGTGGAGGGTACCTGATGTAGGTGGTGCTAGTAGAGGGTACCCCATGTAGGTGGCACTAGTGGAGGATACCCGATGTAGGTGGCGCTAGTAGAGGGTACCTAATGTAATGTCAGAGATGGGTAGAAACAGCAATAATAAACAAATAGAAAGAGAGAGAGGTATGAATGTTGGCCTTGACAAGTTGTGTTGACAGAATTTCGTGGAATCGTGTGATCTGCTCCCATTATCACCCATCTTGCCGGGGAAATCCATCAGCACAGCCACGCTTGTCAGGAACAGATGACGACACTCGGTGATTAAGTTCTACGTAAGAAGGTCATGGAAAGATCGCTCACAACCAGTCTCAAGCACCCTCCTCTGGTGAATGAAGGAAAACATTCCTGCAAACAAGTCCCCATACCAAAGGAGGTCAAGTACAAGTTGAGTCTGTGACAAATTGGTGTGGCCTAAATGGGTTACATCAACTCTCTAAGTGTTGAACAAAGCTCTGGCCATATATTGTGCAGGGTCAGTGTCATGAAGAGACCCTCAGGTCCCAGGGTCATCAAGCTAGTATGTAGGTTAATGGGACATGGACTGGGTCACCCGCTCTGCCCCCAGAAACATTCAACAATAGGAAGGTTTCCACAATTGTTTGAGTTCACATTGTGAATTTCTTAGAAAAAAACATGAATATCTTTAATAGTTTTTTGTTGAAATGATATGACCAGTTAATGTTGGGAAGGCTTCAGTGTCGTTATTTTAATGATGAATAATATGAGTTTTGTTTGGTGGAGCTGGTTTCGGCCCAATCTGCAGATTAGGCAAACAAGACACATGGCAGAGGGAACAAATTGAGTCAATTTGCTGCACAGTGCGGGGCCAATACTTCACAAACAACTAGTTGTTCCCACACAAATGAGGCTTGTATTCCTGTAGGAGGGTGCCATATGGGCTGGGAACAAGGGCAGCTAAATGGCTAGGCCAGGCCTGGGGCAGAAGGGGGACCAGGCCATAGAGAGGAGGGGAGACCAGGCCACAGAGAGGAGGGGTGACCAGACCACAGAGAGGAGGAGTGACCAGGCTTCAGAGAGGAGGGGGGACCAGACCACAGAGAGGAGGGGGGACCAGACCATAGAGAGGAGGGGAGACCAGGCCATAGAGATGAGGGGTGACCAGACCACAGAGATGAGGGGGACCAGGCTACAGAGAGGAGGGGAGACCAGGCTTCATAGAGGAGGGGGGACCAGGCCACAGAGAGGAGGGGAGACCAGGCCACAGAGAGGAGGGGAGACCAGGCTTCATAGAGGAGGGGGGACGAGACCATAGAGAGGAGGGGAGACCAGGCCACAGAGAGGAGGGGTGACCAGGCCACAGAGAGGAGGGGAGACCAGGCTTCATAGAGGAGGGGGGACGGGACCATAGAGAGGAGGGGAGACCAGGCCACAGAGAGGAGGGGGGACCAGGCCACAGAGAGGAGGGGTGACCAGGCCACAGAGAGGAGGGGTGACCAGGCCACAGAGAGGAGGGGAGACCAGGCTTCATAGAGGAGGGGGGACGGGACCATAGAGAGGAGGGGAGACCAGGCCACAGAGAGGAGGGGTGACCAGGCCACAGAGAGGAGGGGAGACCAGGCTTCATAGAGGAGGGGGGACGGGACCATAGAGAGGAGGGGAGACCAGGCCACAGAGAGGAGGGGTGACCAGGCCACAGAGAGGAGGGGGGACCATGCCATAGAGAAGAGGGGGGGACCAGGCCACAGAGAGGAGGGGGACCAGGCCTGGAGAGGAGGGGAGACCAGGCCACAGAGAGGAGGGGTGACCAGGCCACAGAGAGGAGGGGTGACCATGCCATAGAGAAGAGGGGGGGACCAGGCCACAGAGAGGAGGGGAGACCAGGCCACAGAGAGGAGGGGTGACCAGGCCACAGAGAGGAGGGGAGACCAGGCTTCATAGAGGAGGGGGGACGGGACCATAGAGAGGAGGGGAGACCAGGCCACAGAGAGGAGGGGGGACCAGGCCACAGAGAGGAGGGGTGACCAGGCCACAGAGAGGAGGGGTGACCAGGCCACAGAGAGGAGGGGAGACCAGGCTTCATAGAGGAGGGGGGACGGGACCATAGAGAGGAGGGGAGACCAGGCCACAGAGAGGAGGGGTGACCAGGCCACAGAGAGGAGGGGAGACCAGGCTTCATAGAGGAGGGGGGACGAGACCATAGAGAGGAGGGGAGACCAGGCCACAGAGAGGAGGGGTGACCAGGCCACAGAGAGGAGGGGGGACCATGCCATAGAGAAGAGGGGGGGACCAGGCCACAGAGAGGAGGGGGACCAGGCCTGGAGAGGAGGGGAGACCAGGCCACAGAGACGAGGGGAGACCAGGCCACAGAGAGGAGGGGAGACCAGGCCACAGAGAGGAGGGGAGACCAGACCACAGAGAGGAGGGGGACCAGGCCTGGAGAGGAGGGGTGACCAGGCCACAGAGAGGAAGGGTGACCAGGCCACAGAGAGGAAGGGTGACCAGGCCACAGAGAGGAGGGATGCTCTCCTCCGATGTAGGGGGGAGTTGTTCGGAGCCTTTGGGTGGGAGTGGTTCTAAGTCCTTGGAGGGGAGTGGTTCGAGGTCGCTGGGGGAGTGGTTCAAGATGGTTGGGGGGGGGGGGGGGGGGGGAGTGGTTTGGAGCTATCAGGGGAGTGGTTCAGAGTCATCAGGGGAGTGGTTTGGAGCCATCAGGGGAGTGGTTCAGAGTCATCAGGGGAGTGGTTCGGAGTCATCAGGAGAGTGGTTCAGAGTCATCAGGGGAGTGGTTCAGAGTCATCAGGGGATTGGTTCAGAGTCATTCGGTGAGTGGTTCAGAGTCATCAGGGAAGTGGTTCAGAGTCATCAGGGGAGTGGTTCAGAGTCATCAGGGGAGTGGTTCAGAGTCATCAGGGGAGTGGTTCAGAGTTGTTGAAGAAGTGGTTCAGAGTCGTTGAGGGGAGTGGTTCCAAGTTGTTCTTCTTTGCCTTATTAACCTCTCCGAGCTCAGTGCAGAGCCTGCGTCTATTCAAGTCACGTCGTCAGTAACAGCTGTCCATGTCTCTTTCCCACCTTTTTTGACCTATGCTAATTTGGGTGCGAGGACTTTCTCTGTGCATTGCTCAGTGTTGTTTAAGATGAAGTAATGGGGATGGTGTCCCACACTGTGGTGCCCAGAGTAGATGTTAGAGAATGAATGCAACAGTTTTGTTGTGAAACAGCACCTCTGTACAGGGTCCAGACTAGGGAATTTGTAAGGTTAAACATTTCTGGAGACTGTTGTATAAAATCTCCATTTATTACATCGTGGGCTGGGCAAGATTGGCAAACATGAGTTAAAAGAGGTTTAAGATATGTTGGGCAAAAGTCTAGAATTTGAAATGATGGCTGACATTTATCATGGACTCGCAGAGAAAGCATCTGGCCAGGAGGTCAGTGTGGAGGTGAATTGTAAACTTACCTCCCGCAAAGATGCATCATTTGTTACCACAAAAATTCAATAAAAGCTGAAGTGGACACAGACGGGGCATCAGATGAGGGAGGCTAATGTAACTGCAGGAGCAACGCAATGTAAAGTATAACATCAATTGGTTCCATTTACAAATTGGATTTTACTTGATGCAGTTCTTAAGTAAATGAATGGAAATTGAAAGAATATAAATAAAACTGTATCACCTATGTGTGAAGACTCTCTGTATGTTTTTAGTCAAAATATTTTGTTCATTTTATTTTTCCTTCAATAACACTAATTTTATATATTGGTAGAGCAGAATATCACTATGAATTCATCAGCAGTAAAGAATGACTTAATGCGCACAGCCAGCCCAGTAAAAGCAGACATTTGTAATCATATCAGGAAACCAACAAAGCTCAATTTAGGTACAGTGACACAACTGACAGTGTTGAACTGAGAAAACTCCCTTGTTTGACTCTGCCTGTGAATTCTGATTATTGACCAATGGGGACACTTTGTCATCACAACTGCAGAACGATAGCTCCTGCTGTGACCTACTTTAGCCCTGGAGTAGATACGTGAGCCGTTATGGGCCCCGTGGTAATCAGAGAAGCTGTGAATTATATCCCTCTGCATTGACCAGATTTTGCCTAGTCACATGATAGTCTGGGTGACAAATGGCGGCAGATCATGAAGAGTCAAAAACATGCAACAGTCCAGCAGTGAAGGGTGTGACCACGCTTCATAGGCCACAAGAAGGATAATTTATTCTGACAAATTATGGTTCAATTTGTAAGTAGTCTGTCATCAGTGTACAATCACACCCCCTGTACGTCATACAAATTGGGGTGCTTGTTAGAAATAATGGGAGTCAATGTTAAATGTTGTGTGAGGAGGACTGAGAGGCGACGATAAAAGCCTCGCTCTGAATACGCACCAATGAGGTGATGGAGAAATTATTGTAGGCCACGATAGGCTATGCCACACAGGTTTGGACATGAATGATAAGTAACACATTTTGAGATAAAGACATGATTTATGGTGACCAACAGCATTTCACAAATGGCACTTTATGGGACTGGCTCATTTGTGTATCATGACATGGGGAAAAAAAGCCACAGGTACAAAAGTTGAAATAATTATATATTTAATATACATTGAAAAATATAGCAAACTTAAGACGGTTTATGTCATTGCTAATTTATACCAAGACTTATGTGTTATTATTTTCCTGGTTTTGTTATATCTTGGAACTGATATTGTTAAAGGAATTAAGCATCAGTTCTACAATTTGGTGTATTGAAAGCCTAGCCACATATGAACATCATGCCAAATTGAAATTATAATAGAGTAAAAAAATGAATTGCTATAAGACATTGCACTCCCAGCAGAGGTCTGTCTGAGCCATACGCTGCACGTGACGGGTAAACAGGCATAGCGTGAACTTTGTTTGACCTCAATTGAGGCTCAAAGTAGGGTAGCACTGTTTGACGTCATTCTGGTACTATTCAAAGGACAATACATTTCATGACGTCATAAGTATATTGCCATACTTTTATGACGTCATTTTACCTTTCAGTGCCTCTATGATAACACTCCACATACAAATGATGCCAAGAAAGAAGTGTGCTTTCTAAAGTAGGCTATGCAATAGGGTCGTGTTCAAATAGATTTCACAGACACTAATGGGGATGCATCAATCAAAAAGTTAATAGATGTGAAAGACAAAAATATTTATCACCAATTAGGGAATTTTTTTTTGGGGGGGGGGGCAAAATTGGTGCATAATCCCTTTAAATTAAACACCACAAAGGCTATTGTGGAAATGCTTTTTTTACCTTAACTTTATAAGCTAAAACAAAAAGTTAAAATAAATGAGTGACAAAGTGACAACATAAGCATCTTTATACATTGATAAAGGCATGAAAAAGTGAATTATATAGATGTGGTAACATAAAATCTTTATGCAACATTCAATCACTTTATAGAATGTGTAGCTTGAATATTGGAAACAATTTTTACCAATTAAAATAGCCCTATTTATCAAACATTTATTTTGATAATCTTAGAGTATAAACAGCAAATTAAAGGTGAAGTTAGGCATGATGCTGTAATTTTCTCTATTAGGATTAATTCCTCTGTTCTATAGGAGCATTGTAATTGGTTGCTAAGATTTCACACTGCAAGATTCCGTCGCCATGGTTACACATAATCCAGATTAGGCACTTGTGAATGGAAATCAGCATCAAATAAATACACAGGATATCTCCTCCAATATTTTACTTTAAAGTTTTCCTTGGATATTTCAGCCAGTGAATTAAAAACTCTTTAAACTGTCTAAAATAGAGTCTTTGACTAGAGAAATCAATAGCCTGTGCTCTGTGCTGTTTTGTATTGAATTTAAGTGTAAAAAAACGCCATCAATGTTGGCAGTGTGTGATTTGGCTTTCATTTTGTGTTGCCATCTTGACGTCCCTCTGGGTCTGTACAGCGGATATTGATTGTATTAGAAATATTCCTGCTTCACTTTCTTTCCAAAACATGAGTAGAGGAGAAATGCTTTGGGTGAACGAGGCTGGGCAGAACTAATTCTGGGCACAGTTGGACTTTTCATTGCACAGCATGCTATCTTTGAGTTAACGTGGGTAATTTTGAGATTGACAATGAAAGGTTAAAAGGAAAATACCTGTAGAGTTCATGTGAATGTGTGGAATTTGTTTAATGTATTTAAGTGAAAATGTATAAGCTTAGAAAAGTAATATTTGAAGTCAAACTCAATTAAAGTCAGTGGTATTCATTTACAACTTTGTTTACCATGAGATAGAAGTTACTGGAAGAGATATAGGAAACTCGTCACGCCCAGGGAAGAAATGGAAGCAGTGCTCAGTGTCTCATTGCTACTGACAGATGTGTGAAATGTACAGTTTTGTTTCTCACTTAATGTGTGTGTATGTATGTGTGCGTGTGTCTGTATGTGTCTGTCTGTGTGTGTGCACCTGTGTTTGTCTGCTGTCTGTCTGTCTTTGTATGTATGTGTGTGTGTGTGTGTCTGTATGTGTGTGTGTGTATATATGAATGGATGGATGTAAATTAATATGCAAATGTGACCCTTGACACAGAATGTAATTGGTATCTTTACTTTTTGTGTATTTGCAGTCATTAATAAGTGCCAATGGCCCTAAGAAGCCACAGGACAAATACATGAGGCTTGAGAATGAGATAGAACGGTCCAATCAGAGATATATAGAGGACTCACATCAACAACAACAGGTAAGCTACAGTAATAATAATAATAATAATAATAATAATAATAATAATAATAATAATAATAATTATAATAATAATAATAATAATAATAATAATAATAATAATAATAATAATAATAATAATAATAATAATAAAATTTATATAGCGCTGATACCAGACAAGTCTGTTCATAGCACAACAGCTCTTCATTAACCAGTCAAAATTATTCATCCTCTGCACACAACGGCACTTAAATGTTATATTTGACCAGATAAGGTTCATATTACCTTGTCAGTAATTGCTTGAGAAAAAAAATGGATAAGGTGGATGTCATCATAGAAAAAAAGGTGATTTCAAGAGTGGCCTGATTCTAACATTGCGGCAAGTCTTGCTTTGTGATTGGCTGTCAAAGAGTGTGGTTTGTCTTGGCTAGTCTTTAGGATAATGCAATAGAAAGATCCTTTGAGACTCTTTCAAATTTGTAGGGCATTAGGTGCTGTTGGCAGGCTCATCTGACCTTATTAAGCTTATGTTGTAATAAAATGTCTGTAAAATCTAATAATCAAAGGTAGCAAAATGACTCTGAGCATATTGTTGGTGCACTAAATGTTATCAGAACTAAGCCACTTTGTCATCCTCTTTTCAATATATTCATTTAAAAAAAACTTTTATGGACATGTACATGTGTTTCTTGGTGACCAACTAACAAGCTGAAGTAGTGAAGACTGATTAATTGGAAGGCAATGATGGCATGGCAACACTCAGCTATGACATGGCAACACTCACCTGTGTCATGGCAACACTTAGCTATGGCATGGCAACACTCAGCTATGGCATGGCAACACTCAGCTATGGCATGGCAACACTCAGCTATGGCATGGCAACACTCAGCTATGGCATGGCAAGACTCAACTATGGCATGGCAACGCTCAGCTATGGCATGGCAACACTCAGCCATGGCATGGCAACACTCAGCCATGGCATGGCAACGCTCAGCTATGGCATGGCAACACTCAGCTATGGCATGGTAACACTCATCTATGGCATGGCAACACTCAGCTATGGCATGGCAACACTCAACATGACTTTCACGATGCTACAACGTTCCATGTTTATAATTGGCAAGTTACGGGAAATGGTTGCCATCCTGTTTGAGTTAATCACAGTTGATTTTTCCCGGACTTTAATCACACTGTGTTCTGGGTGTATGTATAATAGCCAATTAGATAGGTATGTAGTGGGGGATGGTGAAGAGTAGGCCCCATTATATGCAGTCAAGTGCCCAACAAATCTCTCACAATATCTCTGCATTCTTGTTGAGCACAAGTTGTTAACTGTGCATTCTTGTCCTAAACTAATGAAGCAATCTTGCAAGCGGCTGCTGACGGGGTGTGTTTTTTTTTCTTCTGATTTTTATAGTGGTTGAAAACTTTTACTGGGTTTGAAATGAGCTCATTTGTCACAGTGTGAAATGATTCATAATTATTGACTGGTATCATGCTGGAAGTGACATGTGACATGGCACCAGTCTAATGGCGACCTAGCCAATTGTTGCCGTCCCTCCTCCTCCTGGTCGCCTGTCACATGGTTGTGATGGAAGACATCCGGTATTTGTTTCTGGGTCCCAATCTGTACCAGACTTTGCATAATACTGGAACTGCAGCATTGCTGATATGGACAGAAAGGTCAGAAAAGTGGTGAAGAAACAGACAGATAATTTCAAATGATTATTCCCTGCAGCATTTATAGTGCTGTCATCGTGTGTATAAGAGATATCCATTCTCCCTGCAGCGCTTACTGTATAAGAGATATCCACTCTCCGTGCAGCACTTACTGCATCAGAGATATCCACTCTCCGTGCAGCACTTACTGCATCAGAGATATCCACTCTCCCTGCAGCACTTACTGCATCAGAGATATCCACTCTCCCTGCAGCACTTACTGTATCAGAGATATCCATTCTCCCTGCAGCACTTACTGTATCAGAGATATCCACTCTCCCTGCAGCACTTACTGTATAAGAGATATCCACTCTCCCTGCAGCACTTACTGCATCAGAGATATCCACTCTCCCTGCAGCACTTACTGCATCAGAGATATCCACTCTCCCTGCAGCACTTACTGCATCAGATATCCACTCTCCCTGCAGCACTTGCTGCATCAGAGATATCCACTCTCCCTGCAGCACTTACTGCATCAGAGATATCCACTCTCCCTGCAGCACTTACTGTATAAGAGATATCCATTCTCCCTGCAGCACTTGCTGCATCAGAGATATCCACTCTCCCTGCAGCACTTACTGTATCAGAGATATCCACTCTCCCTGCAGCACTTACTGTATAAGAGATATCCACCCCCCTGCAGCACTTACTGCATCAGAGATATCCACTCTCCCTGCAGCACTTACTGCATCAGAGATATCCACTCTCCCTGCAGCACTTACTGCAGCAGAGATATCCATTCTCCCTGCAGCACTTACTGCATCAGAGATATCCATTCTCCCTGCAGCACTTACTGCATCAGAGATATCCACTCTCCCTGCAGCACTTGCTGCATCAGAGATATCCACTCTCCGTGCAGCACTTACTGCATCAGAGATATCCACTCTCCCTGCAGCACTTACTGCATCAGAGATATCCACTCTCCCTGCAGCACTTGCTGCATCAGAGATATCCATTCTCCCTGCAGCACTTACTGCATCAGAGATATCCACTCTCCCTGCAGCACTTGCTGCATCAGAGATATCCACTCTCCCTGCAGCACTTGCTGCATCAGAGATATCCACTCTCCCTGCAGCACTTACTGCATCAGAGATATCCACTCTCCCTGCAGCACTTACTGTATAAGAGATATCCACTCTCCCTGCAGCACTTGCTGCATCAGAGATATCCACTCTCCCTGCAGCACTTACTGTATAAGAGATATCCACTCTCCCTGCAGCACTTACTGCATCAGAGATATCCACTCTCCCTGCAGCACTTACTGCATCAGAGATATCCACTCTCCCTGCAGCACTTACTGCATCAGAGATATCCACTCTCCCTGCAGCGCTTACTGCATCAGAGATATCCACTCTCCCTGCAGCACTTGCTGTATCAGAGATATCCACTCTCCCTGCAGCACTTACTGCATCAGAGATATCCACTCTCCCTGCAGCACTTACTGTATCAGAGATATCCACTCTCCCTGCAGCACTTACTGCATCAGAGATATCCACTCTCCCTGCAGCGCTTACTGCAGCAGAGATATCCATTCTCCCTGCAGCACTTACTGTATCAGAGATATCCATTCTCCCTGCAGCACTTACTGCATCAGAGATATCCACTCTCCCTGCAGCACTTACTGCATCAGAGATATCCACTCTCCCTGCAGCGCTTACTGCAGCAGAGATATCCATTCTCCCTGCAGCACTTACTGCATCAGAGATATCCATTCTCCCTGCAGCACTTGCTGCATCAGAGATATCCACTCTCCCTGCAGCACTTACTGCATCAGAGATATCCACTCTCCCTGCAGCACTTACTGCATCAGAGATATCCACTCTCCCTGCAGCACTTACTGCATCAGAGATATCCACTCTCCCTGCAGCACTTACTGTATCAGAGATGTCCACTCTCCCTGCAGCGCTTACTGCATCAGAGATATCCACTCTCCCTGCAGCGCTTACTGCAGCAGAGATATCCACTCTCCCTGCAGCACTTACTGTATAAGAGATATCCACTCTCCCTGCAGCGCTTACTGCAGCAGAGATATCCATTCTCCCTGCAGGGCTTACTGCAGCAGAGATATCCATTCTCCCTGCAGCACTTACTGCATCAGAGATATCCATTCTCCCTGCAGCACTTGCTGCATCAGAGATATCCACTCTCCCTGCAGCACTTACTGCATCAGAGATATCCACTCTCCCTGCAGCACTTACTGCATCAGAGATATCCACTCTCCCTGCAGCACTTACTGCATCAGAGATATCCACTCTCCCTGCAGCGCTTACTGCATCAGAGATATCCACTCTCCCTGCAGCGCTTACTGCATCAGAGATATCCACTCTCCCTGCAGCGCTTACTGCAGCAGAGATATCCATTCTCCCTGCAGCACTTGCTGCATCAGAGATATCCACTCTCCCTGCAGCACTTACTGCATCAGAGATATCCACTCTCCCTGCAGCGCTTACTGCATCAGAGATATCCACTCTCCCTGCAGCACTTGCTGCATCAGAGATATCCACTCTCCCTGCAGCGCTTACTGTATCAGAGATATCCACTCTCCCTGCAGCACTTACTGCATCAGAGATATCCACTCTCCCTGCAGCACTTACTGTATCAGAGATATCCACTCTCCCTGCAGCACTTACTGCATCAGAGATATCCACTCTCCCTGCAGCGCTTACTGCAGCAGAGATATCCATTCTCCCTGCAGCACTTACTGTATCAGAGATATCCATTCTCCCTGCAGCACTTACTGCATCAGAGATATCCACTCTCCCTGCAGCACTTACTGCATCAGAGATATCCACTCTCCCTGCAGCGCTTACTGCAGCAGAGATATCCATTCTCCCTGCAGCACTTACTGCATCAGAGATATCCATTCTCCCTGCAGCACTTGCTGCATCAGAGATATCCACTCTCCCTGCAGCACTTACTGCATCAGAGATATCCATTCTCCGTGCAGCACTTACTGCATCAGAGATATCCACTCTCCGTGCAGCACTTACTGCATCAGAGATATCCACTCTCCCTGCAGCACTTACTGCATCAGAGATATCCACTCTCCCTGCAGCACTTACTGTATCAGAGATATCCATTCTCCCTGCAGCACTTACTGTATCAGAGATATCCACTCTCCCTGCAGCACTTACTGCATCAGAGATATCCACTCTCCCTGCAGCACTTACTGCATCAGAGATATCCACTCTCCCTGCAGCACTTACTGCATCAGAGATATCCACTCTCCCTGCAGCACTTACTGCATCAGAGATATCCACTCTCCCTGCAGCACTTACTGCATCAGATATCCACTCTCCCTGCAGCACTTGCTGCATCAGAGATATCCACTCTCCCTGCAGCACTTACTGCATCAGAGATATCCACTCTCCCTGCAGCACTTACTGTATCAGAGATATCCACTCTCCCTGCAGCACTTGCTGCATCAGAGATATCCACTCTCCGTGCAGCACTTACTGCATCAGAGATATCCACTCTCCCTGCAGCACTTACTGCATCAGAGATATCCACTCTCCCTGCAGCACTTGCTGCATCAGAGATATCCATTCTCCCTGCAGCACTTACTGCATCAGAGATATCCACTCTCCCTGCAGCACTTGCTGCATCAGAGATATCCACTCTCCCTGCAGCACTTACTGCATCAGAGATATCCACTCTCCCTGCAGCGCTTACTGCATCAGAGATATCCACTCTCCCTGCAGTGCTTACTGTATCAGAGATATCCACTCTCCCTGCAGCACTTACTGCATCAGAGATATCCACTCTCCCTGCAGCACTTACTGTATCAGAGATATCCACTCTCCCTGCAGCACTTACTGCATCAGAGATATCCACTCTCCCTGCAGCGCTTACTGCAGCAGAGATATCCATTCTCCCTGCAGCACTTACTGCATCAGAGATATCCATTCTCCCTGCAGCACTTGCTGCATCAGAGATATCCACTCTCCCTGCAGCACTTACTGCATCAGAGATATCCACTCTCCCTGCAGCGCTTACTGCATCAGAGATATCCACTCTCCCTGCAGCACTTGCTGCATCAGAGATATCCACTCTCCCTGCAGCGCTTACTGTATCAGAGATATCCACTCTCCCTGCAGCACTTACTGCATCAGAGATATCCACTCTCCCTGCAGCACTTACTGCATCAGAGATATCCACTCTCCCTGCAGCACTTACTGTATCAGAGATGTCCACTCTCCCTGCAGCGCTTACTGCATCAGAGATATCCACTCTCCCTGCAGCGCTTACTGCAGCAGAGATATCCACTCTCCCTGCAGCACTTACTGTATAAGAGATATCCACTCTCCCTGCAGCGCTTACTGCAGCAGAGATATCCATTCTCCCTGCAGCACTTACTGTATCAGAGATGTCCACTCTCCCTGCAGCGCTTACTGTATCAGAGATTACTGTATCAGAGATATCCACTCTCCCTGCAGCACTTACTGTATCAGAGACATCCATTCTCCCTGCAGCACTTACTGTATCAGAGATATCCATTTTCCCTGCAGCACTTACTGCATCAGATATTCACTCTCCTTGCAGTATTCTGTCCTCTGTATTGCTGAATATATGGATGTATATTTAGGTAAAATGCACTCTCTCCTCAAATTTCTTATTCTCTATAAACAAGCTTACCTCTGCCAGAAGTTCCTGTTTATCAAGCAAGTTTTATGATATGGTGTCGTACTTTACAGGCAAAGTATCGGATATCAAATGTTTGTTTTTTTATGTTATAATCATTTTGTGGTCTAGGTGTGGGGGAATTATAGGGAAGTCTCGGTCGCAGAGGATGGCTACTTTGTAATTTCAATTTAGCAAGTATCCACGGCAGAGTGTGTAATTGAGTGAGTTTTGTGGTCGGCAGCTTTCCACCGCTCATAACTGCAGTGAAAAGGCGGCAAGATAAATGACAGGCTGGATCACAAGGCAGAAGTCATCCATAACTTCTCCTTCAGGCAGAAGTCCTCCATACCTTCTCCCGGGAGGCACGACCGCCATACATGCAGGCTAAATGCAAGCTTTCCACTGAGTGGACGCAACAAAGATGGACGGCGAAAAGATGAGAGGGCACCATATTGCCGTGACACCTCACCACTGACACAAGTTGTGTGGTAGCAACATTTCTGATACAGTGGACGTGAGGGCTATTCTCTAGTGAGACAGGACTGCTATATTAAAAAACTAATCCCAGTCTCTGACACGATCCTGTCAAAATGCTGTATTTACACTCATGTTTATGATATATCTCACCTGAAGATTTGACAAGGACAGTTTTATATCAGTATTGTGACAATTTTGGTGTGATAGAAACATAACTTTAATGTTTGGGCTTCAGGCCCAAATTTCCAGGAGAGGCACTGCATATTCTCCATATTTTTGCACATATATGAGATCTGTGAGAATGCTGTTTCTAGTCCCATATTGATAAACAACTCACAGATATACAGATATAAACATAATAAAGTGGGAAATGAGTAAACCGATTTCCATCTTTTATCATTAGACCTCTGACTGTGTGTGTATATATGTATATATATGTATGTATATATTTATATTAAACAATTTAAAGGTGACCTCTGGCGTCCTTGGGAGTATCATATATCACCCACATAAAATATAAAGTTTTTAGTGTGAAATAAAATTCATCATCTCTTTGTTTATGCCTGAAATGTCCACCTTAATATGTTGTAAAGAACAAAGAGTGACAGCAGCCACTTAGTTTGTGGTCAAGTGAATTTTTACAAGGTATTTGTGAAATAAGATATCAAATGTTTCTCATATTGAAGAACTCTCCATTGTATTGTGACATTTAGGCGGACGTAATATCAGACGTCTGGGACCCATCAGAGACTCTCATTGTGCCAGATGTGAAACTTAATTCCCATTTTGGCCTGGAAACAAATTATCAGAAAGAAACCAAATGCTGCCGTAAAAATTCTCAATGTTCTAGATGAGTGTTATTTGCGACCATTTCCACCCATCAGCTCATGGTCCATGATGAAAAACAGTCCATGCATCACAAATGGATGTCGTGTGTATGTAATAGTGTCCACCATAAACTTGTGTTTGTCCACCGGCTAACAGATGTTTATGAATGTTTCAGAGTTAACCAGTCATCTGTGTTACATTCTTTATATCCATATTGTGAATCCTAATAAAGACTTTAACGATACACGTCCATTTGTTCAAACCCTAAATTTCTACTTGGAGACCAGACCCTCTTTTCATTGAACAAATAGGGTGCATCAGGATTATCTAATGTGATGATGATTGTCATAAAGATAAATTGGTCTATTTGTGTTTGTAGATTGGGACATTACAGACATGGTGGCAGTAATGTGTACAAAAGCTGTGGGGTGAGAAATGGCAGTCAGAGAGGGCACATTGCCCCAGTGCTAGTGTCGGCTGGGGAGAAGGACACTTGAGTCAGAGAGGGCACATTGCCCCAGTGCTAGTGTCGGCTGGGGAAAAGGTCACTTGAGTCAGAGAGGTCACATTGCCCCGGTGCTAGTGTTGGCTGGGGAGAAGGACACTTTAGTCAGAGAGGGCACATTGCCCCAGTGCTAGTGTCGGCTGGGGAGAAGGACACTTGAGTCAGAGAGGGCACATTGCCCCGGTGCTAGTGTCGGCTGGGGAGAAGGACACTTGAGTCAGAGAGGGCACATTGCCCCGGTGCTAGTGTCGGCCAGGGAGAAGGACACTTGAGTCAGAGAGGGCACATTGCCCCGGTGCTAGTGTCGGCTGGGGAGAAGGACACTTGAGTCAGAGAGGGCACATTGCCCCAGTGCTAGTGTCGGCTGGGGAGAAGGACACTTGAGTCAGAGAGGGCACATTGCCCCGGTGCTAGTGTCGGCTGGGGAGAAGGACACTTGAGTCAGAGAGGGCACATTGCCCCGGTGCTAGTGTCGGCTGGGGAGAAGGACACTTGAGTCAGAGAGGGCACATTGCCCCGGTGCTAGTGTCGGCTGGGGAGAAGGACACTTGAGTCAGAGAGGGCACATTGCCCCGGTGCTAGTGTCGGCTGGGGAGAAGGTCACTTGAGTCAGAGAGGGCACATTGCCCCGGGGCTAGTGTCGGCCAGGGAGAAGGACACTTGAGTCAGAGAGGGCACATTGCCCCGGTGCTAGTGTCGGCCAGGGAGAAGGACACTTGAGTCAGAGAGGGCACATTGCCCCGGTGCTAGTGTTGGCTGGGGAGAAGGTCACTTGAGTCAGAGAGGGCACATTGCCCCGGTGCTAGTGTTGGCTGGGGAGAAGGTCACTTGAGTCAGAGAGGTCACATTGCCCTGGTGCTAGTGTTGGCTGGGGAGAAGGACACTTTAGTCAGATAAGGCACATTGCCCCGGGGCTAGTGTCGGCCAGGGAGAAGGTCACTTGAGTCAGAGAGGGCACATTGCCCTGGTGCTAGTGTTGGCTGGGGAGAAGGTCACTTGAGTCAGAGAGGGCACATTGCCCTGGTGCTAGTGTTGGCTGGGGAGAAGGACACTTTAGTCAGATAAGGCACATTGCCCCGGGGCGAGTGTCGGCCAGGGAGAAGGACACTTGAGTCAGAGAGGGCACATTGCCCCAGTGCTAGTGTTGGCTGGGGAGAAGGTCACTTGAGTCAGAGAGGGCACATTGCCCTGGTGCTAGTGTCGGCCAGGGAGAAGGACACTTGAGTCAGAGAGGGCACATTGCCCCGGTGCTAGTGTTGGCTGGGGAGAAGGACACTTGAGTCAGAGAGGGCACATTGCCCTGGTGCTAGTGTTGGCTGGGGAGAAGGACACTTTAGTCAGATAAGGCACATTGCCCCGGGGCTATTGTCGGCCAGGGAGAAGGACACTTGAGTCAGAGAGGGCACATTGCCCCGGTGCTAGTGTTAGCTGGGGAGAAGGACACTTGAGTCAGAGAGGGCACATTGCCCCGGTGCTAGTGTCGGCTGGGGAGAAGGACACTTGAGTCAGAGAGGGCACATTGCCCCGGTGCTAGTGTCCGCAGGGGAGAAGGACACTTGAGTCAGAGAGGGCACATTGCCCCGGTGCTAGTGTCGGCTGGGGAGAAGGACACTTGAGTCAGAGAGGACACATTGCCCCGGTGCTAGTGTCGGCTGGGGAGAAGGACACTTGAGTCAGAGAGGGCACATTGCCCCGGTGCTAATGTCGGCCGGGGACCCAGGGCCTGGGAGACGGACACTTTAGTCAGTGCTGATGATCTCCATGCTGATGACCTCCGTGTTGATGACCTTTGTGCTCATGACCTCAGTACTGATGACCTCCCTGCTGATGACCTTGCAGTGCAGAATGAAGGCATCAAGGATGGAGCCGTCTCATGCTGGACTCCCGGGCAGTCAGCGAGCACCATCAAAACCTTAATCAGGACTGGAGTCATAGTGGTAATTTCCTGGCCAGAATGTAAGCAATGTGTGGCTGGGTATTGGCCGACTCTCCCCACTCCTGATACCATTGTGCTCTTAATTAAAAGGGAATGTCACCCACGGCTAACGGACCACTTGTTGTGAAAGTGGGTGCAATAATTCCCAGTTAGAAGCAGCAGGGAATGGGTGATGCTGCACAGTTGATATTTCCTGAATGCTTTGAATACTTAATCCCAGAGACTAGTCTGATCAGTGATGTGTGGTATGTCACTAGACTGGTCAGCAACGTGTGATACGTCACTAGACTGGTCAGCAACGTGTGATACGTCACTAGACTGGTCAGCAACGTGTGTTACGTCACTAGACTGGTCAGCAGTGTGTGATACGTCACTAGACTGGTCAGCAGTGTGTGATACGTCACTAGACTGGTCAGCAGTGTGTGATACGTCACTAGACTAGTCAGCAGGGTGTGATACGTCACTAGACTGGTCAGCAGTGTGTGATACGTCACTAGACTGGTCAGCAGTGTGTGATATGTCACTAGACTGGTCAGCAGTGTGTGATATGTCACTAGACTGGTCAGCAACGTGTGTTACGTCACTAGACTGGTCAGCAATGTGTGTTACGTCACTAGACTGGTCAGCAGTGTGTGATACGTCACTAGACTGGTCAGCAGTGTGTGATATGTCACTAGACTGGTCGGCAACGTGTGTTACGTCACTAGACTGGTAAGCAGGGTGTGATATGTCACTAGGCTGGTCAGTAGTGTGTGATACATCACTAGACTGGTCAGCAGGGTGTGATACGTCACTAGACTGGTCAGCAGGGTGTGATACGTCACTAGACTGGTCAGCAGTGTGTGATACGTCACTAGACTGGTCAGCAGTGTGTGATATGTCACTAGGCTGGTCATTAGTGTGTGATCTGTCACTAGGCTGGTCAGCAGAGTGTGAAATGTCACTAGACTGGTCAGCAACGTGTGATACGTCACTAGACTGGTCAGCAACGTGTGTTACGTCACTAGACTGGTCAGCAGTGTGTGATACGTCACTAGACTGGTCAGCAACGTGTGATACGTCACTAGGCTGGTCAGCAACGTGTGATACGTCACTAGACTGGTCAGCAACGTATGTTACGTCACTAGACTGGTCAGCAGTGTGTGATACGTCACTAGACTGGTCAGCAACGTGTGTTACGTCACTAGACTGGTCAGCAATGTGTGTTACGTCACTAGACTGGTCAGCAGTGTGTGATACGTCACTAGACTGGTCAGCAGTGTGTGATACGTCACTAGACTGGTCGGCAACGTGTGTTACGTCACTAGACTGGTAAGCAGGGTGTGATACGTCACTAGGCTGGTCAGCAGTGTGTGATATGTCACTAGACTGGTCAGCAGTGTGTGATACGTCACTAGACTGGTCAGCAGAGTGTGATACGTCACTAGGCTGGTCAGTAGTGTGTGATACGTCACTAGGTTGGTCAGTAGTGTGTGATACGTCACTAGGCT
This sequence comes from Amphiduros pacificus, assembly GCA_949316495.1. Lineage (NCBI taxonomy): Eukaryota > Metazoa > Annelida > Polychaeta > Phyllodocida > Hesionidae > Amphiduros > Amphiduros pacificus. The sequence continues at coordinate 6,794,900 of OX439004.1, forward strand.
GGTCAGTAGTGTGTGATACGTCACTAGGCTGGTCAGTAATGTGTGATACGTCACTAGGCTGGTCAGCAGTGTGTGATACGTCACTAGACTGGTCAGCAGAGTGTGATACGTCACTAGACTGGTCAGCAACGTGTTATACGTCACTAGGCTGGTCAGCAGTGTGTGTTACGTCACTAGGCTGGTCAGTAGTGTGTGAAACGTCACTAGACTGGTCAGCAGTGTGTGATACGTCACTAGGCTGGTCAGCAGTGTGTGATACGTCGCTAGACTGGTCAGCAGTGTGTGATACATCACTAGACTGGTCAGTAGTGTGTGATACGTCACTAGACTGGTCAGTAGTGTGTGATACGTCACTAGACTGGTCATTAGTGTGTGATCTGTCACTAGACTTGTCAGCGACGTGTGATACATCACTAGACTGGTTCTCATAATTGTTAACGAAAACATCAACATCACCGCCACCTGGTGTGAATGTCAATGGCCCTGTCCCAGCAGGTGGCACTCTGCAGTTTGTAGTGGAAATAATACACCCTGTACAACTCCCTCTTATCTCTGCACCAGACATACACATCATAACTCATCTTCCCATTGACACATTGACACATCTTAGACAGAGCTGTGTTACTGTACCTTTGCCAGGAAATGTTGCAGTGTGTCTCTACCTTATCTGAGTTGCGTGTACAGTCTGTGTAGGTTTTCATCAGGCTGTCTCTGGGTGCAGAGTAATATCCTTATGGACTGTAAGGTTTCACATACACCATCCGAAAAGATACAAAACTGCAATCTACACTTGTGATCACATGCTCATATTAATTATCACTCGTGCAGATGATTTCCTTTACATCTAGAACGTTATTCTAACCCCTCAAAATGTTATTTTAGTAAACATTTTGATATAAGGAATTAAAAAAAGTGTAACTTTATTTTGTTTTCAAAAGATTTTACACAGCACATAAGTGTTATACATGTGTAATAATTTTGATCATTACTGTCTTGAAAAGGAGTTAGCAAAATGAGGCAGCAAGCAAGACCCTACTGTCTATCTAGCTTCAAAATATAAAATGAAATCCCTGAAATCTCCTTTATTTGATTGGCCCGGGACTGCAAACGTTGTAGACCTCATCTTTACGATACATTGCCTTTTTCACTTCTCCTTTATTTAATGCATGACCTTTTTGTAATGTAATGGACATGTTATTTGAGATTTAAATGTGATGTTAATTTATGTATTGACAGTTGATGATCACCAATCAGGATGAGCAGTTAGACATGATTGGGACGAGCGTCGGGGTGCTGAAGAACATGAGTCACAGCATCGGCAACGAGCTCGATGAACAGGCAGTGTAAGTAGTCAGCCATTTTCAATAAACAAGCTTTAATTCTTTGTTTGACATATGATCGGGATAAAACTGGTTCATGCTCTGTTAACCTGAATTTCAAACAAATGACCAGTGTCACATTAGAAACAACAATGCAATCCTCAAATGTTTCTGTCTGGAGGATATTATAACAGACTAGTGCTGCCCTCTGTCTGGAGGATATTATAACAGACTAGTGCTGCCCTCTGTCTGGAGGATATTATAACAGACTGGTGCTGCCCTCTGTCTGGAGGATATTATAACAGACTAGTGTTGCCCTCTGTCTGGAGGATATTATAACAGACTAGTGCTGCCCTCATGTGACAGTGTCAGAGTCATTGCACTGTGTCCTCAAATGGTGAAGTTTCTTTTTGTATTTACCAATTACAAAGTTTAAAATCAAATATTGAGATATTAGAAATAATATTTGTATCACAAATGCATGAAAACATTTAAAACATTGATCTCTATGTTACAGAATGTTGGATGATTTTGCTCATGAGATGGATACAACAGAAACCAAAATGGACAATGTGATGAAAAAGATGGCTAAAGTCTTACATATGTCCAATGGTAGGTTGAAAGCTTAATTTCTGTATTAAGATGAAACAGTTTCAAAATTTTGTGATTTATTTCATTTCTATAACTATTATGTTAGAATATGTGAAGCAAATTGTGCCAACATTTTCCTGGTGAAATACCCCTGTATTTTCAGGGGAGCGATTCTATCTATTTTCCATAAAGCTCTAAATTTTCTGTCACCGAGTCGTCAAGGAAGCTGCTATTTTGACAGCATGACAAATATTGGCCAATGAGAATTGAGATGACAAATATAATATGAAACATGCATTTTAATTGGCCGAAATAATCTTCCCAATTTATAAAGCAATTTGCAGGAATTTCCGAAAAGAATAATCGCAAACATAACAAAAAACAATGATCAGGATAATGCTCGGACCCTTCTTTTAGCATACATTTAGGTATTGATTGTTTATATTTAGGTATTGATTGTTTATAATATGTGCTGTTTGTTTGGTTTGATTTCAGACCGGCGGCAGTGGTGTGCGATAGGAGTGTTACTCTGCATCATGGTGATCGTTATCATCCTCTTCTTTGTTCTCTAAGGACAAACAGACAGACATGACTAGAGACTCATGGGAAATTTATCCCGACAACTGCTAATAATGGAGATATACTTGATGGAGATGTCCATGGTCCAGATTGTTTATATTCCAATAGAATGACATCATGTGTACTACAATACCCCCAATTGTGGATATTTTATCACCATGGTTTCAACCCTTTCAATGCCCACTGGTTGGGCAGTGGAAAGCCTTTCATGACCTTTGACATGGGGATTACTGGGGGTGTTTTGTATCATTAAATTATGAATAATTTATCATGTAGATCTGTATAAGTGCTATTATATCATCGCTAAATATTGATTTGAGACAAATATCAAGCCTATTGTATAAAGATACTGAGATCACCCCAAGAAATGCTAAACATAATGAAACAAATTGTGCTCAACATCATGTATATACTTTGCATATAGTTGGAGATAATATATTGTACAAAAATAATAGAAGCATGAAATGATAATAATGATTTATTTATTCTGATCCTGATTATTATATAGGAATTTACTTGATATGTGATTATTTTCATTTATGAGAAACAGAATTGATTTTTTTTCTATTTCCATTGAAGAAAACATTTTCATCACAAACAAACATTGACATTTTTAAATGTTCAAAGAATGTAGTGAAACTAATATTTTATGTTTAACTGAAATGAAATATTTTATCGTTTTTAAGGATAGAAAATATTCTGATTGATGGAATAGATATTTTTAATATGTGAAGTGAAGTCAGCAGTGTCTTCTGAACAGTTGTATTAGGAGATGGTTAATTTTAGGAATGAGTAATGAACTATCATTTCTGGAAAATTTATGAGCGATGATTATTCACTTCATCAGCGTTCCGAACTTTATTTTATTTTTGAGTATTTGACGAAAATATACTGCTATTTTTATTTGTTCTGGAATAATCACGTTTAGATCTGTGGAAATATAGAACTATGAAAGGTTTCCATGACAAGGTAGTTATTTAGTTACATAATGTTACATGTATATACCTTCTCAGAATGAGTTTGAGTGCAATGTGTCATGATTTTATTTCGTATTGGGCTTTTTGGGTGACTGGGATGGCGGGAAGGGAATAGGAAACATATATAGAGCAGGAAAGGGGTAATATCCCCGCAAATGCTGACACTGGGGGGATTAGGTAGGAAAGGGGGGATTATGCTGACACTGGGGGGATTAAGTAGGAAAGGGGGATAATGCTGACACTGGGGGATTAAGTAGGAAAGGGGGATAATGCTGACACTGGAAGGGGATTAAGTTGGAAAGGGGGGATAATGCTGACACTGGGGGGGATTAAGTAGGAAAGGGGGGATAATGCTGACACTGGGGGGGATTAAGTAGGAAAGGGGGGATAATGCTGACACTGGGGGGGATTAGGTAGGATAGGGGGGATAATGCTGACACTGGGGGGGATTAGGTAGGAAAGGGGGGATAATGCTGACACTGGGGGGATTAGGTAGGAAAGGGGGATAATGCTGACACTGGGTGGATTAAGTAGGAAAGAGGGGATTATGCTGACACCAGGGGGATTATGTAGGAAAGGGGGGATTATGCTGACACTGGGGGGATTAAGTAGGAAAGGGGGGATTATGCTGTCACTGGGGGGATTAAGTAGGAAAGGGGGGATAATGCTGACACTGGGGGGGATTAGGTAGGATAGGGGGGATAATGCTGACACTGGGGGATTAAGTAGGAAAGGGGGGATAATGCTGACACTGGGGGGATTAGGTAGGAAAGGGGGATAATGCTGACACTGGGGGGATTAAGTAGGAAAGAGGGGATTATGCTGACACTGGGAGGGGATTAAGTAGGAAAGAAGGGATTATGCTGACACTGGGGGATTAAGTAGAAAAGGGGGGATAATGCTGACACTGGGAGGGGATTAAGTAGGAAAGAAGGGATTATGCTGACACTGGAAGGGGATTAAGTTGGAAAGGGGGGATAATGCTGACACTGGAAGGGGATTAAGTTGGAAAGGGGGGATAATGCTGACACTGGGTGGATTAGGTAGGAAAGGGGGGATAATGCTGAGAACTGTGAATTATTCTGACACACTTGGTGGGGGGCAGAAGTGTAATATCCCCAGAAAGTAGGATAATTGGGTTTGCATACACCTAAATGGGGCAATCTTGATCAATTTTCATTGCAATACATTGAAGCTGGGAAAACAAGGCTACAATTTATGGGTACAGAAGGGGCTAGGTCGGGGATGGGATCACAAGGTTAACATTGTTGACTTCAACTCTTAATTTTGTGTGTAAGTGTGAGATTGAATGATATGTGTTGATTTTAAAACTACAAGGATGAAATGAACGAGCTCCATGTTCTACTTTCCTCTTACTTTATTATGTTACCAAATGCTAGTAAATCTAATCTGAGGCAGAACTATGTCCCATCATTGAATCAAGAGATGGCCAGAGTTGGACTGTTGCTTCTTTAACAAGGGACACAGGTATAAAAATATCATTTACATTAGATTGATATTCACAAGCATTTTCTGTATTGCTGAAAAGTGTAACATTCACCAGATACAATTATTTCATCAGTCTTTATATTTATGTGTCTACTCAGTAAAATGTGTATTTTGTATTCCACACGTGTTTGGTATTTATCATTAATACCAACAAAATTAAAAGTCACATTCTTCTACTATTGATCAGTTATGTGTCAAACATTAAATATATTAAGCAGGAAAGAACAAAATATCTTAATCAGGACGGGAGAGTCTGTTTTTATCATGTGGTTGTATTGGCCTAAGAATGCCTCCTGATGAGGATTTGACAAGCATCACTCGGACTGACAGTGAGCTTTGTACTTTATATAAAGAGCATCCATTCAGTTGATGACGACACTTTTGATGACATTTAATATTTGGAATGGTTAAAGGCATATGTATAAGCTCAGAGGAAAAGGAAAATGTTACGTGACACCAAACAGAACATATATTTCCTTAAACACAGCCTATGGCAAACAAGCTGTCTTTGTAAATGCCATATATAAAGTACATGCCAAAATATGCATAAATGATGGCACCTAAAACAGATGTGTTGATCTAATGTGAAAATGTTTGGTACTCTTTATGTAACCATTGGCCTTTTCAATAGAACATCAGTTATGATAGTCCTGGTCAACACTCAAGCAGCCCACTGGTCTCCAGAAATAATGGTGTCGGCCTTCTCTGATGACAGAACATATAGTTTTGAGTATTCAATTTACATGTACAGAAACTGATTTTGATTTGTGTATATATATTAATAAGTCTCTATTAGTCCATGCCATATTTTCCTACTTGTATGAATATGCCGTCTTATTTACATCACTGCCCCCCCTGGTGCCCACAATGGGAACCATCATTGTATATCCAAGCTATACAATGACACTAACAACCATTGTAATTCTCACGTCTACATCATATCACTGTACTGATGTTGCCATGGAGACAGTGACATCACACATATATCTGTTTTGATATTGTTACAGTTATGAATGTAAAGAGTCCTACCACAATTTGAGAATAAATAAATGAATTTCATCAAAAGCAGCTGTTGTATGTTTTCTCCAGATTATATACTATCAAGGAATCATATATTCTGCCTCAGAGAAGCCATCTTGATGTCGATGACCTATAAAAAAGCAAATTCCCTGCATTATGCAGATAAAACCTCACACAGAGGTCAAGGTCACAAATGTCTTGTTTGATTTTTTTTCCCTGCCAATACAAAGTTCTTTCATTATTAATACCCCGGTCACATTTGGACTGGGAATTTATCACTGGTAATCTGAGATATGCCGTGGCTGTGGTCACATTTTCACGGGTGCCGCACGGCATGTGCCAGATTAAATGCCAGACATCTGTAGGATATCCTAAAGACATCTGTCTCATTTGGCAGATGTCTGGTGGATATCCTAAAGACATCTAGATCATTTGAAAGATGTCTGAAGGATATCCTAAAGGTGTCTATATGATATTGTATGGATGCCGTTTGATCATCTGATGATGGCCTGTGAACACATAAAACAATAATGCCACTGGCACCCCTAAGATATCTGCCGATGTGCCTGCGGGACACTCACAGGACCCTGCTGTGTAGTTTGGTTGTACACAACTTATACCCCATTTGCGCCGATTTCAGTAAAGATGCCCGGCCGATGGTTTTTTTAAAACAAAATCGGCAGGCAAGCCAGGGTACAGTGAGGGCACTGGGAGATCATCGGCCACATTCTAAGACATTGTACAGGTCATCAGGAACTTTTAGCTGCAATATAAAAGTTACCCCCGATGTCTTATCACCAAACGGCATCGTACAGTGAAAATAAGATTTTTTTTATTAAATGTGTTCACATGCCCTCGTCAGACGATCCTTGGGGCTTCCTGCAATATCATATAGAAGTCTTTAGGATATCCTTCAGACGTCTTTCAAATGATCTAGATGTCTTTAGGATATCCTACAGACATAGATCTGTGACATCTAATCTTGCACATGCCATGCAGTGCCCTTGTATAATGTGACCACAGCTACGACATATCTCTGATTACCACTGATGAACTTCCCGGTCAGCGCCCGGTGTGAATGTGACTGGGGTATAAAGTAATCAAACAAATATTTTAAATGAGTACTTTGATATGCTCACCAGCCATAGATCTACAATAAAATAGCTTAACACAATAGATAATAGATTCTTCAACACGGCACATGAATTGACAATTTTCTTTGTAAATATTCAACATTAATTTCATGCAGGGCCCAAATATTGATTACAACATATTACATATGTACATATGTTATATAATCTGCAAGAAAACATTGTCAAATCTAAATATCATATACATAAGAAATGCACATGGATTACAAAAGGAAAGATAGATCAATGTAAAAAAGGGATCCAAATTCACCCCAGTAGAATAGTTTTTAAACAACATTAAACAATATTAAACATCAATATTCTCAATTACACACGGAAAATATATATACATTAAAAACAAGAATAACATGAAAGATACATGGAAAGCCATACCTGATACATTAGAACAGACAAAAAAATCATTTCCACACTTGTTTAAATGCAATGAAACATCATATCATTGGCAAACAAATCCACTACAAAGAAATCCAATCTGTGTTTCATAGGAACAGCTAGAGTTCAGCTAGAGACATACAGCCACCAAAGAACTGATGTTTAAAAATTATTTGTAACAAATAGCATTATCAAAGACACCATTGCTTTACCCTTTCGCTCCAAAATTGTGGGTCACTCAAAGCAGAATGAAGCACAAAAGATGGCTATGGTATCTAAGATTATCTAATCATATTTATGCTGACGATACTCAGATCAACATTCCTGTGGATCACCAAAGTAGATGTTTGCGCATGAACTGGAATGTTTTATTAATGAGGTCTTTTCTAATTGAAAAGAGATGATGGCAAAATTGAAATTCTAATTTGTGCTGACAGACATGGCACTGCAGCTGGACATGATATCAGTACTATGGAGATCGGTGATACTGACATTTCACCAAGTGAGTCTGTTGTTGACTTGGGTATCACCTTTGACTCTAGAATGGACATGAAGGCTCAAATTAGGAAATTATGTAAGAAAGGACATTACCATATTAGACATATAGCAGCCAGTTGTTGTTGTTGTTGTCAGTAAGGCCATATTGCTCAAGATGAGGTACCAATTGATTAGCTACTGTTCAGCAAGCTCCGTTATGAAGTTTAGTTGGAGTCAGGTCTATATTTTTCTTTATAAACTCTAGGACAAGTTTCTCTGGAAGTGGAACAATTAGCACTATCTTGATACTAACATGTACTGTTGCATCTGATAGGGATCTATTTATAACGGCCATGAAGAGTAGGAGGCGCTCAAGTCATGAAGAAGCTATGTGAGAAATAGATGAAGCTCACGTGACTTCTTTGCTGCTTACCTAATCAGTTTAAGAACATCATCATGTGATAGTGATGTGAAATGTTCTGGGAATGAAGAATTCTCATCAGTAGTGACCTCAGAATTGTTCATCGTGCCCTCTGGTGATGGAACTATGATATAGAAGATTGAAGATCACAGATGAGGATGGGACTAATAACAAGTCGGCTGAACACTGGTATCAGCATAAGAAGCTGATCTATCACAAGAAAAGGCATGAGGCCAGAAGTGTAAAGGAGGCAAAGAACGCTGCGAAAGCCAAGTCCATCGCCAAAAGGTCAGTACCTACATCTGATGAAGGGTGGGCCCAGCAAGAGCAGTCAGTTATGGAGGAAATTTGTCTCACAAAAGCCAAACAATGCAGAACTTTCTCCCAGACACTACTGAATACTGGCTCAAAACAACTTATCCACAACATGGAGACAGATAGTAAATGGGGTTTCGGCAAAGACGGCACTGGTATGAATAAAATGGGAAAGGCCCTCGAAGCCGTCAGAGACAAAATAATCAGTAACCCAAAGCTATTTGAGGAACACGTGGAACCCAGCGGTACAGGTTCAACAGACAAAGACAAACACGTTGCAAGTGTAGAAGATGCAATGAAGGTTACAATCAAAACTAAACCAGGCAGACATCTCAAAGAAGTACTGATCATAACAGACTCTATGTTATGTGACATAAATCCATACCTTCAGCCAGAGGATGCAACAATAATAAACGTAAGAGCCTTCAACGGGAAATCCGCAGTAGAGATTGCAGATAGTATCGAGAGTGCACTAGACGGTTGCCACCCAGACAGTATTATAGTCCATTGTGGTACCAACAGCATGGAACAAGAAAAACTGCCTGCGATACAAGAAGCTTTCACACATATGGTCAATACCATTGTGTGGCACACAGATGCCCACATTATTTTATCAGGCATCATATACAGACTTGACAAATCTCACTTGAACAATAGAATTGATATCATCAACAAATACCTACAGTCCCTAGAATCTGAATATGTTACCTTCATAGATCACAATCCAACTTTCAAAAACCTGAGGAGAGTCCTCGAAAACAGAGGCCTTCATCTCAGGCCAGCAGGGAAGAGGCAAGTAGCAGAAAATATACAACTTACTTTGTGTGGTCCACCCCTTACAAAACAAGTCCCGCCACAGGAAAACAACAGGTGGCACCACAAAAATGACAGAGGGATCAGTCAACAAGCTGACAGACAACAGAGTGCTCACAAAACACAACATGTGCAGTGGGAAATAGGTAATGGCCATAAACTAAATAAAAACCATAGAATCAATACACCAAGTGAACGCACTCAGGCTCCATACCCTACATCTGAGACAAAGAAAGAGCAGGGACACCAGCAGAGAAGAACAACCCAAGAAACATGGCCAACAACAGAAAATACATATAGCCACACCTACCAAACAAGAAAGACTCACTCTCCCTGGGATAACCATAATCAGACAGACGTAGCTCCCTGGAATAACCATAACCCCCAGGTACAGCTGGCACAACCATCCCATGACAAAACTCCGAAGCCACACCCACATGCACAACTGTATCCACCAACACCCCTCCCAGATCAAACATTTATGCCAACATCCCACATACCACAGACTGAACATATTAATAGCAAACACCACATCTCTACGCCAATGCCTGCAGTGACAGGCTGTGCGGGCAGAGACAGTACGTGGGCAACTGATGGTATACCAGATCAGATCAAACATGTAGCAGCCCATTACAGCAGATATGACTTAGAACCAACATCATACACTCCCCAGCCACCACCATTCACTCCCCAGCCACCATGGCCACAACAATGGGGCGAGGAAGCCAACTTCCCAAGGCCACAAACTGTGATCTGGCAGGGGCATGACATGGCTCTACACCACCCCAACTGGCCCGTCTGGACAACAAGAAATGTCCCAAGTCGTCCATGGGGACTATGGTAGCTGACCCTCTTAAACAGGGACAGCCTCATGGACATAAACCAGAGAATATAAATAATATAAATGAATGTATAACAAAGGTGCCAAATTCAAGAAAATTAAATGTATTAGGACTTAATGTATGCAGCTTACCTAGTAAACTAAAATTTGGTATATTAGAAAACTATACAGAAAAATTTGACATTTTATGTTTCAGTGAAACAAAAATGGATACAATAGATGAGAAAAATATTAGACTTAATGGTTTTACACCATTCTATAATAATAGAAAGAATTATATAAACAAATCAGGCAGTGTGGCAATCTTTGCAAGAGAAGAAATTATAAAATATATATCGGAGCCAAACATTCCAAAATCTGAATATATTACATGGTTGAGAATAGATAAAGGCTGCCTAGGTTATGAACTACTTCTAGGAGCAGTATACATCCCTCCAAAAAATTCTGACTATGCCACAGGTGAGGAATTCGACACGATACTTCAAGACTTAATGTTGTTAGATCTAGATAAGGATTGCCATGTCTGCCTGATAGGTGACTTTAATGCTAGAACAAATAATGTGTGTGACTTTGTCGAAGTTTATTCACACACAGCTGAAGCAACAGGCATACCAGATATAGATTTATTTATTGATAGTAATGATTTAAACACACAAAACATACAAATAAATAGAGTTAACAGTGACAAACAATCAAACAGTAATGGGAAAAAATTAATTGAACTCTGTAAGAGTGCAGGGTTACTGATTGTGAATGGTCGAGTTGGATCAGATAGACACACTGGAAATTTCACATGCAAAAACAGTAGTACAGTAGACTATGTTTTAAGTGATGTTACTATGTTCAAATATATTGATGACTTTTCGGTCGATACCTTTGACGATTTTTTATCGGATATTCACTGTCCAATCATGTTTACTATAAAACATACCACTTCCAGGCTCTCTGAATCCCCACCCGACCACACAAAAGTGCTTAACACTGACCACTCACTCTCAACTGACCCAGTAATCAAAAACTGCTGGGACAGCAGTAAAATAACGGAATTCAAAGGCTCATTCAATGTAGAAAATTTAGAAAAACTTATCTCCAGTATTGATATCATGTCTTCCAAAGATGTTACTAAAACAGACATAGACAGAATAACTGATAATATATGTCACATGTATAAGGAGGCGGGAACCGAGTCTGGCGTCATAAAGATTTTTAACAATCAAAATTTCCCAAATCATCGACTCAAAAGGAAACGCCCCTCAAAACCCTGGTTTAACAAAGAATGTGAAATTAAAAGAAAAGATTTCTTCAAAGCAAAGAAATCTAACAGATCACTCAATAATCAGGTCAGTAAAAATATTCAGAAAGAAAAAAGTAAATCATTCAAAAAATCAGTAAATGCCGCATACAAATCTTTTCACAATGAACTGCATAAAAAATTAAGAAGTTTGAGAACCTCCAATCCCAAAGACTACTGGAATATAATCAATAAGGCCACAGATCACAAGGAAAAACTCGGCAATATAACTTTAGAATGTTTTATGAACCACTTCAAAAAACTTAATCAATCACCTGACTCACCTAACCATAATCATGCAGAGGCTGACACAGACTTAGTTCCCAACCATGATGACATCACCCATGACACTGATGCCCTAAACAGGCCATTAAGTGAGGAAGAAATGTTAGATCAGACTCACAGGCTCAAAAATGGGAAAGCACATGGAGTGGATTTAATTATAAATGAGTTTTTGAAACACAGTCCTCCCCAGATGATTAGCTTACTATGTAAATATTTTAATCTGATTTTCTCTAAAGGTATAATCCCATCAAACTGGGGCATGGGAATGATCGTACCAATTTTTAAAAATAAGGGCAACATTGATGATGTTGACAACTACAGGGGTATTACCCTACTCAGCTGCATAGGCAAACTTTTTACTATGTAGCTTAACCACAGACTATGTATTTTTCTTGAAACAAATAATCTACTTGGAGAAGAGCAGGCGGGTTTCAGGGAGGGTTACTCCACCCTAGAACACATTTTTACTTTACATAGCATCATAGACATGTACTTAACAAAAAAGAAGAGACTCTTCTGTGCCTTTGTGGATTATAGGAAAGCATTCGACACAATAGACAGAGTATCATTATGGTCTAAATTGCTCACACTAAACATCAAAGGGAAAATTTTTAATGTCATTCATAACATATACCAAGAAGCCAAGTCATGTATCAGACTAAAAAAGGAATCGTCCCCCTACTTTGAATGTAACATTGGGGTCAGACAGGGCGAAAATTTGTCCCCCCTGCTCTTCTCCATATATCTAAATGATCTCAAAGCTCACCTAAGAGCAGAGAGTTCAGGCATCAAACTGGAATATAACCAGGATGGTCTTAACTTGTATATAAAACTTTTTGCATTATTATATGCAGACGACACTATTCTGGGCAGTGAGTCCCCTCAAGATCTCCAAAAGATGCTCAACTCTCTACATTCATACTGTAATACCTGGAAACTAGCAGTAAATAGCAGTAAAACAAAAATAGTAATCTTCTCCAGAGGCAAAGTCCAGAAAACCCCAGTCTGGCATTTTGGCAGTGACACCCTGGATATTGAATATAATTACACTTATTTAGGAGTCACCTTTAATTTTAATGGCAAATTTAATAAAGCTAAAGAGAAACAAATCAACCAGGCAAAAAGAGCCATGCATGGCCTAATTAGTAAAGCAAGAAAGCTTAATCTCCCAATAGACATCATGTCACACTTGTTTGACACATGTATTGTCCCAGTCCTTTTATATGGCTGCGAGATCTGGGGATTCTCTGACCTCACTGAAGTCGAACGTGTACAAACCTTTTTCTGTAAATACCTCCTCAAACTTAATAGAAACACAGCCAACTGTACGGCTTTGGGGGAAATGGGTAGATTACCTATAAAATGCCAAGTGCAGCAGAGAATGCTCAATTTCTGGGCCAGAATAGCCACTGGCAAAACAAACAAGCTCTCACATTTTGTTTTAAACATGCTTAAAAGCCAATATAGTCAAGAGAATTACAAGTCCAAGTGGTTAGATCACATTAAGACTACTTTAGACCAGATTGGACTTGGATATGTTTGGGGTACTGATCCAAATAACATTGACATCTTTTCCTTTCAAAACTTAATTAAAGAAAGATTAACAGACATTGAGCTTCAAAACTGGCATAGTAATGTAAATGAATCCTCACACTGTGTCAACTACAGAATGTTCAAGCACAACCTGTCTCTAGAAAATTATCTAACCAGTATGGAGACCAAACATGCCATCAGTTTATGTAAATTTAGATGTGGTAACCACAGGCTTCCTATTGTAGAAGGCCGTTATAATAATATAGAGCGGAATAACAGAAAGTGTACACTATGTGACAGCGGGGAGCTTGGTAATGAATTTCATTACATTATGCAGTGTAACTACTTTGACCAGCACAGGTCAGCTCTAGTCAGTAAGTGTCATACAGAAAGGCCAAATACCTTAAACTTCAACCGTCTTTTTAATACCACTGACCACGATGAACTAACTAACCTAGCTAAATTTACATATGTAATAATGAAGAAGTTTAAACCCATGAAGAAAAAAAACAGATGTACTAGAAAAAATAAAAAGCGCGACACAAAAACAAAAAATTGCACCAAGCTCCCTGCAACTGTCAAATGATAGCCAGGTCATATGTATTAGTGTTGCTTTACGGATGAATCTTTCATTATTATTATCACTAGGAATACTACTAGTCACAGAATAATCACCAATCTCTAAGTCAACAGTTTATCCTGCTCTACACTGAGTATAAAGTCAATAAGAAATAAGACATTGTCTTTAATACATTTATACTAATCAAAATGGAAACTGTATTTAAGTCATCCATTTATAATTACAACTTGATGATAAATTAGTATTTTGGGCCGTACACATACTGCACTACCATCTTAATCTTTGTATTTTGTTAAATAATGTAATACTATGTAGTTCAGATGTATACCAGGTGGCACCACATGTATCTCATCACAGGTACTTGATTTCATCGCCAAAAAGTCTGATCGTTTAAACCTTGCTGACCACATTTTCATCATTCCCTGCATGGCCGGGATTGAGAAGAATATGAAAGGCGTTGATGTATTCACGCAGATGGCTCACCTTTTTGAACTTATACGCATTAAGGGGCCAACGGTCACAGTGATTTCACCACCTCCGCCCAAGGATGAGGATCAAATAAACAACTGCTTGGATACTAATCGGGAGGTTTTGACTGGCTACAACTTTGTCTCGGTGGAGGAGTTCAACTCTAGCCGTGCGGAGGATTTGTGGTAGTCGGATGATGTCCTCCTACCTACCACCATTGATACGCAACGCAGATATATCAATGACACTCCGTTTCCTGCGAAATGTGAACCTATTACCAAGACGTCGCTGGTTAACAAGCAACCGCCTGATGAGGAGGACACTCCTCCCTCGACTGCAAATCCTCCTCCCACCACCACCAAGATTGAGAAGAAGCCCTGCTCCATCCCATCCGCCCAGGCTGAACTCATGATTGTTCCCCTTTCTATGGCGGGTAAAATCATTGGAAAGGGCGGTGCTAATGTCAGGCGGATGCAGGAGGTGACCGGGGCTTCTTTTCATCTCGAAGTTGCGATGAAAAATAATGAGAAGATAAAACTGGCTACGATTGACGGCACTGCAACGCAGTTTGTAAAGGGCAAGGCTGAGCTGACTCGCTGCATTGAGCTTCACACCTCCAGTGCTACACCATCGACATGATGTGTCTGGCCGGACCCCCCTATGGATACTCAGTTATGTGCTCTGACTGGACTGGACATGGACTACGACATGAGAGACTTTTTACATTTATTTTCTGTTGATTATGTTTCGTTGTTAAGTAATAAAAATAAAAATTGTTGCCTTGCAAACTATATCTCTTTGTGTGTTTGTGAATGTCTTGCTATATCTTATATTAATGATGGGGTTACGCCTATCTCTGTTGCGTATGATGTTGCATCGATAAGTACCATTTCTACAACTACTGCTTATTTATGCCCTAATCATGCTTCAAAATTTGTAGTAAATAACTCTTTTGCAAATATTCCTTTGGTTATCCCACTCATCTCACTAAACATGTACAAACTGGTGGATAACTACAAAATCAACCTCTTTACTAAACTATATCTTAACACCACTAGGCCTGTGACGTCACTAACTTGTTTAACACCAGGGGGCTCCGGCGTGTATCTGAAATCATGTCAAATATTTTCACATAATCAATATAAAATTAGTTTCCTACCTATGTCTAATGGAACCCCAGTAGATTTCTTCTCGGGTATTTTCTGTTCGAAGAATAATTGATATTCCAGATCAGTTAGTCACAATGTAACTTTTTTGTGTTCACCTGGGGATCGTATGGGAATATCTGCTGTCCCTGATACTTTTAAACTTTTATCGGCTCCAGCCATCGAGTGGTTAATCCTGGTGCTTCAAGGTAATCCACTGCACCTTTTTAGAACTGTTAAACCGCAATACAATAAAGTTTCACTGATAAATCTGCCTGCTTAACGCTGTCATCACAAAAATGGCATGCATCTTCCTCTCTCTACCTTTCCAAATGCCCAGATCACCGGTAGATCGCGCATGCGGCTACGTACATCTCGGGCGGGAGGTGACGCCCCCAGTTGTCAATTAAATACTCATATTGCAAACACGTATCAACCTCTTGCCTCCGATATTGAAACTACACCTTGCAGTATGAACACTTGCCCGTCCACCGCGAGGGGCGCTCTAAACAATACTAGGGAAGGTAATATCACTAAGGATAATTGTCTAAAAATTGGGCACGCAAATTTTCAATCAGTTACGAATAAGACATTCTTGGCTCTTGAATTTTTTTCTGATAAACACCTAGACGCACTTTTTATCACTGAAACATGGATTAATGATATTAATAAAGAACTAACTTTAAACAAATTAAAAAAAGGTGGCCTTGAATTTTTGTCACTCCCCCGCCCCAAGGGCAGGAGTGGGGGCATTGGTGTACTCTACAGACCTGAAATAAACCTGGTTAAAAACAGTTCGCCTGCACTAAACCCAACCACTATGGAACTTATGGAAATAACTATGTCAACCATGAATCAAAAAACAACTTTTGTTACTATATATAGACCAGAGCCCTCTAAACAGAATATGTATACCTACTCTAAGTTCTATGATGACTTCTTTGATGTACTGGCTTTCACATGAACAAACCTGACAGACCTGAGGTGAAAAAATTTTATGAACTCCTATCACTTTTTTCCATGAATCAGTGGGTTCATGAACACATATACATGGTAACACACTGGATCTGGTCTTTAATTTGGAAAATAGTAAAATTATTAAAAGATGTGAAATCCATGACTATGTGTCTGACCATAAGCTTGCTGTACTCACTTTAAACACAAATAAGCTGAAAAATAAGAAGAAATTCATCTTTTGTAGAAACTACAAGAAAATTGATAAAATTGAGTTTGGCCATGATTTATGTCGCATGTTTTCCAATGAGGAGTTGTGGGTTAAAATATCTTTGACCGGATTAATCGAATACTATGAGGAGAGCTTAACCAAATTATTTAACAGACATGCACCAACTAAGCGTATGAAGGTTACTATAAGGAAAGATGCCCCATGGATGAATGAACGTTAAAAAATGAACAACCATTCAGAAGGAACCTAGAGCGGAAAATGATTGCGTCGGGCCTACACATTGATAGACAAAAGAAATAGATACAATAAAGTACTTAAATCTGCGCAATCAGAACATTACTTGAACATTATTGAAGAAAAAATAATCTGAAAAAATTATTCAAAACTATTGATGATTTACTATGTAAAGACAAATCAACCCCCCTTCCAGAAAATCATGACCCCGTTGCACTTGCGGAAGAGTTTAACGAATTCTTCCTTGGGAAAATTATAATAATTAGGGCGGGTATTGAAAACTCTGCTACAACGGATCTAACACAAGGTGGCACTGCTAACAATGGCTCTCACATTGTAGGGCCAGTTATTCCTGAGTTAGATACCTTCGGGCCAATCACTACTCTAGAAGTCTGACATCTTATACAGAAGGCTGCAAAGAAGTCATGCAGTATTGATCCGATACCAACATGGATGCTACATGAATTCATGGACACTCTCCTTCCAATAATAACTTGAATTATTAATCTATCCGTCAATAATGCTGATGTGCCGCCCAGCATGAAATTAGCTCTGATTACTCCCCTCCTTAAAAAGATTGGACTGGACCTTATAAAGTCCAATTATCGCCCTGTATCAAATCTTCCATATGTTTCTAAGCTAACTGAGAGGGCTGTTGCTACTCAACTGGTCCCTCATCTGGTAAGAAATGGCATTACCACTAAGATTCAGTCGGCATACAAGGAAGGTCATAGCACTGAGACTGCCCTGATTATAGTACATAATGATATTCTCAGATCTATGGATAATAGGGAATCTGTCATGTTGGTCCTTTTAGACGTCTCAGCTGCCTTTGACACTATTGACCATGGAATTCTAATTAAACGGCTTAGGGATCAGTTCAAGGTAACTGGTAAGGCCCTAGACTGGATAAGGTCATACCTATATGACAGGAAGCAATCAGTCATCGGAAATAATAGGTCATCCACTAAAGGCATTGAGTCTGGGGTCCCTCAGGGGTCTGTCCTGGGACCTATCCTTTTCTCCTTGTATATGTCTCCTTTGGCGGATATTCTGGATGAGTATGAAATGGCACACCATATTTATGCTGATGATACTCAGATTTACATGCCTATAAATCATAAACAGATTGGTACAGGAACCCATAAACAGAGACTGGAAGACTGCATACGTAAGATTAGGTCTTTTTTGATACTCAACAAAATGAAACTAAACGATGGGAAAACTGAACTGTTAGTCTGCACTCACAGTAGATCATCAGTAAGATGGGACCTTACTGGTCTGAACGGCCTGAAAATAGGTGACTCATTCATCTGCAATAGCCCCAGTGTAAAAAACCTGGGTGTTATCTTTGACAAACACCTAGATATGAAGGCACAGGCAATCATTGGATGAGACTATCATCCATGCCTTTGTTACATCTACGTTGGATTACGGTAATGCCCTATTAGCTTTGGATGAGACTATCATCCATGCCTTTGTTACATCTACGTTGGATTACGGTAATGCCCTATTAGCAGGCATCCCAGACGTTGACAACATAAGACTCCAGAAGTTGCAGAACTCTGTAGCAAGAGTAGTGGGTCGCTTAAGGAAATTTGATCACATAATTAGCAAACTGATGGAACTGCACTGGCTGCCTGTACAAGCTAGAATTGACTTTAAATTATTATTAATGGTTTAGAAGGCCCTAAATGGTAAGGCGTCACCTCACATAGAAAACTTGAAAACATTCCTGTTTAGGAGGTACTATGGGACTGAGCGCGTTGAACAGACCCGTGGTATCTGTGCTATATAAGCTTTATTATTATTATTATTATTATTATTATTATTATTATTATTATTATTATTATTATTATTATTATTATTATTATTATTATTATTATTATTATTATTATTATTATTATTATTATTATTATTATTATTATTATTATTATCATCATCATCATCATCATCATCATCATCATCATCATCATCATCATCATCATCATCATTATTATTATTATTATTATTATTATTATTTTTGAGATTTTTTCAATCTTTCCAAGAAAAAATATATTAAACATCTTTGACTTGGATGAGGGATCATGGTGAGTGTCCCAGGAATTGTTCAGTATAGAGTCAATGACCGGAAATAGTATTTAAGGATCATGCCTGGTTTTCGCTACCATACAAATATTTAGACTAAGAAGTTTTCAGCAAGGAATTGTAAATTTCTCTATCAATCGGTAACTTTTTCCTATTTCTATCAAGCCTTCTTTTCATGGACTTTTCTTTCTTGATATGGTGATTCATATAAGGTACAGGTTCCCTGAGGGATATTCTGGCTTCTTTCTCCGTTGACTCAAGCTGAGGATGTGAGTTCATTATCGACATTAGTGGTTATTCACCTCTGACAGAGGAACGTTCATCCATCTCGTTGATTCATGTAAGATGGATCTGATGTCACTCCCTTGGGCTTTATTTTCAATCTTGAAAATTCTAAATTTACTTGATTTCCTAGGAGACCACAGGCTGTGGCTCAGTTGGTTAGCGTTGAAGCTTATTGGCAGTTTTCTCTGTTCGAACACCAGCAATGCCAAGAATGATTTCATGATACTTGTCACATCATATGAGCTGAGGCCTGTGTTTAATGGGTTAACCTGTTATCTTTGTGAATGTGTCACTGGGCGGGTTTCCATCTCAAGGACCTGCAACATTACAATTCAGTGAGGCAGCACTATATCTGCTACAAGTAGATCTCGTCACGAAATGACTGAGATTATGTTGAAAGTGATGTAACCCCCCAAAACAAACAAAAGATAAATGATTACTACTGTGACTCTCAGAGTGAGATATTCACGTGATCATAATAATATAAACAAAGTGCTGGCACAACAACCTTTTCCTTTTGTCTAAAGAAAATGACATATTATATTGGTTACTGTTCTCGAATAATATAACACAAGGAGGCACTTTTATGGCCTTTAAGTATACATATAAATGCTTAATTCTTTTCCCATTCTCCTGTATTTTACCAAGTAGGTTTATTTTTGGATCTTTTAGACCTCCTAGGAGGTGTGGCCTTTGGGGTTGGAGAACACACCACTGGCTCATAGTGCACTTCATGTTCACCCAAATATTCAGTCACTGGATTAGCATGATCAGGATCTGCTGGTTGAGCTAAAACTGGAGGTACTGGTGGTTTCTTGTGAATTTCTGGTGCTTTAAACATTTGAGGCACTGTAGGATTAAAATAGTGTTGTTGTCTGCAGGATCATTCTGATCATCAAGCCCTCTGATGGGGTTACTATTGTCATTTGCAAGAACTGTAGGCTTTACTATATAACAGTCAGAGATTTTCACATTGTACAACTTTGCTTTGAACTGTGTATTTAGTAAACTTTCGGTTTTGACAAGATTTGTCTTAACTAATTTCAAGTATACTAGGTCTCCAACCCTGATGGCAGGTGTTGGCACATACATTTTACTTGGAGCAGCTTTGACTTTTGCACTTGCTCCATGGTTGGTTAAAATGCTTATGTAAGATCAACTGTCTGCCATCTATTGGGAGTTGGTCACGTTGTATCCATATCTCACGTCATGACCAACCGCCTTGCCTGATCCGAGCATTCAGATATCGATTGGCATTCTCTAAGGCAAGAATTCATCTTGAGTGGATCACCTTCAGGATTGATTTGTAGGCACTCAAGACCCAAATCTCTCACAGCTTTATTTGCTTTTTATTTACATTTTTGGAATCCCCGATTTCTAATGCTATACCATGTTCTTGTAACAGGAGATCTAGCCAGGACCAGGATTAACCTTGATAGTTGCACCACCAAGGAATTTCCCCTCAGCACAAAGTGACAACAAGTCAGCTCTTATTGTCGTTCACTGTCTACAAAGTTTGACATTGTGAAGCTGGTGATCTTTTCCCATAGGATGAAAACAAACTGCTGATAATGCCGCATGATGTCTGCAGCAAACATAGATCCGATACAATCAGGGGGTTCACCAGTGCTCTGGGGAAGAATGTATTTGGGGATGTGCGTGAAGCTCGTCCCATATTCACTTTCGTCCAATATTTGTCCCACATTCGTCCCACATTCGTATCATATTCGGTTTGTCAATTTCTGGCCCAGATACCCATCAGACTATAACAGGAAGGTCAAGGTCTTTCTGGGGGTTCCCTTTGAAGGTCAGAGGCCTTTCAAAAAGTCAGGGCCCTTTTACCCTGACAAACATATAAAATATAAGGGCGAAAAGAAAGAGAAGACTAAAGTAACGAGATGCCGATTTTCACCGTTAAATTCCCCCCTTTTTTCAAATGGAATATTAAGCTAGGGGGTCGATGATTTTTTTTAACCAAAACCATTTTTGTGCGAGACCGGCATTAATATGCTAGAGACCCGTAAATTGGAGAAACCGGTGGACTTCACCAAAAAAATTTATGTTTATGTGCCCGGATGCTGATTTTTGCAGTCAAATTCCCCCTTTTTTTCAATTGGAATATTAAACTAAGGGGTTCTATGATTTTTCTGAACCAAAACCATTTTGGTGCGAGACCGGTAAAACCGGTAATTTTACCCATTATTTTGTGTTTGGGTACCCGGATGCCAATTTTCGCCGTTAAATTCCCCCTTTTTTCAATTGGAATATTAACCAAAACCATTTTGGTGCGAGACTGGTTTTAATATGCTAGAGACCCGTAAATCTGAGAAAATGGTGAACTTCACCAAAAAAAATTATGTTTAGGTACCCGGATGCTTATTTTCGCTGTTAAATTCCCCCCTTTTTTCAATTGGAATCTTTAGCTCGGGGGTCTATGATTTTTCTGAACTAAGACCATTTTGGTGCGAAACCGGTTTTAATATGCTAGAGACCAGTAAATCGGAGAAAACCAGGAATTTTACCCATTATTTTGTGTTTGGGTACCCGGATGCCGATTTTCACCATTAAATCCCCCTCATTTTTCAATTGGAATAATAAGCTAAGCTTCACCAAAAAAAATCGCTAAACGAAACAAATTTTAAGTATTAATGGGGGGGGGGGGATCATGTGCAGAACATACCCCCCAATATGTGAGGCAAACATGTAACTCAAGAATTATCTAGATTATGGAACATACTTTGTGAAAAGGAAAAGATCTTCTTGTCATGTAATGATACCAGACGTAGGCAAACACGGTATGAATTTTATTCTGCCCAAAAATCTTTTGATAAGGAGTATAGGAGGGCTGAGCGTAATTTCAGAAAGAACAAAATTAATGAGATTGAGAATTTTTCTACCTCAGACCCAAATAAATTTTGGGAGAATATTGGGGGGGGGGGATCATGTGCAGAACATACCCCCCAATATGTGAGGCAAACATGTAACTCAAGAATTATCTAGATTATGGAACATACTTTGTGAAAAGGAAAAGATCTTCTTGTCATGTAATGATACCAGACGTAGGCAAACACGGTATGAATTTTACTCTGCCCAAAAATCTTTTGATAAGGAGTATAGGAAGGCTGAGCGTAATTTCAGAAAGAACAAAATTAATGAGATTGAGAATTTTTCTACCTCAGACCCAAATAAATTTTGGGAGAATATTAAAAAACTTGGGCCTGTCAGAAAAAATGATATACCAATGGAGGTATATGATGAGAATTCAGAAGTGGTCACTGATTTGAATCAAGTATTGATTAAATGGAAACAGGAATTTGAAAAATTGTATAATCTCCAACCAGAACCAGGTCAATTTGATGATGATTTTTACCAGGAATGTATAAAAAGTCTTAATTCAGATAACACATTTGAGTATTTTGCTGAACTTGATCATGAAATTAATATTGAAGAGGTAAAGAGAGTTATTGATCATGCTCGATGCAACAAATCTGTCTGTATTGATAATTTACCATATGAAATTTTTAAGAATAGTGTGTCAGAAAATTTGTTAGCACTTTTGTTTAATAAAATATACACATATCATTTAACACCCAGTGTGTGGAACTTATCCATCATCAAACCAATACCAAAGAACTCTTCTGCAGATCCAAGGATCCCTCTAGAATATAGAGGCATTAGTCTACTTTCAACTGTTTATAAATTGTTCACTTCGGTATTGAATAATAGAATTGTAAATGCAACAGAGGTACATAATCTTTATGCTGATGAACAAAATGGTTTTTGTAAAGACAGGTCATGTGCTGATCATTTATTTGTATTAACATCTATTATCAGAAATCGAAAAAGAAATAGATCGCCTACTTATGTTGCATTTGTTGACTTTGAAAAAGCGTTTGATCGTGTAGACCGACAATTGTTATTTTATAAACTTCAGTCAATGGGATTTGGTTGTAAAATGTTAAATATGATAAAAACTGTTTATTCAAATTGTCAATCATGTATAAATGTAAATGGATATCTCACCAATAATTTCTCCACTGAATTTGGAGTTCGACAAGGTGATACATTGTCTCCTACTCTTTTTGGTCTCTTCATTAATGACCTTGCCTCAGATTTAAATAACAGTGGTAAAGGGATTCAATTGAAAGAAGGTCTCATGATTGCCCTTTTGTTGTACGCTGATGACTTAGCTATACTAGTAGAATCAGAAGAAGAATTACAAGAGATGTTATCAATTTTAGAAATGTGGTGTAAGAGATGGAGAATGAGAGTAAATGTAAGAAAAACTAAAGTTGTACATTTTAGAGTTAAGTCACAAGAAAGGACACAATACAATTTTATGTTTAATAATGAAACTGTGCAGTGTGTTGATAAATATGAATATTTAGGACTAATACTGGATGAGTACCTAAATTTTGATATTACAGCTTCCGTCTTAGCTGGTTCTGCAAATAGAGCTCTCGGGTCCATTTATACTAAATTTAATAAGCTTAGGGGACTAGGTTTTAAAACCTTTACCAAATTATTTCACTCAGGGGTGGCGCCAATACTTGATTCCTGTTCAAGTGTTTGGGGAGGCCAAAAACATGGACAGATTGACACAATTCAGAATAGAGCTATACGTTTTTATCTAGGAGTGCACAAATTTGCACCAAATTTAGCTATAAATGGTGATATGGGTTGGATAAGTAGTAATGTTCGTCAAAAGGTTGAAATGTTCAGATTTTGGAACAGATTAGTCAACATGAATGATACCAGAATCACAAAGAGAGTTTTTCTATGGGACTTTGAGAAAAAGCGTGGTTCAGGAAACTGGAACAAGTGAAATATATAAAAATTTTGTTGCCCTGAATTTAACTGATTTGTATAATAACCAAGTTGAAGTTGTTTTAAATGATGTTAAAACCATATTTCATGATATGGAAAAGGAAAAGTGGACCAATGGTATTATTTCTGTACCTAAAATTAGAACTTATTGTAGATTTAAATCTGCATATGAAACTGAGCCATATGTTTATAGAGTATTTAATAGATCTCACAGATCTGTGCTAGCACAGTTTAGAAGTGGAATCCTACCTTTAAAAATTGAGACAGTTAGATATATGCAAATCCCTATTGAGTTAAGACAATGTATATTATGCCAAGAAAATGCTGTTGAAGATGAAATACATTTTTTATTTCATTGTAACTTCTATGCAGAGATAAGAAATGCCTATTATACAAGATTTAGAGAATGTTGTGAAATATTTGATGAAATGAATGATTTGGAAAAATTGAAGTATCTTATGAAAGCTGAAACAGTAAAGCTTACAGCAGAGTTTATTTATATTTGTTATTGTAAAAGAAAGGAATTCATCTACAGATAACTTTAATTTATTTTTGCAGTCTTGTTCATTGCTCTTTGTTATTATCATTTTAAGTTAAACTTATGACGTGACTTATAAGCCTGGATTGGGCTGGGTATATAAGGTCTATTAATAAGTGAATGAAGTGTCAGTTAAAAAACTGACACTATATTTTGCTTTGTACAGCTATGTGAAAATTAAGATATATTGGACTGATGTATACAAGTCACAGAAATAAAAAATTTACTTACTTACTTAGTACTTACTTACTGTAACCATATTTCAAGTGGTCTTTTATCAACATATAAAGAGACAAATGTAATCAAGGACATTTTGTCCAGATAATGTCCAGATGTGGCTGGATGCTTAAATGCCTCATAATTTATCTTAGTATACATATTTAAATTAAAATAGAACATCAATTAGCATTTCAGTGAAAATGATTTTAATATTGTACAATTGAATGGTAAACTTATAATATATTTTATTCTACTGTCCTTTATTGGACACATTCGCCTGTACCCTGAAGGGTTTACTTGCATGAGTATATATACATAAGTCAAATGTATAAAACAGCAATCTCAATGCTCAGAAATGTTTCAAATGGGATTCATATTCTCAATGTTAGCCATGTTGCCAACTTTTTTAACCAAAACCATTTTGGTGTGAGACCGGTTTTGATATGCTAGAGACCCGTAAATCAGAGAAAACGGTGAACTTCACCAAAAAAATTATATTTACGTACCCGGATGCCGATTTTCGCCGTTAAATTCCCCCTTTTTTAATTGGAATATTATGCTAGGGGGGTCTATGATTTGTTTGAACCAAAACCATTTTGGTGCAAGACCGGTTTTGATATGCTAGAGACCCATAAATCGGAGAAAACCGGGAATTTTACCCATTATTTTGTGTTTGGGTACACGGATGCATATTTTTGCCGTTAAATTCCCCCCTTTTTTCAATTGGAATATTAATCTAGGGGGTCTATGATTTTTCTGAACCAAAACCATTTTGGTGCGAGACCGGTTTTGATATGCTAGAGACCCGTAAATGGAAGAAAACTGGTAATTTTACCCGTTATTTTATATTTGGGTACCCGGATGCCGATTTTTGGAGTTAAATTCCCCTCATTTTTCAATTGGAATATAAAGCTAGGGGGTCTATGATTTTTCTGGACCAAAACCATTCTTGTGTGAGATCAGTTTTAACATGCTTGAGGTCCATAAATCGGAGTATCAATGGAATTATGCAATATTTTGTGTCTCCTTTTTTGTCCACTTGTCCAGATTGACAACTTGATACAACTTGACAACTTGATACCTTAAAGCTTTCATGAAGTCACATATGTCATAGACAATTTTACATTTGGGGTAATATGATGTGTGGTAACAAAACTGTGATACAAGGAAGTTATTTCACAGAAATCAACTAAAATACACCTGCCATGGTTATTTTGTTTTGGTGCCAAGTACTTGCTGTAATATTTTGACCACCAGGTGGTCACATGTGTACAACAATGTGACCTCTATTATGATTTGTTAGGGTGTTAGGCTTGTACCAATGGACAAACATTAATGGACAAACAGGGCTCTGTTAGCCTAATCACTTCATTGTCCCAATCTGAAGGTGCCCCATAGTTTACAAATCTTCACTAAGCAGGAGCTTGTACTCGATCACTGGTCAGTTAAACAAAGTTTGTTGACAAAGTGTCCAATGGATGATTTAGATTTAGCAAAGACTCATCCACTTTCAAATGGCACAGATGTTTATGTAGGGGAAATATGATGGATAATTTGAGAGCAAAGTTAGGGGTATAAACATTTATATTACCCAAGGAAAAAGTGCTTGAAAACCTAATTTAAGGAATGCTTTAAACAAGATATATAAGCAGGAGGAAACTGATGTACTGAATTGGCTGCAGTAATATAAAATCAGTTGAAACTAGTCCGGTTGTAATCCACATCACTTGAATACAAAGTAGGACCCACCCATCTGCTTTGTTCCCTGTCCTTGACTTTCACTACACAATATTAGGTACCTGGATGCCGATTATTGCAGTTTAGTTCCTCTATTTCCCCCTTTACATGCATATATTTGTTATTTCAAAATATATGATCTTTATGTGAAGAAAATTGGTACATTCAATTAAAATATATTTACAATATTTTAAAGAGTTTTAATACTAGTACACTAAGGAGAGACAGTAATCAGCAAATACCAGTTTGACAAACGACATTGTACTCTCATTCAACTTAAAACTATTTCTCCTCTGCTTTCCTTTTGTATTCTACCTAGAATAGGCAAAATTTCATGTTAATCATAAATCAGCTTCCAAAGAAGTTTCAAATTATCATGTTTAAAAAACAGATTAAAAAACTCCTTTTGTCTTGTCTTTTCCTTTGATCATTTTCATTAAACATCATTGTAATTTTAATTTGAGTTTTGATTAATAACTGATTTTATAAAATATTTATTTTCATTAATAAAGGAGTGCTGAAATAAGAATACTGCTGATTGGGTCAACTGAGGGATAAAGATAAAATCCATGAGGGCACCATAATGTGTTTTTCCCTTAAGCCAACATACCTGACAAAAAGAGGAAAGTCTCAGGTCAGGGTACCAGCAGTAGAGATTAAAAATATGAGCTGACATCCTGCTGAGAACACTTGCTTGCTGAGATTAGTACTCAGATAAGTGGGGTGTGTGGTCACTTTCACATGTCTAAAATAGTAAGCAAATTACTGCACACACATCTGAGCATTATTACGTACAGAAATTGTGGTTTTATTTGACAGTCAAAATAGTGATTGCAATATTTGAACTGATGTTTAAGACAGAACAATATAGAAATTCTATACTTGGAGTCAGCATTGTATGAAAAATGAAATTGGCACTATGTTCCATATCTTTGCTCAAATTTAACCCGACCCCACTAGCACAGTTGGTAGAGTGAAGGATCTGTGCCTTTGTTGGTTAAATAAGTGGAGGACAGGAGGTGGAGGGTTCAACTCCCACTGCCGACAATGTTAGTGTAGGATATAGATTACACACCCAGAGACTCTTGGAAACATATAGACATTCATAGGCAATCACGAACGATATTGATGGTTGATGAGTCGCCATAACCACCACTCTGAGAGATCACGTGCAGGCAGACGAGCCCATGTCGGATACGCAGGCAAGACGAGTCCATCCAATGACGCGTGAGGAAGCCACGTAGGCAAACCCCACAGATGACGTGGAGTGACCCCTCAAAAGAGGCGCGCAACCCTTGGATCCGGGCAGATGAACAGACGGAGATAGAGCGACCACTTGCCACAGAAGATCCACGACTCTCAGTATCGTGACTGCATAGACTTGGGTGTTTTGTGTATAGATGGGATCTCATAAGTATCATGCATTTGGGTAGTTCACATGCCTCGCTCATTGCCATGCCGGCCTAGCCAGACAAGGAGGATTCACAGCACCGAATAAAGGTAACTATTGTGTCGTGTATATCCTGTGTCTGCAGTCCTTATTACCTGCCACCTTCACGAGGGTATATAGGGTAGCTAGGATCCGTGCCCCAACTCACAGCCAGCGAGTTAGCGAGCTATGCTTATTGTACAGTACAGTACGGTAGAGTAGAGTAGAGTATCTATCTATTGGTAGAGTATTGATCCCCCGTCCACGTTCCCCAACGACGGATACTCTCCATTAGTGGGTAACATTACTATCACACTGGGTAAAAGGCTTGAAAGTCGACCAGATATGGCCATTGTTGCTGACATGGTCATAAACAAACCAAAAAAAAAACACATTTAATGTGTTCTGACTTTCATTTTGCTCAAAAAAGATCCCAACATTAAGCTTTTCCCTTTGTTTATTGTATAAAGTCATTATTTTTTATGATTTCTATCAAAATAAAAATTATTTCAATTCATATTTATGTTCCGTTGTACATATTGCTAAAATATAACTTCGAAATTCAGTTTCAGCATGAAAAAAGTACTTACCAGGAATTGAACCCCAGACCTTTAGCATGGAAGACAAGTCTTCTTGAGTTTATATCTCCTTACATACATTTGATAAAAATGTTACTTATGCATCATAGAATGTAATACCGTTTTATCTGAAATATATCAAACTACAATTGGTGCCCCAATTATGAGTAAAGCAATTCACTTATTGTGTACAATTTTGGCACACATCAATAGATATTATCCTAACTTGTGACAATTTTATTTCATTGAAACGTTTAACTTGAAACCTGGAACATGTTGATATTTAATACCCCATAATTGTGTTTTCAATAGAGTTACCTTAAATGTAACGTAAAAGGGAATGAAATACAGTTGGATACCAAATTAAGTCAGTTTGGATTAAGCATAAAGAAGCAAAAAAAGACAGCATTGATGGGATTTAACTATGGAGACTGAGGTAGGCAGGATCACTTCACAAATAAATGATGTGGTTGATAGAGTGACCATCCTCGACGAAAAACAAAACACCTGTACCAGAAGTAACAGTCATCATGCCACAGGTCCCTCACAATGCCAGTGAATAAGGTAACAGAGAAGAGTATCAACAGTGGCCTTAACATGCCTGATGTTCCCATTGTGCGAGTCATGAGACTCCGGCAGCATGATGCCAGACCTGGGCAGAGACCAACTGGACCTCTACTGGGAAAGGTCCAACTTCCTGTTCCTAAAGTTAAAAAGCAAGTGCTGAAGTCAAAGCTTGGCTTTACCACACACCCATTGAATATCTGGTGACAATTTGTACATTAAAAGTGTTTTGATGCTATTTTCCATCAAAGAATGGAGGCATTTAAGAGTCAGAAAAAAATGGTGGTGTATGTATTTTATATAAAAGGAGTCTGGAAAGGCGAGATTGTAGACAAAGCCCCTGATGATATTTTAGCCTTTAAATTTAAGTTTTACTACACTGATCACTGTGTTATTATTATAATTGCTTTGTAAGAACCTCCAGAGCAACCAACCTGGTGAAGAGATGGATTAGGTTTTTATTCCCATTTACTAAAAATATATGAAAATATTTATTGTGACAAAAGTATTACAGATTTATATACAAACAGTAAGCATGGATCAGCTCAGAATTATATAAAAATATTGTGAAACGGTATTTTAACAACCCTCTCAGCAACTGTGGCCATATCAGGTTGACTTTTGAGTCTTTTAAAATGTTTAGAGTGTGAGCTTATTAGCACCAGTTGGTGATCCAAAGGTTGTGGGTTCGATCCCCATGCCAAAGGGGTTAATCCCTATGTTCATCTTGTAAATCTGTGACTGTGTGGATTGTCATGTCATGACCCGTGACATGACAATTCAGTGAGGCAGCACCTTGTCTGCCACAAGTAGGTTTCATCACGAAATAACTGAGAAATAATTACATATTATATATCTTGTATTGATGTTGTTATTATGGATCGTAAAATATTAAATAAAAGTACTAACAAACGTGACCATGAAATGATGGATTTTCTTATTCAATCCATTGTATCTGTAATGCTAGAATTACAAAAGAATATGATATTCACACTTGTATTCATAACAGGGGTATATCAGTTTTGATTATATGCTTACACCCATTGAGTCATTAACATATTGTCAAGAACCTGAGAGAGAGAATGAAATGAACGTCATCGTCTTTAACGATAGGCGTTGCCTCAATCGCCGCCACAGGATCAGTGTCCACGTGACGGCAGGGGCATATTCGCCAGATAACAGTGAACCTCATTCAATATTTCTGACTTGTACAAAATTGTAGATATATCAAATGAATCATTACTCTTATCACTTGGCTCACGGGGCGGGACAGGAGTTAATAGTTTTCCTGATTCCCTGACCTATTTACAGGCCTCCCCGATGGGCGCCATTGGCCATCCCAAGAGTGGTGCCTTGTATCACTGCGGCGGCTACCATCGAACCTATTGCTCTGATAGGACCTGTTATAGCTGCGTTGGCGGTCTCGATTTCCCCTGAAATCGTTTCGACCATTGTATCTATTGTTTCCAGCTCCAAAACGAGCGGGACCACGGTCAAAATTAATGCGTGGCCCGAAGGGCTTCATGGTACAGTGAACAGACATGTGATTATTTCTACCACAGTACGAGCAGTTATGTCGGGCCTTACAATCCCTGATCCAATGGCCAGGATTTCTGCAGAAAAAACAGGAACTTTCTTCGGGCCCTTGGGGGGGTTTAAGACTCTGAACCTCCTTCGTCACATCTGCCACTTCTTCCCTAATTGCAGCAAGAGCGCTGTTTTGTTGTGACTGTCTCAGCAATCTTGATCTGCTGAATTGTGTCCTCTAATAATTTAGGTGACTTCCCCAGTGCTGATGAATAGGTTCCCATCTCTTCAAACAGAATGATAGTTCTCTCCCTTTGTTGCAAGTGCCTATTTCATCCTCCTGTAAACGTGAGTAGACTTGAATGCTATTGAAGTGATCAAGGGTCCTTACAGAGGCAAGGATAGTGAAGCATCATCCTACTCGACATGTTTCAAGACAAGCACACAATGAGGGTTGTGGAAAGGAAAATAAGGTAACAATTCCTGCTTATCACAAAAGGAGATGTTTCCCAGGTGGAACCACAGGAGAGATATATCAAAGATGCCATTCAAAGTGGAGCCCTGAGTAAATTGACATTTATGTCCACAGAACAACTGGGATTGGTGAAAGGGCATAAGATGAGTGAAAGAGAGATTGCCTCACTACCATTGACATTGTGGCTGTATTTCATTTTTTGATGGATATTGGGCACTAGAGACTCGGCTCTGTACAACACCATCAAAAGGAAATGGCAACACCTGCACTCTAAAAAATAAATGTGTAAATTGACACACATATAAATCGCTTTTTTCGTAATAAAAAAAAAACACAACTTGTGCGTCAAATAAATCATATTTTGTGTTTTGCAAGTATGTTAAATAACATACTTTAGATATGTAAATTGACACACATGTAAAACACTTTTTTTGTAATAAAAATGACACACTTTTTGTGTGTCAAATAAATCACATTTTGTGTTTTGCAAGTACGTTAAATGACATACTTTATATATGTAAATTGACACATATGTAAAACACTTTTTTGTTATAAAAATGACACACTTTATGTGGGTCATATAAATCACAATATGTGATTTGCAAATGTGTTGCATAAAACATTGAAAATAAATACAGAAAGCACATCTTGTGTATGAAATAAAATATATACTGTACACATGATGTTCTTCCTATGAATCACTGTCAATGCACTGAAATAAATTAGATAGACATAAAATTTGATGTAAAGATTAATATATTTATTCAAAATTACATTTTTTTTTAAACAAATCATTCTGTCAGCATTTCCAATTCATTCCTGTTATGCTGTATACAAAATTTCTAATATATCATTGATAATAAATACAAAAAGTGCACTGGCTGCAAACATTGAAAAATAATTACAATAGCCACTTTATATGAACTCCATTCACTCTTTCACATTTTACAAACAAATTAACTCCATTCACTCTTTTACTTCTTTACAAAAGACATAAAATGTCTAAAACAAAAGACAAAAGACATAAAACTAGCACACACAAAATATAATTGTTAAGCTAAAAGTGCCAGTGTGTCTTTGAACCCCTTGGACTTTCCAGAGTCTGGAGCATAGGGTAGATCAAATGCCACCTGCTGCAGGATGCCCAGGAACATGGCATAGCTCCTGGGGTACTCTATGTCAAACACATAGTAAGAACCCACGAGCAGCAGGATGGCACGGCTAATAGAGCAGGTCAGCTCAATCCTCCTGGTGTCACCAACGATGAACGCTGACTCGACAGTGTCATCCTGCACCAGCAGGACGAGCTGGGGGCAGTCTCCAGGCTTGGTGGTTGTGACTTTGTCCACATCCCCCTCCGGCAGGTCCTCGTGGATGTGGATGACCGTCTGAGACTTCTGCCCCTTGCCTGCCTTATACCCTGTGAGCTTCTCAAGATACTTCATGGCAGCCACTATCCTCATGTCACCCTGAAAGCATAAAAATCAAAGAATGTGATGATAAAAAATGTTCATATAGTACATATAAATACCAATTGTTTTAATACTTTATATGTTTCTATAGTTGGAATCAGTCTCATCATGATCAATGGACAATATACAATGAAGTTTGGTTCATGTCTGTGTTTTTTACTATATGTCTAGATATTTCATCAGCACTTCTTGTTTGGAAGGTTTCACACATGGGACAAACAAGCCAATCATTGTCATCGAGAGATGCCATAACTGTATCATGAAGCATTCACCACCTTAGTACTCACATCTTTCTCAGGTCTGGAGGTTTGCTTTGTTGAGTCTATCCTGGGACCGTACCAACGGAAAGGTGCCGAGATGATCACTTGATCTGCCTCTGTAAAAAAGAAAAGGCATTTTACAAGCTAGTAATAATGACAATTGTTCAATTTTGGTGAGCAAGGTGTCTTTGCTTGGAAAGAAAGACTAAAAGTTTTTTATAAGAATTAAATGTTTTCTTTGTATTTGTGATTATAACTTTTCACCCTCACTACACAAATCACTCTACAGACTTATTAACTGATTTTAATGTCAATAATTTTTTTTCTTACTTTGTTTGAAAACAGGTTTTTACATTTCACATTGATTGATTGGTTAATTTTAATGTCAACATGTTTCTTACTGTGGGATCCAAATGCTAAGCCTCAGTTGATGATGTACCAAGTTCTGTCCAGATGACCGGTTGTTACCTCTGCTTCTGCAAAGAAGTAATTAAACATTAATTTGGTAGTCTATAATTATAAGAGTTTAGGAGTAAATGAACAACAATGAGAGTTCTATCACATATTCTAAGGACTAAGATTAAGACCACAAAATAGATTTTATGAGCAAAATGCGCACTCACAAAATTGACCCAACAATTTAAACAGGGTTCACTTTTCTCTGTAAAATTACCAACCGATTTCAAAACTTTTTGGACCAAAATGACCAACAAGGAGAGCTCTATCACATATTATAAGGCCAAATATTCGGACATAATATGAAAGCCACAAAAAAAGTTTTTGTGAGCAAAGTACGCACTTGCAAATTTAAACTTGCGATTTTAACAGTGTTCAGAAAAAGTCAATTTTCTCAGCAAATTACCAACCGATTTCAAAACTTTTTGGACCTAAATGACCAGCAAGGATTGCTCTATTACATATTACAATACCAAATATTCGGACATAATATGGAAGCCACAAAAAAAGATTTTGTGAGTAAAACGCGCACTTGCAAATTTAAACTTGCTATTTCAACAGTGTTCAGGAAAAGTTAATTTTCTCAGTCAATTACCAACCGATTTCAAAACTTTTTGGACCAAAATGACCTGCAAAGATGGCTCTATCACATATAATAAGGTCAAATATTCGGACCTAATATGAAAGCCACAAAAAAAGGTTTTGTGAGCAAAGTACGCACTTGCAAATTTAAACTTGCGATTTTAACAGTGTTCAGAAAAAGTCAATTTTCTCAGCAAATTACCAACCGATTTCAAAACTTTTTGGACCTAAATGACCAGCAAGGATTGCTCTATTACATATTACAATACCAAATATTCGGACATAATATGGAAGCCACAAAAAAAGATTTTGTGAGTAAAACGCGCACTTGCAAATTTAAACTTGCTATTTCAACAGTGTTCAGGAAAAGTTAATTTTCTCAGTCAATTACCAACCGATTTCAAAACTTTTTGGACCAAAATGACCTGCAAAGATGGCTCTATCACATGTTATAAGGACAAATATTCGGACCTCATATGAAAGCCACAAAAAAAGTTTTTGTGAGCAAAGTACGCACTTGCAAATTTAAACTTGCGATTTTAACAGTGTTCAGAAAAAGTCAATTTTCTCAGCAAATTACCAACCGATTTCAAAACTTTTTGGACCTAAATGACCAGCAAGGATTGCTCTATTACATATTACAATACCAAATATTCGGACATAATATGGAAGCCACAAAAAAAGATTTTGTGAGTAAAACGCGCACTTGCAAATTTAAACTTGCTATTTCAACAGTGTTCAGGAAAAGTTAATTTTCTCAGTCAATTACCAACCGATTTCAAAACTTTTTGGACCAAAATGACCTGCAAAGATGGCTCTATCACATATAATAAGGTCAAATATTCGGACCTAATATGAAAGCCACAAAAAAAGGTTTTGTGAGCAAAGTACGCACTTGCAAATTTAAACTTGCGATTTTAACAGTGTTCAGAAAAAGTCAATTTTCTCAGCAAATTACCAACCGATTTCAAAACTTTTTGGACCTAAATGACCAGCAAGGATTGCTCTATTTCATATTACAATACCAAATATTCGGACATAATATGGAAGCCACAAAAAAAGATTTTGTGAGTAAAACGCGCACTTGCAAATTTAAACTTGCTATTTCAACAGTGTTCAGGAAAAGTTAATTTTCTCAGTCAATTACCAACCGATTTCAAAACTTTTTGGACCAAAATGACCTGCAAAGATGGCTCTATCACATATAATAAGGACAAATATTCAGACCTCATATGAAAGCCACAAAAAAAGGTTTTGTGAGCAAAGTACGCACTTGCAAATTTAAACTTGCGATTTTAACAGTGTTCAGAAAAAGTCAATTTTCTCAGCAAATTACCAACCGATTTCAAAACTTTTTGGACCTAAATGACCAGCAAGGATTTCTCTATTACATATTACAATATCAAATATTCTGACATAATATGGAAGCCACAAAAAAAGATTTTGTGAGTATAACGCGCACTTGCAAATTTAAACTTGCTATTTCAACAGTGTTCAGGAAAAGTTAATTTTCTCAGTCAATTACCAACCGATTTCAAAACTTTTTGGACCAAAATGACCTGCAAAGATGGCTCTATCACATATAATAAGGCCAAATATTCGGACCTAATATGAAAGCCACAAAAAAAGGTTTTGTGAGCAAAGTACGCACTTGCAAATTTAAACTTGCGATTTTAACAGTGACCAAAATGACCAGAAAGGATTGCTCTATCACATATTATAAGGCCAAATATTCGGACCTAATATGAAAGTCACAAAAAAAGATTTTATGACCAAATCCCGCACTCGCGAAATTGACCTGGCCATTTGGACAGGGCCTAGAAAAAGTCAAGTTTTCCAGGATATTCCAAATGGATTTTGATACCCTTTACATTCAAATCATCATCTAACCCATCTCTAAAGCATATATCAAAAAGGGTTCAGGAAGAGTCAATACACAGAATGATAACTGATGTCCTTGACTTATTCACAATGATGAGCGCCCCCTACACAATAGCCATCATGCTTGAGTGCATCAGTACTGAGACTGACCAAAGTTTCCTAATTTCCCAAACAGTTGACTAAATGTCCACACTAAACTTTACCTAACACTATCACAGTTTCCTAGTACATTGTGCAATATTATGCCATACTCACCCAGTTCATGAAGACATCTTGGTGCTGTGTTTGGTGGTGAACTTCTGCATGATTGTGTCAGTTGGACTCCCCCAGATTTAAACTGCTGCGGCTTCAGTGACTGAGGTCACGTGACTGGCAAGCTGTCAATCAAGATGTGCTCTGCACATGCCAGGTCAGTGTGACCCCTCCAATAGGGTGGGTGGCAGGATCTACTGACACACACCTGTTGGCAGGATCAACCAACACACACCTGCTGACACTGTCACTGTGTGTGTGTAGCTGACATATGATTTAAAAATATTTAATTATCTTAATTTTTTTTAGTTTCTTCCTAATTTTAATTTACAATGATCCCTTTTAGGTTACAGTGATCCAATTTTTATAACACAAATTAGCAAATAACAAAGCAATACCATATTTCATAACATCTTTTATAATAACAAGATTACACAAAAATTCATTCAAATTGACAATTTGACATAATACAGCTTTTGTATTCTTTTTCATACCCCAATTTAATTTTAATTGAAAATATTAGCACTTTTGGTTATTTCATTAAAGGTATATAGATATAACAAGCTGCAATTTTACAATATTCGTGATCCAACTAATAATTTTGTCAAAACAATTTTTTTTAAAAGTTCATGGATGTTCAATGTTGCCATTTTGTCTGAAAGATATTGCAGGTGCTTTGATATTGGAAGTGTTTGTTTCAAAATCCAGACTAAGAGGTGAACACACTTCCCATGTTTCAATTGCATAAACAACAGAAAGACAAAATCACAGGATGTGTGTTCTGTGTTTGTATATATTGGTCAGGCAGCAGGACAGAACACAAAGACTGCATTATTACAGAAAACACAACTTATGTGTCAGACTACATAATCTCCAGAAAACAGACAGTTTTTGCTTTGAACACAGGATATGCCTTTTGTGCACATTCATACATAATTCCTCAAAAGATAAATACCAATATGTTAATGATTGATTTCATGACATTTTGTCTTTATGAAATTTGTTTTATAAAGCCCATGATAATTGCCTTTACTTTTTTATGACAATTTCAAAACTCAAAAAAATTTAAACAGGACGAAACAAAATAACTATTTATTATGAAAACAGAAATTTTAAGAATTTTCTATATGTGTAGATAACTAAATGTTTTATTTATTGAATTGATCATTAAATACATACAGTATTGTAATGAGGGGTGGAAAGGGTAGGTGGGGGTGTTGAGGGTTGGTAGGTGGGGGTGCAGGGTAAACAGGTGGGGGGTTGACCTGGTGGGAGGTGGGGTGGGGGTAGGCAGGTGGGGTGGGGAGTAGGTGGGTGACCTGGTTGGGGTGGGATGAGCAGGTGGGGGTGGGGGTGGGGGAGTAGGTGGGGGTGGATATAAAGATGGCAAAAGTGGAAGGTGGTGAGTGGGGTTAAAATTACTTAAGTGGGTAAATGGGGGTGACCAGGTGGGGGTAGGGGTGGGGGCTAAGTGGGGGTGGGGGCTAAGACCCCCCTTTTCTCCCCAGTGGTAATGTTCTTGCAATGTTGACACACTTTACATGATTTGTGAATTCATATGTGAATCAAAGAAGCATTATTTGTGTGTTAGTAATGTACTTTATTTGCAACATGACACACTTCAAAAACATTTTTGGTGTTTCGCATATTTTGTAATGTGTCAAATAACATACCAAATGTGGGTAAAACACATTTAACACATATTTCATGTTTTGGTAAATTATTTAATGTGTGTCTGACACACATTCAGTGAGTCATATAACACATCATTTTTTAGAGTGTGCACTAAACTGCTTTAATTTTTCAGATTTTTTCAAAGCAAGGTCATCATATTTTAAAATGGACTCAATTGCAGACTTTTTACATGTATCAAAAGTTGAGCATAATCACAATCCAATTGTTATATTTAATATATGATATATTGAAAGAGCAAAATATCAGGATTACAAATATGTAAGACCTCAAAAGGGAGAAAAATAGGTAATAATATTACAAAAAATATACACCCTTTTTTAAGCGGTTGATGAGAGGAGCAGGGAGCTCTGTAAATGACCCCCTAAAAACTGTTATGGCTTGCAACTCAGATGGTAACTCACTTTCACCATGCTCAACACAATGGACCCCTAATCTGAAAATGAGACCACAATATCCTGTAAGGAAATGGAGGAATGTATTAGGAAGGTTAAATAAACAAAATGAAATTAAATGATGGGAAAACTAAAATGATAATTTGTAGAAAAAACTGCATTTTAAAAATGGTATAATTATGTCAGAAATTAAGGTAGGAGATGCAAACATTGCAAGATCGAATAGCGAATATGAGGTACATAGAACTAATATGCAGATGTATGGTGACAGGTGTTTGGAGAGAAATGCCCCAAAAATATGGAATGCCCTGCCCTTGCAAGCGAAAACCTGCAAGACTTATAACTCTAAATCTAAACTGAAGACATTTGCAAAAGTGCCATGAGCTAACATAGTCTAAAATAGTGCTATACAAATATTTTATTTATTTTTTTTCTTTTTTCACTATTTGGCAGATTTATTAGCTGGTCTATTGCCATTTACACTTATTACACGATGATGTGGAGGGAGTTTGTAAAGAGGTTTTAGTGGATGTAACCGTTGGTAGATTATTATACCTATTGAGGATATCTTGTGCAGTGACGGTAGTGTTCTACCTGGGATGTCAACATTATATGTAACGCTATCAATGTGACATAGCCGAATTGATGATTAGTAAATCAGTAAATTAATAATAAGTAAATATTGTTATAATGCTAATTAATGGTATTGCTTTAATGAGTTTCAATAGCTCATACTCATAAAGTAGTTATAAAGCAGGCTAGTTGTTTGTTCACATAACTGGCTGGGTTTGCTGGGTGCAATCTGTCTTGGGATGATCATGTGATAATTATTTGTAGCACTGCAGGTAGAGATCTAGACCAAAATAAAGGGTCATCTGGTAAAATGCTGCGGTGTCCCCCATATATCATCCCATATATCTGCAGCATGCATGGTGTGTCAGGCTATCAAGCATGAACATATTATGGATACATTAAAGGACCCCCACTGGCTGCCTGTATGTGCTAGCCTTATTCAAAGGACCTACTTTCTATTAAACATCCGACTGTGAATCTTAGGGATAAATGGGATCTGATTGTACCAAAAACCAACATGAAAACTGTACGCAATTATTATTATTATTATTATTATTATTATTATTATTATTATTATTATTATTATTATTATTATTATTATTATTATTATTATTATTATTATCATTTGAGCTATTACTGGTGTGATGTATGCTCCTGACAATTTTGAGGTATTTGTAGAAAAGGAATGTAATTTTCATTGATCGGCCATCTATTGTTTTTTAAGTGCAAACTTAGAACTTTTATGTCATCGATTGGAATATTGGCTTTGTCCTAAATAAAAATCTGTCTGCATTGGACAACATCCTGTCTCTCAGCTCATCCACTTTCTCCTCTTCAGATAATCCATCTAAAGCTAGCCATCTTATTAATCCTTTTTTATTGTTGAGGATTTTATGAGCTATAATTATCAACACTAGAACTGTGGCCAACATTCAGTATCTTAAAATGCCGGCATGACATTTATGCTCTACCTCAATCAATAATCGATTACTCATTTCTTAAACTGTTTTCATGAACCCAGCAATGCCTCGAATCCCCTTTGCAATTGCAAAAGGTATTTCAGCAACTCATTCCAATTTGAACCCAGCTAACAATTTTACGTTATTTTTTACATTGTGAGCAAGTTGTATTTTGATGCTGAGAACGTTTTAACCTGAAGTTGTATGGAAATAGATCTGTGAACACCAAATTATGTTGTCAACACGTTGTGGTACAATGTTGTGAACACATGCTCAGCACGTTGTGAGTACATTGTGAGTACGTTCTGAGCACGTTGCAAACTGAAATTGTAAGGAAGTAGATCTGTAAACACCAGAAAATGTTTTGAATAAGTTGTGA
This sequence comes from Amphiduros pacificus, assembly GCA_949316495.1. Lineage (NCBI taxonomy): Eukaryota > Metazoa > Annelida > Polychaeta > Phyllodocida > Hesionidae > Amphiduros > Amphiduros pacificus. The sequence continues at coordinate 6,835,175 of OX439004.1, forward strand.
TAAAACTTTGTAAGCATGTGCTCAGCATGTTGCAAACACGTGGTACATATACATTCATCTGTGAACAAATTTGGTTATCTTTGGCCAGATCTAGTTACTAGGTTGAGATTGTTTCTGAATCATCAACAACCTCATATCAACCAGCATGTTATGCTTTTTGGCATTGTCTGAAATTGTATGGATAAATATTGCAGATGATAATAACAATAAACTTGTATCACAACAAAAAAACGAGTCATTGATCATTTACGTAATTAAATTCACAGAAAATTTGAATTATTTAACAGTTAAGCTGTTTCAAGTCAGCATTTTCTGAGGCACTGCAGCCACCTCTTGGCCAATTTAATCATCACAAGTTTTCTTCTACGTGCTCACCATGTTTGTTTGTTTGTTTGGGGTTTTACATCACTTTCAACATTATTTCAGTTATTTCGTGATGAGCTCACCATGTTGTAAGCACATTGTTACAAAAAAGTTGTAAGAGAAAATGTTGGCAACATTGTCAGCACATCGTTATTATAAAAAGAGCATTGCAAGAAGGATCATGATTGACTATTTACAAAACATAAACTACATAAATTATACATATATTAATTATTAGGTGCAGATCATTTTATTTGACATCCAAACCAAATAGTTCATCATCAAAGCAATGAATTAACTATTGTTATCTCAAAGTAAATAATTGATCATTTTAATCAAGTATAAATTTCCAATATACAATTATAAAATTGATTCAAAGCAAGCTATCACATGTAAATTTCTAGATATGTACAGTCTTTGATATTTTCACACCATCCTATCCTGCCATGGGACAGAACCAGCTGGGGAATTGACCCAATGTTTCAGGAGTTTGCAGAGTAGTTTGCCCTCTCTGTTGGACCTGTTGTGCCCTTGAACTCTGACAGTGTCCCCAAGATCTCTGCCCTTTCTCCAACTGCCTGTCACAAGTTTCATGCTCCTGTCCTCATGGTCCAGAAAGTTGTTCTGCATCCTGGGATACCTGGTTCTCATCAAATTGTGAAGTATCATGCATGTTGTGACAATCAATCGGATGGTACCTGGGGTGTGTTGCATGGTGCTCATCAGGACTTGAAATCTGTTGGCCAAGTCACCAAGTGCATTCTCCACTCTAACTGTATATCCTTTCTTCACATGATAAACCCCTGTGTCCAAAAGGTTTGATCATGTAGGGCGTTAAGGCAAAAGCATCATCACCTATGATGAAGTAAGGTACAGGCTGAGTGTCATTGGGTAGTGGAGAAGGCTGAGGCAAGTGGAGGTCATTGTTCTCAAGGGCTGTATGGAGGTCACTTGCATTCCATATCTGGGCATCAGAGGTTGCTCCTTTGGCTCCATAGCAAAAAGCACCACCGAGTAAAACTTTTTGTTGTTGTAGTATGTGGAACCAGAACCAGGGGGGCATTTACAGGTGATGTGTTTCCCATCTATGGCACCAAGTGTATGTGGAAAGTTCCATTTCTCCCAAAATCCATCAGCTATGTCCTGCCACTCTTGTGTTGTTACAGGCATTGTCATCAGTTCCCCCTTGTATTCATAAATGATGGATTGACACACCTGAAAAGACAAAATGGAAAACATTGAAAAGTACATGTCAGTAATAAACAATACAGTTTTGTCTCAGGAAAGCTGCAAAGAACATAAATTAAATTCAATTGGTTTTCATATTTACCTCTCTGACAAACACGGAGATTGTGTTGTGGGCTACTCTCCAACCATATTGTAGGATATAGATTACACACCCAGAGACTCTTGGAAACATATAGACATTCATAGACAATCACGAACGATATTGATGGTTGATGAGTCGCCATAACCACCGCTCTGAGAGATCACATGCAGGCAGACGAGCCCATGTCGGATACGCAGGCAAGACGAGTCCATCCAATGACGCGTGAGGAAGACACGTAAGCAAGCCCCCACAGATGACGCGGAGTGACCCCTTAAAAGAGGCGTGCAACCCTTGGATCCGGGCAGATGAACAGACAGAGATAGAGCGACCACTTGCCACAGAAGATCCATGACTCTCAGTATCGTGACTGCATAGACTTGGGTGTTTTGTGTATAGATAGGATCTCATAAGTATCATGCATTTGGGTAGTTCACATGCCTCACTCATTGCCATGCCGGCCTAGCCAGACAAGGAGGATTCACAGCATCGAATAAAGGTAACTATTGTGTCGTGTATATCCTGTGTCTGCAGTCCTTATTGCCTGCCACCTTCACGAGGGTATATAGGGTAGCTAGGATCCGTGCCCCAACTCACAGCCAGCGAGTTAGCGAGCTATGCTTATTGTACAATACAGTACGGTAGAGTAGAGCAGATTAGAGTATCTATCTATTGGTAGAGTATTGATCCCCCGTCCACGTCCCCCAACGACGGTTGCTCTCCATTAGTGGGTAACAATATCACATACATCTGTACTTGGTCCCAGGGGCAAGGTGTCTGAGTGTAATGGCAAGTTTCATCCCAGGGTCCAAGAGGTCTCTGTACCATGTTGTATTCTTGTAAACTCTGTGACGAATTCTGGCCAGAATCTCATCAAACATTAGTGGAGGCATCCTCAGGAACTCAGTAAAAGAAGTTGGGTCCTCATTTCTCAGTTCCTGCATGAGTTGGTCATATAACCCAAACTCTTTTCTCCTCTGAGCAGAAAGCCAAGGTCGGATCCAAAACCTTCTTCTTCCTCTTGCCCTTCTTCTGGCCATTCTTCTTTGATTGGCAATAACTTGTAATTGAAGTTGCGCAAGTTGAAACCCAAACTGTGCCCTAAGTATGGCATTTCTGTATTCAACTCCAGCTCTGACAGCACACTGCATCTTTCTGCTTGAGAGGACCTTGTGTAAATGATGGCAAAGGTGCTTGAGGGCCTTTTATATCACATCTGTGATGTCATCGTCGGTGTCCGCTCTTCTCCGCAGTAATTCCTTTCCTTGTGCTGATGTTGGCTGCAATGACTACGTTTCCATGCGCTCTCCTTCCATTTACTCTGTGTCTGTCCGTTTACTGTTCTCAACTCATCTACAAGTCATCAGCTTTATATTCTTGTTCAATCATTTTGGTTCGGATTACTGTTCTCATTCAATCCTGACTACCTCCGTTTATTTTTCATTTCTTATTCGTCCCTTTTCCGCTTTGATACCACCTTGCGGAAAACAACGCACACCTTCCAAACTCATTCAGCATGAGATATGAAGAAAGTGTTTGCATTCTGGACGCATTCAGCATGTGTAACGAAGCCAGTCCGAACTGGCCATCCGCATCTCTTCCGCACAAAATTTTCAACAAGCGTACATACACGTACTGACGCATGACTTTAGAATGAGATACGGAGAAAGTGTTTGAGTTACGTAGATGTCCGAACTCATTCCTAGCAAAATTTTCCACTCCGCTTTCATACGCTTTGCCTGCCCACTACAGTGAGACCGTGGCTTAAGCAACGTTTTATTGCCTGAGAATAACCAATTGTCCAACAAATTTATGATTCATAATTGACAACAACTTTTTTAACTTGATCAAACAGCAAAGCTGTTTATTTTGTGACTGCCCTACACTGAATACATAGTTAAAACTCTGCCGGTGCAAAGTGGCGAAATCCTCTGACCTGCTGGACAAATTGTTTGTTTACTGCATGTCCATCCACCACCAAGTTTGCCAGTCTGCCAGGAGGTATTACCCAGCAGATTTGACTGGCCAGTGCTGGCAACAAACCGCCCACCAATGTTTAATCAGTGTATTGGGAGGTATCGCAGCAGATTTTGGCAGAATCTGCCTGCTTTATTTGTGTGCACCCACTGTGAGGCATTATGAATTTACACCAAATGTTACTTAATATTAGTTGCAAATGCTGGACAACTGCTTCGAAGCAGATCTTCTTTCCATGAATTAAATTAATTCTGCTAATTTCTTAGCCTTTTCTTTGGGACACTGTGGGAGTAAACACTCTGCTCAGACCAAACCCAAACAATTTTTCATATTTAACACCCACTCCACCATTTTGCTATTGTTTTTTTATTTTAGCACAAATATTCGTTTCTTTTGAAATGTAAGTTAAACAGAGTCCATATCTCTAAGAAAACACAATGTTTTGTCTGCTAATTGATTAATCATAATTTCTATACCATTAACTATACCTTTGATGAGGCCATAGACAGTTGGTTAGGACGCCAGCTTATTAGCACCAGTTCCGATGTGGTGATCTAAAGGTTGTGGGTTAAATTCCCAGCGATGCCAAGATTGAACTCATTATGCAATTTCCCATATAATTTCCCTTAATGTTCAAAGTGATGTAAAACCCCAAACAAACAAATATACCTTTGATGTTATCATTTCCTCTTTTGTTAGTGGTTAATAATAAATAAATGTTTATACTGACGATATATAAAATGTTACTGATGAGGATGTATCATTTTGTTGACAATACTAGGAGCATCAATAATTTCTGTAAACATCATATCTTCATTATACATATAAAGCTTCAATATGTTTCAACCAATAAACCTTCAATAAATCTTTCATAAAACCGTTGATTATATCAATTTTCGAAAGCTTTGAAATTCATAAATTTTTTAGGTTCATTACAAACCCAAACATGTAGAGAATAACTGTTGTATCTCAGAGTTTTATATTTTTGGAATAACTCATTGAGATTGAATGAATTACAAAGGGGATAATATTTGTAAAAATAGAATGGAGAAATTTTAGTCTTTTGTCTAAGTACATTACGTGTTTTTCCCTTAAGCCAACATACCTGACAAAAAGAGGAAAGTCTCAGGTCAGGGTACCGCAGGTAGATATTAAAAATATGAGCTGGCGTCCTGCTGGGAACACTTGCTTACTGAGATTAGTACTCAGATTAGTGGGGTGTGTAGTCACTTTCACATGTCAAAAATAGTAGGCAAATCACTGTACACACATCTGAGCATTATTACTACACATGTTTCTTATTCAAATTGTGGTTTAATTTGACAATTAAAATAATGATTGCAATATTTGAATTTATTTCAAATATAGAAATTCTAATTCTATATTGTTAGTAGTGTTTAAACAACTGTGAAACTAGAGAACTAATTTAGAGGTATCAACACCATTTCCAAGAGGTGATCTTTGCACATATGAGTACATGCATTGTTGGCTGATCTCACTGGACAACAGAGAAATGCACATACAGGTGACATGTGACCTGTTGATTTCCATCCTGTCAGTGACTGATATGGTCAAATATTGACAACTACACATTTTGAAGATCTTGAATATTGTTTTGGAATATATATTATACCAATCTGATTGAATGTATTTAAGAATGAGCATTGTTTGTAGGTATGTTTTAAGTGTTGATGAATTGTAACAACACCTTAGATAGGTACAGTCCATGTTTATTTTTAAATGTGGATCCAGGTGAAATGTTGAGTGAGCAATCCTGCCATGAGAAAAGGTCAAAGCATATCATCAGACCTGTGAGACTCATAATAATGCTGAAACATTGGGAACTATTGCATCGCACTGGATTTATTCAGAGATGCTCAAGGTTGGCCTCTTGATCAACTTACTCGAAGTTTAAAGTCTATGATAAATTCTTGAAATTGGATCCATGTTATAATTCGTTTTTTTCTAAACTGAAATAAAATTGGAATATGAAGATTTCATATTTGTTTTCTGCATATAATTACTATTTTTTATATTTTCTATGTTGGCAAAAACATATTCAATTCTATATGTTCTGACATGCATATTGTTCAAATATTACCCCAGTATGAAGATTTTATATTTGTTAACTATATAAAGTCAGTATTATTCATATTGTCTATGTTTGCAAAATAAAATAATAAAAATTATATTCTTCTGATATGCAAATTGCTCAATAAGAACTCCAATATAAAGATTTCATTTTTTGGGGTGTATCAAATCATTTCTATTATTTTATATTCTTCTGCATTTGCAATAGACAAATCAATTTATGCTTCCTGAAGTACATATCACTCAAACAGAACCCCAATATTAAGATTTCACCTTCAGCATGACAATAATACTTTTCCCAACCAGGATTCGAACCCTGGACCTTTAGCATAGAAGACAGACATCTTAACCACTGAGCCATGTATCACCCTGTGTCAGTACTGTAGAAAACTTGGAGTCACAGCATTGTATGAAAATTGAAATTGTTCCATTTCTTTGCTAATAGAGACATTTTATTTTAATTTTTTGTATTTTCTCCATTTGCCAAAAAAAAAACAAAAGAAAAAACAAAATAAAAAACAAAAGAAAAAACAAGAGAAAACAAAAGAAAAAACAAAAGAAAAAACAAAAGAAAAAACAAAAGAGAAAACAAAAGAGAAAACAAAAGAAAAAACAAAAGAAAAAACAAAAGAGAAAACAAAAGAGAAAACAAAAGAAAAAACAAAAGAAAAAACAAAAGAAAAAACACATTTTATGTATTCTGACTTTCATTCTGCTCTAAAAAGACCACAACATGAAGATTTCACCTTTGAAGATTTTACCTTTATTTATTGTATCGTCATTATTTTTTATAATTTCTATCAAAATAAAAAATGTTTTAATTCTATATGTTCTGATGTGCATGTTGCGAAAATAAAACTTCAAAATGAAGATTTCAGTTTCAGCATGAATAAAATAAAAATGTATTGTTCCCGGTGGGAATCAAACCCAAGACCTTTAGCATGGGAGACAGATGTCTTACCCAGTGAGCCATGTTGATTAGTATGATTTGACCTTCTCACTGGTAAATCACACAAATAGTCAACATCTTTATCACTTGATCAAGTTATTTTTATAGAGGGATATTCAGTTATTTCACGCAACAGTCAAAGTTAAATTTGTAGAGTAAAATGTTTCAAAAATATGTATGTCTAAGATGATATCAATAGTAATGCAAATAGATCAAAAGAAATAGATATCTATAACACATCTCTCATTTAGATCTAACCATTTCCATGATTCTCTGTAGGTAGGTATATAAGGTTAGTATGTAGTTATTTATAGTGAACATGAGGTGTGTCATAAAATGTCCATACACATTTTATATATTTAACTCGAGCTCATAAAACAGAGAATTGTAATAAGCCAAAGAAAATCAGTTACTGGAGTGGTGCACAATTTTCTGGAGAATTCATATGGAAAGTAGTCCGGTAGGATGTTAGTGTCATAGGGAGTTAATGTGTTGATATGTACTCAATGAGTTCACTCATAACAGAAATCAAGATGGCCGAATGTTGGTTGGGAAAGTGCTTGATTCCTCTGAAGCGGAGTACACGTCATGATGTGCTAATTTCTAGGCAGTAAATCATGTAATTCCTGTTATTAATCTAGGTTGATAGAGTCAATGATTTTGACAAGAGAGAAAATGATAACATTTATATTTGGGATGGCCACAATCAAGGTCTGAATGTACACTTGACATCACCAAACATTCAAGATGCAACTTATGATAACAAGCTGAATAATATCTTTTAAATAAAAAAAAATCATGAATCGGTGTATTACTTCCCAGACAGTGAATATTTTAACATCCTAATTTTAGCAAAATTCAACTGTTACGAATGTGCATTATGTGTTGTACCTTTCTGTCAAGGTAAATTTCACAATTAATATAAAGGTTACATTGCACAAATAAGCTATATTTTGACTAATTATTTCTCTAGTATTTTTAGATTGTTTGGTGTATGGTACCATCGCAAATTGCATATTCCACGATACCTCAGAAAAATATGTGTTTTGTTACAGAATTTCTGGTTTAAAACCCCAATAATAAAAGACTGAAATCATTCCTAGTACTGGACCCATCATAGAACAAATTAGAGAGAATAGCCGCGCTATATGGTTAAGAGTGTACATGATTGAAGCTAGCATCAGATCAGCAGATAAAATCTACCCATGCAGACTTATCACGAGCAACCAACAATACGGTGAAAATTACATCTAAGCCGAAAACCTATGTATTGAATCATGTAATGTTCAATCAAGCACTGCAAAGGTCCTCTCAGTTAAGGATTATTTGGATTCATTTAGATGCTCTTTTATTATGGAATCCTGGCTTTCATGACCTATTGAATAGCCTATTGTCTTCTTATTATTGCCTCTATCATTATGAATAAATCATTGATGGATGCAACTGTGCATATGAATATGAGATTGGCAGTCCAAAGAATGTTATATTCAAATTTCAGTTTTAATTTCAGTTTCAAGTGAAGATCATTCTTTTATTTATAAAATATTTTGCATCTAAAACACAAAAGTTTAGAATATTGAGAGCCTGCTCAGACTGACATCCAGACAGAATGGATTCATCTTTAGGGCAAATGAATTAACTATTAGTATTAGTAACACATGTTGCATTGACAATTCTTTAGACTTTCTCATGACTTTGAATATGCTTTAAACTATTAACAGTGATGCATACCTCAAACTGTTGGTAATGAATTGCATACTATTAGACATGATCCATTGCAATGCAAATTAATTTTTAAATGTTGTAATCATGTTGTTTCAAAAACTGTAATAATAATAGCTTTTGACCACCAGCGTAATAATAGAGATATACATGATATCTTCATGTTGACCACCTAGCCATTCCAAATTGATTCTTCAGACATAAAGAATAAATATGATTTTCATTAACAGCTGCTGCAGCAGCTATATCTTGGAAAGATCCAGCTGTGTAAACGCACTGATATTCAGCAAAAATAGACTCTATTTCTCATTGAGTGACTTCTTTGGCTATGGGTGATATGATATCAATTGAAAATCTAGACTAAATATTCAGACTGCTAACTGGAAATCACAATTATCTTGTTGCAAATATCAGCTCAGCAATTGGACCATGTTCTACTAAATCTGTACTAAATTTCAGGATCATGGTACATTCTATTTAGCTCAAACTTATTCAGGTCCTACTGACTTAGAAGGTAGTGGTAGTTACTTTCTTCATCTACACTGCTTTGTTTGTTTGGGGTTTTACATCACTTTCAACATTATTTCAGTCATTTCGAAATGAGACCTACTTGTAGCAGATATAGTGCTGCCTCCCTGAATTGTCATGTCGCAGGTCCTTGATATGACAACCCACCCGGTCACAGATTTACAAGGACAACGAGTTAACCCATATGAGCTGAGGCACGAGCCTCAGCTCATATGGGAAATTGAATCATGAGTTCAATCTCTGCATAGCCGAGGTTCGAACCCACCACCTTTGGATCACCATAGAGGAACTGGTGCTGATAAGCTTGCGCTCTAACTAACCGTGCCACGGCCCGTGGCTTTAATTGCTTATGATTGGCCATATACAAACTTAATATAAACAAATTTAACATAAATTATGCAGTCATATGTAAATTGCTAGAACAGTAATAATTTACCTTGTGTAGCATATCAGGTTTACTTCATGCTTGAGTGATTTCAGACTTGCTATATAGTCCATCATGCTATGTCAAACACTCACACACAACTTCATGTTCCCTAACCAATAATATAAATCAGCTGCAAAGGTTATAGAAGAAAGAGGAGGAACAACTTCGGATTGTTTTAGGCATAAAATAAGGTATTTCTAACTCTGTTGTCATCTAAAATTCTCATTTATAACCTATATTCTCATAAAGTGCTGTTTATATTGCATAAATATCTGTATGGTAACCATTATTATCAGATGTAAAGAAAGAGCCTTGTAAGAAGGATTGGCAGGTCCAAAGAACGTTATATTAAACTTTCAGTTTTAATTTCAGTTCCAAGTGCAAATCATTATTTTATTTGCAAAACATTTTGCAAGTTTAAAATATCGAGAACCTACTCAGCCTTACATCCAAACTGAATGTGTTCATGCTTAGGGCAATGAATTAACTATTAATATATCAGAGTGGATAATTGATCATAACTGACTTTCTATGAATTTAACATAAACTACATAAATCATACCTATATTAATTATTAGAACAGTATTGAAATATAGCATTAATATAGTCAGATTGGGAACACGTGTTACATTGACAATTCTTTCGATTTTATCATGCTTTAAAACTATTAACAATGATGCATACCTCAAGCTGTCTGTAATGAATTGCATAGATATGATCCATAGCAATGGAAATTGTATTTTCCTCAGGCCATCAAAATGGTTTTGCAATTCATATGTTATGATCATGTTTATTACATACTTTATAAAAAAAAAGCTTTGAAGAGATTTGAAAAAAAAAGTTGCTGTGTGATATGGGCTGCAATAAAATTTGCCCCTTAAAAGAGAGTGCGATCTCGCTGTTCCGTCACCACGTTGCCTGCCCTCTGGTGGACTTTGTTGACATTTCCACTTCAGTTTTAGTTTGCAAGTTTTGAACAATATGTACATTAGGAATAGAGTAGTTTTCACTTAATTTTTATCAGAATTATGTTAGATATGAAATGTTACCCACAATATGCCCTATATTTCTGTATAAGATCTTTGTTTTCAACCATCAGCAAATTGACCTGATTGTTGACCTAACTATTGAGCCATTGGAGGTTCCACAAGGTTTTACACAAAGGGGCCTTCACAGATAAAATTCAAAATATTACTTAGACAGCTACACAGGTGTGAGACAGCTGAGAGAGAGCTGTATCAGTGAGAGAGTGTATTGGTGTAATATCGGTCCAATGTTGGCTCTTTATTGGTGTAATATCGGTCCAATGTTGGCTCTTTATTGGTGTAATATCGGTCCAATGTTGGCTCTTTGTTGGCTCTTTATTGGTCCAATGTTGACTCTTTATTGGTGAAATATTGGTCCAGTGATGAACCAGTATAGTTTTCATACAGTATGCCGTTAATGAGAGGTTAGATGTATTTAACCGCGGTTAGAGGTGACAGAACTCACCTGCCAGATGCCAACACTGGCCAACGGTCAGTGGCGGGTCAGTAGTCATTTCATTTCTGTTCACCTCCAACCCACCCTACTGCTTAGAATTAAAAATGTTGTAAGGGGTTTTCATGCCATGATTTCACTGTATGGGCTTTACAGCTCACCATGTAACGTACCACAGTGAATCATTAGTAATTTGTGTATATTACCCATGCTTTATCTAAATAAAGCGTAATTCCACAAATTATCTATAATTATGTGTGGCGTTCTCTCTCTAATACACCAATACAGCTTCAAAATATGAAATGACCCAGAACAAATTAGAACAGAAACCATTTTGGTGTTATTTGTCTCAGAATGTTACCCAGATGAACATATAAAAAGTCTACCAAAGTGGAACATCACCTAATTTGCATAAATTCAAAAATGGCCGCCTCTCATTGACGTTTCACCCTATTTCATGCTTAAATTCAGGTTTATGATTAAAGGTTCCATGCACACTGAAATAATGTCATGCGCTTGATGTTGGTGTTAAGAAGTTATTTTAAGGCTATGATAAGGAAATAAATAGCTTATGTAGTGTTTCTTGTAATGTATTTCATACGATGCCAGCATCATTCTGCTATGAAATACATTGTATATATATATATATATATCTTTATGGTGGAATGAAAAAAAGAGTATTAATACCAGTTAGAAAAAAGGACTGTCAGAAGTGTTGCCACTATTTGTGAACAGCATTATGAGACTTGGCCAAAGCTAGAATATAATTTGTTAATAACCTACGTGCTGCCAATGCTGTCAAACATCAGGCAGGCAGCACCAATTTCTACACAGGCAAGTCAATTCCTCACAATTCCAAATTTAATGTCAAACGAGGTGTGTGGCACCACCTTCCTTCACTACCTTTAGATGTCCATATAAATAACTTAAGCATTTAGGTAAAATAATGTTATGGCTGTGGACGCAAATAACACAAAGTTCCTATTCACACATACAAAATTGGAAATATCAGTTCAGATATTAGTTATTTTGTGTACTTATTCATCAAGAATCAAATCACAGATTGCATGTCAGATTCCATAAAAGTGCCAAATACAGATATGTTCATTTATTCATGAACAGATATAAAATCATTGGCAACATAAATTAGTTAAACATCATTTCTTTGATCTTTATGAACGTGAATTTTTAATATACCATTTAGCCTCTTCTGTGTCATGCTGGCCCAAAAGTATGTTTTCACTTTGAAAACTGAATGATTGTTCACTGGTAGCATTTGTTGCTGACATTATAAGAATTTCACTGTATAGAGATGCACCATTAGTAATCATAAAATTAATTATGGAATTTCATGTTGGTGTATTCTTTTCAAGAACTATGTTGCTTTTTAATGTGTCTATTTGAGTTTTCAGTCTCTGTGCATTAATGTCTGAAGCATACAGATTTGTCATAATTGCAAACTTCTGGTCATATGTATAACCAGCAGCAGCCTTTAGCAACATATTCTATAAATTAATATACACTTTATAACCTGGATGATCAAATCTATCGTCTTTAGCATTGATTATGAAATCTGCAGCTTCATAATAGATTTTATTGTAATGTTCCTGTGGGGTGCCGGGGTGATATGTAGGCCCTAATCCAGAGAGCTGGGGACCAGTTACCCCTAATACATTACATTTTTTATTCACTTTGTTCTAAAATTGATCAAATGCTGTGTGTCCATTTTGTTTAAATGTTATAATTATTGGGCTAGCCATTCTCTGGCTTTCTGCTGCTGACACTGGTGGACTTTGACAGATTTACTAAGATTATAACTGTGTTTCAGAATGTTTTCTGCCAATAAGACACCAAAGTCATGTACACATCTAATACTCCTCTCATTCTACTGTGCATTTTACCGGCATTGTTGCTGGTCAAATGATGGTGGCCCTGTTCAGATTGGTCCAGTTAAGAAACAGTAACACCTTAAATACAGAATGCTGTTATTCAGCTGCTATTATATCAGTGCTGTATGATATGTTGGGGCAATATCTGCAAAATAACAATAAAACAAACACAGCTTTTATTCACAAATTCAGGCTTTATTCACAAATTCATTTCAACTTCACTGTCATTCTGTGCAGATTCTAGGGCCTCCTCAATTGCCTGCAGATCCCTTTCCTTCTCAACTTGCCTTTTCTTTCACCCCCCTGTTCTTATAACTAAATGCCATCATTGGACCAGCAGTGGACAATATCACTTTCACCGTTATAAAACCTGAAGCCACCAGATGGTGTTGTTCCACTGGTGTGACATCTATGAATAATCCTTGTCATTATCATGCCATTATCGGATCAGTATTGGCACAGTATCAGAAATAATGTTTGCTTGTTTACAACTACCGCCACTATTGAACTACTACAAGACCAATACCGATTGCCAATATACGGTGAAAACTTTACAGGATGCATTGAAGCCAGCATCGGACCAATACATCAATGTTTACTGGGTTACAACAGTGAGAGAGTTATATCAGTTAGAGATAGCTGTACAGGGGAGAAACAGCTGCATAAGTCAAAGGTAGCTACAACGGTGAGAGGCAGCATCTTTCCCAGCCGAAGACTCTTGTTTACAAGGCACTTTGTTACTTTTATACAATTAATCTGCAGTGCTACAATTTCTGTACTCTGAATAATGTCTCAATACTCAGATTTATTTAAACAAACAAATTTACATGATACAAGTTTATACCAGTCATGTATATGTATTACACACATTTTTGAACAGGAGGTTAAAAATAGTACATTTTGTGGTTATATTGTAAGCGATAAATCAAGTCAGATGAGGTTTTAATCCCATTTTGTAAGATAACTGCGAATCCACTAATAACGACTCTGTCTCAAATGCATCATACACTTATAAACATTTCCCAAAGATCATGTTCTCGGACTATTTCATTTCTATTTTGACACATGCTACTGTCATGCGCAAAGTAGGAATCTTGCGCGATGTAGGAATGATTCCTACATTGCGCAAACATAAGTAGGAATTCCTATCCAGCGCAAATAAGTAGGAATAGTCTACAAATTTAATGTGGCATGAGAGAAATGAATATAACTGAACGTCTCTTCTTGACCTGGTTTGGTTTGTTGGATACTCATAGCCTGTGAACTGATCGATCTCATGAGTATGATAATTAACGCTTGCAGTGGAGTCTGAACCCCATAAGTCACATTAAGTGTCACGATTGTTGACTTTCTGCCTCACTACCTGTCCGCCTCACTACCTGTCCGCCTCACTACCTGTCCGCCTCACTACCTGTCCGCCTCACTACCTGTCCGCCTCACTACCTGTCCGCCTCACTACCTGTCCGCCTCACTACCTGTCCGCCTCACTACCTGTCCGCCTCACTACCTGTCCGCCTCACTACCTGTCCGCCTCACTACCTGTCCGCCTCACTACCTGTCCGCCTCACTACCTGTCCGCCTCACTACCTGTCCGCCTCAATACCTGTCCGCCTCACTACCTGTCCGCCTCACTACCTGTCCGCCTCACTACCTGTCCGCCTCACTACCTGTCCGCCTCACTACCTGTCCGCCTCACTACCTGTCCGCCTCACTACCTGTCCGCCTCACTACCTGTCCGCCTCACTACCTGTCCGCCTCACTACCTGTCCGCCTCACTACCTGTCCGCCTCACTACCTGTCCGCCTCACTACCTGTCCGCCTCACTACCTGTCCGCCTCACTACCTGTCCGCCTCACTACCTGTCCGCCTCACTACCTGTCCGCCTCACTACCTGTCCGCCTCACTACCTGTCCGCCTCACTACCTGTCCGCCTCACAACTTTATATGTAAAGTGAACACTGGTTAAAATTAACGTAATTGAACTCACTTTTTTTTAAAACACATCTACATTTCATAAAGAATATGAATATATGCCTGATAAAGCTGTATTCTCAACGATAGGTCCGTAAAACATCGTTATTCGTATATCGCGAGTGAACTGTCAAACTGTCATTGTTCATGTTGTTTACATATATTCTTCTGATTTCACACTGGTTAGTCGCTTTTTTTTAACACATCTACATTTTACAAAGAATATTGAATATTTGTCTGATAAAGCTGTATTCTCAACCCGGGTTCTCAACAAAAGGTTAGTAAAACATTGTTATTTGTATATCGCGAGTGGACTGTCAGAGTTGATGTTTTAATTGAACTCACTTTTTTTTTTTACAACGTATCTGAAGTTGTGGATTCAGCTGTTATTGAGAATGCTTTTTGGAAAGGGCCAACGCTGGCAAACGTGCGGGAAGATATTTCAGAGTTCACAGTTCACAGTTCATTTTTCAATTTTTTTTCCTACATGTTGGCATGTGTTATTCCTACATTGTGCAACTTGAGCAATGTAGGAATCCATCATGTGACAGATATTTGGCATCATTTTGGTTATTTTTACATGTTGGCATGTGTTATTCCTACATTGTGCAACTTGAGCAATGTAGGAATCCATCATGGGACAGACATTTGGTATCATTTTGGTCATTCCTGCATGTTGGCATGTGTTATTCCTACATTGTGCAACTTGAGCAATGTAGGAATCCATCATGGGACAGACATTTGGTATCATTTTGGTCATTCCTACATGTTGGCATGTGTTATTCCTACATTGTGCAACTTGAGCAATGTAGGAATCCATCATGTGACAGATATTTGGCATCATTTTGGTCATTCCTGCATGTTGGCATGTGTTATTCCTACATTGTGCAACTTGAGCAATGTAGGAATCCATCATGGGACAGACATTTGGTATCATTTTGGTCATTCCTGCATGTTGGCATGTGTTATTCCTACATTGTGCAACTTGAGCAATGTAGGAATCCATCATGTGACAGATATTTGGCATCATTTTGGTCATTCTTACATGTTGGCATGTGTTATTCCTACATTGTGCAACTTGAGCAATGTAGGAATCCATCATGAGACAGACTTTTGTCATCATTTTGATTATTTTTACATGTTAGCATGTGTTATTCCTACATTGTGCAACTTGAACAATATAGGAATCCTTCATGTGACAGATATTTGGCATCATTTTGGTCATTCTTACATGTTGGCATGTGTTATTCCTACATTGTGCAACTTGAGCAATGTAGGAATCCATCATGAGACAGACATTTGGCATCATTTTGGTTATTTTTACATGTTAGCATGTGTTATTCCTACATTGTGCAACTTGAGCAATGTAGGAATCCATCATGAGACAGATATTTGGCATCATTTTGGTCATTCCTACATGTTGGCATGTGTTATTCCTACATTTTGCAACTTGAGCAATGTAGGAATCCATCACGTGACAGATATTTGGCATCATTTTGGTCATTCCTACATGTTGGCATGTGTTATTCCTACATTGTGCAATTGAGCAATGTAGGAATCCATCATGAGACAGATATTTGGCATCATTTTGGTTATTTTTACATGTTGGCATGTGTTATTCCTACATTGTGCAACTTGAGCAATGTAGGAATCCATCATGAGACACATATATGGCATCATTTTGGTCATTCCTACATGTTGGCATGTGTTATTCCTACATTTTGCAACTTGAGCAATGTAGGAATCCATCATGAGACAGATATTTGGCATCATTTTGGTCATTCCTACATGTTGTCATGTGTTATTGTAGGATATAGAATACACACCCAGAGACTCTTGGAAATATATAGACATTCATAGGCAATAACACACGATACTGATGGTTGATGAGTCACCATAACCACCACTCCGTGAAATCACGTGTTAGACGGACGAGCCGAAGTTAGATACGCAGGCAGGACGAGTCCATCTGATGACGCGTGAGGAAGCCACGTAGGCAAGCCCCCAGAGATGACGTGGAGTGGCCCCTTAAAAGAGACGCGCAACCGTGGATGCGGGGGATTAAGATCAGCGACCACTTGCCACTGAAGATCCACGACTCTCAGTATCGTGACTCCATAGACTTGGGTGTTTTGCGTATAGTCAGGGTTTCATAAGTATCATGCAAAGTTGGTAATTCATATGCCTCGCTCATTGCCATGCCGGCCTAGCCAGACAAGGAGGAATCACAGCACTGAATAAAGGTAACTATTGCACTGTGTAAATCCTGTGTCTGCAGTCCTTATTTCCCATCATCCATATGAGGGTATAACATGGTAGCTAGGATCCGTGCCCAAACTCACAGCCAGCGAGTTAGCGAGCTATACTGATGGTACAGTACAGTACAGTACAGTAGAGTAGGTTAGAGTATCTATCTATGTGGTAGAGTATTGATCCCCCGTCCACGTCCCCCAACGACGGATGCTCACCACTAGTGGGTAACATTATTCCTACATTGTGCAACTTGAGCAATGTAGGAATCCATCATGAGATAGATATTTGGCATCATTTTGGTTATTTTTACATGTTGGCATGTGTTATTCCTACATTGTGCAACTTGAGCAATGTAGGAATCCATCATGTGACAGATATTTTGCATCATTTTGGTTATTTTTACAAGCCGGCATGTGTTGTTCCTACAATGTGCAACTTAAGCAAACAGTATTGTTAAAAGAAACTGTTCCCCTTAACATTAACAATTCTCAAATGTCTATTGCATGAAATTACCAAAGAGATTTTTAGGGTCATATTCCATTTACACGTATTGCATTTAGTTGTAATGTTTTATTTTTATTAAAAAAAATTTTCTCCAGATTTAGTTACTTTAACCCCTAAGACACTGCCAATAACAATGATAATATCTTTTGAGCTTTGAATTTTTTTTTTGATTATTCATACATTTGGGCACTTTTAATTGTTTGTTATGATGGGTTTATTTGCAGTGTTTCGTCCTGATACAAGTTAATGGCCCATACAGTCTATTCAGGACTCGTCGGTTAGGGATAGACCATGAACTTGAGCCAACTCAACAAAACTTTGTTAGTAATTTAAATAAAAATAAAAATAAATCTATCCTTATTCAAGTAAAATTCATACAGATTAATCAATATAATGACAATAACTGTAAATCAAAATAAGCATACCTTGAAATGTGTTCATAGAAAAACCTCTCCACAGCTGGACTCAATACATCCCTAATCGTCACCAGCTCATATGGACAGGTGTACATAATGCATCACTCATCATCACTAGCCAGTTTATACTGTTGGTCAACATGCACATCTCTGCATTTCAAACTATTCCCATATTCAACTTCAAAATAGACTTGAAATACACTGTTTTCAGAAATATAATGCACTGCCCATCCAAATTAAGTCACGCCTCCAGTGGAACTCACTCTCCAGTTCTGCATGAAGTTAACTTTAATTAGGAGATATTTAATTTACTGTTTTTAATTACTAACAAAGTTTTGTTGAGTTGGCTCAAGTTTATGGTCTTTCCCTAACTGACGAGTCCTGGGTAGACTGTATGGGCCATTAACCTGTATCAGGACGAAACACTGCCAATAAC
Organism: Amphiduros pacificus; assembly: GCA_949316495.1. Lineage (NCBI taxonomy): Eukaryota > Metazoa > Annelida > Polychaeta > Phyllodocida > Hesionidae > Amphiduros > Amphiduros pacificus. The sequence continues at coordinate 6,853,507 of OX439004.1, forward strand.
TCATGAGAAAATATATTTCAAGTGCCTGAATTTATGAAATTTATTTTTTTAAATCTTTACATATTAATACATACTATCATTGTTATTGGCAGTGTCTTAGGAGTGAAAATAATTAAGTCTGGAGACATTTATTTAAATAAAAAAACATAACTTAATGCAATATGAGTAAATGAAACATAAAAAAAATTTGGTTGATGCTTTACTTTTAAGAAATTCAACAGAAAGTAGAGCAGGTGATTTATATGTGTGTACTGATTTTATTGAGAGTAGCATTCCAGGTAATAAAACATTACCTTACCTCAGAAGTTTACATCTTCAAAATTCATTTTTAAATAGTTTTTATTTTTCAAATATTATTTACTTCAAGTTGAATACACAATTCATACAAAATTTAACAGTGTGGTTAATAGATGAGCAAGGCATTGGTGATTTTCATTCTGCAAATGATAGGATTTTTTAAACATTTCATTTTTAAAAATCTATTGTTATACCACTTAACAGAAATGCTTTATTTTCAATTTTTGGTACTACAGGATCTGGTAAAACATATTTTGTGTATGGATTCTTAACCAATCTGAAATATCTATATGAAATAGAGGACATACCAGAAAAAATGTTTTGTTATTCAGTGTTTCAAAATTTATATCATGATCTTAAAAGGAAAATTCCTGAAATAGGAAAAAAAAATCCAGGAGAGCAGATAGCGAGTATTGAGCATGTGTTAATAATGTAAGCTAATTTATTCAAATCTACAAATTTTCCACACATCACTCAACATTATCAGCTAATTGGTCAGGTGGTCACAGTGCATCACTCAACGTCATCAGCTATGGGCAGATGATCACCATAACTCACTGTACTTCAGCTAATATGGTCAGATGGTCACTTTGCATCACTCAACATAACTAGCTTAAAACATTTATTTAGAAATAAATACATCTGTTACAAGGATCTAATTAATATATATGTTGCTACCATGTGGGTCACAGAAAGGAGAACAATCTCTAAAAAGATTGAGGTGGTAAATGAAAAGTAATTTATTAAAATCTACAAATATTTTCAGTTTATTATCACCATGCATCATTTAATGTCATCATCATCATCATCATCATCATCATCATCAATGGTCCATCATCATCAATGGTCCATCGAATATTATGCCATTACTCGGATTGTATATAACTTATATTTTGCTTTGTAATGTCTCGTCACAATAAAAATATATATCTATATGTGTGTAAATGACTTAATTCTTTTAGAAAAGATTAAACAATAAAATGAAGACAATAAGCTTTTTAATATGTCATTCTATGTTTTGCACTTTTGTATTGTGCTCACTTTGTGACTTTGATTTTATAATTTAAATTAGGTCAGATTTTTTTATGAAGAGAATTACCCTGATATTTACTTAATACTAATCCCTAAGACACTGCCAATAACATTGTTATTACATAACTCCACTGGAAATTGGATATTGATTGCTTATATTTAATTCACAAACATTTTAAAGGGTAAGTATTTTTCATTGCGAGTTATTGGCAGTGTTTCGTCCTGATAAAGGTTAGCAGCCCATACAGTCAACCCAGGACTCATAAGTTAGGGGTAGACCATGAACTTGAGCCAACTGAACAAAACATGGTTAGTATTTGACCAAATTAAACAAGAAAAGGTGGTGCCATAGACCATATATATATAAAGTCAGCCAAGTAGAAATTCCTACTTTGCATAAAAAAGTAGGAATTGTCTTTTCAGAGATTATGTTTTTTTTAAATCCACCGAGATACCGGATAGGACCAATACAGCTTGTCAAATTGAATCCCAATCTGAAGATTTCATCTTTAAATTCATTATATTTTTCATATATTCTATATATGCAAAAAACAATTTAATTCTATATGTTCTGATGTGCATATCGCTCAAATTAAACCCCAATATGAAGAATTCATCTTTGTTTTCTGTAGAAAGTTATTATTCTAAATATTTTCTACGTTTGCAAAAAATAATTCAATGCTATATGTTCTGATGTGCATATCACTCAAATTGAACCCCAATATGAAGATTTCATCTTTGTTTTCGGTATAAAGTTATTATTCTTAATATTTTCTATGTTTTTTGCCAAAAAATAATTCACCAATGTGAGTTGGACATATTCTAGACAAAGAATTCCAGACAATGTGAGTTGACCATATTCTAGACAAAGAAGTTTCTCAGCTTACTTTGGTCATGTTAATGGGGCAGTGAGACTTCTGACCACAGCAAGTCTGGAAAAGAAAACAAAATGCCCACCTCAACATATGTATGTTCATGTGAACAAGCCAGATAAGGCTGATGTAATTAAGTTTATGGATATTATATCAACCTTTGACTTGAATCAATGGGTGACAGAACCTACTCACAGATTAGGTAACACCCTTGATCTCATTATCACCTTTAAAGGTAATAGATCTCTTAAAAGTCATATTGTTGATGAATATATATCCGATCATAAAATGATCATAATAGATTTAGGGATCACAGCCCCTAAAATCCCTAAAAAATCGATCAAATACAGAAACTTTAGGAATATGGACCGTGAATCCTTAAAAAATGATATAAGATCCCTGACTAGAAACAATACAGAATGGGACAAACGTTCCCTTGATGACTTAGTCAATTACTATGACAGGGAGCTAACTGCACTGATGGACAGGCACGCCCCTTACAAGCATGCTAGTGTCACCCAATGTAAACCTGTGCCTTGGATGAGTGACCAATTAAAGCTCGAAAGGTCTCTTAAGAGACGACTCGAGAGGAAATGGAATAAAACCAGACTTCAAATTGACAAAGAATTGTACAATTCTCAAAAGAATAAGTATAATTCCATGTTAAAATCTGCCCAATCAGATTATTTCTCCATTCTCGTGGAAGAAAATAAGCATGACCCTAAAAAACTATTCAGGGCTATTGATACGGTCATGCACAAGAATAAGGACACACCAATGCCCGAATCTAACTGTGAAGTGACTCTGGCTGAAAGGTTCAATGATTTCTTTCTCGATAAAATAGAAAGAATACGCTCTGAAATGGACACTACTCCATATGTGGAAGTTTCCTCACCAGGTGACACGGCAGATAATGGTAATATACAAGTTACATCACCTCTAGAGAGGTTCCTACCTTTAACCACTGAGGAGATTCGTAAACTAATCAAAAGGTCTGCTAAAAAGTCATGTGAACTGGATCCCATCCCTACATGGCTGCTACTTGACCTCCAGGATGACCTCATACCAATTATCACTTCCATTATTAGCAAGTCACTAATGGATGCTTCGGTATCGGAAAATATGAAAATTGCCATTATTACGCCTTTACTGAAGAAACTGGGTTTAGAACTGATTGAGGGAAACTACAGACCGGTTTCCAACCTAACTTATATTTCTAAACTCACTGAAAGAGCAGTGTCCGAGCAGCTGATCCCGCATCTTGTAAGGAATGGCCTTACAGATAAATTTCAGTCGGCTTATAAGGAACATCATAGCACTGAGACCGCCTTAATTAAAGTACAAAACGACATCCTACGGGACTTGGATGAGAAAAAGTCAGTAATCCTGCTGTTACTGGACCTTTCTGCGGCCTTTGACACTATTGACCACCAGATTCTTTTCAACAGACTGGAGAGTAGATGTCACGTTACTGGTCATGCCCTGTCGTGGATTCGGTCATACCTATGTAATAGGAAACAATGTGTTAAGGTTGGGATGAATAGGTCCTCTTTGAAGCGTATAAAATACGGGGTCCCACAGGGCTCAGTACTAGGCCCCATACTCTTCACCATATACATGACACCTCTGGCAGATATATTGGCTAAATATGGACTGAACTATCATATCTATGCTGATGACACCCAGATTTACATCCCAATTGACCATGGTTCTACCAGTCAGGTAGATATCAGCAGGTGCAGATTAGAGCAATGTGTCTGTGAGATGAAAATAAATGATGGAAAGACTGAGATGCTGGTTTGTACTGATAGGCATAATACTGCTTCCCACAGCAGTATTCCTGACACTATCAGAGTTGGCAACACTGACATATCTCGCAGTGAGTCAGTAATTGACCTCGGTGTCACTCTTGACTCCAATCTGGACATGAAGGCTCAGATAGCTAAGATGTGCAAGAAGGGCTACTATCACATCAGGAATCTAGCAGCCATTAGACATTGTCTGGATGAGAAAACTGCTGTTACATTGACTCATGCCTTTGTCACATCCACCTTGGATTATGGTAATGGCCTTCTTGCAGGCCTTCCTAAATCTGACATTAAGAAGTTACAGTACCTTCAGAACTCTGCTGCCCGTGTTGTGGGAAAAATCAGGAAGTTTGATCATATATCTGGGAAACTAAGAGAACTTCACTGGCTCCCTGTCCATGCCAGAATTGATTTTAAAATCCTTCTCTTAACTTGGAAAGCTATGAATGGTAAGGCTCCACCTTACCTACGTGACCTGCTTCTTGTTAAACAAGGAGAAAGATCCCTCAGATCAAATGATGGTACTTACCTGCAAGTTCCTAAGACCAGACTGAAAACGGTCGGTGACAGGGCCTTTTCGTCTGTCGGCCCGAGACTCTGGAACCAGCTTCCTAATGAGATTAGAACTAGTAGGTCAGTCACATGCTTTAAGAGTAGACTGAAAACCTATCTCTTCAGGAAACACTTTTAGATACAGCGCCATGAACAGACTTGTCTGGTATCGGCGCTATATAAATTTTATTATTATTATCATTATTATTATTATTATTATTATGTTCATACACACATGGAAGGGAATTTTTTTTATCTCTCAGACTTGCTTTCTGATTATATATACACATATGGAAGGGTAATTTCTTTTATCTTTCAGACTTGCTCTCTGTCTCCCTGTGCTTCTCACAGCAGAACCCACTCGACAGTGTGCATTGTTTACATCAGAGTTTTCATCACATTCAAGCACACTTCACTAAAAAACGTATTTGACTTAAATTATATAAATATCTATGATCATAAATCATGCTATTTGTAAACATGCCACACTTTCATAAACATTGAAACACCATTATAATGTTTGACAAATGTCCGACGATGTGCCTGCTCCAAACCGGAAGTGAGTGTGCCTGGCCTGCCTTTCGCGCATGACCAATCTCTGAATAACCGAATAGTGAATTGTGAATAGTAAATAAGTAACAAAGCTCACACACATCTATAGCTGGTTATTCCTGCAATAGAAAAGGCGAGGATCACAAGAACAGAGCTTGACGACGATCACAGTCCCGACCAAGACCAACAACGGTTTCGATCTAGTTCGATCTCTTCAGTTGGATAGGGACTGACTGCGTTATCCTGATTCTTGTTTATATAGGATTTCGTGGAGGTGCTTAGCACCTCTGGAGGTGCTGTTCCTTCACTCGTAGCGCCTCCAATCTGGAGGTGTGTTTTGTTTTTGAGAGCCTCTGGTGGAGGTGCTATTGAAAAACCTTTGTTTTGAGGGCTTTGCAGGGGTTACAGATACGTTGTAAAGTATTCGACATGTGTTGTAGAATTTTCTGCAATTTTTAGGGAGGTTTTTTCGACTTTTTGTCGATTCGAAAGTGTTCGATCTCTAATCTCTAATTCTTTTGAAATTTAAGGACCCTGTCCCGGATGGCCTCCAGACTAGTTCGTTTATTTTACGCTGCGTACTGCCCCGGCGCGGGGTAGGAATGTCCATTTTTAAAACGAATTTCTTGTTCTCGTTTCTTTCTTTTGTTATATGTACGAGAAGTTTTCAATAATTAAATCGGATATTATACCTTATTTTTGTTGGGTTCTCGGCCAGTTTTTGAGCCGTTTTTTTGGGGCGTTTGTATTCCAATGTCGATTAAGAACCATGTTTGGGTTCATACAAACTCGGACAAGAAACTTTTTTTATAAAAATATGTTTTATTTTCATATTTGGTTTTTTGTTGTTCCTTGTAGTAGTTTACAGACTTTTTTGCAAGTATGGTTGTTTTTAGGATGTGGTTGACTCTGTGTCATCCAGGATCTCCTGGAAGGTTTCCAGGATCTCTTCCAGTTCCTTGGGGGGGTTATTCCTGCAACTTGAGAAATGATTGACAGCTCACCTTACAAGTTGATCGGCAAATGTAACAAATATTGAAACAAGCTGGTGTTAATGTATCAAATATGAAGCAAATATAAATAAATTGTCTAAAAACTTAATTACACAGGAATGACCACGGAACAAAGCATATTCTATCGGCATGTTATGTGGGTACAAGTTGTCTTGGGTGGGAGATTGATCATGTGCTAGTGTGCAGCAGGTAGGTTTACGAGTTGTCTAGAAATTATTGCTCTCAGGTTTGACACTACACTCCCGATTTTAGAATGCAAATAAACCTAATATAAACCGGGTGCATGTATCTCAGTGGATTTAAAAACATAAAACCTCTGAAAAGCCAATTCCTACTTTTTTGCGCCGCAATTCCTACCGGGCGCAAGACACTACTATATGCTATATAAACAATTACAATTTTCAGGGCAGAATACCATTGATTCTATTTACATGTCTCACACAAAATAAATAATTATAGCATTCATTCCTACCCAAACCGTAAAAACAGTTAAAAAAATGTCCTAGTATATATATATATATAATTGAATAAAAGTGCATTTTAATAGAAGAAATGTTCAATGGTTGATGTAGCATTATCACCTTCACTTCTGTATGTGTAAGGCACATCCACACTACAACAGTTTTCAATTCCTAAAATCAGCTTTTCATTGTTTGAAAAATCCCTTAAAGCCTAAGCGTGAGGAGTATTTCTGGACAGATTAGTGTTAAAATCACATCCAAATCATTCTGTACACAAATAACATTTATCTCAATAAATCTACATATTCCTAGTAGTTGTCATCCTTCCATCTGTTATCACATTCTTATAAAGATGAAGAATATAAGAAAAATGTGCAACAAACCTCAAATAGAAGTTGACAAAAAAGCCATCCAGACAATCTGCTCAAATGCAAAACGTATAACGTACAAAGTAGGTGTGTACTTACCAAATCCACTGCACTCCTCTGAGTGGCGGGCATATGGTCATGGGTCTGATCAGTGTAAAGGCCAAGCAACATTTCCAAAATACACCAAAATACACCAAACATCACAGCAGTGAGGATTGTCGATCACAGAATTTGAAATGTACAAGTTGTCAAAGGGACCACTCAGCGAAGTCAAGAAATTGTCCAGCCTCTCAAAATGTCTAAATAAAAAACTTAAAATGATATGCCTAAGAATGTTTCTATTCTAGGAAAGTGTATTGAAACTCATGCAATCTGACAGCCAGTGTTTGTGCTAATGTGGTTAACCTGAAAAAAACTAGGTCAGTAGCAATCCAAATGGATATGATATGGCTTGTTCAAAATAAAGCTTATTCATTTGTGGTGAATAAACCTCCAGTTAAACTTGCCACTGCCACTGCAATCACGCAATCATTGACAGTGCATTACAGTGGAACTGTAGAGGGCATGACATAAATCGACCTACTGGTCCAAAAATATAATACCTCTGTTATCTATATTCAGGAGATAAAATCAAAAAAAGGATTTGAACCATATCATAAATTTGGTAAAATAGATGACATGGATTGAGCACATGGTGGAGTTGCAATGTTTGTCAGAAACTGTATCCCACAAAGTAAAATAAGTCTAAATTAAAATTTACAGGCTGTCACACAATGACTATTTGTTTATTATATTTACCACCAAATAAACCTATAATTTCATGTGAAATTAAATATCTTCAGTTACTCAAAAGCTATATAATTGTTAGTCATTTTATTACTCACAAATTTTTAATGTGGTGGAGGGACAACACAGATGCAAAGGGTTGTTTAATTGAATGCTTGAAAAAGATAATAATATTATAAAATGTGCCTTTTTAATGATAAGACACCAACCTGATGACTCAATTCTGTGCATGCATCAAAGTGGAATGGCGGCTTTTGTTTAAGCTCTGATAAAAATGGACTTTCTTACCAATGTTTAGGAGGTCTATCTCTTGTCTATCACCTCACTACCACATTTGAATCCTATCTCTCTGTTTTTACCCATTCTGCACGCTATCTGTGCCTGGAACTACCTCCAGACCCTTTAGCAACTATACAACAACCCATAAATATGTTGCAACAGAGCAACTGGAGAACTTTGAATCTCAATATTTTACCTGCATTTGGATTTAATATCTTTATTGAATCTTGATTGAACTGTAAAGCCTTCATAGAATATTTCTTATTTATTCAACTTGGGCAAACTCAAAATTAAATGACACAATCTATCTTTATCAAATAATCAAATAACGCTCTAAGACCACAAATAAGGAAATAGAAGGGCAAGCAATTAATGACCCCAATATCTTGTTAATCCGTGCCAATATTAATAGCATAAATATTACCTGGTTCAGTCCTTCATTATTCAGTCTCAGATTGAACCTGTTGAACGGCATATCAATCTTCCGCTACCAATGCTCAATAGCATGGCTTCCCGTGAGGTAGCTGGTCCGACTCTGCAGACTCGTAGCAGACGCTCTGGTGATGTGGAACGACCCGCCCACTTCTGACATGGCCGACGCCGAGCGGGTGACGAGGCTGTAGGAAGTCGTGAAGGGGCTCCAAACCAAGTTGGCAACGACTCGTGATGATAAGCAGCTCCTAGCGACCGACTTGGCGACAGTGCCACAAACTGTGCCCCCTACTGCCTCTTTTTTTGATAGTGCGCATGCGTGGGCATCAATGGACGTCGTTTTTTGTTGGCTCTTAAAATATCCGCATGGGTGCTGGTCCTCCGTCTACAGACGGATTTCCGTCAAAATTTAAAATCCGTGAACGGAAAATCCGTCAAATCGAATCGATTCCTCCGTAAAAAAAATAATTTCGTGTCATCAAAATTGCACAAATCGACCCAAAACATCGAAAATTCAGTCGTTCGCTTACCGCTTGTGGCCGCCGCCTTGTTTTGGTGTTGCGGGCTGCTTCGGTAGAGTTTGACGGATTTTGATTGGCTAATATTTTGACGACTCGGCTACCCACACCAATCGCTTTTCGGTTAAGTTTGCGAGGCTCGCTTTTCGCCGAAAATGTTCCGTCAAAATTTTTTTTCTCACCAGCACCCATGTATCCGTCTTCATAGTCAGATATTCGTGACCCAACGATACCGTCTGCCATGATATTACTGCCTTCATCATCGTACTCTAGCACTAAACATCTGGATCTACTCTGGATATTGCTTATGGGTGTATACCCAGATCAAAGTCTAATTCTAAAAGAATAAACCATGGTTCAATGATGAGTGCAAAAAACTGTCAAGGAGTGCAAAACAAGCTCAGAAGAAATTTAATCAACTGGAGACTACAGCTTATATTACACTTGCACTGAGTGGCCTTAGAAAAATAATCATTGGCCATCTGGCACGTTTAGCAACATTTATAAGGGTTTATAAAAGGTGGACATGTTGCCAGTATTTTCCTTGATTTCGAGGAAGTGTGTGAATTTTGGATGAGTGAATTATATAATATGGGGTTACCCCTTTTTAATAAATATTTTTACCAAATAGGCAATGCAGGGTTTGAGTCAGTTCATCACTTTCTGATGAATTTGATCAGGACAAAGCTGCTGTTATGACCAATTACATTAATTCACATCTACCAAATAAATTATCAATTTATTCTGCAGAGCTATATGTACAATAATAGCTAAAGATCATGTGGAGACTTCTTGACATCACACATTTTTAATATTTCTGAATTCTTATCTTGTTTACTAGCTTTAATAGTAAAAGATTGGAAAGATTATTTTATTTAGAAAATCCTTTAATGGCATCATAGACCCTGCATTCAGGAAAATAAAGATATTCATTTTAAATTTAATGCATTCCAAGTCGGTATTGGTATCCAAGGAAATGACGTGAATGACCATGCTGCCAACGCAGCATTGGATAAATGCCCAATTGATATTGTAATTCCATTTCCAGAGTTTAAGAAATATATTACAACTTTTTTTCAATTTTCATATTTTAAAAAGAAAATATTTAAATGTGCAAGATTTAGATGGGATTTGTAACTGTAGATACTTCTGTAATAGTATCGCTTTCAAACTAAATAGAACTTTATAGCCAATTTTATGGGTGGAATTCTTTTTAACTTGTGTTTTGAATTAATTATGAATTCATTTATTTATACATATTATCAATATCTGCAACAGATATATTGAAATAACTGTGTTGGTGAAATTCTGTGTTGTTATGAATGTTTAGTATTGTAGTTAATCACTTTTATGCACTGAATGATTTAAACGGTTGATGTGCTTTTCAGCCTCTATTCAATCATTCATTTATTTGATGTCACAGTTTTCTGGTGAAGCATGATTGTAATAATGAGAACTTATATCGACATTTATCATCAATATCATTAGATATAAGAACGCAATGAAATAAATAAGTTTTCTCAAAGATTATTATCTACCAGGAGTCAAATATTTTCAGGTGAAATTGGTTATTAGTTAAATTGATAAGAAATATGAGAAATACATATCATAAAATGTTTAAATGTTAGGATATATTCAAAATAACTATCTATGGGTCAATAAGATGAAGCTAAGACTTGTAAATTTGGAATTTAATCATTAAACAGAAAGAGATGTTATATGTTAAAGTATAATTGTAAACTTTTGATTTCTCAGTTATCCTTTTTTGGAGAAATCAATTATTATAATTTTTTAGTCTCATCCAAGTATACTTACTTCAGAAAATTAAAAACAGCATTATACATGTTAGGCCACTAAAGTACTTTGAAGATATTTTTGAACCAATTTTCTTTTTCCTTAATTTCATAGCATTCACAGCTTTGCACACAAAATCCTACCGAAAACAAAATATGTGAATGTGCTGCCAACACAATGCAATCCAAACTTTTTAATTCTCTACACTTGATGCACATCAAAGTAGTCCTACAATGAGACACATACTACTGAACAAACACATCTGATTCATATATCTTAGTTGATGCCAATGGAATATATTGAATGAAAAATACTGTATATTTAACAACATATACTTTGATCTTTCTGTTTCATGACAATTATTTTTCTGTCATTTAAGAATTCAACTTTCAACCATGGATGCACATTTATCTCAGGAAATTATAAACCCTGATGCACATGTTTCATTTAAAAAAAACCATAAGGTATTCCGAGATGACATTCAACTTGAAGAAGTGGTAGAACATTACAATGAGTGGGCTGATAATTCATATGATGAGGTAAGAAACTTATCAATTTACACATATAAATAATTGTACGTCTTCAGGAATTTGAATTAATCATTCAGGAAACATATTTACCTTATGATAAAAATTGAAAAAAGAACTAAGTGATGATTCATATTAATTGATTAATTAACAGAATTTGGTCCCTGAAAGTTTACCTTTTTCTAATAGGTATCACATAGATTTAATGAGAATGTTTTCTTATTGTTAATTACATCAAATATCAAAGTTTGAATATTAATATTTCAAAAGTAGCTATAGTGTTCTATTATTAGGTGGTTCATCATTTGTGAATTCACATAACCAGAATTGTATTATACATTCATGTTGATAAAAATAATAGGTTTTGCTCATTTTAGACTTTCTAATGAGATGCAACTTCAGGAAAATGTCTGGTCTGTCACTGAATATTTTCAATATTTTACTGTAGGAAATGGAGCCTTATTATAACGGTCCTAAAATAATAGCTGAGACTGCAGACAGGCTGCTCCAAAACAAATGTAATACAAGTATACTGGATGTTGGAGCTGGGACTGGGCTTGTTGGCAGTGAAGTATGAATTCTTTATCATTTACAGATAAATACATTGAAAGACAGATAAAGCCTTCTGATTGGTTCATGAACACAATTGAGTAAGAATATTTGATATCACAATTGAGCAAGAATATCTTACAGATGGGTTAATCAGATAAACCCAAGCATCATATGCGAATGGTTTATAATCTGTCATAAAAACATTTAATATGCATATTGTAGGTTTAATGGACAAGATTTGCAACAATAGATCAATTACCCTTTGTGATTTATTTATATAATAATCTTTTTAATTGCCTGAAAACGAAATTCATAGATAACATTTGTGACACATTAGACAAAAAAGAATAGTGTTTCTTAAAATATTTTTACATGTTTATTTTAGCTCTGCAAAAAAGGCTTCACCAATATAGGTGCCTTAGATCCATCTAAACAATCACTGTATATTGCAGAAGGGAAGGGAGTATACACACACTCTATTTGCAGTTGCTTTCCAAGTTCCAAACTGGAATTGAAAGATGGTGAGAGATTGCATCTTTGCATATTTTCAATTACAAGGCTCAAAGTTAAAGTATTCATGAAATCACAGAGGTCACAGGCAATTTTACTGAGGTTTGGGGTATGCTTAAATGATATGTGATATGACATGGGAAGACCACATTGACAAGATTGCAAGCAAGATAAATAGTAAGCAGGCTTTGCTGAGACAAATTAAGTTTTCCACTCTCAGTAATGGAAATATTTTTTAATGCACATATCCTATTGCTGTGCAGTGTGGGGAGGTCCTCCCCATATTCAAGAACTGTATCTTTGTCAAAAAAGCAGCACAGACCATATTGGACATATAGGGTATAGACTTACAAGCACCTGAAAATTGAAGCCACCTCCTCTTTGCAATAATAATTATCATAAGGCCTGTACCAATGGGCAAACATTAAAGGACAAACAGGGCTCTGTAATTTATAAATTAAATCACTCAATTATCCCAATGTGAAGGTGCCCCAAAATTAGCAAAACTTTACTAAGAAGGTGTTTGTACTAGATCACTGGTTAGCTAAACAGAATTTGTTGATAAAGTGTCCAATGGATGATTTGGATTTTAGCAGAAGACTAATCCACTTTCAAATAGCACATAAATGTATGTAGGGGAATTATGATGGGTAATAACATTTCATTACAAAGTTTGGGGTCTAAACATTCATATTATACAAGGACAAAGTGTTTGAAAACCTCATTTCATGAATGCATTAAGAATAGAATACTTACTTTGCCTCAAATCCATATTTCTTTGATTATGTTGGCAAGTATAGTTTATCAAAGGCCATAATATAAACATGTAAAGTAACTAAAGTAACTGGTACAGGGTGAAAATAAACAATTCTTTCATCAAATCAAACAAAATAAGTTATTTAGATATATTGTACGAGATTATCCATTACATTTATTACAGATTCCTATGATGTGATTGTGTCATGTGGTGCAATGGGGCCAGGTCATATTCCATGTATTGCACTAAACGAGATGATCAGAGTAGTAAAACCAGGTTGGACAGCTTTTAAGTATTTATCTATGATATTATTTCTGTTTTTCAATATCAATAACTAAATCAAATTGCTGTTTGATCTCTTCGTTAGGTGGTGTAATTTTGATAATAATGAGAGAGAGATTCCTTCTTGCTGATGAATTCAAGGACCGTTTAGAGCCGTACATGAAGGAACTTGATAATGCCGGGAAGTGGAGTACTCTTATCAGCCAAACTATACCAGGTTATTATGCTGGTCTGAATGGAAAACTGTTTGCGTTCTCTGTGAAGGAATGTGGGTTTAAAGCATTTTCATCCACAGTGCTTTAAGCATTTCTGACCAACAAACACTTTGGGACACGGAAACAATATTTGGAGTTGAATATATATATATTTATTTCATTTCTACAATGTACTTTTACACTTTTGCATATTGTTTGGTAGTGTAACATAACGAGAGAGTTAATGTTTATGAACATAGGGAATCTGAAAAGCTTTGATAATATATTTCCAATCTGTACCATTCCTTAAATTCAGTGTTTCAAAACTTAACCTAGCCTTACCTTAAGTAATATTTCTGCCCAAATCTGAGATCACTTGTGCAAAAATCCAAAAAGCCTGTGATCCAATAGAAGGAATGGTGAAAATCAATAATGTCCCATACAATAGTATAATCTTATGCTCAGTGGGGTGTGACAATTCTTTGCAAATATTATGAGCAATTAAACAATAGGGGGCGCAAAATTTGTAAGTTTCCTGGGGAATGATATTATTTAGAGGGTGTTCCACCACCCAGTCATCGTTTTTTTCTTCTTTCTCTTGGAGCACAATTTTCAACTCCATCAAACAAATATTTTAGAAAGCCATAAGGTAAAGCTTTCACTTTTTAAAGATGCTTTCCTATCTGATCATTGAATGGACAATGTCCTTTCAATTTTAGGATGTACATTAGTATATTTAATATTATTTTAAACATCAGATTGACACAAATGTGGTGCAAGAGCTTTCATGCCCTTAGTTTATATTTATAGTAATGCTGTATATAGACACAAGGCTGAGATCAAACCTATTTTTATCATTTGGTTTGCAGACACCTCATGTTTATGAATACATTGTCACACGCTTTTTAATTGATATTAATATCCAACTCACATATACATATCTCTTTTGTTCTGTAAAAATGTCAAAAAAATCAAGTTGCTAAGTGACCAAGTTACAGAAATTATTTTAAAAACACAATGACCATTATATTTAGCCCAGGTTATGTGCAAAGATTACAAACCTGTCTTCTTTTTGTTAATGTTGTATAGAGTACAACTGACATAATGTTTCCATGTTTCCATTTTTATGTAATAATTTACATCTGGTTGGCCTTGACATGATGTCACCTTCAATATTTAATATTTGAGAACATTATCATTCTCCATATTTATCAACACAGTCATAAAATTCTTGACAGAAACATATTTTGCATAAGATTTAACTTATTAATGAATGAATAAAAGGTAACTGATCTAATTGTTTACCACACAGTTTAGAATGTGCTTGGGATGGGAATATGTTAATTTGGCAAGTTATTCAGTTCTGCTCCCCCACCAACCTGTCCCTGAATGTGGTCCTACCTTCTAAAACTCCAATTCAAAAACCTGATGTTGAAAAATTAATCTAAAAAGCAAAAAATAAATCTTGTGAGCTGAACCCTATACAAACATGGCTATTGGCTGACTGCTTAGGGCCGTTTCTCCCTATAATAACAGCAATTATCAATAAATTGATTATATTAGAGAACATACCAGAATCGTTAAAATTGGCTATAATAAGACCATTTAAAAAAATAGGACTAAAATTAATCAAAAGAGCAGTAGCTAAGCAATTTGTTGGATATCTAAAATATAAGAATATCCAAAGTATGTTTCAATCGGCTTACACAGAGTTTCACAGCACTGAAACTGCACTTCTCAAGGTACAAAGTAATATACTCATGGATAATGATTAAAATAAAAGGGTAATAATAAAAACTCTTAAATAACGCTAATACCAGGCCGTAATGTAAATAAATTGGTAATGCTGGTGTTATTGGCTTTTGCGGCTTTTGACACTATTGATCATGGCATACTTTTGAATAACCTCTTTCTTAAAATTTGTCAATTTTTTTCAAATTTCTTCAAATTCGTCAAATTTCTTCAAATTCGTCAAATTTCTTCAAATTCGTCAAATTTCTTCAAATTCGTCAAATTTCTTCAAATTCGTCAAATTTCTTCAAATTCGTCAAATTTCTCCAAATTCGTCAAATTTCTTCAAATTCGTCAAATTTTGGTGTGGGAATTCCCCTTGAAATTGACGTTTTGTTTTCAAGACCATGACATGGCAACATCTGGTGAGCAGCTTTTCATCTGACAGGTGCTCCAAGAATAGCCCCGCTGCCCCCCAGCACATCGCAAAAGGGGATTAAAAGGGCATCTTGTTTGCCATGGGATGCGACCCGTGTCAGGAAGGATATGGTATCCTGACGGGCTGAGCACTGGGCTGGTTTGGCAATAATACCAGTCCAGTTGCAACACGCCTGTCTTGGATTCAGATGTTCACCAGACGGGCAGATAAGATTAGGCCCAGGTCTGATTTAACCGGCTTGTGGTACTTCTCCTTTTGTTTATTTCATTTTGATCATTTTGGTTAATAAGGATTTTAAATTTTGTCGATTTGAAAAATTCCAAAGTTCAGTTTATATGACTGATTTTCGTAAATTATTATTACAATGAATAAAAGAGTGCTAAAAGGAGAATACTGCTGATTGGGTTAATCAAGGGATAAAGATGAGATTCGAAAGGGTGGGGTCTTTATTCCGAGAGTATATCATGTTGTATATCCTCAAGGCATTAGGATGTGGAGTTACCGGCCCAGAAAGGCATCTGCCTGTTGAGCTCCGTGGTGGGTAGGGGACCTAACTGATGAAAAATAACAAAACACACATGGCACAAAAACAAAAAAGGAATGAAACTGAGAGCGATGATGATTTAATCAAAGAAAAATGGCCCAGATTTCTGATGGTGGAAAGTTTAGATAGTGAACATACCCTGGCAAAAATGTCCCCCTTGGCAATTGCAAAGGGGATACAAGGCATTGCTGGGGAAATGGCGAATGAATCAAAGGATCAGGATGTCATCCAGTGCAAAAGAATTTTTATTAAAAGGGATGTCACTAAAGTACCAATAAATACATTGCACTGCGTGAAAAATTAGATTTACAAGAGGCCAATATGTATATATTGTTGAAGTAAATTTGAAATTAACATGACCTTTCAGACATATTTACAAACTGTAAATTGGCAATTTACAAGACCTTTAATGTATGCATCAAAGACAGTAAAGACCGGAATTTGCAAGCCTTTACAAAATCAGGAAAGATGTTAAATTTCAAATAAACAAGACAAATACAAGATACTATATGCTTGTAAAGATGAACAAGATGCATGTGAAAAGCTTGTCAAATATGATCTTTACTTGATCTTTACAAAATCAGAAAAGATGTTAAATTTCAAATAAACAAGACAAATACAAGATACTATATGCATGTAAAGATGAACAAGATGCATGTGAAAAGCTTGTCAAATATGATCTTTACTTGGACACAAAATATGCTTAAATGTATTATTTTGACATTTATAATATTTAGCTAACTTAAAGATGCTTATATATAAAGACAGCATATTTACAAGAGAGATCTTTATTTGAAGGTTATACCTCAGGGCATTTGGATAATTGATAATAAAGGGCATTTGGATTTTTGCACTGATGGCCATTGTTAGGAAAATAACAATTAAAAAGGTCATTGAAATAAAATTGCTGAAACAATCTGTCTGAAATGAAAATAATTAATAGAAATAAGAATAACATACACATTTGAAAGACATTTCCAAAAATGGCAAAAGGTCATTGACCATGTCGGCACAAAAGTTTCCTAAAATACAGGTTCATTGTCCTTGAAAGGAAACAAGGAGCCTTACTACAAAACATAAATATCCTGAAACTATATGTGACCTTCTCAATCAAGTCCCTTGTTAGAGCTGCATCATTACTTGTAAAAGGTCAATGACCTTGCCTGAAAATAAGCAGCCCTGAAACATAATTAAAATCAAGATATTTATCCTGGGTAGGTTGTGACCTTTTCAACCAGGGCCCTTATTATAATAATGCACAAACAGCAAAAGTTTATTTACATAAAAAAGGTCAATGCCCTAACATGGGAACAATCAATAGTGAAACAGGACAAGGCACATCATATTATTGAATTGTGTGTCATCTTTTCAATCAAGGACCTTTTTCAGTAGTTGGTATCATTGAATTTTATAAGACCTTATTAATCAAGGTCTTTGTTAATGCAAAGAATAGTGATAGGTCATTGACCTTTCATGTAAAAAAAAATAAAATGAAAAAGGTGAAACAAAATGACAGTTTATAAGATATTGAATAATTTGTGACTCTCTCGATTAAGGCCCTTGATAGAACAGTGCACAAAACAGAAAAAGGTCATTGACCTTGCATCAAAACAAGCAGTCCTGGAAGAAGACAAAATGCAATGTATATCAATCCTTAATAAATATGAACCTTTTAATCTGTGAACCTTTTGCATAAACTGTTGGAAGGTCATTGACCTTTATTTGAAACCAGCAATCCTGAAACAAAACAAACTGTACATCAAAGTATGTTTCTTGTCAATGACCTTGCATCAAAATAAGTAGATATGAAACAAAACAAAGGGAAAGGTTGTGTAATGTATGGTTGTCATTGAATAATATGTAACCATTCAAATCAAGGTCCTTGTGAGAACAGCATGTGGACTTGTCATTGACCCTGTCTGAAAACTAGCACCTCTGAAATAGATGTTGGGATTCATTGGTCTGATCTCATGTTCACTGCACAAACTGGCTTTGACAAGGAAATGTGTGTTAATTATGTATAATGTCTGTACCTGTGTGTCTTTCCCAGCTAAATATATTATGCTCTTTTATTATACCTTGCTCCAACTACCAGAAATACTCTTTGTTCTATGTATTCTATCTATACTATTGTACATTGTTACCTTTATCATTCTGCTTCACAAATATGTCAAATATTTGAGATCTTATCAAAGTTGTATGATTACATTTTATATTGTGAATAATGTCACATGATAGATTAAATGAGGAGGTTCTCCAGCATCATGGAGGTTTTGAACATATGTCATTGATAAATATTTTAGGTCAAAATGATGAGGATGATGATATAGAAGTAATACGTCACTCACCATATTATGACAATGACATGATTATGGAAACTTTTAAAAACAAGAGAAATGTATTTAGCATACTTAGCACTAATATTCAGTCAATAAGAGCCAAATTTGATGAACTGAAGATATTTGTCAAAATGTTGGATAATATTGGCTTTAATTTTAGTGCAATTTGTATACAAGAGAGTTGGTTGGCTGAGGGTGAAAACCCTACAAATATCCAACTAGATGGTTATCATTATATACCTCAAGGGAAATCATGTAGCTCTAAAGGAGGATTGATTATATATCTAAATGATAAGTTTCAATATAAATCTAAAATGACTTTAAATACATACAGTGACTGGGAGGGCCAAGTTATTGAAGTAATTAAAAATGACTGCCTCTCAAAACCTATAACTATAGCAAATATATATCGGCCACCCAAAGACGTAATTGAGAAATATCATGAATTTATAGAAGAATTTGCCCCAATACTGTCAAAGTTAGAGAGAATGACAGGTGAAATACTTATTACCGGCGATTTTAACATCAACCTATTAAAAATAAATGAGAAAGCAGTATTTGCAGATTATTTTGATATGTTCTCCAGTCACAGCTTTTACCCTAAAATTACTCTTCCGACCCGTTTCTCTAATAAACATGCCACTCTAATAGATAATATATTTTGTAAATTGTCAGGAACGACTCTAGATACTACATCTGGTATACCCATTAAAAAGTTTTCAGACCATCAACCATATTTTATGATACTGAATGACATACAACATAGGGAACCACCAGTTAAATTTATTACAGTGTTCAAAAATGATATGATCATAATTCTATTCAAAACCTAGAACATGAAATAAGCATGTCCCAAACATTGTTATCTATTAGTGATAATCCCACAGCTAATCCAAATATCAATTACAATATACTCCATGATGTCTTTCAAAATGCCCGAAAAAAACATATGCCACAGAAAACAGTAAAATTTGACAGATATAAACATAAGAAATCAAAATGGATCACATACGGAATTATTAAATCGATAAAATTCAGAGATAACTTATACAGAAAACTTAAAACTACAAACCCTGGTTCTGTTGAATATAACACTATTAAGATTAATCTAAATACATATAATAGCATTTTAAAGAAATGTATAAGAATGGCCAAAAAATATTATTACAATAAATTATTTCATAAATATAAAGATGATATGAAGAATACTTGGAAAACAATCAACAATATACTTGGTAAAACGAAAAAGAAAAAGTCATTTCCTAAATATTTTAATGATAATGACAGTACCATTTCAGATAAATTAGAAATTGCAAATAAATTTAACCACTTTTTTGCAGAAATAGGATCAAAGCTAGCACAAGAAATTATAATACCCAATAATAAGAGTTATAAAAATTATTTAAAAAACAAACCAAATGTTACTTTTCATTTTGAAAATATAAATGAAGAACACATAGAAGACATTATAAATAATCTGAAACCAAAGACCAGCTTTGGCTTTGATGGAATTTCATCCCAACTTGTTAAAACTGTCAAGAAACCCTTAATCCAACCACTGACCATAATTGTGAATCAAATGTTATACACAGGAATTTTTCCAGATATATTAAAATTGGCTAAAATCAACCCAGCATATAAGAAAGACGATGAAATGCAATTTACAAATTATAGGCCTATATCATTATTACCTGCTCTCTCTAAGATATTTGAGAAAGTTATATTTATTCAACTATACAGTTTTTTTCATAGAAATAAGTTATTTTATACAAGTCAATTCGGATTTCGTAAAGAACACTCTACTGATTTAGCTGCTCTAGAGGTTATTGACAGAAATTTAGTTGAAATGGATAAAAATGACATTCCTATTAATATGTATTTAGATTTATCAAAGGCATTTGATACCATTAATCATGATATATTGCTTCATAAATTATCTCATTATGGCATAAATGGAAGAGCACTTAAATTAATGGAAAGCTATTTATATAATCGTCAGCAGTATGTAGAAATTGATGATGTAAAATCTACAACTTTGACTATACAAACTGGTGTCCCACAAGGTTCCATATTAGGACCTTTATTGTTTATAATATATATCAATGATATTGCCAGCGCTAGTAATTTGTTCCATCTAATAGTATATGCTGATGATACTACTCTTTCGGGAGCCCTTAGAATTATATCTCAACAAGCAGGTTGTGAGGACTTAAATATAGTGATAAATGAAGAATTAGAGAGAATTAATGATTGGTTAAAGGTTAATAAATTATCATTAAATATTACTAAAACCAAATTCATGATATTTCATACTCCCCAGAGGAAAAACATCCCTGACTTAGATTTGAGAATAAATAATACATCTATTGAACAAGTGAAACATTTTGACTTTCTGGGACTCATTTTAAATGAAAATCTGAGTTGGCATAACCACATAGACAAAATCTCTTATAAAATCTCAAGAAACATTGGCATCATAAATAAACTTAAACATTTTTTACCAATGAGTACAAGACTGACACTCTATAATACAATGATTTTATCATATTTAAACTATGGAATTCTAGCATGGGGTTATTCATGCAAGAGAATATTTAGATTACAGAAAAAAGCAGTACGAATTGTAAATCTGAGTGGTTATAATTCTCATACTGAGCCAATTTTTAAAGTATTGAAATTGTTAAAAGTAGGGGATATACTAAAGATCCAACTCCTGAAATTTTATTACAAATATAGGCATCAGTCTTTACCTTATTACCTACAACATCTCCCACTCTGTCAAGTAATGGATATTCATAACTATCCAACACGAAGTTATGAAAGCATACGTTATCCAAAGATACAACATACATATATGAAAAAGTTCATAAGATACACTGTGTCGCAAACTGTGAATGATACACCACCTTGTATTTTAGACAAAATTGGGACTCATAGCTTTCAAGGTTACTCAAAGTATATAAAAATGCATATCATAGACAGTTATAGAACCGAGTGTGATAGGCTACAGTGTTATGTGTGTGAGAGAAATTCTTAAAAGGAGATAGTTTATGATTTATGTACTAGTTTCCAGAAAATGAGTCCGATTGAGATGCTGGTGAATAACATGAAGTCCCTTTGCTACACCAAAATCTTCAAAATTTAAAATTTCTTTTTTGTGAAGTTCATAAATTGAGAATTATCTTAATTACATTTTCCTATTCTGGTAAAATTGAGTTTTTTAAGATATGCTTTCTATATCCCTTCTAAAGTTTAAGTTTGAGGAGACATGGGTATTAGACTTATACTATTTTTTGGTTGTATTAATATGAACAGACATCATGTTTACACACGAAATATTGTTATAATTTCTACCAGGGTGGCCCCTGTGATAGCGGCAATAACCATTAGCCTTAACAGGAGTCTCCCTGGCCATAATATTACATTAATGTATGCTTTAATCGTATAGAGTACATTATTTTATGTAAAAAATATGGCCAAATAAAATGAATTTGAGTTTGAGTTTGAGTTTGAGTTTGAAACAAAACAAAAGACAATGTATGTTATATATTATATTTGACCTTGATGGTTTGATCTTTTCAATCATCTCCCTTGTCAAAACAGTGCATAAACTCGTAAAAGCTCATTGACCTTGCCTGGAGATATGCAGTCCTGAAACAGAGTAAAATCAAATTATATTGTTACAGTAAAAAGTATATCCTTGGAGGTAGTGTTTTCTGGAGGAAACTGCCCTGCAAAACAATATTTCCTTTTTCTACCACCTAAATTCATACTGTTAAATGAACTATGATATGTAAATGGCATGTGGAGGTTTCAGCCTGTCACTGCTCCTGTATGGAAATGGACATTCAATGTGTTACAAGTGTGTTGAAATAATGTTTAGTGAGGCATACAAGTATCCTAGTCCTGCCCGCTCATCTGCTGTGTGAGTGTTTTCTGCCAAATGGTAACTTTCCAGGAAGTTAAACAAGATTTATAGGTCACCATTGATGTAATGAGGGGGTGAATGAATGCCCCTTGTCCCAGATGAAAGAAGATAAATTATATGACCGGATGACCCAGACTGATTAACCCCAAAACATCTGGACATTTGCAAGAGTGGGAAAAAATGGAAAACTATTGACAAGGATAATGTGTTCATGTCTCAAATGCTGTCTGCAGTGTAAAACCAAACACCAACTGAATTTCTATCAGTATCTAATTTATAACTCAGCAAATAAAAATGTCAACCAGAATTTGTCAAGAATTGTCAAGAAATGGATCTCTTCCCCAATGTAACTTACAAACCAACATTGGCTGATATCTTGACTTGTAGTGAACATATTTTCACTCTGAAAAGTCCTAACAGTATCTAAACAACCTCAGGATCATGGAAATAGAGATATCTAAGAGATCTGAATGTTGATTAGTACCATAAAGGTGTAAAAAACGGCAGGCGCAATTTTAATGTTTTATACCTTTTTGTCACTTCCCATCCAAGATTTGCTAATATCTTGGCTTGTAGTGAATATATTTTCACTCTGAAAAGACCAAACAGTATCTAGACAACCTCATAAACATGGCAATAGAGATATCTAAGAGATTTGAATGTTGAATAGTACCATAAAGGTATAAAAAACGGCAGGCGAGATTTTAATGTTTTTTACCTTTCTTGTCACTTCCCATGCAAGATTTGCTAATATCTTGGCTTGTAGTGAACATATTTTCACTCTGAAAAGTCCTAACAGCATCTAAACAACCTCAGGATCATGGAAATAAAGATATCTAAGAGATCTGAATGTTGATGAGTACCATAAAGGTATAAAAAACGGCAGGCGCAATTTTAATGTTTTATACCTTTCTTGTCACTTCCCATGCAAGATTTGCTAATATCTTGGCTTGTAGTGAACATATTTTCACTCTGAAAAGACCAAACAGTATCTAAACAACCTCAGGATCATGGAAATAGAGATATCTAAGAGATCTGAATGTTGAATAGTACCATAAAGGTGTAAAAAACGGCAGGCGCGATTTTAATGTTTTATACCTTTCTTGTCACTTCCCATGCAAGATTTGCTAATATCTTGGCTTGTAGTGAACATATTTTCACTCTGAAAAGACCAAACAGTATCTAAACAACCTCAGGATCATGGAAATAAAGTTATCTAAGAGATCTGAATGTTGAATAGTACCATAAAGGTGTAAAAAACGGCAGGCGCAATTTTAATGTTTTATACCTTTTTTGTCACTTCCCATCCAAGATTTGCTAATATCTTGGCTTGTAGTGAACATATTTTCACTCTGAAAAGACCAAACAGTATCTAAACAATGTCAGGATCATGGTAATATAGATATCTAAGAGATCTGAATGTTGAATAGTACCATAAAAGTATAAAAAAACGGCAGCGCAAATTACACAATTTTTTTTACATTTTATACCCTCTCTTGTCACTTAAAATCCAAGATTTGCTAATATCTTGGCTTGTAGTGAACATATTTTCACTCTGAAAAGACCAAACAGTATCTAAGCGACCTCAGGATCATGGAAATAAAGATATCTAAGAGATCTGAATGTTGAATAGTACCATAAAGGTGTAAAAAACGGCAGGCGCAATTTTAATGTTTTATACCTTTTTTGTCACTTCCCATGCAAGATTTGCTAATATCTTGGCTTGTAGTGAACATATTTTCACTCTGAAAAGACCAAACAGTATCTAAACAACCTCAGGATCATGGAAATAAAGATATCTAAGAGATCTGAATGTTGAATAGTACCATAAAGGTGTAAAAAACGGCAGGCGCGATTTTAATGTTTTATACCTTTTTTGTCACTTCCCATCCAAGATTTGCTAATATCTTGGCTTGTAGTGAACATATTTTCACTCTGAAAAGACCAAACAGTATCTAAACAATGTCAGGATCATGGTAATATAGATATCTAAGAGATCTGAATGTTGAATAGTACCATAAAAGTATAAAAAAATGGCAGCGCAAATTACACAATTTTTTTTACATATTTTATACCCTCTCTTGTCACTTAAAATCCAAGATTTGCTAATATCTTGGCTTGTAGTGAACATATTTTCACTCTGAAAAGACCAAACAGTATCTAAACAACCTCAGGATCATGGAAATAGAGATATCTAAGAGATCTGAATGTTGAATAGTACCATAAAGGTGTAAAAAACGGCAGGCGCGATTTTAATGTTTTATACCTTTTTTGTCACTTCCCATCCAAGATTTGCTAATATCTTGGCTTGTAGTGAACATATTTTCACTCTGAAAAGACCAAACAGTATCTAAACAATGTCAGGATCATGGTAATATAGATATCTAAGAGATCTGAATGTTGAATAGTACCATAAAAGTATAAAAAAAAGGCAGCGCAAATTACACAATTTTTTTTACATATTTTATACCCTCTCTTGTCACTTAAAATCCAAGATTTGCTAATATCTTGGCTTGTAGTGAACATATTTTCACTCTGAAAAGACCAAACAGTATCTAAACAACCTCAGGATCATGGAAATAGAGATATCTAAGAGATCTGAATGTTGAATAGTACCATAAAGGTGTAAAAAACGGCAGGGGCGATTTTAATGTTTTATACCTTTCTTGTCACTTCCCATGCAAGATTTGCTAATATCTTGGCTTGTAGTGAACATATTTTCACTCTGAAAAGACCAAACAGTATCTAAACAACCTCAGGATCATGGAAATAGAGATATCTAAGAGATCTGAATGTTGAATAGTACAATAAAGGTGTAAAAAACGGCAGGCGCGATTTTAATGTTTTATACCTTTCTTGTCACTTCCCATGCAAGATTTGCTAATATCTTGGCTTGTGGTGAACATATTTTCACTCTGAAAAGACCAAACAGTATCTAAACAACCTCAGGATCATGGAAATAGAGATATCTAAGAGATTTGAATATCAAATGCTACAATTAAGGTGTAAAAATCGGCAGGCGCGATTTTAATGTTTTATATCTTTCTTGTCACTTCAAATCCAAGATTTGCTAATATCTTGGCTTGTAGTGAACATATTTTCACTCTGAAAAGACCAAACAGTATCTAAACAATGTCAGGATCATGGTAATATAGATATCCAAGAGATCTGAATGTTGAATAGTACCATAAAAGTATAAAAAACGGCAGGCGCGATTTTAATGTTTTATACCTTTTTTGTCACTTCCCATGCAAGATTTGCTAATATCTTGGCTTGTAGTGAACATATTTTCACTCTGAAAAGACCAAACAGTATCTAAACAACCTCAGGATCATGGGAATAGAGATATCTAAGAGATCTGAATGTTAAATAGTACCATAAAGGTGTAAAAACGGCAGGCGCGATTTTAATGTTTTATACCTTTTTTGTCACTTCCCATGCAAGATTTGCTAATATCTTGGCTTGTAGTGAACATATTTTCACTCTGAAAAGACCAAACAGTATCTAAACAACCTCAGGATCATGGAAATAGAGATATATAAGAGATCTGTTCTGTTTGGGGTTTTACATCACTTTCAACATTTATAAGAGATCTGAATGTTGAATAGTACCATAAAGGTGTAAAAACGGCAGGCGCAATTTTAATGTTTTATACCTTTCTTGTCACTTCCCATGCAAGATTTGCTAATATCTTGGTTTGTAGTGAACATATTTTCACTCTGAAAAGACCAAACAGTATCTAAACAACCTCAGGATTATGGATATAGAGATATTTAAGAGATCTGTCTGGTAAATAGTACCATAAAGGTGTAAAAACGGCAGGCGCGATTTTAATGTTTTTAACCTTTCTTGTCACTTCAAATCAGGATGTCAGGATCATGGTAATATAGATATCTAAGAGATCTGAATGTTGAATAGTACCATAAAAGTATAAAAAAACGGCAGCGCAAATTACACAATTTTTTTGACATTTTATACCCTCTCTTGTCACTTAAAATCCAAGATTTGCTAATATCTTGGCTTGTAGTGAACATATTTTCACTCTGAAAAGACCAAACAGTATCTAAACAACCTCAGGATCATGGAAATAGAGATATCTAAGAGATCTGAATGTTGAATAGTACCATAAAGGTGTAAAAAACGGCAGGCGCGATTTTAATGTTTTATGCCTTTCTTGTCACTGATCTTGAAGCGATGTTTTTATTCCAAACCCCCTGCACCGCTTCAAGTGTCCGAGGTATGGACACGGATCTGACAGATTTAAATGGAATGTAACGTGCCTGAAGTGTACTGCCCAGCATAATGGAGAAGATTGTTTATCAAATAATGTCAAATGTGTGATTTGTCAAGGCAATCACCCCTAATATTTACGTGGAATTGTTCTTCGTTTTTAAAAGAGAAGGAAATTCAGCAAATGCGACACACAGAAAACATATCTTTTCCAGAGGCATGTAAGCATGTAGAATCATTCAACACAACAAAATCATACTATGCTAGCAATAACAAAGAGACTATTTATCAATAGCAATACAGACTGAAATTACATGGTCAATTAATGACAAAAATTATTCCTTTTTCACAAAAAAGCTCCAAATCTTCGGCAACATCAACTCAGACTCCTGCATCCAGGACCAGTTCCTCTGTGGTGATCCAAAGGTCCTGGGTTTGAACCCCGGCCGTGCCGGGATTGAACTCATGATACAATTTCCCACATGAGCTGAGGCCCGTTCCTAAAGGGTTAACCCGTTGTCCTTGTAAATCTGTGACCGGGTGGGTTGTCATGTCAAGGACCTGCGCCATGACAATCCAGTGAGGCAGCACTATATCTGTTACAAGTAGGTCTCATCACGAAATGACTGAAATAATCTTGAAAGTGATGTAAAACCCCAAACAAACAAACAAACAAGAGCTGGTATATATATATATATATATATATATATATATATATATATATATATATATATATATATATATATATATATATATATATATATATATATATATATATATATATATATATATATATATATATATATATATATATATATATATATATATATATATATATATATATATATATATATATATATATATATATATATATATATATATATATATATATATATATATATATATATATATATATATATATATATATATATATATATATATAGATATATATATATATATATAGATATATATATATGTGTGTGTGTGTGTGTGTGTGTGTGTGTGTGTGTGTGTGTGTGTGTGTGATCCACATCACAGTGAGTCTGCAGTCAGTCAGTTTGGAGTGGGTAATCAGACAGAGTGGAGAGAAAGGAGAGAGAACCAATACCAGGACATATACATATTATATTACTGGAATAAAATGGAGTCTAAAGTTAACATGGGTCTTAATTGATAGTTGAACACGCTGAATTTAAATATATCTACATTTTGCCTCACCCACAACAAGGGGCGGATGTGTTATACTCTTCACAGACTCCCTCCACATCATCCAGTAATAAAAACGTAAATAGCAATAGACCAATTAATAAATCAGACAAAAAAGAAATCAAAGATCAAAGCAAAAGTAAAATAAATAATACTAATTCCTTAGAAGGGATGGATACAGGCGATCTATCCGATATACATTTTGCACCTGTTTAGTCAAAACATAATCGTAAACTTAACAAATGATTATGTTAAATCCTATATTTATTCTCATTAAACTTAATATGGCTATCAGCAGTATCATACAAAGGAATTATAGAGGATTAGAGGCAAACAGGCCAGGTCTAGAATTATTAGCCCAAAAATATAATATATCGGTAATTTGTTTACAAGAAACTAAATTCAAAGATAATTCCATAACATTTAAGGGATATATGACTTAAGTTGGTAAAATTGACATAATGGACTGAGCACATGGCAGGGTTCTATTTTTGTTAAATCCTGTATACCCCAAAGTTATGTAACATTATATACTAATTTACAAGTATCTGCAGTCAGGGTTACTTTGCACAACTTTAACAATATGCTCAGTATATTTACCACCAAGTAAACCAATTAATATTACAGATTTAAATAATTTAATAACTCAGCTCCCACAACCATATATGCTAGTTGGTGACTTAAATGCTCACAACTATCTTTGGGGTGGCAGAAATAATACTGATCCCAAAGGACGCATAATAGAAGATTTTTTAACTAACAATAGTCTGTGCCCTTGGAATGATGATTCTCCAACATATTTACATCCTGCTACAGGCTCTTTAACATCAATAGATCTCTCCATGTGGACTCCAAATTTATTATCAGACTATTCCTGGGAAGTAGAGGAAGATCAATGGGGTAGTGATCATTACCCCATTATTTCAAATAAACATTTTCCTTCACTAGACGAACGAATCCCCAAGTGGAAATTTCAGCCGATTGGGCAAAATTTCAAACATCTTGTTTTAACGTTAGGGGGAACAGTGTCTTCTAAAGTTCTTTTTTTCCCGCCAAAAAAAGTCATTTGAACCACAAAAAATGACATGGTGCAAGATAATTGCTTTGTATGAAAATAACTACAAAACGGATTTCAACCTTTAATGTATCAAATGCTTCGGGATTGATTTTTCTTTTGATTTGATTTTAAATTTGTTTTTAAAATTTTATCATTTTTAATCATTTTAGATTTAAAGTTGAAGCAAAAATCAGGAAAAGATGTTTTTTTTGTAACAATTAAAGAAGGGATAGAGCTTACTTGAAAAACATTATTGGGAATAACTACACGAACAATCTGCAGAACTAAGACATTGATCTTTAGCTAGAATGATGTTATTTAGTTTAAATAGACAGAATTTTAAAAGACGTCTTATAATTCAAGTAATTTGTGTTTTTGTAAATAAAATTATTCAAATAAATGTAAATTTTTGACACCATTTGGAAATTTTTGACTTATATTTGAAGAAAATTAGATATCTCAAAATAAAGACCATTAAACAAAATTCCCTCTATTTAAACTAATTAGAATAATATTTGGAATAAACCTGTTCTTAAAACTTGGTAATTAAAATTGCAAAACTTCTCAATTTTGTCATAAAAAGCGTGGGAAATTTTGAGAAATACGATATTTTGTAAACTTTCTTTTTTGTATCACTGGGCAGTGATGAGGTCGAATGCAGCAGCTACTGGCTATTGGATTAGTCATAACAGATTACTAAATGATGTTTCCATATGTATATAAAAACATTGATCCTTTTTCAACAGAAATATGTTATCTATTTAGTTAGCTTTGATGGGTTATAATGGTGCACTATTTCATGTAGTTGAAGGAGCAATGACGTCATAATGGTGCTTTGGTTATTTATCAATGAAATAGTGACGTCTTACTTGTTGGTATCTTAGCAACCATCAACAACACATTTCATACACCTGTGATCCTCTGCATGTAGCGTCCCTGTTCCCCCTAACGTTAATAAAATAACTCCAGAAATGAAATTTTAAATGATGTTTTTACAGATACATTGTATGATACTGCTGATGGGTGTATTCCCAACTCAAAGACAAATGCTAAAATTAAAGAAATACCCTCGTTTAATGATGAGTGCAAAAAAGCTGTCAAGGAGAGCAATAAAGCACGGAAAAAATTAAATCAACAGCTGACTCAATAATATTTGCACCAGTAAAAAGTGCTAAAGCCCATCATATTTTCAAAATAATCAAAAGGAAAAGTTGGAAGGATTATGTTTCCAAGTTAAATACACGTACACCAAGTGAAAAATGCTGGGATATGGTGAGTAAAATTACTGAGAAGGGAGGTGGAGGAAGGATCAAACATCTAAATCATAATGGCCAATTGTTTTACCCCACTGAAATAGGTAACACAATAGGTCAAACCATTTCCAAGAATTCCTCATCCAATAATTATTCTGCAAAATGTCAACAAATAAAAAATAGAAACCAACTAAATTTTATAAAAAAAAAGAAACCAACTAAATTTTATATCTCATAACTTGGAAGTATATAATAAATCATTTACAATAGAAGATTTGAAACTTGCTTTGGATAAATCTCATGATACCACTCCTGGGCCTGATTAGATTCACTACCAAATCCATAAACACCTCCCTGATCAATCACTTTGGCATCTTTTAGATATTGTTACTAACATTTGGGAAAGTGGTGGGTTTCCTCCTTCATGGAGAGGGGTTTTTTAAAAGGAGAGTATGTAGTTAGTGTATTTTTTTTATTTAGAGAAGGCATACAACACCACATGGCAATATGGGAAAATCAGTGATGCATTTGATTAGGAAATGGGTGTTCCACGGGTAGTATATTATCTGTAACCCTATTTATAATAAAAATCAACAGCATTGTAAATTGTGTGAGACCTGGAACAGATTGTTCATTATTTGTTGATGATATTAATATATGTTACAGGTCCACAAGCATGCATACTATAGAAAGACAGCTCCAACAACATCTTAAAGGTATTAAGCACCAATCATGTTTTCTTGGTTTTGCAACAGTATATATACATATGAACACCATGACGTATTAAAGTCTGACATCGAGCAACAAGAAAAGTTGTGTAGCATATGGCAAAATGAATCAATCAAAGTCCATCTTGATGTTCTATGTGGGTTTTATTTGTTGACAAATGGCTGGAATCTAAAATATCATAAATACAGAGTAATCACTAATAGATCATATAAATCACTCCTTTGATGTTAAAAGTAGCTACATTTTGCATTTACAAATCATTTCCATAATGTTGGCAAAGTTCCAGTTTATGTTGCATAATACTCATATAAAGTCATTATTATTCAAAGTAACAAAGTTCATTTCACATTAAAATATCTTTAGGATAAAATATCATCAAGTCATAATGAAATGATAAGAGACCTGCTCTATTATATCATAATTACAATTAATTCACAATTAAGTTATGTTACATGCACTATACAGAGTCTATGATACAACATTACAGAGTAAATGATTTTACATAGGAAATCTATGGCAAATTGGACATTCAAGATGGCAGCTATTGACATGTTATATAAAGCACATTGGATATCTGGGTTAGCCAAAAGTAGGTCATGAATAGAACTGGGTCATAATAAACATGCAATAAAATATTGTTACCAAATTATGCAGAATGATGATAGCAATAGGATACAATACATTTGTAATCATAAAATCATAGGATGGCATTTGATTGCAAAGGATTGTGATATTCAAACTTGCCACCAAAATGCAGTCATCTGACATACCCATTGGAGGGAAATACAAAATGGTCCAATAGATTGTACATACTATATGGGAAACATTCCAATATACTTATACAGTTAATATGGGAAAAAGGTAACCTAATCATGATAATATAAATAATGGATTGGCTTATTTGCATTACATACCTGGAATGTTGCATATTGTCTTGATTCACTTGGGACACAAACAAACATGGCTGATTGTTGATTTTGGTTGTCAATAGTAACCGGCTAACATGGTGTATCAAAAAGTTATACCTTGTAAAAGTTTGTTTGTTTTACAATGCATGGATGACCTCTGGTGTTAAATAGTTAATACATTAGTTTGATATAATGAACAAAAAGATATACAATACAGATTATGAATATGATAATTGACACTGTTACAGTTGTTACAAGACATAGAAGTTGCACAGTCTGAATAAGATTTTCTCAGTCCATGGCTGCACCTAACGGGGGAAAACACGGGTAACGTGTACTCAATACTCAATAAGGGAGCGTAATTTTATAATGATCACAGTATGATGTCATAATCTTGATAGATAATACTTCCATGACGTCATTTCTCCTTTCAGCACCTCTTTACTGACACTCTACATGAAAATGACGCCAAGCAAAGAGTGTGCTTTTAAAAGGGGGCTATTAATTAGGGTCTTGTTAAATAGATTTCACAGCTCTGATGGGAATGCATCAATGAAAAAAATTAATGGACACAAAGACAAATATATTTAGGACCTATTTGTGAATTTTTAATTCTTTTTTCAAAATCACTGCTTAATCCCTTTAATAGAATACAAGAATGGGCTGATCATAATGGATTTAAGTTTTCTTTAAAGAAAACTGTTTGCATGCACTTTTGTAGAAAATGGAAGGTTCACCCAGATCCTGATCTTTATTTAGGCCAAACTCAGATACCTGTTGTCGAAGAAACCAAGTTTCTTGGACTTATTTTTGACAGGAAATTATCTTTTATTCCTAACATTAAATACGTTAAAAAGAAATGCCAGAAGGCATTAGATTTATTACGGGTTCTTGCCCATACCGATTGGGGAGGGGATCAGCTCGAGTACCGTTGCGGAGTCTACAATACAGCTGACTATCTCTAAAGGCATTCTAGAGAGGCCACGGCACAGCCTAACTGGGAAGAGAAGGTCGCTGAGGACTACTTCATTGGTGCGATAACTCAGGATGAGATCCTGGCAGAGACAGACTCTGAACCGACCCTGTGTAAGGTCGTTGAGCTGATAAAGACCAACAAATGGTATCTGGTAGAAAACCCATTGTTGTGGGAACTAAAGGTCGACATGGGAGTGCTGAAGTCCTTTCAGAATGTGAGTTCTGAGCTCAGCGTCAGTGAACGTGGATTGGTGCAGTGGATTGATGCAGCAGATTACCAGAAGTGGAGATCGTGAAATCGGTTTCTGCAGCCACAGTGATCCCTCAGTATGACAAGATATTTACATCCAGAGGCATCCCAGATAAAATGAAAACTGACAATGGACCACCATTTTAAATTGCTGGATTTGCAGACTTTGCTGATGAACTAGGATTCACTCACCAAAAAGTAACTCCATACAGGCATAAAGTTTCATGAAGTCCCTGGGTTAGACCGTCAGAAGTGTCCAACTTGAAGGTCGTCCATGGAAGAAAAAACTGTGGTGCCAGCCAAAGCCCTAAATGGCTACAACCTTAAGACCAAACTGCCAGAGGCTAAGGTAGTGAAGTCAGGGGAGGTTGATGCTCAGTTGAGAGCAAAAGACAGTATAGCCAAGGAGAAAATGAAGGAAAATCAGAGGAGAATGAACCTTAGTTCTCCTAATATCAAACCAGACGACCATGTCATCGTGAAGGATGTCACCATGAAAGGAAAGCTTGTCTCCGATTTTCAAGGCCAGCCTTTCCAAGTGAGGAAGACAAAGGTTCCATGGTGGTAGCCCAGAGAGGACAGGAGGTGAAGGCCCGCAATAGCAGCCAAGAAAGTGATTCATAATGGAGATGAGCCTTTGCTGGTAGAGACAGATCCACTGTATGAGCCAGTAGAGATTGCCCCAGAAACACTTCCTAACATGCCTCCAACACCCCAAGTCTCAGACCAACCAGAGACAAACACTGGAAAGGAACCATTTAGTGTGAATAGACAGTTGGGATCCCCATCCCAAGAGAAAAGCCATACACCTGGAAGGCCAAGGCAGCAGTGAAGATTGCCCACCAAGTTTAGCGGTGATTTATGCATTTAAATATTTAAAGTTCAAATTTGCATTGATAATATATGTACGACATTATTTTGTCATTTTGTTTGAAGAAAAAGTGAGATTGTATGAATGTTGAGAATATTGAACAAATCTGTGTGTAAAATATCATTTATTATTGGGTACAGCGTAACAAAATGTTGTTTGTAACCAAAGGTTTATTTTGAATATTATTACATTCAAATGGTATCGTGCCAAATGTTAATTTTGATGTGCCACAGACAATGTTCTCTGTTTAAAAGGATATTGGAAATTTTGTAATTTAAAGTTTATCACAAGTTGGTGTTTCAAACATAACTTTACAGAGTGTGTTTAAGGTGCTTAAAATACATTGTGCACTTTCAGAGCATGGTGCTTATTCTATTTCATAAATATGATTTGTAATCATAACATTTGCATGTAGACTCAGAAAGAAATTTCATGTGTATTCATCAGCAAAAGCCTGATCAAAGACTGGAACATTCCACAGAGACACTTATAAGCACTTTATTATTTAATATATTTCCTTTGATAAATAATACACACACTCTTAGAGGTACAGAACTCAACTAAAGAAGGGGGTGATGTAATGGACATGCTATCTATGGTCCCCCTATTAATTCCATTCTGTCTACCGGAGTCGCTTGTCTATTTTGACTCTCCTGTGTTTAGAACGAAATAAAGATACTGTTGATCCACCAGCCTTGCCTCCGCCTCAGTCCTTTATAAGGATGAGCAAAATTCAGGTGAGGATGAGCAAGATTCAGGTGAGGATGAGCAAGATTTAGGTGAGGCTCATTTTATTATAAGAGATTTGTGTTATTTTCCTCTTGTGTATCTGGGGTGCAGCTCTCTCCAAACCCCTTTTTGATATAGTCTAATCAATAGTGAATCAGTTGGGGCCACTAGCAAAAAGCGTCACAAAATGATTTTTGCTGCACAGGGGTAAATCAGTGCAATTGTCCAAAGTTCAGATGTAGCATGACTGCAGTATTAAGTAGATACATTAAGCATGACTACAGTATTAATGACATGAATGAAACATGACTTTTGTTTGTATTGATAAAATAGAGGAAACATGACTACAGTACACAAGATAAAGCAAGGGTCTTTTATATGACATAGATGGAGCATGACTTTTGTATTGATGACACAGATGAACCATGATTTACAGTATTGATGGATAGTTGAAGCATGACTACAGTATCAATGATGACGATAAATAGACCTGACTGCAGGATTGATGAGATATATGTAGGATGACTGCAGCATTAAGATAAGGCATGATCTTTGTATATATTGGTGACATAGATGAACCATAACTTTTGTATTTATGAAATAGATGAACCATAACTTTTGTATTTATGAAATAGATGAACCATAACTTTTGCATTTATGAAATAGATGAAGAATGACTTTTGTATTGATGATATAAATGTGGCATGACCGCAGTATTAAGAAGACCGGAAATCGTATTAAAATATGATACTACTTTGAAGCCTTTTTGGTATAAATGAATGTGATTATGAGCAGTAATGAGGGAAGTGTGCCATGGTCAGCCCTTAATGTGTGCTGGGGCGGTGGTGTGTTACTAATGACCCTCAAGTCTTGACAACATATTCTCACAATACATGAAATACTTTGACCTGATAGTTTGACCACTTATATATCCATAATTCAAAATTGTAATATGTCTCTATAAAAACATCCATTCAGTACATCTTTAACTAAATGGCAAAAGGCTATATTTCTCAAATATTATTCCAAAGA
Organism: Amphiduros pacificus; assembly: GCA_949316495.1. NCBI lineage: Eukaryota > Metazoa > Annelida > Polychaeta > Phyllodocida > Hesionidae > Amphiduros > Amphiduros pacificus. The sequence goes on from OX439004.1 coordinate 6,889,314, forward strand.
GTTTTAAATTGTGAGGCAGTATGAGTGATGACAATGTTCAATGTTATCACACAAGTGTATCAATGTCAGAAGCAACCCATAATACAGCCCTGGGGCAAATATAAACAGACATCCTTGTGATCAGAGGAGCAAGACAACACTTTTGCTGCACAGGGGTAAATCAGTGCAATTGTCCAAAGTTCAGATATACTTCATTTCATTTGTTAACATTCACGATGATAAGAATCCAGTGATTCAATAATATCCATACTGCAAATAAGAATGAATTATTAGCCATGTGATCAGAAAGAAATTATTAATATCATGAGAATGGTAACATTTCTGTCTCATATCACAATAAAACTGTTTTGTAGGTAATATATTTTGGTGGCTTCATTCTCAAGAATGTAGACACATTGAAATATGAACAATTTCAGCCATATTTGATCAAAATTTCAACAGAAATTCATTGTATCACAGCATAATATGATGTACAACAACTGACAAATGGCATCTATGAGCTCTGTCTTAATAAAGAAATAATTCAAAATCATCAAATAACTGTGCAATGAATATCTAATAGTAACATTGTACATCAAAACAAAGACATTTCTATATTAAGAGTTCAATATCTTATCCATATTTCTTATAGTGTCTCATATAGAGCTGATATTTCAATTTGATAGCATGATCAATTTTGACATCTCTTGGAGCCATATCACAATAAAACTGTTCTGTAGGCCATATATCTTGGTGATTTCATCCTCAGGAATGTAGACACATTGAAATATGAACAATTTCAGCCATGTTTTATCAAAATTTCAAAAACATTCATTGTATCACAGCATAATATGATGTGTGACAGCTCTAAAATGGCATCTATGAGCTCTGTCTTAATAAAGAAATAATTCAAAATCATCAATATAACTGTGCAATGAATATCTAATAGTAGTATTGTACATAAAAATGAAGACATTTCACTATTCAGAGTTCAATATCTTATCGTTATTTCTTATAGTGTCTCATATTGAGCTGATATTTCAGTTTGATAGCATGATCAGGCCTCAATTTTAACATCTCTCAGACTCTTATCACAATATATTTTGGTGATTTCATCCTCTGGAATGTAGACACAATGAAATATGCACAATTTCAGCCATGTTTTATCAAAATTTCAAAAAAGCCTATCTGCAGACCACGCTTTGGTGAATGGGGTATTCATATGGTAGTGGAGTGGCAGACTTACAATCCACAGGGGTTTGCTATCTCAGTAATTAATATGTGAACAGTAGTCACAACTTCACTTGCAATACTCACAACTTCACTTGCAATACTCATGCAAACATATCAAAGAAAACACACACCCCTTGTAATATTTGCTACAAACACCTGTTTAATATTTCTCAATTTCACATGATGTTACACTGTAAATAACTCCTTATGTTGCATAAATGTGTAAGATCTGACACCTGATTGCTGAGTGAGGGTCACATGTGGGTCACAGTATGGTGCCCAGTAGCACACCCCAGCCTCTTGTAACTTAATTACCCTAGAGGCACGTGGTCAATGACCAGGCATCAATATCTCTCAGATTCATATCATGATAAAATGTTTTACAGTAATGTATAAAGTGATTTCACAATCAGACATGAAGACATAATGAAATGTTAACTGTTTCAGGCATATTTAAGAAAATTGGTAGACAGACTTTAGGCATCAGACCTCAAAAGTTTCTGCGATCACCATATTGTGAAGGATGACCTTTCATGCACATGACCTTTGTGACCTTTTATGACCTTTAATGCAGTTTTAGTCCACAGTTTATTTCTGGGATACACTTTTATGAATGTATTCTCAGTCGATTGTCCTGCTTGGTGTAGATATCTGGAATGCCCTCCTATGTTGAATAGGTAACTAGGATGCCCTCTTGCTCAGCCAGGATATGTAACTGGGATGCCATCTTATGGTTGGAATGCTCTCTCATACAAAATGCCCTCATGTAAAGTACAATGGATCCCCTGATGTGGAGAATGGGCATCTGAAATTGAAAAATAGAATTTTTGTATCAATCAAGTTCCTACCATGCAAACATATGTTATTATATTTCATGACTTCAAATTGCACAAAAATATTCCAAATGTAAGAAAAGGTTACATTTTAAATAACAGGATATATACATACCAGTTTTGTTGAATAGTATCATGAATAAAAAGGCATTTACTCCATAATAATGCAAGCCATGTACTGTGCTGACCAGTGTCTAACTGTCAACATTTGAATGTATAATAATAATAATAATAATAATAATAATAAAATTTGTATAGCGCTGATACCAGACAAGTCTGTTCATAGCGCTGAGCTCAGGACATGCATCCTGAAGAGATGAGTTTTCAGCCTGCTCTTAAACGAGGAGACTGAAGTACATGTTCTAATATTAGTAGGTAGGGCATTCCAATTGTCTTGAGTCTGGTAGTAGGAACTTGTAGGTGAGTGCCATCATTGGATCTAAGACAGCGTTCACCTTCCTTGATCAATAGTAGATCACGTAAGTAAGGCGGAGCCTTACCATTTAGGGCTTTCCAGGTTAATAGAAGAATTTTAAAATCAATTCTCGCGTGAACTGGGAGCCAGTGCAGTTCCTGTAGTTTTCCTGAAATGTGATCAAATTTCCTGATTTTTCCTACTACCCGTGCTGCCGAGTTTTGGAGGTATTGCAGTTTCTTTATGTCAGTCTTAGGAAGACCTGCCAGAAGACCATTACCATAGTCAAGGGTAGATGTAACAAAAGCATGGGTAAGTGTTACCGCAGTCTTCTCGTCTAGACAGTGTCTGATTGCCGCCAAGTTCCTAATGTGATAATAGCCTTTCTGACACATTTTCTTGATTTGGGCCTTCATGTCCATGTTGGAGTCGAATGTGATACCAAGGTCAACCACTGACTGACTAGGAGCAATATCAGAGTCACCCACTTTGATTGTGGTCGTGGTACTGCTATGGGTGGCAGTATTGTACCTGTCAGTACATATGAGCATCTCAGTTTTTCCATCATTGATCTTCATCTTGTTTGTAATGAGGAAGTTTCTGACCTCGTTGACACATTCCTCCAATGTGTGTCTACTCATATCCGCATGATGGGGAGAGGCGTGGTCAACAGGGATGTAGATCTGAGTATCATCTGCATAAATATGGTAGCTCAAACCATATTTGGCAAGTATATCAGATAGGGGTGTCATGTAAATGGTGAAAAGTATAGGGCCCAAGACTGAGCCCTGAGGTACACCATATTTTAGGGATTTGAGACAGGATCTATGGGTCCCAACCTTCACGCATTGCTTCCTATCCAGAAGGTATGACCTAATCCAGGCAAGTGCATGACCTTTGACGTTGCATCTATCTCTCAGTCTGTCTAAAAGGATTTGATGGTCAATAGTGTCGAAGGCAGCAGAGAGGTCAAGCAACAACAGTATGATTGACTTTCTGTTGTCGAGAGTACTCAAGATATCATTTTGTACTTTTAACAAAGCGGTTTCAGTGCTGTGATATTCTTTGTAGGCTGATTGAAACTTGTCAGTAAGGCCATTCCTTACGAGATGGGGGACTAGTTGGTCTGCCACCGCCCTCTCGGTTAGTTTAGACACAAATGTTAGGTTGGAGACGGGCCTATAGTTTTTTTCGCCGTGACTATCCCTTGTGTAAATATTCCAACTTCCTGTTTTCAAAGATAGGCACACAACCTCTTAATCCTTCAGAGACCTTGTCAATGGCAATTAACAGATATGCTTTAATGTGTTTTGTTACAATTGTGATTTGAGAAAACACCTTACAATAAATTTGATCTCAATAATGTCCTAAAAATTACCAAAAAATGTTTAAGTAATCAATATTATTAACTAAAATGTCTATCCAATATTACATACACGCTCTTGTTCAGTTTCAATAAGCATGGGTCAGTCACAAAGATTGTGTTTCACAAAAACATTATATATCAGATGTGTGTGAAGTGTTTTGTTAGCAATGTGGTGTGTCACCGACACACAATATTCATGTAAAAACACAGTATAATATGTAAGTGCGACAGGTATTTCTTAGAGTGTATAAATGCTGAAAATAATTTTATTGAATTATAAAAATCTGCATATGATGAGACCTTAAAATGGTGTGTGATGAGTAAAATATGTGCTGTTCAACTCCACTAGGAAAATGTGTTAGGTTCACAAATTTCACTCTGTGGGTTTAATCCCCTGCCACCTGTGATATCTAAATTTACCAGCAGCCTGATTGAACACCACTCCTGAGACCCTCCCCAAATCCTCTTTGATCACCTATCTGTGGTCAGTGTACTATATCCACAACTTCCAAACTAACACCCCATCAAAATGTGACTTAATTGTATACAAAGTGTAGCATTCTAACCATAATCATTTGATACAAAGACTTATCCTGTTATCTGTGGTACAATTTTGCATGCTTCACTTATTAATTTAATATCTTCTGTGCAAAGACTCGTCCCTAAGTCTAAACCCTCTCCTTCACTACTGGCCTATTGGTTTATCCCTCACCACTATATAATCCACTCCCTCATCACTGGACTGTCCATCCCTCAACAGTATGTGACCTTCACCCTCACTAGAATGTCCATCCCTCACTACAAATTTAACATCTCCCTCATCACTAGAATGTCCATCCCTTACCACTGTATGACCCTGTCCCTCATCACTGAAATGTCTGTCCCTCACAACAAATGTTCCTCCCTCACCACAAAGTTGCCCTTTCCCTTATTTTTGACTTGCTGTTCCTCACCACAATGTGACCCTCACCTTTATTACTGGACTATCCCTCCCTCACCACTCTGTGACCCCCTCCCTCATCATTGAACTGCCCATCCCTCACCACAGTGTGACCCTCTCCTTTATTACTGGACTATCCCTCCCTCACCAAAATGTGGCCCTCTCCCTCATCACTGAACTGTCCCTCCCTCACCACAATGTGACCCTCTCCCTCATCGCTGAACTGTCTGTCCCTCTCCACAATGTTGCCCTCTCCCTCATCACTGAACTGTCCCTCCCTCACCACAATGTGACCCTCTCCCTCATCACTTAGTTGTCTGTCCCTCACAACAACTGTCTCTCCTCACCACAATGTTGCCCTCTCCCTCATCACTGAACTGTTTGTCCCTCACCACAATGTGGCCCTCTCCCTTATTGCTGGACTATCCCCCCCTCACCACAATGTGACCCTCTCCCTCATAACTGAACTGTCTGTACCTCACCACAATGTTGCCCTCTCCCTCATTGCTGAACTGTCCCTCCCTCATCACAATGTGGCCCTCTCCCTCATCACTTAACTGTCTGTCCCTCACAACAACTGTCCCTCTCTCACCACAATATTGCCCTCTCCCTCATCACTGAACTGTCTGTCCCTCCCCACAATGTGACCCTCTCCCTCATAGCTGAACTGTCTGTCCCTCACTACAATGTTGCCCTCTCCCTCATTGCTGAACTGTCCCTTCATCACCACAATGTGACCCTCTCCCTCATCACTGAACTGTCTGTCCCTCACAACAACTGTCCCTCCCTCACCACAATGTTGCCCTCTCCCTCATCACTGAACTGTCTGTCCCTCACAACAACTGTCCCTCTCTCACCACAATGTTGCCCTCTCCCTCACCACTGAACTGTCTGTCCCTCACCACAATTGTCCCTCCCTCACCACAATGTGACCCTCTCCCTTATTACTGGACTATCCCTCCCTCACCACTCTGTGACCCTCTCCCTTATTATAGAAATGTCCATCCCTCACCACGCTGTGACCCTCTCCCTCATCACTGAATAACTTAAACATCTATTGGAGCCTACATACTAAATAGTCTTCAGAGCCTCCATACCTGCCTCATTCAAATATCCTTCAGAGCCTACATTCCTACTTGGAAGTAGGAGTTTGTGAAGTGGTTTATTTTTGTGTTCTGGATAGCAGTCATCAGCGAGAATGAGTGACATAGCGCATGTAATGGGTTTTGCAGTGGGAGGAGCGGACGTCCAGAAAGCACCCTGCAGAGCACTTTCAGTGACATTTAATATTGGTCGTGTTCGACTTCCATTCACCAAATCAACCACACAGAATGCCATTTTTTCAAAAATTATCACAAAAAAATAGTATTTAACGGAAATGGGCATGATATCCCCATGACTGTTCCTTATACCAGTGTTTCACTTCTCAAGTCAGGTACAGTTGCTTGTGGAAAAAACATTTCATTTTGGATGGATAAACAGAGATTAAGCACATTTTAGGCAAATCCAATACCATGGGACATTTTAATGGCTGAGGTGGAAACAATCGAATGGACCCAAGTTCTGTCATGTATTACTAATAGAATTATCCAAATAGTAAAAGGGTCATAGGCCATTTTAATGATTGGCCACTTTTAGTGATGTGTTTCATAGACATATTCATAAAAGGATTTCACTAACTTCCTCATATTGTTGAGAAAAATCAAATACATGACATTTTTTTGGAAATACATCAGCTACTAAATGTTATAACCCAATTGACTCTACTCTACATTCAATATATTTTTTATTATATTTTTCTTAATAATTTCTATTCATGACTAATTTTCTCATATTTTTCAGGGAATATTTCTTCTTTTTTAGGTATTATTATGATAAGAGCAACTTATTGCTGATTATTTTCTGAAATTAGATTAATATTTAATTTATCTAATACCTCAAAAATAAATGTGAGGTCAAATTAAAGTCCGTCAATTTGTCACTTTTGTAACCCTACCTATTTAAGCTCTTTTTAATCATACTAGCTTCATAATAAATATTGAAATTGACAGACTTTTTTTTCAATTTATTTTTAGTATTAATGTGTTTTTCTGTGCAGTATTCCATATATTTTCATAAACTAACCCCCAATTTGTCACTTTTGTAACCCTACCTATTTAAGCTCTTTTTAATCATACTAGCTTCATAATAAATATTGAAATTGACAGACTTTTTTTTCAATTTATTTTTAGTATTAATGTGTTTTTCTGTGCAGTATTCCATATATTTTCATAAACTAACCCCCAATAAGCTGGTATTTTTATATTATTTAAAAAAAACTTTTTTTAAATAGTATTTTCCTCTGTTTTCCCTTATAGATTGACCACAAAACCATAAATTGCTCTCAAATTGTTAATTATGAACAGATTTTGATGAATAAGGACTCTACGAGCTGGTATTTGAAAGATGTATATGATAGGATAAATAAAACATGTAGATAATTTCGTGGAAAGAGGCTTTCTATTTTCAAGGTCATTGAAAGGTCACTTTAAGGTCACTGGCAATATTTGATCAAAATAGCCTAAGAAGGTTGACATTCGATCACATATCATTTGTAGATGTATTCTGAGTAGTAAAAAAGTTATATCCCTATGTCTGCCATTTCTAGTGACGGTACACTATGGAATACCTTCAGTTAATCAACTTCAAATTACCATGAGTCATTAGAATTAGGCTTATCTTCAAATAATCACAGGAGGCAAATGTAAAATGTGATGGAAAATTGTCACATTTTGAGAATGTGACAGCAAACAGTCACAAACTGAAGTCTAGGTTTATCAGCTGGAGCTAATCCATTTTCATGGTTGATTACAAGGTTGATATCACTTTCATCCCCCAGGCTATTTACCCATGATGCCTTGATGATGGAAATGTGATGCTGTACTGTCACAAATCTCAAGGACATAATACAGAGTGACACCTGGTGTCTGTTAAACCAACTACAATTCTATGTCATCCAATTTGTGGCTCTTTTGCATCACAAAATAAAATCAATCATGCATGAAGTTAGTGGTGGACTATTGCTGCCTCCTGGTGAATTAAATGTGCTACATCATTTTGTGACTCCTAGGCATCACACATTTTGTGACGTTTTTTGCTAGTGGCCCCAACTGCGAATTCTGGTAAATACATGCACTCAATTATCCAGTATTTGCTTGGCTATTTTACCTAAAATACCACAACCAACACTTAACCCTCCTAGCTCACACAATGAATGCAACACGGAGCTTTTCAATCGATATCTTATTCACATTTGTATCTTATGCAAAGTGCAAATCGTGTCTACCAGCATAAAAATAAAGGTAATGAACGTTCTGTTCATATATTGCTTAGAATTTTAAAGATAATATTTTAAAATCTTATTTTTGTTGGCCATTTTACTAACGAAGTAATTTATTACATTTAGCAATTTCAATAAATTCTCTATTCAACTTTGAAATATTTGCACGAGCGTGAAGTTCATTTGAAATTTGATATTTGACGTTTTTTTCAAAGTATGCCTCCAAGTATATATCTATACACACTTATAGGATATGGGTCAAAACAGGATAGAAAAGGATATATACCCTGTCAAAAGCAGATATATCCTTTTTATTCGTAATAAATCCAATATTTTTATACATTTATAACTTAGAAATGTTTTTTTACTGATCTGAAAGACTTTTGATTGACAAATGGGGCCTTAGACATACTTGGTAGACATGTCTAGATTATGTCTAGCCCCCTCAATATGAGAGCATAAATCTGAGTTCAATAGAATAGCCCTTTTCCCTTACAAAGTCAGTATATTCGACCTACTGACTGGTATGAGGTTGGGAAGGGGGGGGGAGAGTACTAAAAAGACCTTTGATTGACTAATGGGGCCTTAGACATACTTGGTAGACATTTCTAGATTATGTCTACCCCCTCATTATGAGAGCATAAATCTGATTTCAATGGGGTAGCCCTTTTCCCCTGACAAAGACAATATATTCGACCTACTGACTGGTATGAGGTTGGGGAGGGGGGAGAGAGTACTAAAAAGACTTTTGATTGACTAATGGGGCCTTACACATACTTGGTAGACATGTCTAGATTTTGTCAAGCCCCCTCAATATGAGAGCATAAATCTGAGTTCAATGGAATGAGGTTGGGGAGGAGGGAGAATACTTAAAAGACTTTTGATTGACTAATGGGGCCTCAAACATAATTGGTAGACATGTCTAGATTATGTCTAGCCCCCTTAATATGAGAGCATAAATCTGAGTTCAATGGAATAGCCCTTTTCCCCTGACAAAGTCAATATATTCGACCTACTGACTGGTATGAGGTGGGGGTGGGGGGAAATACTAAAAAGACTTTTGATTGACTAATGGAGTCTAACACATTCTTGGTAGACATGTCTAGATTATGTCTAGCCCCCTCAATATGAGAGCATAAATCTGATTTCAATGGGGTAGCCCTTTTCCCGCAACAAAGTCAGTATATTCAACCTACTGACTGGTATGAGGTGGGGGGAGAGTACTAAAAAGACTTTTGATTGACTAATGGGGCATTAGACATACTTGGTAGACATGTATAGATTATTTCTAGCCCCCTCAATATGAGAGCACAAATCTGAGTTCAATGGAGTACCCCTTTTCCCACAACAAAGTCAATATACTCGACCTACTGACTAGTATGAGGTTGGGTGGGGGGGGGAGTACTAAAAAAACTTTATAACTTAGAAATGCTTTTTAAATGATCTCAAAGACTTTTGATTGACTAATGGGGCCTCAAACATACTTGGTAGACATGTCTAGATTATGTCTAGCCCCCTCAATATGAGAGCATAAATCTGAGTTCAATGGAGTAGCCCTTTTCCGGCGACAATGTCAAAATATTCAACCTACTGACTGGTATGAGGTGGGGGTAGGGGAGAGTACTAAAAAGACTTTTGATTGACTAATGGTGTCTTAGACATACTTGGTGGACGTGTCTAGATTATGTCTGGCCCCTGAATATGAACGCATAAATCTGAGTTCAACGGAGTAGCCCTTTTCCCACAACAAATTCAACATATTTGTCCTAATGACTGGTATGAGGTGGGGGGGGGGGGGGGGGGGGGCGGGGGGAGAGTACTAAAAAACTTTTTATTGAATAATGGTAGACTTGGTAGACTTTTGTTATCAATTCTTAGATTTTTCTTTCGTGTAATTTCATTATCTGAAAGAATTTTGGTTTACGCAAAACTATGTCATAACGACTAGAATAAAAACTTATAATAGGAACCTGATTCATATATTTCTCAAACTTTCTTTTAATTGATAATAAGTTTTCATATATCATATTCTTAATATATTCATCTCCCCAAGAATTATTTAATGAATCAAAATTGGTATTCTCCATACAATTAATGTCTTCATCACTTTCTTCCCAATTATTATACTGTATATTCCACTTCTCTTTCATTAATTGACTGGTAAACCGATTGCAAACATTTGATTTCTTTAACGATTTCATACATGGAGATATTTCCTCTACTTGGTTTCCATGCATTCATTATGTTCTGAATTATCATCATCATCATCATCATCATCATCATCATCATCATCATCATCTGTATTTGTGGATTTCCAAATGTCAAGCAAAATATTAATTTGTTCAATAACATCCTTCCATTTACTACGAGCTTTTGCTTGCACGGGAGAGGCAAACTCTTCCATATATGTTATCATCTACAATATCATCATAATCCCTCTTCTTAAAACATTTGGAGATCTATACCCCTCAACATTACATTCGAAGTCATAAACAATAAACCAACGATAAAAACGATCTTCAGCCTTAACAATAATCCCAATGGTTTCCAACTGTTAAAAAATAGATTTACTATACTCATAAAATCCTGAGGTGAATAATAATAATAATAATAATAATAATAATAATAATAATAATAATAATAATAATAATAATAATAATAATAATAATAATAATAATAATAATAATCAATAATAATAATAATAATCAATAATATGAATAGGAATGAGAAAGTCATTAATTAATTCAAACACGGCAACCGCTGCACCGATTGGCTTGATCTTGGGCTCATTGGAAAGATAAAGATGAAATATTAAGAGAGGTTCAAGGGACATAGCATACATTTCTTTTATTATTAGTCAAAATAGCCAAAAACTGGTAATTAAAGCAGTACAGAGGGAGGAGCTTATCAAAAGGTAACAGCAGTATTGTACATGATCATATTAATTTATGATGTTACCATGACGTCATTATGTCTGACATCACTATGACGTCATTATGTCTGACATCACTATGACAACACTTTCCTGTCTGACGTCACTATGATGACACTTTCCTGTATACTTGCTTACTTGCAATGTCAATATGATCTTTCTACTCCAATTATTGACAAAGGTATGGTATTTTGTATATAAAATATTCAATTGAAAGAAGTGTCTATCTCGTAGCCTCACGCAACTGTATTTACCTTGCTCGTAGCGTCAAGATGCCTTCATCGCAGGTTAAATCATCTTTCTATTCCAATTATTGATGAAACTGCGGTCTTTTGTATGTGTAATATTCAATTGAAAGAATTGTGCATCTTGTAGCCTCATGCAACTGTCTTTACCTTGCTCGCAAAGTGAAGACGACTTCACTCCAGGTTAAATTAACTTTCTACTGTGGTTTTTAGATCTAAAGTTGCAGAGCATTAGGAATGGGGAAAATATCTTTCCATCTGTCCGTCCGTCTGTCTGTCCTCCAATTACTGATGAAACTATAATATTTTGTATATGTAATATTCAGTTGAAAGAAGTGTGTATCTCGTAGCCTCATAACATGCAGCCTCATAACATGCAACTGTGTTATGGTTTATATCAATTTGCACCTTTGCCATTTCATATTATTGTCGGTTCACTTGTAATAATAATAATAATAATAATAATAATAATAATAATAATGATAATAATAATAATAATAATAATAATAATGATGATGATGATGATGATGATGATGATGATGATGATGATGATGATGATGATAATAATAATAATAATAATAATAATAATAATAATAATAATAATAATAATAATAATAATAATAATAATAATAATAATAATAATAATAATAATAATAATAATAATAATAATAATAATGATAATAATAATAATGATAATAATAATAATAGATCTTAGTCTGCGAACATTAGCTTTGACCTTTAGTAAATCGGTCAAGTAAGCAGGAGCCTTACCATTAAGCACCTTCCATGTGAGAAGGAGTATTTTAAAGTCAATTCTGCAGGTAACAGGGAGCCAGTGAAGATTCCTTAGAATCTCAGATATATGATCATACTTCCTTTTCATACTGACCAGTCGTGCAGCAGTATTTTGAAAAATTTGTAGTTTCTTAATCTCACCCTTTGGGAGCCCGATTAGGAGCCCATTTCCATAGTCTAAGGTTGAGGTAACCAGTGAGTGAACCAGTACTTCAGCGGTTTTAGTATCCAGACAATTTCTTATGGAATCGATATTCCTGATATGGCAGTAACCTTTCCTGAGTGTTTCTTTGATGTGTGCTTCACTTGTCAAGTTTTGAGTCTAGAAATACTCCGAGATTCTTAACTTTACATACTGGCTCAATATCAGTAAGACCTATCCTTACCTTGTTGAAGGTTTCTTTGGATAATGAATCATCCCTGCCCAGATTACAGAGGAGCATTTCAGTTTTATTATCATTCAGTGTCATTTTATTGATCTTAAAAAAGTTTCTGATGTCAGAAATACATAACTCTAGATTTGATTTTGCGAGAGTTGATTCTTGAGGATTTTTCCTATCAAATGAGATGTAAATTTGGGTATCATCTGCATAAATATGATAGTTCAAACAATGTCTAGTGATGATATCAGAAAGTGGCGACATATAGACCGTGAACAGAATTGGTCCAAGAACTGAACCCTGGGGTACTCCATGCTTAATATTCAGCAAGCTAGACTTACTCAGTCCAACCTTATCATGTTGATATCTTCCAGTTAAGTAGGATTCAATCCAACGTAGCGCCTAACCAGTAACCCTACATCTAGACTCAAGTCTTCTAAGCAGGATGTTATGGTCAATGGTATCAAAGGCCACAGATAAGTCAAGGAGAAGAAGGATAACTGTCTTTCTATTGTCCAGATCACGCAAAATATCATTTTGAACCCTTAATAAAGCTGTCTTTGATATTGTTTGTAAGTAGACTGGAAACTATCAGTAAGGCCATTCCTTACTAGATGAGGAACAAGTTGTTTTGCAACGGCCCTTTCTGTTAGTTTATAAATATAGGACAAGTTGGATACTGGTCTAGAATTTGGTTCAATCAATTCTGGACCCAGCTTTTTCAAAAGTGGTGTAATAAGAGCAATTTTCATATCATCTGTAACAGTGTGATCTAACAATGATTTTTTTTATGATAAGTGTTATGATAGGAAGTAGTAAATCTAGTAAATCTAGATTACACGATTTATTAGACGATTTCTTGACTAGTTGTAGAACTTCAGGCTCCGTTAGCGCACAAGAGGAGTTAAGAGGAGGAATGCTATGCAGAGTGTGGTTGTCATTGTTTGTAGTGACCTCTGGCGGAGGGATAGTGCAGTTAGTATTACAGTCTAGATCCATACGAATTTTCTCCACTTTCCTAGAAAGAACTCATTAAATCTATTAGCCAAAGAAGTGGGGTCTGGGGAGGTGGGTAATGGAGAGTCCTTAGATTTATGGAGTAGTTTATCAATTATCATGAATAGTTTTTTAGGATTAGCTTTGTTATAAGTTATTAGTGTTTTGAAATAGCTGGCGTGTGATGATTTGAGTAGAGCATTGTATCTATTCCTATGTATATGATATACATCCTTGTCAATAGAGAGACCTGATTTAGACATTTTCCTCTCCAAACTCCTCTTCTTAGATCTCTCCTGTCTAATCTTATCATCCATCCATGGTGATGTAGGTCTTTGAGTGACACACGTTTCGGTGTATGGTGCATGTTTATCTAGTATCTGTGTCAGACTGCTGTTAAAAAACTGCACTAGATTTTATATAGTCATATTAGAACAATATTTCGAGAAGGTTAATTTAATATCCTCACATAGTTTTTCAATATTTATTTTTCTATATTTCCTAAATTTTATTTTCTTTCTTTGAGGTTTATGTGATTCAAGATTGAAATCAATGATAATAATCTTATGGTCAGATATGAAGTCATCTACCTTAAAACCTTTGAGATATCTATTAATCTCAAAAGAAATAACCAAATTTAATGTATTACCCAGTATATGAGTAGGTTTAGTTATCCATTGGTTCATGTCGAAGGTAGATAAGATATCATTGAATTTAATAACTTCGAGTCTATGTGGTTCATTTAGATGGAAGTTGTAGTCACCCAGGAATACTACATCATTAGTAAAAGTGCAGTAGTGTGAAGTAATCTGTGTGCATATTTAGCAGTGAAAAAGCGTCTGATATTAGTGTGTCGGGGCCTTAGGATTAAATTCAATATCTTTTTCACTTGACCATCATAAACAGATTCAGGTTTATACAATTCTGAAGGTTTGTCTAGAAACATATCACAATTCCTACACTGAAACTTCTTTGAGTATCTCTGAAAATCCAAAATAAATGACATGTTTGTCATATATATTCACGTACATATCTTTCGAATATTCTTGTCTTGATCTATAAACTGGAATAACACTATCTATGGAAATTTTATTAAACGCATAAATGTTCACTCCAAAACATATTTCGAACAAATACAATTCCAGTACAGAAACTCCTAAAAACTCAGAAAAAATAAGTTTTTTATCCTTAATTTTCTTAATAAATGTTTTCCATTTTTCAAAATATTCCAAAGTGACATCTTCAAACTTTTTGTAGGCAGATTTATGTAATTCTGGGTGAAAACATTGAGTTAAACAATGGAAAGCACATAAGTTATCCGTAAATGTTTTAAAATTCCTTGACATATCATATTTTCTCTCAAAAGACATTATATGTTTACATTTCATAATATATGTAGGGAGAACAATAGCTATAGGTTCATGGCCTAAAACATATTTTGTATTGAACACCCACATCTGAGCATAAGTTACCATCACTGGTTTAAATTTCATATTCCGTCTAGTTCTCACTAAATATTCCATTAAATCCATACTCTCTAATTTTTTCCTTAACTTCTCTGCAAGAATATATTTTTCATGAATATTATATGCAGACTTGAATTTATTCGCTTCGTTTTTAGATAAAGTTGCCCATGGTGGATTAGTATTCTTTTTCTCCCATGGTGTAACCTGCAATTGATTTTGTTAATGAACTAGATGTAGTCATCCTATATTCATATAGCTCAGACTAACTTGAACAAATAAACCCACATTGTCTACACAATACATTTTTCATACAACTCCTTTAATGTTTAGACAGATTTGTTAGATACTTAAGTACTCGATCACATTTCCTACATCTCCTATGATTACTAAAATCAATACTACTCTCATGACTAGGTAAGTTAGATTGAACGGGTGAATGCAAAGTATGTAGAGAAGAATACTTATGATCATTGAGAGATTTCAATGTAGATATACCCACATAGTTATGATCTACAGAAATATTTTCACAATAAGATGTTTTCTGTTTTCGTGGAAATGTTTGAGTGTCAAAAGTATGATAGCATGTATTCAAAGAAGGTTTATCCTTATTCATAAATGAAGAATTCTGCGCAGAAGATGAGGATAAAATTTGCACCCTCCAAACATCCTTTGTACAAATACATTCATGTATTCTATTCAAACTGAGATTCGCACAAAGTTTATTACATTTACAACATATAAGTTCAGGTTCCATTATACACTAATCTTCTGGATATTCTTAAATCAAATTAATGTCTTCTTAATCACAGATTAATCTCAGTAAAACAATCTACCTAAGTTCATAGCATCCATTAAACAATGACCTCAGCCATAGAAATATATTCTTAACCGAATGATGAGTACTAGCTATAGTCCGTAACTATGTAAGACAGAAAGAAATACACGTAAAATATTCCTGATTTAATATATATAAACCCACAAGTTCTCTTGAATGAATGAATGGTTGCTTAGAGGCACATCAACCACTAAGGTTATTCAGTGCCTAAAAGCGGTTAAAACATAAACGTTTATAAAAGCAATATGAAATGTAAATGATCTTAACAACACAAAATATCAACAAAATCCTTTCAATATATCAGTTACAGACAAAACAAATTTGTATAAATAAATTCAATTTAAAAGACTTTAAATACCATCTGATGTTTTGCGGTTCTTGATAAATAGGCCAATGACCTAAGTAAACAAGAGCTCCACACTTAAAATTGGTTATAAAGTCCTATTTGGTTTAAAAACGATACTATCACAGAAGTATCTACAGTATCAAATAACAAAATCTTGCACATTAAAATATTGAGTCCTAATTATATCAAAATCGATACATTCAAAAAATTAAAACATATTTGATAGTCAAAGCCCTTTGACATCCAATAGACTAAGGCTGATTCGCCTTTAAGAAGATAGCAGTGAGTCAAATGACTATGTCCAATTCTTATACGTGTTAAAACAAACTCTCTTGAACATTAAAGGTATTAAGCACCAATCCTGTTTTCTTTGTTTTACAACAGTATATATACATATGAACACCATGCCGTATTAAAGTCTGACATCGAGCAACAAGAAAAGTTGCTACAAGACATAGAAGTTGCACAGTATGTATAAGATTATCTCAGCCCATGGCTGCACGTGACGGGTAAACACGGGTAGCGTGAACTTTATTTGACCTCAATTGAGGCTCAAAGTAGGGTAGCACTGTTTGACGTCATTTTGGTACTATTCAAAAGACAATACATTTCATGACGTCATAAGCATATTACCATGCACTTTTGACGTCATTTTACCTTTCAGTGCCTCTATGATGACACTCCACATAAAAATGACGCCAAGAAAGGAGTGTGCTTTCATTAGGGGCCTATATATTAGGTTCATGTTCAAGTAGGTTTTACAGACAATGATGGGGATGCATTTTTCAAAAAGTTTATATGCATGAAAGACAAATACATTTATCACCAATACATGAATTTTAAAGGTTTTTTTCAAAATCGGTGCTTAATCCCTTTAAGAGTCTCAAACAAGATAATAAATTCGACATATATAGATATATCTGCATACGTATACACACATGATCAAATCTCAAAATATTATGTTAATATTCTACTCTCGTAGAATCAGACAGTCACATAATCAAATCTCATATTCAATGAGAAAATAAATTATGTTAATATTTTACTCTCGTGGAAACACGCTCTCATTGGTTCGAAAAACAAAATGGAGGAAAGTTTTTTCATGATAAAACAAAATGGCTTCCTCCATGAACTTCTTCATGAAAGTCGCCATCTTTCTTTTTCTGATGAATCATGGGAAAAAGCTACATGAATAACCTACACATGATTTGTCCTATATATCTACATTCTCATTTGTTCATTCCACAAAATGGAGGAGAAAAAATGGCGGAGCTAATTATAATATGAACGATTAAAACCGCTATACCAGTCAGTAGGTCGAATATATTGACTTTGTCATGGGAAAAGGGCTACTCCATTGAACTCAGATTTATGCTCTCATATTGAGGGAGCTAGAAATAATCTACACAGTCCACCAACTATGTCTAATGCCCCATAAGTCAATCAAAAGTCTTTTTAGTACTCTCCCCCCACCTCATACCAGTCAGTAGGTTGAATATATTGACTCTATCAGGGAAAAGGGCTATTCCATTGAACTCAGATTTATGCTCTCATATTTAGGGGGCTAGACATAATCTAGACATGTCTACCAAGTATGTCTCATGCCCCATTAGTCAATCAAAAGTCTTTTTAGTACTCCACCCCCACCTCATACCAGTCAGTTGGTCGAATATACTGACTTTGTTGTGGGAAAAGTGCTATTCCATTGAACTCAGATTTATGCTCTCATATTGAGGGCGCTAGACAGAATCTAGACATGTCTACCAAGTATGTCTAATGCCCCATTACTCAATCAAAAGTCTTTTTAGTACTCCACCCCCACCTCATACCAGTCAGTTGGTCGAATATACTGACTTTGTCATAGGAAAAGGGCTATTCCATTGAACTCAGATTTATGCTCTCATATTGAGGGGCCTAGACATAATCTAGACATGTCTACCAAGTATGTTTGAGGGCCCATTAGTCAATCAAAAGTCTTTTTCGTACTCTCCCCCCCCCCCTCCCCAACCTCATTCCAGTTAGTAGGTTGATTATATATACTGGCTTTGCCAGGGGGAAAGGGCTATTTCATTGAACTCAGATGTATGCTCTCATATTGAGGGGGCTAGACATAATCTAGACATGTCTACCAAGTATGTTTGAGGGCCCATTAGTCAATCAAAAGTCTTTTTTGTACTCTCCCCCCCCCCCCTTCTCCCCAACTTCATACCAGTCAGTAGGTCAAATATATTGACTTTGTCAGGGGAAAAGGGCTATTCCATTGAACTCAGATTTATGCTCTCATATTTAGGGGGCTAGACATAATCTAGACATGTCTACCAAGTATGTTTGAGGGCCCATTAGTCAATCAAAGTCTTTTTCGTACAATCCCCCCTCCCCAACCTCATACCAGTCAGTAGGTCGAATATATTGACTTTGTCAGGGGAAAATGGTTATTCCATTGAACTCAGATTTACGCTCTCATATTAAGGGGGCTAGACATAATCTAAACATGTCTACCAAGTATGTTTAAGGCCCCATTAGTCAATCAAAAGTCTTTGAGATCATTTAAAAAGCATTTCTAAGTTATAAATGTATAAAAATGGATTTGTTACTAATAAAAAGGATATATCCGCTTTTGACCGGGTATATATCTTTTTATATCCTGTTTGACTCATATCCTATAAGTGTTTATGGATATATACTTGGAGGGATACTTTGATTAAAACGTCAAATATCAAATATCAAATGAACTTCACGCTCGTAATATTTGCTTCAGGAAAATTCCTTGGTATTGGCAAATCATTTCTCAAAAAAATCCAAATTAGATATCAATCGATATTATAAATAAATGCAATCATAACACATACATCATACATCTGACACAACTTTACCGGCCTTAGTACTAAAAGACAATTCTTTGTGCATTAGAAATACACCATGCTGGTACTTAAACGCTGAGATGAATGTCAATACACAATGTGTGTGTCATTATACTGACAGGATATGATATGACATGAACCATGCCAAAAATCATAGGGCATTTTAGATAAATGCATTGTCAATTATCCCTTCGGACATTGCAACTAGATTATATATCAATTACTATAGCCCTATATCAGAGATATTTAAACAGTTTTAAATTAAATGTCTCTGCCCAACATATACATGAAGACACATGGTTGAGATCAAACCTGAGAGCAATATAACTATTTATTATTGCTCTCAAATCAAACCTATTCTTATCATTTGGTTTACGGACAACTCATGCCAAACATGAAAATAACTGCAATAAATAATTGTTTGCCTTTTAACCTGATAAAGTTAAAAAATCAAAAATACAATGAGAAGCACTGAGCTGACTGAACAAATGAGAAAAGCACATAACCCAGAGGATGATCTCCACAGTGTTCACGACGCCCTCTGGCGGGCTTTAAAATTACAATTCTAACTCTTCGGGAATTCGGGTAAGAATATTCTACCGGAAGTGGGCGATGATGAAGGCAGATGGCTACATCGTTGAGCCTGTGTCTGTGTGAAGAAGTATTCCTTTGTTGATGTGAACAATATTCGCCGTATAAATCGAATATCCATCTAACAGTATGGGTAGAGTAGTTCTGGTAGTCGTATATGGCGTATTTCTTAGTAGTGGCGTGTTCGACGGATTTTCCTGGAAACGGCTTTCAGCATTTGCGTCTGACGAGAACGCCCCACAACAACAAGGTAAAGCATGAAGGACTAAGGTGCTTTGATACTTGGGCACTTTGAAATATCCTCCACACTGCCTCAGTCAGGAAGGCTACAAATATGTTAATTGTGTGAAACCATTGACTGGAATTTTCATAGAAATGTGATGGTTCCTCGGCATAAGATGGAGCTATGTATGTAGCCCGTAAGAGGGTAGCAAGTGTAGGAAAGGTTAAATTATTACTGCACCTATTTTTCTGCTTGCTCTTAATTAGTAACAAGTGCAGTCAGTTCCTATGAAGCCCCTTTTAGAAGTCAGCCCTGAGGAGACGTCAATTTCCACTTATCCATCGCTGGGTCAACTTCACTTAGGGACCAAATTATCAAAGTTGATATTTATTTGTTTCGCCTTGAGAGACGAAACCCTTTTATTATCAGGACTTGAAGTTTAAATGTTGAGCAGGTGATGAAGCTTGCTGCACTCACTGTAACTGACTGGGAGGGATAGAAGGTGGGACTTGATGGAAGTGTACACTATTCCTGGATCTTAAGATTCACCAGTGAAACTTAGGATTCTGGGTTTCCTCATCAGGATAATCCTGGATTACATCACATCCTGGCAGGACTTAGAGAAACACGGCAGTGGCTCCCCAGTGTAGCATCTGTATTCATGAATGTGACATACAGATCTATTATATTTATTTTTCTATTTTACTCAAGATACATGTAGCAAGGCCATCTTCATAAGTCAAATCAGATCATAGCAATCATTATGAAGGTGATAACCAGTCTGTAGGTCTGTGGTATGTCACATTTAGTTGGACTCTGTAACCTCTGCACTTGTCTCACCTGAGCATGAATAGGATATATCAGAATATTGTGGTAATTTCTAAAAATGAAATATAAATGTGAATAGCTTATATTAAAAATTTTGAATAATTAAAAGAATTGTTAATTGAATATATTTGGTTGTGTTTTAGATAACAGAAACAAGATCCCAAACCCGATGACATCCCCTGCTGCAGGCAACACATTAAGGTCGTCCCCGATGAACATTTCTATGATTTTGGTCACAGATTCATCCCTTTCGTTCAATTGGACCATGCCAGCTCATGAGAATGTATCAGATCTCATCAACTTCATCGTCTATTTTCATGAGAGAAAGGAAAAAAATCGTACGTTAACTTCCATGTTATATATAACTGATGTTTTCACACCCTTACCTTGAGGTATCAGGGTTTTTTTTTGGCCAGGGCTGGTGATCTGATTTTTTTAAGGATCCCACTAAAATTTCTTCTACATCTCCCAAATAGGGAATTTACCTGCAAATAGGGAATACCTAACATATTTCTGTGAACCCCAAAACAATCCCAACGTTCAAAGCCATTTTTTATTTTGGCACTTAAATATGAAATATTATAGTAAAATTTATATTTACAAATTCCCTGTATCTCAGATATATTTAAGATTAAGGTCAAATTGCAACAAAATGGAGGCACAGGCATGAAGAAAATATTGAACCATTGTTGCTGCATTACTGTTAATATGACATCATCTCTGTGGTTCCTTTTTCTGTGTTTACATAAATAATATTGGTTTAGAATGTGACAAATATTAATCTCACTGGTATAGATTATTTCACAACATGTCAGGATCCTGCAACATGATAAATCAGTGAGGCAAAAATATATCTGTTATAAGTAGGTCTTGTCATGAAATGACTGAAATAATGTTGAAAATGATGTAAACCCCCAAACAAACTAACAAACAAAATCTATCGAAGATGCATTAAGCTTTTTGTCGGTAATCATATTATATGATGTAGATGCTGAATGGGATTAAATCATTCTTGTCTTTATTCTTTCAGGAACTTTGCATGACTGGGTACATGTGCCATCCAACCAGACTCGTATAAAACTGAAGAATCTGGAACCAGGAACCTATTACAGTTTCTACATACTGGCAAACTACACAACTGGTCACCAACCTTCAACTTATACTTTCTCATACAAAACATATGGATATGGCCCAGACAGGAGTTAGTAACCACACACGCTGAATTATATTAACTCGATCAAATTAATTTGTTTTCATGCACATGCTGAAAAAAAAATTCTTTATAATGTTATGTTCTTAAAATCATTAGAATGTAAATATAAAGCAGAAGGTATAGAATGATATCATTTAAAGAAAAAGATAATCATTTACTTTTGTGAACAACGTGAAGATAAATGAGAGTTTTATAACCATTGTCTTGCTGACTTCAGAGTGTGGGTGTGATCCGATTGGTACCAACCTGACTGCATTTAGTGGACCATACAAGTGTAACAGGGTCAACGGTCGCTGTCCATGTCGGAATAAGTTGACCACAGGATTAAAATGCGACTCATGCCTGAGGACAGCTTACAAGGTCCCCACCCTGGGCTGTGAGCCGTGTCACTGCGAGAAGTCTGCACGCTCAGATGGCACATGCTTTATTGGTAAGCACTAATATATTTTTTTTTTCTATGGCACATTTCTCACTCTTTTCACAGGCTTGATATTTGAATGTGAAAGCTGTGGAAAGGAATGCAAAGAAATATTTTCAATTGCAACCATCGGCATAATGTACTTATATTTTTTTAACAGTTTGATCAAAGATAAATGGTAATTTAGCATTTTACAAAGAAATTGCACTTCTGAGTTCAATGTAAACATTGTCAACACGTTAAAAGGCAGTCAATGAACCCATGTAGGCAGTGAAATGTTGGAATTTATTTATTTCAGATAAAGATGGCTTGGTTTTATGCAAGTGCCTGGGGAATTATGGAGGAGCAAAGTGTGGAACGTGTAAGGACGGGTATAGTCAGAAGCCTAGTGATACGACTGTGTGTATCGCATGTGAATGTCACAACAACACCGCCCCAAATAGCACCAATATCTGCGACCATAGAACTGGTGAGACACAGTACAATCTAAACTTATCTCATAGCTATTTTATCGGCCCCACTAGCACAGTTGGTAGAGTGTAAAATCTGTGCCTTTAATGGTTATATAAGTGGAGGACGGGAGGTGGTGGGTTCGACTACTGGTTGAATGGCTCGTAAGTTGACCTGATATGGCCATAGTTGCAGAAAGGGTCGTTAAAACATCATTTCACAATTTTTCACATAGCTATTTACTTTGGAGATTTTATGTAAATTTAATTCTCTCTACTCAAGTGGGCCATGCTGCCACCTGGTGTAATAAAATCTGTCGTGCA
This sequence comes from Amphiduros pacificus, assembly GCA_949316495.1. NCBI lineage: Eukaryota > Metazoa > Annelida > Polychaeta > Phyllodocida > Hesionidae > Amphiduros > Amphiduros pacificus. The sequence continues at coordinate 6,912,301 of OX439004.1, forward strand.
AGGTGGAATCTTGTAGAAAGCTTGGCTCATAGAAGAAACAAATATTGATTGATAGGTCATTTATTAGTCAGTTTATAACACATATATAAATTCTATCTATTCTTCTTAAGATTAAAAAAATATTCTGTTATTGTGTGTACATGCATTTGTTAGCAAATATTAATGTACTAATAACGTGAAATGTTTTTTGTGGACAATAATTTCACAATATGTAATGCTTCACCCGATGATAATAAATTTGTAAATTATGTAAATAAACTACTACTACTACTACTACTACTACTACTGCTACTGCTGCTACTACTACTACTACTACTACTACTACTACTACTGCTACTGCTGCTACTACTACTACTACTACTACTACTACTACTACTACTGCTACTACTACTACTGCTACTGCTACTACTACTACTTCCTTCACAGTATACATAATGGTAGTCATCATATCAGCTATGTCTACAAACCTATCCCCGCATGCATCAAACATGACACAAGAGACCCCTGGTTGGTCACAAATATTGAAACTCAAGCAGTGAGAATTCAAATATGATATGTTTGAAGTGTCTCAGCTTATTGGTTACTTTTCAGTCGTAACATGTAACTTGGCCATGGTTCAGCCTTGTAAAGTTGTGTATTTTCTATTACAGGGAAATGTCTAAATTGTGGATACAACACAACAGGGGACCGATGTGAGGAGTGTCTTTCAGGATATGTGGGAGAGGCCACGACTGTCAGGAACTGCACACTGTTACGTAAGTGTATGGGTTACCATGAAGGGGGCTGCTGCCAATTCAGTATTCATATCTGGTTAGCTTCGTATGAGAAAGATTCTCAGTGAGGGGGAGAAATTTTCTGTCATTCTGTCTGTCCGTCAACTTTGATCTTCTTCTCTGAAACAGCTTGGGAGTTCTTGGCTTTTAAGTAAGATGTTATATTTTCAGGGGACCAGTCAATTCTATTTTCCATTAGGCTCAGGTTTTTATCCCACTGAGTTACTATTTTGAGTATTACGACAAATATTAGCTAATGAGAATTGAGATAATAAATTCAATATGTAACATTGATTTTGATTGGCCTCAATTATCATCTGCTCAGGTGGAAAAGGATTTAAATGATCATTTATGAAACAATTTACAATCAATAACTATTATAAGTTGCAGCTCTACTGGATTAGAATTACACATGTTGTGGTATTTTTTCAGAAGACACAGTAGAATACAAAAGGAGCCACCAGGTGTCGCTCACAGCCCACACTAGTGTCATTATCGGCATCTGTGGCTTTCTTTTCCTCTTCATATTTGTGATCGTCATGGTGATTCTGTGGAAGAGGTTCTGCCGGAGGAAGCCATCGCTGCAGTTCTGGACCGTGGAGCTGAAGGATGATCACGAACAAGTCAGCTTTACTGGGATGCTGGAACATCCGGAATACCAAAACATGGATGCCTCGTTATTGGTGGGAGACGCGCAGTACGACGACCAGTCAGCCATTCCACACTCGTCAGAGAATGAGAAACCTCCCAGGGGGCGCCACAAGAACACAAATCAATATCACACACTGGATGATAGGTATATTGATGCGTGAAGACTTTCCAGTATTTATAGAAATGACATCAAATTTATTTTGGAGACCAGGTTATCTCATAGATGTATAATGTATATATTTAGTGTGATTGAACAAAAGTGCTGCATCAGATCAGTGAAAAACATTATTTGAAATTTAGCTTCTTGAATCTTTGACTTTTGCCAGGTTACTTTCAAAGTAATGATCTATATCATATCATTACCATGATATTCATGAAAAATGTTTTAATTATATTTTGAAGGATTCTTTGCAATAACTTGTCTCATATCCACTCAATGAATTTAAAAATAAATTTTGGCACAGAAAGATATCTTTTTGTGAGCATTGTCTAAAACAGATGGTTTTTAATGTCAGCAATGATTAGATTCTCATGCAAAAAGAAATACACCACAATTGCATATCAGAAGAATTTAATGATACCTTTTATTGCAGTAACAAAATTTGTTTTCTTCATGATTCATATCTGCAAGTCACAATAAAAAGGTGTAAATGTGAAAGGTTAAAATTGTGGCCAAGAGGTTTAGATTTCAGTCAATATAACCAACTGATGAAGGCACATGTCAGAAGCTTCTTTGCAGATTCTTCACTGAACACAAAAAGCATAGTCTCCTGTAATTGCTCTTAATATTTATTCAAAGTTGGTCACCCAAACAAAGCCCTAAAAATAGAGGAAAAATTATTTCTCATATTTTTAGATTTTCAACTTGGTAATATGCTCGGCCATTATGATCCATAATTTTCTCTTAAATTTGATGTCAAAATCCTAAATATTTCGGTTCATTTCTGAAATTAATTAATTTGTTTTCTATCTATATATTTGATGTTATTAGTGAGTAATATTAATGATTTGAGGTTTTTGGTATGTACTTAATTTTTTTCACCAGAGGACATAACTGCCCTTTAGGCTCAAATTTAAATTAAACATTAATGTTAAATATTTCATTCTCTGCAGGTATGAAATTAGAGTCATCGATTCACAAAGCTAATGATCAAATGATTTCATGCATAGAACACTCAATATATGCTCAGAACTGTAAAAGTCTGATTGTAGGACTCTGCCATAGAATATAGGTATGAAATATATGTTGTTTTATGCATCATTGATTGATGATCATCGATCCATTGATCGTTGGAAGTAAAGTTTAGGAATAAAAGAGACATATATTAGCTAAAAAAAGAAAAGTCCACAGAACACTAGACATACAATCATAACCAAGAGATTTGAAGGAGGGTTTGTAATCTTAAAAAATAATTTGCATTTAAATATGAGACGAGCAGCTTTTTGAATATATTCTAGACTGTAAAAAGGGTATAATCTAGGATTTTACATCATGGATTTGGTTCACTTTTATTCTTCATTCCTTTAAATCTTTGTTCCTGCAGTGCTTATCTCGTGTGGGGAAAATATTATAACCACAATTCAAGCTCACTATTGCTCAGATTGCTTCGACATTTGTTTATTTTATACATACCGGTAGATCAGATTATATATTGACCATTTTATACATAGATCTAAACTTACCTTGAGGTCTTGACAAGTAAATTATATTGCACAATTATTCTGATGCAGAGAAAATATCAGTTCGATGGTAGGATAAATTTGTGCATAGTGTATATAAAAACCAAATATTTCTTAAATTAGTCACATATTTAAAGAGTAAGCATACCTAAACCCAATATATGATTTCTGGTTGATATAAAAAAAAAAGGTTTGGCCGAGACTCTGAACCAGTGTTCCTATGCCTGCCATTTTCATCATTTAAACAACAGTATATTTACATGAAAGTACTCATGAAATTTGTTGCAAAAATGTCCGTACTTTTAAACCTTTTTACAGGATTTTAGTTAATACTATCCCCTTTGTTGGTGTTTTAGTAATGGATACCAAGGTTATATTTCATGCACTTTAAATGTAACCAGTGTTCTTAACATGTGAAATTTATTTCAGAGTTTTTTTTTCAAAAGAATGAAAGCAGAAAAAAATAAGGCAATTTAAAAAGATATTTTGACAGTGACCCCCTCTCCCTTGCATGCATATGCTGATGTCATTCAGCAGGATTTTAATAAAACCATTTTGTAAACATTTGCTCAAACTCTGATAAAATATATCATAAAAAAATATTTTAAAGTTTTCATTTTACCCCCAAAAATAGTCAAGAAAAGCATATGATGGTGCAAAATACTTCACAGCAGTTGTATTTGACAAGAAAATGATGAGGTTTTTTCATTGCAAAATGATTGGTTATAATATAGATGGTATTTGGTGCAGAGATTGATCTGATGTTATGATAGAGAATGTGGCTGACAAGCTGTGTGTGTAATGACTGGATTCTACCTCAGATGCTATGATATTCTATTCATCTTAATTAATTGGTAGAGAAGGGTAAGCTGTAAAAGCTAAGGGACCACTTAATCAGTTCAAGCCAAACATCGATTTGGTCACGCATGATCTTAATCATATGAGGTCATGTGATTGTTTCGTGGCAATATCCGGTCATGCAACACTTGTTTGGTATTATTTGGTAAAGTGTTGTGTGACCTTATTAGGTCAAAATCATGCGTGACCATATTGATGTTTGGCTGCAACTGTTCATATATTGTAATGTAAACCTGTCAATCAAGGTATCTGTAGTCATTTGGTTGCCAACAGGTAACTAGCAGGTAATGTTCATCATAAATTCGTATCATTCCAAATGTTAATGCAAACTAGAAGATGGTTACTGTGTATATGTGTTACAAAATGATTTTCTTTTTAAAAGGAAACGCTGTTACAGTATTAGTGTATCTTTTATTTATATAATGTATGAGATCTGAATGTAAAAAGTTTGGTGAACACAGATGTCTAACCTAGTGCCATGACATATATTTATAATGTATATCGCAATCTCAATACATTAGTTCATAATGCAGTTTTGTAGATATTTATCATCTAAATAATATGTTGATCACAACACAATGGTAAAACTATAGACTTGATATGACCAAGGAATTTTGGCCAAGTAAGCATGCCAATTGCTAGTCTGTAATCATTCTTTACTGGAATGACACTGAAAGGTAAAATCTTATATGTGGAGGCACGAAATGATGTAATTTGCAGGATATATATTGTACTTTTATTTTAAATTGTACAGCTCCATTTTTATTGTGTTCTTCTCTCACACAAATAAGAAGTGTTGTGATATTGTTTATGTACAACTTGACAAATATAATTAAGTATTGCATAAGTTGGATTCATACAATTAATATTGTGATCAGAGATGGTTGGTTTATCTTCACATTGGTTTGTATATAATAAATTTCTGCTTGTTGGGTCAGGAGGAAACAAGTTGGTTGTAAATTTATGGAAAAAGATCTTATCTGCCAGAAGGTGGAAATTATGACTTGTTAAGTTGGTGAGAATTGTAAAAATATTTTATCTTTTTAAAATCAGAGCATGTTTGCTCATTTCGGAAACAATGTGAATAAGAGAAAGTAACGAATAGTTATAAATGCATTGTAATCTAGACTTTTTGTAGTTGTCTTGAATTCCGAATTTCTACAATCTCATCAATAAAAACCCTTGAGACGTAGATGCAAAATATTTTAGGAAATCTCGAGGCTGTCATCCATAAAACACAGGCAAAAGTTTTATTATTGTTAAGTTGAAGAAAAAAGGTCTAATCCGTTCTTGGAAAATTGGGAATAGAGGGGGGTTTTATTATAAAAAGATTTATACTGTGCCATCATGGTCTTTATGAAAGTCCAAGATATAGAACATTCCTGACACACCCGACGTGTTAAACATCAGTGTATGCCCACATGGCAGTCTTAAATTTGAACTGCCTGCAAGTTTATCATGAAAACATCACCTAAATGAAACACATATGGAGAAAAGGCTTAACATTGTTTAATTCTAAAAATCTACAAATTTTAGAATAATTGCATATTTTAATAAATTTGTTGTGAAAAACATTTTTTATACTTTTTATAATAATCTGTTGTAGAAATGTGTAAATAGCATAATTTTAACAGCACAGTATGATTTTTTTTAATCATGTTAATGTGATACACAAAAGTATGTAATGCTTAATTTACACGGACTCAAATATGCTTTTCTGTTGTAATAATTATTCATTATCTGGGTGCAAGCAGATATCAGAGTATGACATGATGAGAAAATAAAGTAGGGAGGCAAGGAGAAAAATGACAATTGTATGGCCTTATCTGTTATAACAAATATTAGTCACAGATATATGATATCAAAATAAGTTTTCTCCACATAAAGGATTCTTTTTTTTTTTTTTTTTTACAAATTCACGTTACTAATTTATGCTTTTATATGTGGACTCCTAATATATTTTGTGTTGTATTAACTCTGCAACATTAGAGGTCACATGTGTACTGAGAATTGTTCTCTTTAAGGTCGCACTTTGGAACTTCATTTTTTTATAATCCAAAAGTAGATGGTGACAATGAGAAACGAGACTCCATTATTTTACAGTGTTAACTTTGGGCATATTGAACATTACCAAAATTAAGCGAATTGTCACAATATTATTTCCCAAATAAATACATTTGAGAAGAGCATGAATGTGATGTCTTAATTTTTTATACTTCCCAGTCTTTGGTTTTTGTTGTCAACTCTTATCAACTTTAAAGAAACTAGACACCCAAATATTGTGTTGTGCACCTCCATGAATAACCTTCCTGGGCATCATATAGTGAACAAAAACTTTGTATTTTACAACCTAAAAAAGGTTCTGCCCCAAACAGTTTGCAGTGCATTACTCTCCTCTCTATATTGGAATGGGCATGAAGCTAATATTCCTGAGATAACCAGAGAAGCTACTCACGTGTGAATCCTTCAGTTCAGAATGTGCAATCAAGTGTCACATGTAATATAATGTGTATGACAATAACAGAGCAGGGTAAATGATTGGCGATTTACTCTTTGACTTTGTGAATCCTCCTGCAGATATTAAAAGGTTTGTTTAATGTTGACAACAATTAATTGTATTTATTAGATGAATTTTTTTTCTTGTAATAAATGTACATAAAATATATTTGGAGATGATGTTCTGTCGTTTTCTTTCTCCAACCTGAATAGAATTTTGTTAAATCAATTTGGGGATGAAATAATCCAAACATATAATTTAATTTTTATCTTCAAATATTGTTACCATTTTGAAAATGAGGACAGTTCTCCTTTAATATATGATAAATAAAGTTCAGGTTGAAATTTGAAAATAGCTCAAATGAGTTTTGTTCTTCAGTGGTGGATTTCCTCTCTCCCTGTACATTACTAGGTCATGTTAGCTTGAAATTATGAGGTTTATTTGGCTCCTGGGGGAAAAAGCTACCTATTAATGAAGCCTATTTTTAGTTTTAGAAGTATACACAAATCTGAATCCTATTCTGCAAAAGATAAAAAAGAGCATTGACACTGAGTGATATTTCAGATTTATTTATTTCAGCTTAATTGAATAAATGTTTGAATTAGAAACTGTTAATCATTTTGTACTCGACAAAGCATCAGTAACTGAACCTCCAACCTCCAATCCACTCCAATTGTTTTCACAAGAAATATGAAAAATATGAAATTTTTTACATACATATTCTGACAGACTCTTATCTTTTATGAATTTCAGGCAAACATGTGCCACTTTATCCAAGTATAGTTTACACCTGCAGGGCCAGACAAAGTCAGGTGTATTGTATTGTTTCTCCAATCACTGCTTCTGGGCAAGCCTGCATGATTGGTGCCTTGGATAGACACTAATAACTGTCCCATATAGGGACAGTAAACCATCTCGCAGCTGCCCGTATCCTGTGGCCGGAATTATGGTTACACGTCACTGGAAATATGTGGTCATTGTTTGGGGTTTCCGTGATCGTGACCCAATCGGAGCAATCCTCCAATGATTAGTGACATTATTTGCCCACTGCACAAACCCATTTCAACGAGAGGTCCTTCATAGTCCTAATATATTTGGACTAGGATAGTCTATGCCTTGGAACACCAAGTGTATTGATATTGTAACTACTTTTGTTTACTTTGATTAAAAGAGAGCATATGAAAAGAAGATCTACTGTAATTACTAACACTTTTAAAATGAGATAAACCAATGCAGATACCACAAGTAGTCCTTGTTCTTGATAATATGAATATTCATAATGAGCAGCCAGTCGTGGCCGCAAGTTTGAGCACTGGAGGCAAAGGCAGGTGGAGGATTGACTACCTATGTTAGAATAGTCTATTTGATACAACTGTGTGATTATTAATAATTATTGATTTTGAAATTATATATTTTACAGGAACTATGCAGTAATTTTGAAAAAAAAATATAATTAGTAACAGGTGATCAATGTATTTGCCATTCACATTAAATATTAGGCTTTTGTTGACCAACTTATAGCCACAATATTTTTTTTAGGCACCATATTTCATAGCTTGGCTACCCGTTCGCATGACATATTAGGCCTTCAAGAGAATTTGTGGCATATGTTGACCAACTTACAGCCACCATATTTTAAGCACTTTCATAGCTTTGCTACCCGTATCACAAATTGAACACAATATCTGGCGAATACATTCACCGCTCAACCAATTCAACCTTATAATCTTCCACACTGGTTCCAAACCAAAGACTTTCTTTTCAATGGTTGGTTTTGATACTGTGTTATACCTTTAAAAATACTGATAAAGCATTAGAATACCTTATATCAATTATATATATATGAGATTGGTCTGAGGTCATTTTAACTAATAAACTTGTATACCGGTAAGTATTTCAAGCACCCAGTTCCTGTACAATTTAAGGATAAACTGTGGTCTTTCCCAGCTGCAGGATTAAGATACTCATAATCAGATAGCTTTATGTATATTCTAAATGGATGTTATTAATTCTGGTTTTTATTCTGTAGAGTGATTTTAGATTGTTAGCTCATTTAATTGTGAGATATTTTGAGACTTTACAAAATTTCTAAGAAATCAAATCCCAGTTTATTTGAAAATTATACCAAAGAGAAATCAAGCAAAATAAATGGAGAATTAACCATTATCAGACATTGCTTGATAACCTTTAAGTTTGCCTAAGGAGACTTTAGAATATTTAAAAGCCTTTTTTTGGCTTATGAAAACCCCCCAAAACCTTTTGGAATAGGCTTATTTCAGTGATCAGAACGTTTTTCCCAGTTAATCTGTTGAGTTATCAAGTCTTATTTATAACTCTCCAAATATTCTCCAATCGAGAAAAATTGAGAAATCTAAAGTTGTCAACCACAATTTTACCAAAAAAAAGTAAAAAAAGGCAATGAGATTAAAAAAGTAAGATACAATTATGTTTAGTTAGTGTTAAATGGGCCTTTATGTTATTTAAAGTGTCTTAAATTACAAAACTTTTTCAGAAAAATCCAGTGCCAGGCCCACACTATACTAATAAGTAATATAACTAAAATTATTAGTTCCATTACTACATAATTAGTCTTTTTATGCATAATAACTGTATCATCAATATGAAACCCTTAACAATATACAATGTAAATAAGTAGACCAAAACCAATTTGTCTTTACATTCTGATCATGCCAAATGGCACGCACAAGTAAAATGGATAGACAATCTGAATTCTCACAGCTCAAGTAGGCCATGCTGCCACCTGGTGTGTAAAAATCTGTCAAGTATGGGGGAACTTTGTACACATGCAAGAATGGTTCTTAGCAGTAAAAATGTTGATTAACATGTCATTTAATTTCAATCATGTATGTGCATTTGTTGCCGAAACATTATTGTGAAAATGGAAATGGTGTTTTTACGACCCTTTCAGCAACTATGGCCATATCAGGTCGACTTTCAAGCCTTTTAACCAGTGTGAAAGTAACACTGCCGGCAGTGGGAGTCGAACCCACCATCTCCCGTCCTCCACTTATTAAACCATTAAAGGCACAGATCCTACACCCTACCAACTGTGCTAGTTCGAAACATTATTGTATTCCCTTCACAGCATACAGAATGGTATTCATAGCATATGTCATGTCTACAAACCTTTTCCAGCATGCATCGCACATGACATAAGAGACACCTAGTGTGTAACAAATGTTGAAACTCGAGCAGTGAGAATTGTGTCATAACATTTTGTATTTAAGCCTACATTTAATATTAAGTATTAGCCAAAAAACTAAATTCTAATTATAACCATCACAAGTTGGAAACAACTGAACAAGTATAACACTAAATATACTATTTATTGGTTTTCCAACAGGAAAGAGATTTTTTTTGTGAGGCAGTGCTAAATATGTGTACTGAAAAATGCACCAATTCCCTGATAATACTTTATGTATACTCAAAGATGATTGGGCTGTTGAATAAAACTTTTAAAAATGATAAAAATAATAAATGTTTAAAATGCCAAATAAAGCTAACAATGCCATAAGAGAAGTTATAAGAGAAATGTAGTATTCTATGCCCTGGTTGTGACTGGTTTGTAAAGCATTAAATACTTTTCAGCCCACTCACCAGGACTCAATGCCCAACCCTTTTCCAAGACTGACTCTGACTTTCTTTTACATTATCACATAGTTAGGTGACAAACTAGAGCATTTGATAGTCAGTGATGGAGCACTGGTCAGTAAGAGAAACATCTCAGTGGTAAATGGCAACCTTTCCCTGCCATGCAACATCACCAGAAAACTTGTTTTAAGCAGGATTCAAACCCTGGTTGCTAGTATGGGAGACGAATGCCTTACCAACTGAGCCACACACCCCTCCCCCCTTGTATGTGACTGGCCTAATGTGATGACAGGGACCACTAATTGTAAATTCTGAAAAATGTTTATCAAATCAATTTGTCAAGTCTGACAGCCCTTTTACCTTTGGGGGCCTGTGTGGAGAGTTGCCTGGATTTGATTCTCCTGCTCACCTTGAACCATCAACACAGGCTGTGGGAAATTGTAAATATCTTTCACCTAGGACTGTTAAGGCACAGCCCATTCTATAATGCCAGGTATGCAACTATTTACTAGTTTTTACTATTTAGTTCCATATTCCCCACCCATTTTTTTTTATATGACATTATCTCTTTGTGACCAAATCAAAAATCACTCTTATCGTCCCAAGTCACTTGTGCCAGAATATCCTCTTTTGGTGAGATAAAAACATTTTTTTTAAAATTCTCATGTTATTATGGCAAAACATTTTACACATTGATAAGACCTGTATATATTTATTGATAATGGCTTAGCCTGTGCATCACAGAAGGAACAAATGATAAATATGATTGTTTAATTGAACATCTCTTCCTTAAAATACTGTGATCTGTGTACTCCTGGAGGCAGTCTATATGTATGTCTAGTGATGCCTCATCTTATAATTACCGGTATATTTGAAAAGTGTTGATCCGAATACCCTAGACTGTGTAAATTGTGGGTGTCAGTTCTATATTGGTCATGTCAAGTGTCAGCATGTCAAGTATCAGCATGTCAAGTATCAGCATGTCAAGTGTCAGCATGTCAAGTGTCAGCATGTCAAGTATCAACATGCTAAGTATCAGCATGTCAAGTGTCAGCATGTCAAGTGTCAGCATGTCAAGTATCAACATGCTAAGTGTCAGCATGTCAAGTATCAGCATGTCAAGTATCAGCATGTCAAGTGTCAGCATGTCAAGTGTCAGCATGTCAAGTATCAGCATGTCAAGTGTCAGCATGTCAAGTATCAGCATGTCAAGCATCAGCATGTCAAGTGTCAGCATGTCAAGTGTCAGCATGTCAAGTATCAGCATGTCAAGTATCAGCAGGTCAAGTATCAGCAGGTCAAGTATCAGCAGGTCAAGTATCAGCAGGTCAAGTATCAGCAGGTCAAGTATCAGCAGGTCAAGTGTCAGCAGGTCAAGTATCAGCAGGTCAAGTATCAGCATGTCAAGTATCAGCACCAATGATAATGGAGAGTGATAAACAATTTGATCATAATTCACACCTCCTAGTTCTTCATTTATGGAATGTAAATACTATCACAATACACCCAATATTGGGTTGAGACATGGCAAGAGGTATGGCACATTTTTTGTGGAAGTCATCAAAAAGATTCCACATTCTTTTAGTCTTACTTACATAAATGACATACATTCATACTGATTATAATATAATATATGATACTGGTGAGCTCAGGAGGTAGACAGGTGAGTAGTTAAGTGCTCAGATCAGGAGGTAGACAGATGAGTAGTTAAGTGCTCAGATCAGGAGGCAGACAGGTGAGTAGTTAAGTGCTCAGATCAGGAGGCAGACAGGTGAGTAGTTAAGTGCTCAGATCAGGTGGTAGACAGGTGAGTAGTTAAGTGCTCAGATCAGGAGGTAGACAGATGAGTAGTTAAGTGCTCAGATCAGGAGGTAGACAGATGAGTAGTTAAGTGCTCAGATCAGGAGGTAGACAGATGAGTAGTTAAGTGCTCAGATCAGGAGGTAGACAGATGAGTAGTTAAGTGCTCAGATCAGGAGGTGGACAGGTGAGTAGTTAAGTGCTCAGATCAGGAGGTGGACAGGTGAGTAGTTAAGTGCTCAGATCAGGTGGTAGACAGGTGAGTAGTTAAGTGCTCAGATCAGGAGGTAGACAGATGAGTAGTTAAGTGCTCAGATCAGGTGGTAGACAGATGAGTAGTTAAGTGCTCAGATCAGGAGGCAGACAGGTGAGTAGTTAAGTGCTCAGATCAGGAGGCAGACAGGTGAGTAGTTAAGTGCTCAGATCAGGTGGTAGACAGGTGAGTAGTTAAGTGCTCAGATCAGGAGGTAGACAGATGAGTAGTTAAGTGCTCAGATCAGGAGGTAGACAGATGAGTAGTTAAGTGCTCAGATCAGGAGGTAGACAGATGAGTAGTTAAGTGCTCAGATCAGGAGGTAGACAGATGAGTAGTTAAGTGCTCAGATCAGGAGATAGACAGGTGAGTAGTTAAGTGCTCAGATCAGGAGATAGACAGGTGAGTAGTTGAGTGCTCAGATCAGGAGATAGACAGGTGAGTAGTTAAGTGCTCAGATCAGGAGATAGACAGGTGAGTAGTTAAGTGCTCAGATCAGGAGATAGACAGGTGAGTAGTTGAGTGCTCAGATCAGGAGATAGACAGGTGAGTAGTTAAGTGCTCAGATCAGGTGGTAGACAGGTGAGTAGTTAAGTGAGCATAGCTTTGCTCAGATCAGGAGGTGGACAGGTGAGTAGTTAAGTGAGCATAGCATTGCTCAGATCAGGAGGCAGACAGGTGAGTAGTTAAGTGCTCAGATCAGGAGGCAGACAGGTGTGTAGTTAAGTGCTCAGATCAGGAGGCAGACAGGTGAGTAGCTTTGCTCAGATCAGGAGGCAGACAGGTGAGTAGTTAAGTGCTCAGATCAGGAGGCAGACAGGTGAGTAGCTTTGCTCAGATCAGGTGGTAGACAGGTGAGTAGTTAAGTGAGCATAGCTTTGCTCAGATCAGGAGGTGGACAGGTGAGTAGTTAAGTGAGCATAGCATTGCTCAGATCAGGAGGTGGACAGGTGAGTAGTTAAGTGGGCGTAGCATTGCTCAGCTGTTTCAAAAGCTGCTCCACACACCGTGCATAATATCATTGCAGATGGCATCTCAATTGGTTCTAAATTAGGAAGAAAAACATCTTGAGTTTCTACTATTTTTGCCGGTATATCTTCAATTTGTGTCTTAACTGGATTAGGTTGACTGTACCCTTGACTGTTAGTATTGGCTATTACCTCGGCATTGACATCAGACGTCTTTTGATGACTTTCATATCTGTGCCTCTCATATTCTGTGAGATTTTTACAGTTTTCCCCACAAATCTTACAAACATATTTATCTGCTATGGATGTAGGCATTTCTTGGTCATGAATTGAACGCATATGAAGTCTGAGAGAGCTTATTCTTGAGAAAGTTGAGTCACATATGGCACAATGAAAAAAAGGCTTTTTACCCCTGTGACGCTCCATATGTCGCTTTAAATGAAAATTACTTTTGAATTTCCTGTGACAAATGTCACAATTTATAGGCCTCTCCTCTGTATGGACTAATTGGTGTTTTTGATAGACACTTTTCTTAGAAAATGCCTTGTCACAGATTTTACAGTTATATGTGACGCAGAACTTGGGGTCTTTGTGAGCGATCATTCTGTGTTTCTCCAGTGCATTGCGAGACATACAGCCCTCCCCACATATCTTACACTTGTACGGGTTGTCATCGGTGTGAGCCCTGACGTGAGTCTGTAGCGCGTGATTCTCCATGAACCCCTTGCCACATATTTCACACGTAAATCGGTACTGTCCTTGCTGGTGAGCGCTCTTGAGGTGTACACTGAGCTGGCGCTGGGAGCTCAGACCTCGGCCGCACACCGGGCAGGTGTGAGGCCTCTCGTGCGTGTGCACCTGCATGTGACGCTGGTGGTTCGATAACATGGAGCTGCGGTGTCCGCAGATGTTACACATGTACCTCTTCTGTCCTGTGTGAGTCCAGGAATGGTACTCCAAATAAAAAGCACAAGCAAAGCCTTTTCCACACTCCTGACACTGGAAAGGCCTGTCTTTTGGGTCCTTGTGATTTATCATGTGGACTCGCAGCGATTTGGATCGTTTGAAGGTTTTCCCGCAAACATTGCACTTATGCCTGATCTTCTTGACCCCGTTAATGAGGACACACTCCAGAGTTCCGGATTCCTCTTCCAGATTGCCCACTTCTCCTTTCTTTATATGTCGTCCTTTGTGTAAATTTAGTCCTTGCTGGGATTGGAAGGTTCTATCACATATTGGACAGGGATATGGATTATCCTCCATCCCCTTCTCATTCCTTGTTTTAGGTTGTATGGTTTTCATAGTTGTATCCGCTTGTTCACGCTCATCCATGTGTTTCTCTGCTGCAATATAACAAATAATCATATAACCGATTTTCTCCCTACTTAATTTTTCAATTCACAATATTTCAAAGGATTAAGTGTTCAAGGTAAATGCAAATATTTCAAGAACTATAGGAATAAAATATATTACCTGTTATAGTAGAATGCTGGCTCTCTTGTGCATGGTTGCTTGCCATGTGTTCCTGAACTTTCTGTGAGGTAGGAGAGATAAGGAAATAGATTTTAAATTTAACAAATAATTATCGTGTTTTGCTTTCTAATATTTTTACAATAAATAAAGTAAAGTGTTTGTTTTAAACAACTCTAAATCAATTAATAATCATTTCTTAACATTTTCTCCAATAACTGGAATTATTGAGGGGGAGAATTTATCAATGAAAATTATACATAATCGATTAATATAAATAGTTTAAGAGATGTGTACAAATAGTAGGAGCAATAGTTTAAGAGATGTGTACTTGTGAAACATATCATTACATATTACATATGTCCTGAGTAATTTTTCTTTCTTCAGCATATTGTGAGCAGTTCTTGGTCTTCAGTGTTTTATTGTATATTAGCTGTTTGTGTGATAACTTTGCTGGTGTTGGACTTCAGTGTTTTTTTTACTCACCTTTCTTGGCCTTCCTCTCTTTCTTTTCTGTGGTGTCTCTGTATCTGTACTCCTGGCAACTCCCTCTGATCAATTACAAATATTTTTCCATGAAAATTTTTGGATACTTGAAATTTTAATGCCAATAAAGTAATGTCATTTCTCTTATCACAACACTCCCCTATTTTGGATGTAGCAAGTTCAAAGTTCAAATAAATTATGGAGTTCAAAGTTCAAATAAATTATTGAGCTCAATCTAACAAAGTCAAACCAAACCTACGCGCCAACTCCCACTACAAAAAAAGCTCTGCCCACAACAACAAAAAACTTCTCCACTGAACATAATTTTCTCCCAAATCAGGTTTTCTGATGAATGAGGCAAAAATGTAAATTTAAATGACTTACCTGAGGTCTTGGCAGGTGTTTGAACATCTTCTGTTTGTTGTTCGGATATCTGTAGCAATGTTGCAGATGGTCTGACCTGTGACGAAAGAGATAAAAGAAAATTATGAGATAGCATGGTGATGGATTCAGAACATATAATTTCATAATTGTTCTGAAAAGTTATTTCTCACTTTTTTGGGTCGGCCCCTTTTTTTTGGTGTCTTCCTTTTGGATGGAGTTGCACAGAAGTCTGGATCTTTGCGATCATCATCATTACCATCTGAATAACATATTAAACTAGTTCAATATTCCATGTTTTGTAATCAAGAATCCAATTGTAATTCAAACATATCACAAATATTTGTGGAGATTTACAAGGTTGAAATGAAGAACGATATTCAGAAAATCATCTTCTGCCATTATTATGATATTCCTTATTGTAACTGTTTACTAGCTGGTCTTGTTTCAGCTGCAGTGATTTGTCAATGAATGTATATCAGTATAATTATTGTGATATAAAAAATTGCTCTGAACTCAGTCTGCGTTTCTTGGTTTTCCCCTCTTTCTTTTTTAAAAAAAAGACGTAAATACAAAACAGTTTTCTGATGAACTAATCTGTTATTTGATGATTTTAAAAATTATTTGACACTTTAAATTGCGCAACCCAGTGTGATAAACCTGCAACTTGGACCGGCTTGCAGTACCACGATCTGACACATAAGATGTGACATATCTGTGTCGGCCATGCCAAGATTGAATTCATGATACAATTTCACACATGAGCTGAGGTCCGTGTCACAGGGTTAACCCGTTGTCCTTGTAAATCTGTGACTGGGTGGGTTGTCAAGTCAAGGACCTGCGACGTGACAATCCAGTGAGGCAGCACTATATCTGTTACAAGTAGGTCTCATCACAAAATGACTGAAATAATGTTGAAAGTGATGTAAAACCCCTAACAAATAAACAAACAAACATATCTGTGTCCACTTTGTTTTTTAATATGTAATTTCTGTCACCAGGTGTCATCCCCGTATTATATTTGGAATAAACCAGTGTCTTAGCAAGTGTTCAATACAACATGTCAATCAATATCTGTTGTGACTATCTGTTAATTTCCACAAAAATTATAAACGGGTCTGAAAGAGATATACCAATCTAAATTTAATGAAATAACACTGCTGGTACTATGTCTACACAAGGTGTACCACTCTATGTATATAGAAGGTATACAACAGATATATATGTGTAACTTTTGTATTAAGTCTTGAGTTACACATGTTTTACTCCTGGTGTGAAAAACAAATTTACATATTTATATACAAATTCATTATTGAGAAATATGAGGTGCCACATTTTCCTTTGCAGACCACTGAAGCTCAGCTTTTGTTTTCCCATCAGGAACATACCATTAGCCTATGTGCCATGAAGTAAGCAGTGTCATTTATACCTGATGGAGAATTCTCGGCAATTTCGGAAACATCTATACTGTCAGGTGAGTTGCGAGTTCTGGGAGGGTCTTTGCTCATCACAGACCTATCCTTTGATGAAAAAAAAGAAAATAGTACAGATATACACAGCAAAAATATAGTTGGTAAGAACATTCGGGAAACCTTTAGTTGCGAGTAGTTTGCCACCATATAATCAAAATATCCTAATCAATGATATAAGTGTTTAAGAGATTTTTGGTTTCAATATAATTAATTAACAATCATTTATTGCATTAATATGTAGTTTATATTTTTAATGCACTAAGTATTTCAACCAGATATAAATTGAATGTACTTTTCTCGGTCTCCCCCTCTTTCTTTTAGCCTCAGCTGGAACGCTTAAGCAAGAGTCATCTTTAATGTCAACTTCCACATTTTCTACACATTCTGAAAAAAAAAATAATAATAAAAAATATACATGGAAATAAAGTACAATTTCTTTACAAATATGAAAGATTAGGAAACTATATGTTTGTTCTACCCTTCTAAGGTTGGCTACAAATCACATGAAAATTTATTAATCTTTTTACCTTTCTGACTGAATTTTCTTGGTTCTGATGGGGACTTATTTTCCAAGGTGTTCTTCCAGTAGCATTCCACTTGTATCCCAGAATTGTCAACATTTTGCTGCAAGCAAATTTGAGGGGTCAATATAAAAATATGCATACTTAAATTCAGGTAATTATCAGGAGAAACCATTTTTTTCCAATGAACCAACATAAAACTCAGACAAATGCAGGTTTGTTGAATATGTCAATTTCCAGATAAATCTGTACATATTGAGCATGTATCAATTTTACTCTACATGCATTTAAAGTTAATGATCTAATATCAGCCAATGACAACAGAGTTGTGGATGACAACAGAGTCGCGTTTCAGTTTATCAAATGATTGCTGATTTTTATCACACCATTTGACCTTGTTGACACATGCAGGTGTCAGAGAATGACCTGATATGAATATTTTCAAAAGTACAAATGTACCTTAACCAACCCCTAAGGGAATAGTCTTTCTAAATTCTGTTGATTGGCTGGACTGACTTTTTTTTCTGGACTAGTGTATCTACATACTTAATTGATAAAATTTATAACCATGATTGTTAGTTATGCAGTGCTGGGGTCAAAAGTTCATGATCCACTCAGTCTGACATCATTATCATGATTACATTGTAACAAAGTTGCATTTCAGGGGAATGTTACAAAATGACTACTCTCCTTTGCATCGGATTCAGTATATAACACCCTCTCCGTTTATGCGATCAGATATGTTCAAATAGGCCCGTTCCATTGGCCCCGCCCCTTGAATGTATCCTACCGCACGTGCACGGTGCGTTGACGTAATTACAGCCTTTCAGTAGGACAGCACGTGCATGATACGATGACGTAAGTCAAATCTCTAGCTCATTAATATTCATGAGTGCCCAAATAGTAGGACAATAGGTCACGTCGGCGCTAGGCCTATATTGAAGAGGCCAAGTAAAGCTGGGTACAAAATGACGTCATTGAGCCAGAACAATGGCGACGTCAACATCCCTCCCACCCATTAGCGGTGGTGGATGTTGCCATCCTTCTGATACGTTAGGGGTTAAAGGTCAGTTGTCGTCGGTTGTAAGCAGTTTTTACTCAGTTTTGAAATGTATTCAGAAAATCGGTAGTGAAAAACATGAAAGTGTCCGAATTTAGATGCCGGTCATTGTAGTGGAGAACTTGGACTGGGACAAGTATGAGATATCATTGAATTCATTCTTACATTGTGCAAGATTCCTACAGGCTACACAACAGTTGATCAACTTCAAAATGGGGAACACACTTATCTAAATTAAAATAAAATACTCACCAACATCAAAGTATCTTCATTTATCTCAAGTTCATCTTTTAATGCAAATGACACATTGTCATTATCAATGTCAGTGTCTTGAGTGAGTTCAGAATTTTCAGAGGAATGTCCGAAACATTGCTGGCAACTTTGACTGTGGACTTGCAGCAAGTGTTTGATTATCTCGTATTCTGTGCGTTTCCCATCCCTGAACCGAACCCTTAATTCCTTCCAACCAACAATCTCTGTCAGATTGTTCAGAGAATCCATTACACATTTTTAAAACACAAAAAATTCTGTCAAATGAGGTCAACCTCAACTTCTGAGGCCATTTATCATGAGACTTGTACTCCCTCACAATTTTGGATACAATTTTCTGTATCGAAAAGGTAGGGTAACAGTTTGAGTGTTTGTTTTCGCATAGCTTTCAGTGCCATCTGGTGGTTATAATGTACATTTGTCTTCCCCAGCGTCCCAGCTCCACCATCAGGCTTAGCTCACTGGCATCAGATTGCACGTACAGCAGTGCCGTAGCTAGGATTGGGTTAGGGGGGGGGGGGGGGGGGGGGGGTTCCAAAATTGAAAACCATATGAAATAGTTGAAATCATTGTGTTGAAACTTTTAAAATAAGTCTAACTGAACATTTTATTGTGGAAACCTAAAGGGGGGGGGGGGGGGGGGGGGGTTCCGGGCAACCCGGAAACCCCCCTAGCTACGGCACTGTACAGGAAGACAGTATAAACTGCAAACATCAACTTAATGTATAAAATACAATTTATGTTAAGTTATATACATGTATAAGGTAAAAGCTTTCTGGGTAAAACTATAGTAAAATCATTTTGGTTAAAATTTTGAAATTATTATGATGGGAATGGAAATACATCCTAATTTAGAGATTGAAAGAATATAAACGTCACAATATACACTGCACTAAAAGAATGCTACTCAATATGCTTGGGTCCATAAAATGCATCCCATATTATTCTTTTTTTTTCTCAAAAACAGAGGCCAAGCCAAAATAAAGTTATTCAGATCATTTTATAGGTTATATTACCATGATGGGTATCAGTCATGATCATGTATACAGGCCCTAGTATCAATTTTTTATCTGAGAGCAATGTAACTATTATTATTCCCAGTTTTAATATTAATTTGTCGCTCCTGTTAGAACCCCTCACTCTCCTGTTGGAACCCCCCTCCCTCCTGTTAGAACCCCTCTCCCTCCTGTTAGAACCCCCCTCCCTCCTGTTAGACCCCCTCTCCCTCCTGTTGGAACCCCTCTCCCTCTTGTTGTAACCCCTCTCCCTCCTGTTAGAACCCCTCTCCCTCCTGTTAGAACCCCTCTCCCTCCTGTTGTAGCCCCTCTTCCCCCTGTTAGAACCCCTCTCCCTAGCTCCTGTTGGAACCCCTATCCCTCCTGTTAGAACCCTTATCCCTCCTGTTAGAACCCCTCTCCCTCCTGTTAGAACCCCTATCCCTCCTGTTGGAACCCCTCTCCCTCCTGTTAGAACCCCTCTCCCTCCTGTTAGAACCCCTCTCCCTCCTGCTAAAAGCCCTCTCCCTCCTGTTAGAAGCCCTCTCCCTCCTGTTGTAACCCCTCTCCCTCCATTTGGAACCCCCCTCGCCCTCCTGTTAGAACCCCTATCCCTCATTAGGAACCCTTATTTCTCCTGTTGGAACACCTATCCCTCATTAGGAACCCTTCTTTCTCCTGTTGGAATATCAAATTGCACATTTTCTAGTTTTTACCAATGCCTTAGGTCACCATACTCTTATTCTGAATTGAGAGCAGCTTAATATTTTCATAAAATATTGTTTATTCAGATTATTATTTACATTATCATAATTGTAGAAATAACAAATACCAACTAAATGTTATTCAAAATCTTATGGAAACTTTGATGTACAATATCTTAAAGAGAATATAGTTAATAAATAATGCTGAAATATTTAATACAATTTAAAGTTACAAAAGGATAGATGTTCAACTTGACATCACACCACACACGTTTAATACTGCTATCTCAATACATGGAAGCTATACTCCATCACTTAAGGCAATAAATCAAATAATTATAATTACCAGATCTAGAAGGCATATTGCGCACCTCGGAAGTATAACCTAATAATGTGATGCTTATAATTGCATTAAAGGCAAGGCTCTTATGGAAATGTTACTCAAGTAAATTATAACCTATATTAAATATAGTCTTAAATACATGCAAAAACTTCTCTGCTTCAGATAAAGTAATAGCAACAGAATAATCGAGTTAGATAAAAGGAGACTATCTGTAGCTATAACATTAAAGCCTTTTGATATTTGATATTGAGCAATATTAATATATTCTTGTTTTCATCTTGAGAGAGGAGGAGCAACTACTCACCCAAGTATCATATTAAAATTATTACAATTTGGCCATTAACCATTACACAAATAGTCACAAAATATATATTTTAATACTCTGATCAGAATTCATTTTTTATACTATTCAGAATAGACAAATATGGTCTTGTACTATATAAAGATGTATTGAGCTGTGATCTATTAATCTTTGATAACATAATATGATCTGAGATGTCATATTTTTTTATGTCCTCTTATAATGTTCCATAAAAGTTATGATAGATAAATGGACGCTTGGGGCTTTTTTTCCTGCAACACACACACAGACAAAAGCACTCAGTGATCCGGTGCCAATGTTTGAATATGATTTTTATTCAGCTTTAACCCAGCAGTGATATATAATTCATAGCATGAAGCACTTATCACACGACACCTTCGGTTTGTAAACCTGGTCGATAATCCTTGTTAAAGTCATTATCCACCGCCAGATGGCTCTCTGACTCCACGTCCCGTTTACCAACCTGGGATATATCTGCCAAATCCGAATCGAGATTGTCTGTTTTGGACGAAGAGGGCCTTGTGCTTGAACTCTGACCTCTTGTCCTGCCGCCAGGTGGCCTTCGCGCATGCCCATCGCCCCCGCTCCTAATATCAGGTGTGCTGTACTTCCTCCCTTGTCGGCTTGATGGAGAGGATCCCATGGCAACAACTCAAGCTCTCCAGTAATGATTGCCAATAATGATGTGTGTACAATAAGTGTGTACCTGTCCGCCTCTCACCATTTGCAATTAGCACAACTGATATGATCCAGTTATAATTTCCAGTTATTTTCGGTTTAATGTTTATTCTGTACATGCGAATGTACAGTTTTTTTTCTGAAATCCGTGCTAGCAATGACAACAGTAATAAAATATTATAAACATCGCGGTAACAGTCATGTAAATATATGGCCGGGAAAAACACAAAGCGACATACGTGTATGTACCTCTATGATAGACTCGCTGTGGTTGTCTGTGTCTATCTAGAGATGTAAATATTTTCTACCTGAATGTGCAGTCCATGCCATCTCATTTGTTGATATCATATGATATGGAAGAAAAGCGTGACTGCCCCACCTGTTCCTCACATAATGATCATGCGTAGACAGATGTAAGGTATTCACAGTGAGACTGTGAGTAGTGAGCAGATGAGATGTCACACACGCCAGTGTCTATTATATATACATACCAAGCAATATGCACATGCACGCGCCATGCTTATAACCTATACCTCCTTAATCCATGTTATATCCGGATAAGACGATAATCCATATCCTAAGTAATATATAAGCCGATCCTAATATCAAAAGCAACAATATAAGTTTAACACCAAGAGCTGCAGATTCATATTTTCATTGGTGTATTAATAAAAAGATGTATGCGTTAATCGTTTTACGTTTCCATTTAACCCGGGATGAACTGCAGAATGTGGTCTCAGACCTGTCAAACCTTACAATTTATATATGAGCCGGCACTGGATCAATTTGAATCGACGATTTCTAAGAATCTCCAGAGACACAATACCAAACACGTGTTTGAGAGCTTGTTGATTCCAGACCAAACTGGTGAATGAACAAATGAAAACTGAGATGCGTTTTGATGACCAGGAAATCCCTTGAGATGCAGTTATATCGCTGCACCTGCTGCCACCTGGTGCACGATGATTGCAATATCTCCTTCTCGCGGAAGAAACTATTATCTGCTATTCCCCTGTTAATTTATTTATACCTTTGAGTAATTATTTATTAATAATTATAATATTCAGAATTACTCCAAGTTTATACCAAGTATTAATGTTAGGCTTAGCCTTTACTTCATTAACGTCATCATAGCCTTGGGAATACTTATGAGATTCAGTTCAATATACATTCTATGAGATCAAGATATATGCATATTCTATATAAATCATCTAACCGAAGAAGATACAGGGGCGGATCCAGGACTTGACAAAAAGGGATAAATCTTCTCAAAACGCTTAAGGGACTATGTACTTCTCAAAAAGGGATTATATTCTTCTCAAAAAGGGATTATATTCTTCTCAAAAAGTGATTATATTCTTCTCAAAGCTTTTTTTGCGTTGTTTTTATTTTATTATTTTTTAGTTGTAAAGACAATTCCCTCTATCATTTGACTAAGTTTTACGCCACCTTTTCACATAGAAAGGTCCATGGGGGATGATAGCCTTCGACCTGAGAGCAATATAACTATTGCTCTCAGCTTCAACCTAACGTCTTTTTTGGGGAAAAAGAGGGGAGCTGGTTTCTCAAGGCATTTAATAATAATAATAATAATAATAATAATAAAAAAATTTGTATAGCGCTGATACCAGACAAGTCTGTTCATAGCGCTAGATCATAGATCATTCAAGAGTTGAGGGGCAATGACACAGGAGGTCCTTTAAATCCTCTTTTGTTTTCTTATTGAATCATGGGACCTCTGAAGCTCATAGATCAAGGTCCAGCTTGATATACATGATATAAGGTAGCAAAGTTCAACTTGTGGATTTAATGGTAAGGGGCGATCCATTTGGTTTTTGTGGGGTGGGGTGGGACAGCAGTACTGGATGAAAAATTTTTTTTTCTTTGGTAGGGTGGATGAATAATTTTTTTTTCTGGTGTGGGGTGGGTGAATAAATTTTTTTTCTGGTGTGGGGTGGGTGAATAAATTTTTTTTCTTGTTGCTTCCCCAGACTCTGATCCTTCATTTCAAGCAATCCATATAGAAGATAGAAAAACTGGAAGGAGGTGGATGAATAATTTTTTTTTCTTTGGTAGGGTGGATGAATAATTTTTTTTTCTTTGGTAGGGTGAATGAATAAATTTTTTTTCTGGGATGGGGTGGGTGAATAAATTTTTTTTCCAAAATCTCCCACCCCACCCCACAAAAATCAAATGGATCGCCCCTAAGGTGGTATCTTACCATTTAGCGCCCTTTCAGTGACAAGGAGGACCTTCAAATTTTTGTACATATATTGGAAGCTAATACAATTTTTCAAAATTATGAGATATGATCAAATTTACTAATTTCTTCCACATTGTTTTTTTTTTAAATAGACATAATGATCTCTCTGCTGATGTCACTACGTACATGTACCTTTCTTTATTTTGGAACAAATGTGTATCTAAATTCATTTATTGCTAAAGTACAAGGAGCCATAATATTATGATTCCTTGTATATGTGCTATGTCAATCAGTACTAGTAAATAACTTAAATTAAAGGATTGTATAGAGTTGAAACTTTGACATCATGATGAGTAAATGTCCTTTTGTGGGGGCATTTGCAATGGGACAAAATTAATAATGGTGTGCTTATCCATCAATAACCCGGGCAATAACCCGGAGCAATACCCCCCCCCCCCCCCCCCCCACACACACACACACACATACACTTAAGAAGCTCTTTCGAAATTCAGCTCATTACGAAATTAACCCAGGTCATCATATTCCAAATAACGACTATCAATTGTCATAGAAAAGATTAAATGGTTTTGAAAATTGGATTTTATCAGTATGTTTTGAGCGCATTGAATGTTCACTGTGGGAAAGTTATACACTGTTTTTCCGCCAGATGTCCTTCGTTACCAAATTGGATCCAAAAGAGATGTATTTTCGCTCATCAAAACAAATGCCACCAGGCCAGTAAAATTAAGTGATAAAGGTAAGATACAAGTTAACTTCCTTGTCCATATTTAAGCCGGAAATAACTACAGAACATTGGTCACAACATATGTAATCGTTTAAGGTAAATTTGACGTTATGTTCATGTAAACGTTGTCTTTCAAAATATAGAGACACCAGGGTGGCAATGAGGCTGGGGTTGAGTCTGACTCTGAGTTTGAGAGAAACCCAATGAAACTGAATTAGTGAATACATCAAATATTTGTAGGCCAAGTGAGATTTGGTATCTGTGCTTGGTATCACAGATGGTTTTAGCAAGTGGTGTAAATCAACAAAGAAAATTAGTATCAATAATTGTATTTCAGATTTGTTTTGCACCAATACAACAGTCAAGTTATATATATATGCATGCACTTTTAATTATTACAGTTATTATTGTCATTTTTATTTCTAATATTTTGTTTGTTTTATATTGTTAAATGCAACATAAACTACTATTATGTTCGGTTTTGCTTGCTTGATAGGCCCAGTTTTTCCAATATGTATTATGAACTGTTCATCTACCAAGCAATCAGAGTGGTATGGCCACAGGGGCTGTTCAAGAAAATCATTTATTTCAGTTTCAGGTCCACTGGCAAGTGTCATCCACCCATTCTATGATTTTATCACTTATTGCCATTGAAGTGGACCCAATATTGTAATATTTTGTGGCAAATGTATCAAAGTGTTACAAAAATATATTTAAAAATGTTACATGACCAGAGAGATATGTTTTTGTCTAACCACGCCAGCTGTCACATAGTGCAACCAGAAATATAGGCTTATTAAGGATAGATCTTCTCCTTTCAATCTCAGGAGGAAAATACTCTTCTGTTAAAGATAAAACATCCCTGTGACATGTTTTTATTTCTCCAGATATGGCCCTTGTCCTTAAGAGGGTAAATTTGAATATTGTAGGCCTTGCAGTGTTCTGTTTTCTAGACCCCAGTCTGTGACACCTTTCAAATGCTGCATTATCCAAGACAATGCCCATCACTTTCCACTCATCACTTTAACCCCTAATGGACGGGAAGGACAGCAACGTCCACCACTGGTAACAGACGGGAGGAAAGTTGATGTCCCCATTGTTCTGACTCAATGACGTCGTTTTGTAACATTCCCTTGGGCTGCAACTTTGTTACAATGTAATCATGATGATGACGTCAGACTGAGTGGATCATGAGCTTTTGACCCCAGCACTTCATGAGCATATTGAATAACCATGGTTATATATATTATCAATTAAGTATGTAGATACACTAGTCCACAACACCTTTATTGAACTCATAAGCATATTGCCATACTCTCAAGACATCATTTTACCTCTAAATCAGTTCCTCCTTGATAACACTCCATACAAAAGTTACACCAAGAAAAAAGTGTGCTTTCAAAAGATTTAATTAGTTTTTTGTTCAAATGGGGTTTCCAAACATTTAATGGAGTGATTTGAAAGAAAATACATTTATCACCAACTACTGGGTTTTTTATTTGTTTTTTTTTTAAAACAAGTGCATAATTTTTAAAAACAAGTGCATAATTCCTTGAACTCACTTTATGACTGTAGCTGAATTATCACACAATCCATTTAACCTACTTATCACCCATTTTAAGAAAATATTTGACATTTGCTTTAGGATCAGCAATGTCCTTTTTTGATTTCTTTTTTCAAAGTGTCCAGGCATACTCACTTATGACATAAATCTTACTTCAGCCATGTCTACTGCACCTTGTTTCTCTGGGGACTGGCTGTTTTGACCGCTCTCATATTCGACCATTCCCCTGATTGACCATGACCTCTTTGACCATGCCTATTTGACATTATCATATCAATTGATTTGATCAATTTCTCCCTTTTCTTTTCAACATAAAATTCAGCACTGATGAGAATGTGGCATATTATGAATGATACAGTTCTATTTTCTCTGTTGTCAGAATTCATTTAGATGTGAAATATTACCTACAATGTGCATATGTTTCTGTGTTTTCAACCATCTGGAATTTTACCGAAGTATTGAACCATTGGAGGTCCAGCGAGATTTTATACAAACAGACCTACATGGGTGAAATGCAGACATTACTATAATGTGCTGCACTAGTGAGAGACAGCTGTAGAATTGAAAGTTAGCTGCATAAGTGAGAGATAGCTGCATAAGTGAGAGATAGCTGCATAAGTGAGAGATAGCTGTATAAGTGAGAGATAGCTGCATGAGTGATAGACAGCTGCACAAGTGTGAGATAGCTGCATAAGTGAGAGATAGCTGCATAAGTGAGAGACAGCTGCATAAGTGAGAGATAGCTGTATAAGTGAGAGATAGCTGCATGAGTGAGAGACAGCTGCATAAGTGAGAGATAGCTGCATAAGTGAGAGATAGCTGCATAAGTGAGAGACAAACGCCAAGGAAAGGCAACTGCATGAGTGAGGGACTGCTGCACACATGAGAATTTTGTCCTAATTATTGAACCAGTCGAGGTCCCTCTAAGTTTTGTACAAAGGGGCCTACATGGTTGAAATGCAGACATGACTTAGACACTATTAGGTGCACATGTGAGAGATAAATAAAAGTGTGAGACAACTGCGCAAGTGACAGACAGCTGCACACTTGAGAGATATCAAATATGTTTTCACTTCTCATAAAGCTCACAGTATTTCGATCGCCCCTTTTCTAATGATGTCATTATATAATATATATCATGTGATGACATCATTTAGAAGTGGGTGTGGTGTCATTTAAAAAGGGGGCGTGGCATTGTTTATATTATTATTGGAGAGAAAAATGTATTTGATGCCTGTGGCTACAACAACGGGAAATAGCTGCAAAGGGAGCGACAGCTTTACAAGTGATAGACAGCTGTACAAGTGAGATACAGCTGTACAAGTAAGAGACAGCTGTACAAATAAGAGATAGCTGCACAAGTAAGACAGCTGTACAAGTGAGAGACAGCTGTACAAGTGAGATACAGCTGTACAAGTAAGAGACAGCTGTACAAATAAGAGATAGCTGCATAAGTAAGACAGCTGTACAAGTGAGAGACAGCTGTACAAGTGAGATACAGCTGTACAAGTAAGAGATAGCTGTACAAGGGCTTGGCCAAGCGGTAACGGAATGACAAGATGGTGGTACAGCAACCTTCATTTAGCTATAACTTTTTTCAAAATTAACTTAAATGAACATTTGAAACTGTTATTTAAAGGTTTAAATGGGTATTTTAATATCATGAATTGAAAAAAAATGAAACTTTGTATTTTCATATGAAAATATGCAATTATATTTTCGGTAACGGAATGACAAAAATATACCGCAGTTTGTAAGTAAGAGACAGCTGCACAAGTAAGAGTTTGTTTGTTTTTATTGTCTCAAGAAACCAAATTGCAAATTGCATACTATACTAGTATTGAATAAAAGACACTTCCAAATTTCTAAAACTGTTGTACGTATCTGAATATTAAAAAAAACTGTTGTATGTATCTGAATATCTGAATATTTTACTGTTAATGATTATGTTAATGATTATCAGTTTCTCCATTCAGAATGTTTACATACTGTGCAAGCATTCACAAGTTACTAAAGGAAATCTGTGAATAGAAGTCCTAAGTCCTAAATAATGAACTGCTGCCTGGCAGCACCACTGCTGATGTTTTTGATCTAGACTGGGTTCCATCTCAATAGTACAAGCAGTAAATGAAGTTTAGGGATTGAGTACAAGACTAATGTTTACCAAACACATACAGTGAGCGTGAGTGTGTGTTGTGTCCATTTGCAAGAATTTTCTTTTTCCCTCTGTCAACCAATTGATAATCTATTATGTAATATATAGGTAAGTGGCAGCTGAGGCTAGGAACACACACTCATGCTTGCTGTGTGTGACCATATATCAGACAGCCGTGTCATAACATGCGAGGCCAAAGCTGAAGGGGGCAACATCCAGGACAAAATCATAGCTATATCAGTCGTGAATCAGAATCTCGGTGTATTAACTTGATGTGAACCGATTCTACTAGTACACTGACAGGAGATATTTTGACTAAACAGAAGAGCAATTCCGACATAGAAGATGGGATTTATGGAGCATTCCTGGGAGCTGTGTGCTAAGGATTGGAGAGTGCAGGCAGGATGTGCTGCCCTGGGAATGACTGCTTATTTAGTGAGCAAGAGATATATGAAATATGCCAATTTACCTCCAGGACCTACTCCAGTGCCGCTTTTGGGCAACATCCTAAGCTTGATGAAACCAGCAAAAGCATTTGACTACTATGAATCATTAAAGGGTAAATATGGCGATGTATTCACTTTCTACTTCGGGCCTGTGCCTTGTGTGTTCCTCAACAGCCAGGAAGTGGTGAAGGAGGCATATCTCGACCAGATGAACGTATTCGCTGACAGGCCTAAGTTCTACTCTGTGGATTTATTCAGTGATGGCTACAAGAGTATTGCAATGGGGATGTTCACACCGGAATGGAAACTACAGAGGAAAATAGTGCACTCCGCCATAAGGAATCTCGCACAGGGTGAGCAGCTGGAATCTCTTGTCCATGTCAACATTGATAATTTGGTAGAAGCGATCGAGAAAAAGAATGGGGAAGCTTTTGATCCAAGTGGCATCATTAACCTCACTATGTATAATATCATTTCAACTATATGCTTTGGAAAAACCTACTCTGAAGATGATGAAGAATTCAAAACAATCGTAAATATAGCAGATGACATCAATGAATCAATTGGAAATGGCTTATTTGCTGATATATTCCCGATCTTTAAATATCTTCCTTCTCCAACGGTGAGGAAAATAAAAGAGGGATTGAAATATTTCATGGACTGGATAGACAATCATATGGATGAACACAAACAGCTGTATGACCGAGAGAATGTTACCGATCTGACATATATGATGCTGAAAGTGATGGAAGATATTAAGGCTGAGGAGGGCCAAGCAGCCCTGGCTTGTCTCACTAAAGAGCATCTTTTCCACATAATCCAAGATGTCTTCTTTGCTGGCACTGATACTTCTCGGTACACATTGATGTGGGTGATCTTCTACAGTATATGTTATCCAGAAGTGCAAGCAAAGATGGCAAAAGAGATTGATGAAGTTCTCGGCAACCGCAGAGTGACCAAAGCAGACCGGAGTAAGCTTCATTACGTCGAAGCCGTGCTGCATGAAGCTATGAGGCTTCGTCCGGTCGTACCTCTGTCAGTGCCAAGGGTCACTTGCAGCGATACAAATCTCAGAGGGTACAATATCCCCAAAGACACTTTAGTCATGTTGAACGTTTGGGCATTGCATATGGATACAAAATACTGGGATAATCCTACCAAATTCGATCCAGAAAGATTCTTAGACTCAGACGGGAAGTTCCAGACCAAACCTTACAGTTTTATGCCATTTTCAACAGGACGCAGGGTGTGTGTTGGAGAATCTCTCGCCAGACTTGAGCTCTTACTGCTGGTTACCACTTTGTATCAACAACTTTCCTTCGAAGCTGTTCCTGGCGAGAAATATGAAGATAGCCTGGATAACGCCATTGATAGTGCATTGCTATTTATGACGAAACCATACAAAGTCATAGCAAAGCAAAGGAACCAATAGACCCAGGTTAGATGGAAGGATAAACAAGGTTATCAGATCTCTATATTGGGTTACCTAACAATGCTGATCCTTCAGATATATGATATAATCTGTGTAGATTTAACTCATAGGACGGAACCTTATTCCCTGCAGTGCCTGAAAGGGATTCACAATTTTGAAATATTCAATTTCTATGTTTGTTTTTATTTTATTCAAGATTATTGTCTTAAAGTTATATTGAATGAAAACTTTTACTCTGTATTACTATCTTGACAAGTTATGCATCCATACCTTATAATGTAAGAGTGCAATAGTAAAATTTTACATATCTTACCTGGTTTTAGTTCTGTGCATTGAATTATATGCCCTGATAAGACTAGGATTTAAAGTGGAGACGATATCAATTTGTATAAAGACATTACACAATATACCACTTGTAATGAATTTACCACATACCATATTTACTCAAAAATAGGATGACCCTGTGCATAAGACGACATATTTCTATGTCTATTAAAAGACACAGATTTTAGTTATATCGCTGATGGGGGAGTTTGTATCTGGACAGTTTGAGTGAAGTTTATTACGCCCGGAGGTGCTGTAAATCACCGTCCACAGGTTGCCCTCGTGTATAAGACGACCCCCCCCCCCAAACATTGACTCAAGGTTTGGGTCCAAATTCCTCGTCCTATTTTCGAGTAAATATGGTACATGTTTACACTTCAGTGGATTATGTATATGGTTGCATTTAATATGGAATTAAGTAGTGAGATGTGAGTCTCCCATGTTAGTTTTAGGGTTTTATTCCTGGTCTCAGCCAGGATGTCATGCTGGGTGGTTGACTAAGGTATCAATGTTGTTTACACACGCAGATATAAAGATGCAGAAAATATATATATATTCATACACCTGATTATCATGTTATTTTTTATATATTAGAGGTTGATGTTTAATTTAGTGGTTTGATGAGTCAAGAATTGATTATCATGATGTGAGAAATTTAACTGAATATACATGTATGTTTATTAGATGTGTGACTTCTATTTAACAAAAATATCTAAAATGCACATCTATGATTTTTCCTTTGTCATCTTCATGGCATTTGATTCATATATATATATATATATATATATGAAAATTATAAATGATTTATGTTTAAGATGAGCCTGTAATGATTAGAGTATCTGTAGATTTATGTCAAATATATACACCAGGATAATATTGCCTTATTCAGTCTGTATAATAAATTCCTGAACAATGTTTTGTAAGTGACAAATAAATAAATTTATAATCCTTTATAGGGAAAAGCAATGTTATATTGTCAATTTTTGTGTTAGTTTGCATGTCTGTAATAAGACGCTATATTAAACAAAAGAATATATTTAATAATCATAGGATTATTGTAGAATATAACAAAGAAAGGGAAAATCACATGCTTTTTAATTTAGAACAATTAAAAGATGCCGTTCTTTAGCCTAATTAGAAGATTGTTGTATACAAGACTACAAAGTCTTCATTTTAGACAAGGAAGAATAATTTATTATCTATATTCACAACAAAATATAAATTTGACCAAGAAGGCAGGGTCATTCATTTTTTTTGGGGGGGTCAATAATACATGAATTGGATGTGCAGTTCAGTGAGACAACACTACATCTGCTGCAAGTAGGTCTTGTCATGAAAAAACTAAAATAATTTTGAAAATGATGTAAATCCCCAAACAAACAAACAAAAATTCATAATGTATAAAACTAAATTCACATGATACAAATTTGTGCTACTTGGCACAGCCTGTCCAATAACTCTTTGACATATGGGGATAAATATAGGCGCTCATTTAGTGACCCTCCCAGCATCCCTTCTGACTAGTAGAAAGTAGTGCTAAGTACTTTGTATATCTTCACTGCCCAGGACTCAAACACATCACATTGAGAAATATAACATTAAGACATTTTCACAGAGAACATATATTATGATCTCTAGCTTTTTTATTCAACAATATGTTTTCTTGGATATCATTTTTTACAACTAGAATGTCCATCTCTCCAGATTTTAGTTTTAGTAGAAAGCGTTTGCTTATCATTTATAGCCAGTTGGGGGATTAACTGTTTCCCTGGACTGAGGGACTGAGTCAATAAAACACAAACAAATGAATATAAGATATAAAATACTAGATAGTACACTGTTTTAAAACACAATATCCTTACTGCTGCAAGAAATATGGGACAATTTCAATATTACATAAGTATATATTCAGTGTATGTGTGTGTATGCAAATGTGAGCATGGTAACGCATGGTGATAAATGACATAACTCGGTCATACAAATTAAATACTCATACTTTTATCCAATGACTTGTTATATTTACTAATTCTGTGTGAAACATGCAAATAGAATCAAAAGTGTTGTCTTTAGAACCTTATTTTCTCTTTAATATAGCATATATGAAAATAGAATGAATGATAAAGAACTGATCTTCTGTCAGTAGTATAATCCCTGTATCATGTTTTCAAGGGTGCAGTGCATCTGATATATTGTATCATCTTACAGATTGGGCTTAATACATCATTAGACCTCATAAACATTTTCTAATTACCCCATTTCACAGGCTTGGTTGCTTACAATATTACCACAAAATGTACTCATTTTTAACCTCTTGTGCCAGAAAATGTTTGGTATAGCCATATACAGGACTGGCACAAATTTATTTGATTGAGCCAATTGAATTGCAGGAAATGTTCACAAATATAGCAAAGAAAAGGTTTCCTTGTTAGGCTATCTCAAGATGGGTAAACAAACGTAGAGAAATATAATACGGTGCAAATACAATTCTAATGTTTTGCCAATTTAATTTAGATGCTAATTTAGGCATAGGCCCTGATATAAGTACAAGGATAAAAAAAATGTTCAGTCTCACATTATGAAAACAAAATAAATGGTTCAAAATATTACTACTGATTCGTCATTAACTATAGGAATAAATTTGATCGTTCCTATGGAAGTTACATGGGAGTTTGTATCCATTATCTGGCTTCTTGATTTGATACCAAATTTATATTGGCCAAAGGCCAAATAAATGTTTGTCTAGTTGCATACATAATTTAGATGCTGATATACAAGACATGTCTATTGCTGCATTAATAGCTGGGCATGTATATAAACAATGGAATCAGTGGGTGGATGAGTGAGTGAGTGAATAAGTGAGGGAGTCCATTTTATAAAGTTGGGAGTCCATTTTATATAGTTGGGAGTCCATTTTATATAGTAAGGAGTCCATTTTATTCAGTAGGGAGTCTATTTCATATAGTAGGGAGTCCATTTTATTTAGTAGGGAGTCTATTTCATATAGTAGGGAGTCCATTTTATATAGTAAGGAGTCCATTTTATATAGTTGGGGAGTCCATTTTATATAGTAAGGAGTCCATTTTATTCAGTAGGGAGTCTATTTCATATAGTAGGGAGTCCATTTTATTTAGTAGGGAGTCTATTTCATATAGTAGGGAGTCCATTTCATATAGTAGGGAGTCCATTTCATATAGTAGGGAGTCCATTTCATACAATATGGAGTCCATTTTATATTGTAAGGAGTCCATTTCATATAGTAGGAGTCCTTTTTGTTAGTAGGGAGTCCATTTTATATAGTACTGAGTCTATTTCATATAGTAGGGAGTCCATTTTATATAGTAAGGAGTCCATTTTATATAGTTGGGAGTCCATTTTATATAGTTGGGAGTCCATGTTATATAGTAAGGAGTCCATTTTATTCAGTAGGGAGTCCATTTCATATAGTAGGGAGTCTATTTCATATAGTAGGGAGTCCATTTCATACAATATGGAGTCCATTTTATATTGTAAGGAGTCCATTTCATATAGTAGGGAGTCCATTTCATATAGTAGGAGTCCTTTTTGTTAGTAGGGAGTCTATTTTATATAGTACTGAGTCTATTTCATATAGTAGGGAGTCTATTTTATATAGCAGGTAGTCCATTTTATATAGTAGGGGGTCCATTTTATTTATTATCAGTTTCTCAGTAACTGCCTGATAAATCATCACAAAAGTGAGTATGTCTGTAGAATTGTGACTTATGCAAATTACACAATTGCAAGGATACAATATTTTCTGATTATTTATATTTGATGATACTCTGATATGATTTTTTCAGCACAGTATCTGTACAAATAGAAGCCATCCTCTTTTTGAAGTGACTAGGCATGTTGCATTAACATTGTCACAATTAGGGCTTTTGATAAACTGTAGAGGTTGCAATCAGAAATAATGAAACATATACTTTGGAGTTTTATTTGAGAAATATGCATGTCACAACATGTGGAATTGTTTTTGCAAACATAGAATATATAAAACTAAAACAAAGATGAAATCTTCATGTAATATTTTCAAGAGCAATTATGCACTCCAGAATTCAAAGAAATAATGGATTTATACAGAAAACAAAGATGACATCTTCGTATTGGGGTTATATTATAGAATTGAATGTTTTTTGCAAAAATAGAAAAGTTAAAAAACGATGACTTTATACTGAAAACATAAATGAAATCTTCATATTGGGGTTTTCTTTGAGCTCAGACATGTTTGCAAAACAACTATAACATTAACGCTACAAATTTGACAACTTCAAGATTTAAACATGGATTTTAAACTTCGAGTAAGTTGACCACGAAGCCAACCTTGAGCATGTGCATGTAGCACTACCTAATCACTTAAAATAAAGCATGGTGGGAAGATTTTTATCCCACATTCTCTATGCCATGAAAGGATTTAATTTTCTGAAAATGCAGTTTTGTTTTGTCTCATTTCATGTCACACAAAATTTGTGGAATATTTGCCCTGTCCTCTCAGGTGAATCACATGTAGGATATTATTTTATAATGGATTATTATTTATTTTTTTAAACTTTTATTAAACATGTGTAGCAAAGGATATTATGCCCCCTGGACAATACCCCCCCCCCCCCCTGGACATTACCCCCCCAGACATTACCCCCCCCCCCCCCCCCAGACATTACCCCATACATACTACCAGACCTGACCCAAGAAATCCTGTGAGACTCTATTTGTTATCATTATAGTTTATCCAGAGTTGCTTCAGCTTAGGCCATAGCCTATATCTTAACAGCAATACTCAGGTATACTATTAGTAGTATACCAAGCTAAAATATATGAATGCACTTTATATATTCATACACATTATTCATGGTAATAATGTAGATCACATTGTATTTTTTTCAGGTATCTTCTGAGTATTGCATCTGTACTATAAATAATATTCCAAGCTAAAAAATATGAATGAAGTTTATATATTTATGGTAATAATGTAGATCACATCATCTCTTTTCAGGTGTCTTCTGAGTATGGCATCTTTAGAGTATGGATTGGAAGGGAGCAGTTTTTGGTTAAAGTTACCAGAGCATATTGTTATATACTATAAATAATATTCCAAGCTAAAAAATATGAATGAAGTTTATATATTTATGGTAATAATGTAGATCACATCATCTCTTTTCAGGTGTCTTCTGAGTATGGCATCTTTAAAGTATGGATTGGAAGGGAGCAGTTTTTGGTTGAAGTTACCAGAGCAGGTATTGCTACACCTTTTCTCCTACCTAGGTGTGAAACCTCTCCTGCGGGCCTCTCAGACCTGCAAGCTATGGCACAGAGTAGCACAAGATGAAACGTTGTGGAAATCACAGATCCTCTCAGCATGGAAGCTAAAACAGCCATACCCATGGAAAGCTCTGTGGAAAGGCACGTGGCAGAATCTGTACAGGGAGTTTTATTACCATGTGCCGTGTATAGAAAGCGAACTGCTCAAATCCCATGAGGATGAAGTATGGAACGTCTCCTTCTCAAATAATGGCCAGCTCTTTGCCACTGCTTCTAAGGACGGATCTCTTAAAGTTTGTATAAAGAGAAGAATCACTTATGAACGTTGAATATATATTATGATAAGTTAAGTTGATTCCATTAAAAAAAATGAAAACGTAATGCTACCATTTTAAGAGCCCCACTACATGGTATTGGGTGTTTTCAGTAATAGTTTGTGTCTTATTTCATGAAACATGTGAAATAGACAAATTGATATAAGCAAGATAGTTATAAATGCAGATTTATACATTGATAAGATTGTATAAATTACATTGAAAAATGTAAAGATTTCATAAATTACATTGAAAAATGTAAAGATTTTATAAATTACAATGAAAAATGTAAAGATTTTATAAATTACATAGAAAAATGGAAAGATTGTATAAATTACATTGAAAAATGTAACGATTTTATAAATAACATTGATAAATGTAAAGATTTTCGAATATTTCTGAATGAGGTGTATGAATTCAACAAATTGAAATTGTGCTATATATATTTGATGTTCAGACACTTTTCATACACAGGTATGGACAACCTCCCACCCTTGTGAAATGGCGTACTTCAAACATATAGCAAGTGAAAAAAACAGCAGTACTTATGTGCAGAGATCACAGTTTAGTCCTAATGACACCAAAATCTTGGTATCGCTAAGATTTAATAGAACAATTCAAGGGAGAATCCATGTCTATGCAGTGAAAGGTAAGTCAGGCCAGTCTATTTTCTCTTTGTTGTCCTCTCCCACTTGAAGGTAAAACAAAAGTTCCAAATGCCAACTGATACTATTTTACAAACCCAGCCCCTGACACTGTATAATTATTACAGCAGAAATATATTATTGATCCCCCCCCCCCAAAAAAAAACAAAAAAACAAAACCATTAATAATATTAAGGAGAAATGAGACCCTTTTTATTCTGAATGAGCATTGTTAGATGTCTCTGATTGGTTCTAATGTGATATATGATAAATGATGCAGGAATTTCAGATGGAAATAACCAGTGACAATATTGACCATTGCAGATAACTTTCCACTGCTCCTTGACGTTGTCAATGAGCCATCTCAGAGTTTTGGTACATGGCTGACAGACTATTACATACTAACTGGTAGCTCAAATGACATCGATGAATTTGTTGATGACAGAATCTCTACCATCAGTTTAACAGAGGTATTGAATATTTGTTTAACTGAGTTTCTAGCCCTCTCTCGATCAGTTTAACAGAGGTATTGAATATTTGTTTGACTGAGTTTCTAGCCCCCTCCTCATGTCAGTTTAACAGAGGTATTGAATATTTGTTTGACTGAGTTTCTAGCCCCCTCATGTCAGTTTAACAGAGGTATTGAATATTTGTTTGACTGAGTTTCTAGCCCCCTCCTCATGTCAGTTTAACAGAGGTATTGAATATTTGTTTGACTGAGTTTCTAGCCCCCTCCTCATGTCAGTTTAACAGAGGTATTGAATATTTGTTTGACTGAGTTTCTAGCCCCCTCATGTCAGTTTAACAGAGGTATTGAATATTTGTTTAACTGAGTTTCTAGCCCCTCTCGATCAGTTTAACAGAGGTATTGAATATTTGTTTAACTGAGTTTCTAGCCCCTCTCGATCAGTTTAACAGAGCTATTGAATATTTGTTTAACTGAGTTTCTAGCCCCCTCCTCATGTCAGTATGGACCCTCACAGCAGAAAAAGGTTCATAAGGGATGGTAACAGTCAAAATATTTGTAAAATAACACTCAAATTGAAATCAGTAATAAAAGCAATTTTATCCTGTCAAAAATATATTTATCTGCAGTCAAAATGCATCAATTTTATATGTTATGATGTGTAAGACATTAAAAGAAAATTATATCATTGATAGTTTGATTACAGAGATATTAAATAAAATTTATCTCTCATTTTTATCATAAATATGGTTAAAGGATATCATGGGTGCTTTTGGGGCATAGCATGAGGTATTATCTAATAGAGAACACATTTAATATTTGACTGATGCTTCAATTTAGTAGTAATACAACCAAGACACAAATGCATTCAATGGTTTAATTGTTGTAGGTTCCGGATGAGTTCCAGGAAGAATACATAATGGCTGATTTATTTAGATTCAAAGGAAACAACGACAGTTTGATTCAGAAAATAATGTTTGCCTTTCCTAAAACATCATCCAATTCTGCCGATTTACAAACAAGTGCGTGTGACAGACGTGATAACTTTCTCAATCCACCCAGCCCTGTGATACCGAGGGATATGCAAAACTCTCCCTTCTATAGCAAACCTTTAATATCATTTCTTCACCAAAACACAGCTAATGGAGACATTTATCTGATATTCAGGACATCTACCATATGGTTTTGCTATAGTCATCAGATTTGGATTAAGCGGATAGATAAAAACATTGTTAAAGAATTACTGGAAAGAAATAGTCTTGATATAGACAATGAAGTATTGAATACAGTTGATCACCAATTTGAAATGAAGGGATTTATCAGTGATATGAACCTGTCAAAAGATCACAGGTATTTTTGTTTTTTAAATTTTACATTTATTTTGACAACATTTGCATTCTATTCATTTAAGAATTCCTTAATAACACTCTCGGCAGGATGCCAATTGGTTCTGCTGTGTAAACGTATAGATGTAGAAAAAGTGATAATTCAATTTTGATTCTGTGCCTCCTTGCAGATATCTGTATGTTAACTGCAGAAAATGGTCCGAGGATTACACAGCTGAGGCCTGTGAGAAGTCTGAACAAACTCTAAGCAATCAGTTTGATATATGCGTCATTGATCTCGTCAATATGGAAAACTTGGGTGACCTGGAGACACGAGACAGAGGAAAAGCTGTAACAGAATGCAGCCTAATTGACCTAGATATCAGCCAAAACTACATTGCCAGGTGGGCACTTTGTCATCTGTCACATAAACCACAATTATAGGTGTAAGGATTATCTTATATAGTGACCATAGCCAGGTGAATCCATTATCTTAATATTTATGTCACGTGTGTGGATGTTATCTTTATTTAAATATTAGTAGGTAGTTAGAAAGCTTTGCAAAATATGGTTTGTAATAAAATGATACAAATCCTGCCAAATGCTTTATTTCCAGGAACATCTGTGCATTTTTTTCTATCAACCACATTAATTTTACTTCTTCACCCATTCATATCTTCATCTAAGGATGCAAAGCTTGTCGTTGAACATAGACACATTTTTGTCAATATTTCCAGTGGAGCAGAGGACAAGCAGGCGTATGTGTGGGACCTGCACCATCTTGCCTGCGTGGCAAAGCTGCCCCACGAAGACATCGTGAATTCTGTGGCATTCAATCCTACAGACCCAGAAATGATGGTCACAGTCAGTGATGACAGATACACCAAGGTGTGGAGGTCAAGGTGCCGAATGAGACATATCGATGAGCAGAAATCCCTCTTTCATGTGTAATCACCCATTGCTAAATATGATCAGCAGGTTTTTGAAAGGTTTCCCATTGTTAATATGATCAGCGGGTTTTAGGAAGATTTCCCATTGCTAAATATGATCAGTGGGTTTTAGAAAGGTCTCCCATTGCTAAATATGATCAATTTGTTGACAAGTTATCACATGATTTTGGAGCCAAACAGTTTCTTCTCATTTCATTATATTTCATCATGTTTTTGCTTTTGTTTCAAATGAGAACTGTTTTTTTTTAATTAATATCAGGATCTTTGCTTTTGGTTGTTTAAATGATATCCACAAATAAGAACTATTTGTACAAGAATACATTTTAATATAATTATTTGATAGTACAGTTACAAATTAACCTGTTTATCAGTTAATATGAATACTGGTGAATAACCACATTTGTAATTGTCTATTAAGATAATATTCACATTCATGCTCTGGAAGTTTACTTCAAATTAGTCCAAAATAATGAAGGCAGAAAAACATGTATCTTGTCAAGCTTATATACAGTGTTGCCTCCCAATAGTTTGGGGTGATAAGATGTCGGTCTCCTATGCTAAAGGTCCTGAAAATCTCAATTTTGGGGTTTTATTTGAGCAATATGCATGTCAGAACATGTAGAATTGAATTGTATTTTGCAAATGTAGAATGTATAGAAAATAATGATTTTATACAGAAAACAAAGATGAAATCTTGTTCATGTGGATATATTTGAGCGATATTCATGTCAGAACATTCAGAATTAAATTGTTTTTGCAAACTAGAAAATATTAAAATAAAAAAATGATTAGGATAGAAAACAAATTCATACAGAAAGAAAAAATGACATCTTCATAATGGAGTTATATTATAAAATTAATTTTTTTTTTTTTGGGGGGGACATAGAAAATATAACATATAAATCCAAAATGAAATCTTCATGTTGGGGTTTTATTTAAGCGATATTGGTAGATCAGACATGTTTGCAAAGAAATGATAACATGGAGGCTACAAGGCTGACAACATTTGATCATGTACCTTGAACCTTGAGCATGTACAAGGATAGCACTAGCTTATCATTTATCAATGTTATTGGTGTTAAACTTGGTGGGAAGATTTAACATGTAAACTGTCTTTCATCCCACAGTTTATTCAGGTTCACCACTTGGGTGACAATGTTGCTTATTACTTAATTGAGTCCTCACACTTTGTAATAATATGTTCAATTTTTGTTGAACATGCAAAACCAGATAAACAGTATTAATGTAGATCTAAGTAATCTATCCTAGACTTCATTGACTGCAGGATTTGGACTATGTAGGTCAGATAATTTTATTGAAATTGTAAAGGTTGGATCTTGGTTTGAATATATTTTATTTATTATCAGAATGATGAATGATACTACATTTCACGAAGATATAATCTATCACACTGAATTATTGATATCAAAATAACTTTTTTTCTTTTAACTAATTTATTTCTTTTAACTTAAATTAATTTTGTAAAGAATATGGAACAATTTTAAATAATTTGTATAAAATATGGCATCACAATAAAATTGCCATTAAAAGATTTGTTACTTCATTTTTCTCACTGTTAAATGCCTTGTTAAATGCCAAGCACGAAATGTTCATGAAGACGGATAAATAAAGGCCTCAAAAACGGATAAATAGAGGCCTCAAAAAGTAAAATAAAGGCTCTTCTAACTCCAAATAAAGGTTATGTTAGCATTTTAGTCAGAGGTTGAATGGTAAACTTTATGATAGCTGTAAAACTAGATAATGTAACAAATAGGATAGGAAATCCATGTTTCTGATAACCGACCTTTCAGTTTTCAAGAAAAAGTAAAGTTTTATTGGCCAACAATAGGGCATTAAAAGTTATTGGCCAATTAATTAAAAGATTTTCTTCCATTCCTGCCACTAGGTGGTCAGATGTTTGACAGCGTCCTACCTCTACATCCTGTAGGGACCCTTACGACATAGAAAAGGTTACAAAGGGATGGGAGATAACCAAAACCTCAACTTTCCACCAGGTGGCTCCATTTCTGAATTTATCTGTTGCAAACAATTTTTATTGGAATCTGTCATTATATTACTTTTCAAATATATCAATCTTTCCTTTTGTTCACAAATCACCCAAATTGTAGAAATAAAATTGACAACTAAGAAAGCAAAGGAATATTTTGGACATTTTCGCTACGCTGCCTTTTTAGTTCTGTGAAAATAATATTAGTAATTGAGCAACATGGGCACACAATTTGTAAACGTTTTAGGGATAAATCTTATCAGTGTGTTCCACAACTCAATCAGACTTTCTTATTTCTCTTTGAACACATATTTCAACTTCATGAAATAAAAAATACTTCAAAAAAGCAAAAGGTTGATGCCTAAATGTTTTGCTAACTTTGCCATTTCTATAATTCAATTTGAAAAACTAAATTGACAGAACTATTAAGAGCATAGGTTCGTGCAGTGTTCAGGCCGACAGATCTCGATCGCTGGTTCTGGATGAAGGCTCTCACTCGCCCTTTGGATTCCTGAGGTCCTTCCACCAAAACTAATACAAAATGAAACTTATAAATGAAAGGAAAATGGTTCGGCACAGGGATGATCTGCAAAAGTATAGGTCTCAAGAGGCTAAAATTGTCATTTATTTATGATTGACCAAATATTCATGATTTAACAGACCAAAACCCCAGCTCATTATCTTAATTATTTCAAAGCTCAATATCTTTGTTTTCCGACGTGTATTTACCTTATTGAACTCCACAGATTATAAAAATCCCCATCAAAATTGCATAAACAAGTGGTACCTATAAGAAAATCAACGTCATGCATGATATCATAGAATTTGTTATGGTCATTCTAACCATCACAAAAAGTAAAAAAATAAAACTTATTATTTGCCCAATTTTCGAACATACGGCTGATGCCTAAACATTCTAGTAGACAATGCCACATACTTTGAAAGGTCTCCATGATAATACTTCACATGTATGTTGGACTTTGTCAGGACCTTTTTGCCCCTGTAATGACGGCTTGATCAGTGCTTCAAAATCCTAGCCATATCAATTTAATATGTATTCAATGTATTTCCCACTTTGACAGAAGAAAGGGTCACAACTCTACTTTTAGATGTTGGCCCTCGTATTTCAGTGGC
Organism: Amphiduros pacificus; assembly: GCA_949316495.1. Classification (NCBI taxonomy): domain Eukaryota; kingdom Metazoa; phylum Annelida; class Polychaeta; order Phyllodocida; family Hesionidae; genus Amphiduros; species Amphiduros pacificus. The sequence continues at coordinate 6,955,082 of OX439004.1, forward strand.
TTTATAATCCAGACATGTCTAGTGAAGAACCCTGACCCCTGGGCCGTGCCTCAAAATTAAAATAGACGAAACCATATCTATTTGAACGGGATATTTGATAGACTTTCTTCGGCAGTTTTTTTAAGAGCAAAAGGGCCACAATTCTTCTCCCAGATATTGGCTCCTGTTTCAATGGCTTGGTATATTCTACCCAGTGCCGCTTGAATTATGTGGACATTATGTCGTCATATAATTTTGTCTATCACTGGAAAAGGGATATGTCCTTTTTGGACAGGATATGTATCCTTATACGAGTCGTTGACCCAAAGGACATGTGAATTATTGACCCCAAAAGGCATATACATGTAGGTTTTTGTTTATTGGAATATTTTGAAAAAATATCTATCTTCCAGTATCAAATGAAATTCAAGATCCTTATAAGAATAACGTGCAAACAAACCAAACCAGTAAAATATTCTACACTTTGAATAATGAATCCCATTTTTGTTATCAGAATGAATAAATAAAGAATGCACAAAACCTAAAACATAAATAAACCTCTCAGATTGTTAAAAAAAATTATATACCACAAAGGAGGTCATAACAAGGAATATATACTTTGCATCAGGACGACATTGGAAGCATGCGATAGTGGTGACCACAGTCTCTGAGGAAATGTAAGGTTCTGATTACCAAGGATCGATATCAAAGGTCAAAGTAATATGACCTTGTACATCCACTCTCTTCAGAACCTAAAATATAAAACTACATGAAGGAATGTTTGTAAATGTATTTATTCATAAAAGTCATTTCATGCAAATATAAATAACTAAAATAGGTTTTGAACAGTCTTTGGCGGTAAGGACTGCCTTACAAATTGCATAGGTTTCATGTTATTGCTCCATATTAATACCGCTATGTATTTGCATGAACTATTACATCGTCTCTGTCATATCTCTGTGTGCATTGTTCCACAGTTTCCAGGATGTAGGAGAGTCTACGGTTCATGGCCTGATCATTACCGCTATGTATTTGCGTGAACTATAACATCGTCTCTGTCATATCTCTGCGTGCATTGTTCCACAGTTTCCAGGACGTAGGAGAGTCTACGGTCCATGGCCTGATCATTACCGCTATGTATTTGCGTGAACTATAACATCGTCTCTGTCATATCTCTGCGTGCATTGTTCCACAGTTTCCAGGACGTACGAGAGTCTACGGTCCATGGCCTGATCATTACCGCTATGTATTTGCGTGAACTATAACATCGTCTCTGTCATATCTCCGCATGCATTGTTCCACAGTTTCCAGGACGTAGGAGAGTCTGCGGTCCATGGCCTGATCATTACCGCTATGTATTTGCGTGAATTATAACATCGTCTCTGTCATATCTCTGTGTGCATTGTTCCACAGTTTCCAGGACGTAGGAGAGTCTACGGTCCATGGCCTGATCATTACCGCTATGTATTTGCGTGAACTATAACATCGTCTCTGTCATATCTCTGTGTGCATTGTTCCACAGTTTCCAGGACGTAGGAGAGTCTGCGGTCCATGGCCTGATCATTACCGCTATGTATTTGCGTGAACTATAACATCGTCTCTGTCATATCTCCGCATGCATTGTTCCACAGTTTCCAGGACGTAGGAGGGTCTGCGGTCCATGGCCTGATCATTACCGCTATGTATTTGCGTGAATTATAACATCGTCTCTGTCATATCTCTGTGTGCATTGTTCCACAGTTTCCAGGACGTAGGAGAGTCTACGGTCCATGGCCTGATCATTACCGCTATGTATTTGCGTGAATTATAACATCGTCTCTGTCATATCTCTGCGTGCATTGTTCCACAGTTTCCAGGACGTAGGAGAGTCTACGGTCCATGGCCTGATCATTACCGCTATGTATTTGCATGAATTATAACATCGTCTCTGTCATATCTCTGTGTGCATTGTTCCACAGTTTCCAGGACGTAGGAGAGTCTGCGGTCCATGGCCTGATCATTACCGCTATGTATTTGCATGAACTATAACATCGTCTCTGTCATATCTCTGCGTGCATTGTTCCACAGTTTCCAGGACGTAGGAGAGTCTACGGTCCATGGCCTGATCATTACAGCTATGTATTTGCATGAATTATAACATCGTCTCTGTCATATCTCTGTGTGCATTGTTCCACAGTTTCCAGGACGTAGGAGAGTCTGCGGTCCATGGCCTGATCATTACCGCTATGTATTTGCATGAACTATAACATCGTCTCTGTCATATCTCTGTGTGCATTGTTCCACAGTTTCCAGGATGTAGGAGAGTCTACGGTCCATGGCCTGATTATTACCGCTATGTATTTGCGTGAACCATAACATCGCCTCTGTCATATCTCTGCGTGCATTGTTCCACAGTTTCCAGGACGTAGGAGAGTCTGCGGTCCATGGCCTGATCATTACCGCTATGTATTTACGTGAACTATAACATCGTCTCTGTCATATCTCTGCGTGCATTGTTCCACAGTTTCCAGGATGTAGGAGGGTCTGTGGTCCATGGCCTGATCATTACCGCTATGTATTTGCATGAACTATAACATCGTCTCTGTCATATCTCTGCGTGCATTGTTCCACAGTTTCCAGGACGTAGGAGGGTCTAGGGTCCATGGCCTGATCATTACCGCTATGTATTTGCGTGAACTATAACATCGTCTCTGTCATATCTCTGCGTGCATTGTTCCACAGTTTCCAGGACGTAGGAGAGTCTCCGGTCCATGGCCTGATCATTACCGCTATGTATTTGCGTGAACTATAACATCGTCTCTGTCATATCTCTGCGTGCATTGTTCCACAGTTTCCAGGACGTAGGAGGGTCTACGGTCCATGGCCTGATCATTACCGCTATGTATTTGCGTGAACTATAACATCGTCTCTGTCATATCTCTGCGTGCATTGTTCCACAGTTTCCAGGACGTAGGATAGTCTACGGTCCATGGCCTGATAGTGAGGCTCACTGAGGACTGGGGCCACCGGTTCCTTCTCCATGACCCTCCTCATCACCTCAGAGAGAACTCCATTCCTCAGCACCTCCAGCCTCTCAAAGGTTTGCCTTCTTATCCTGTAAATATTAAGATCGATATGAAAAGATAAGAAAATGTTAACTAGATGAGATAAGAAACTTTCACTTCACATTAATTCTAGAGTGAGGGAGAGTAGGCTGACAGTGTGATTAACCACTTTTTACCTTCAGCATTATGGCGGTATTGTGAAGAACTTACCATTTGCCCCTTCTCGATATTGTGAATAACTTACCATTACCCCTTGTCGATATTGGGAATAATTGACCATTTGCCCATTGTCCATATTGTGAATAACTTACCATTTGCCCCTTGTCGATATTGTGAAGAACTTCCCATTTGCCCCTTGTCGATATTGTGAAGAACTTACCATTTGCCCCTTGTCGATATTGTGAATAACTTACCATTTTCCCCTTGTCCATATTGTGAATAATTTACCATTTACCCCTTGTCGATATTGTGAATAATTGACCATTTGCCCCTTGTCCATATTGTGAATAACTTACCATTTGCCCCTTGTCGATATTGTGAAGAACTTACCATTTGCCCCTTGTCGATATTGTGAATAATTTACCATTTGCCCCTTGTCGATATTGTGAATAACTTACCATTTTCCCCTTGTCCATATTGTGAACAACTTACCATTTTCCCCTTGTCCATATTGTGAATAATTTACCATTTACCCCTTGTCGATATTGTGAATAATTGACCATTTGCCCCTTGTCCATATTGTGAATAACTTACCATTTGCCCCTTGTCGATATTGTGAAGAACTTACCATTTGCCCCTTGTCGATATTGTGAATAATTTACCATTCGCCCCTTGTCGATATTGTGAATAACTTACCATTTCCCCCTTGTCGATATTGTGAATAACTTACCATTTACCCCTTGTCGATATTGTGAAGAACTTACCATTTACCCCTTGTCGATATTGCGAAGAACTTACCATTTACCCCTTGTCGATATTGTGAAGAACTTACCATTTACCCCTTGTCGATATTGTGAAGAACTTACCATTTGCCCCTTGTCGATATTGTGAATAATTTACCATTTGCCCCTTGTCGATATTGTGAATAACTTACCATTTTCCCCTTGTCCATATTGTGAACAACTTACCATTTTCCCCTTGTCCATATTGTGAATAATTTACCATGTACCCCTTGTCGATATTGTGAATAATTGACCATTTGCCCCTTGTCCATATTGTGAATAACTTACCATTTGCCCCTTGTCGATATTTTGAAGAACTTACCATTTGCCCCTTGTCGATATTGTGAATAATTTACCATTCGCCCCTTGTCGATATTGTGAATAACTTACCATTTGCCCCTTGTCGATATTGTGAATAACTTACCATTTACCCCTTGTCGATATTGTGAAGAACTTACCATTTACCCCTTGTCGATATTGTGAAGAACTTACCATTTACCCCTTGTCGATATTGTGAAGAACTTACCATTTACCCCTTGTCGATATTGTGAAGAACTTACCATTTGCCCCTTGTCGATATTGTGAAGAACTTACCATTTGCCCCTTGTCGATATTGTGAAGAACTTACCACTATTCACTCACCTTCAGCTTAAGAAGAATGTTGACACTGTATGGGTTACATCTTTCGTTATCAATTACATGTACAACAGTGTAAAGCTATGCTTTGATGCATTTAACAAAACCATTTTTAATTTGCTTAAACCAACCAATACTGTCTACAGCATCCATACTAAACCACAAATAATGCAATGAAAATGGATTTAAAAAAATATCTAGTGAGCAGTGAATGCTCACTGAGTCTTGGAGGCCATCATTGATATTAATATTATTTATCAAGATGAATTATTTAACTGCTACTGTCTAAACGCCACTAGTTGGACGTTGGTTTCAGTTATGTGATATCAAGATAACATCTTAAAAGTAACAATGAGAGAACGATATAAAAATAGAAATTATAAACGGTGTTAAGATTGATACAAATCTGGGTTGACACCAACATTGACAACGTAAATGACAGAACAACATAATAATAGAAATATAAACGATGTTGAGATTGTCAGACAAATCTGGGTTGACATGAACATTGTCTTCGTAAATGACCTTACCTGCAGCATTGGTAGAGTGGGGCAAGAATGGTCAACTCATCTTTTTCTGGGTTTCCAAAACTGAAATCATATCCGTACCTATATATGCATGTTTAAATACAGATATGGAACAAAATATAGTCTCCAAAAACGATAATATGCAATCGAAACAGTGATATCTCAGGTACCTTTTTGCTGAGTCCAATAGTATAAGCATTGAAAAGTTGAATTCGGAAAATGTATCAAAGGTATGTCTATCGGCATTTCCAATTATATAATCGGCTATGGCTGTATCTATGAAATCCATCATAAGCGCCATTGCTTCCTTAAAGTACTGCTGAATAGTGCCACAGAAGTCACGTTTGTACTCCCACCTGCAAGAAATAAAGCAACATTCAAAACATAAGCTCAGGAAGATCCATTCATTATTAGAAGGGGACAATTTCCATTCAGTTCATTAGCTGACACAGGCAGCATAGCTAAAATATAATCGTGAAATAGTTCTTTTACGACCCTATCAGCCACAATGCATGGCCACACCAGGTCAACCTTCAAGCTTTTTAGCTAGTGTAAAAGTAAAACAATTTAGTGTTTCATGATATCGACCCAAATGGGACTTTATTTGGGAACAGGTTGATATGGGAGCAGAGTTGAACACTTTGTCAAGTCAACACATTCAATGACTCCCAAACACATTACAAACTGTCAAGTTTGTGGTAAACAACTATAACTGACTATTTATTCATTAACTGACAAGTTTAATTCATAAGAATATATCTTCGGGTAACTAATAGTTAATTGTATGTAGAATTAGTTTCTTTTAAGAATTATAAATTAATATTACTGTGTTAATAAATATGGAGAATGATAACATGCGGATATTGTTATGAATGATAAAATATGGAGTGTGACACAGAAACACACACACACACACATTCCCATAATCTTTACTTTGCTTGATAAATAACGCAGATTTATGTGAAACAATATCAACGCAATTTGATATTCTGTCCTACTCACTTGGCCTTCTTGTTCGGCCTATATGTCCTGGCCCAGGGATGTCTCTTGGTTGTTATGGGAAGTTTTGATGGAAGCCAAAGAATCATGGAACCTTCCAGCTTGGTACCAGATGCACACACCCCAGTGTCTTTACCCTTACAGTACAGGCACTTCCCATAAAAACATGTGTTGTTATCTGGAGAAAAATACCATCATCATTATGCACATACATACGTCACATGACCTGCTACGGTTGATCACATGACCTGCTGCGGTTGACTGCAGAGTGCATTTTCATTATAACCGTCATTGTGAATAGACTTTCAAAGTAATTGTACATAAAAAAATATTCACAGGGGAGGTAGACTTGCAGTTTATGTTCCAACTTATAGAGATGATTATAGAGATACTTGTATATACATGTCTATACATAGGCAATCCGTATCCCACAATGATACTTTCTATTAGTAAATAAGAATTAGCAGAGTCCAAAAATGGCTTACACATGTGAGGAAAGCAGCAAATATTGGGTACATGTGAACCACATTCTGTTTACTTTGTGTTGGAATAATATTTACATCTGAATCTGATGAACTGTCTACTGGACCCAGTGATTTATACAGAAATGTGTTCGGTGTTGGTGAATTTTTGGTATTGGATAAATCAATAATGTAAGTACTCTTCTTAGCAGATCCTGGGTTTATACCAGGCTCTGCAAGTATCTGACTCTAAACCACTTCTCACTTGTATTCTCCCATCAGGTAAACTCTAAATGTTTCTTTCACTATAGGATTAACTAGCTGTGACTTGATCTTGATATGCAGCACAATATGTCGGCATCATTATAGCATTAATCCATATAATGGAATGAATGGATTCTTGACGGCACATTTTGAGGTCATTCAGTGCCATTAAGGTCTGCATGTATGATTGTAAATGTGGACGAATGATAAGTGTAAAAACAAACAATAAGCAATTGCAATAGCAACAATGACATTGCAATAGCAACAATGACATTGCAATAACAACAATGACATTGCAATAACAAGAATGACATTGCAATAACAACAATGACATTGCAATAACAACGATGCAATTGCAATAACAACAATGACATTGCAATAACAAATGATGGATGTTATCGGTTCTTGCCTGATGTGTAGAATGTCTGTAGAAGGCTCTTGTCAGCTACTGGTATGATCTCTTTTTCCAGATCAATCACCCTTCCAACTACAAGTGGAGCACGATTGTATCCCAGTATTCTATAATTATATCATGGTACAATGGCAGTCACGTGATTTATATGAGAACAACGGTTGCTAAGGAAACGTGAATGAAAAAATATGACCTGACAAAATCAAACCTTACTGAGAATGATTATCATCATTTCACTGGGATAAAGTAAATGAGTATTAATGGGATTGTGATATTTGAGAACTTCATTACCTTTGTAAATGATATGCGGCAATTTCTCCATTGTGTCGGTCCTTCCCTTCATAGGGAGTTCCCCTGATAATATGGTCCCTGTCATACCTACAGGGCAATTTAATATTCAAGGAGATTCAATATACAAGCTTAAGGTAATTTTATATACATAGTGATTTCACATACAGTAAGATTTTGCATAAAGCATTTTACATTCAGGATGATTTTGCATAAAGGATGATTTTACATTCAGAGCGATTTCGTATAAATGGTGATTTTATGTACAGGGTGATATCACTTGCAGGGCGACTTCACAAAAATGGTGATTTCACATACATGTATACGTTCTAAAGTTAAGACGTTCTAAAGGTAAGACAAACTTGAGATAAAAGGTTCAAAAGTACGACATGTACAAATATTTTCCTTTTAATTATAAAATTAGGAACACATAACCAAAGATGAGTTTTTGTTGCAAATGACATGTGTGGTTTACTCACCATTTTGGTTTGAATGCGGCCCTCTGTCCTCCCTCCAGCAATAATTGCAGTTTAAGCTGAGTTCCTTTCACACCTACATCAGCTTTGATGATCTTCCGATTTGACAATTCTCTCAACACAGCACCTTAAGAAATGAATTATAGGTAAAATCTTTATTGAGGTAAATTTGGTTCGGTGGTATCATTATGAATGATCAAATATCATACCCATTTGGGTTGATATCATGAAATACTAAATTGGTTTAAAGCAATAACCCATTATTGCGTCACTATGTAACCCATGATTGCGTCACTATGTAACCCATTATTGCTTCACTATGTAACCCATTATTGCGTCACTATGCAACCCATGATTGCGTCACTATGTAACCCATCATTGCTTCACTATGTTACTAATCATTGCTTCACTATGTAACCAATCATTGCTTCACTATGTAACCAATCATTACTTCACTATGTAACCAATCATTGCGTCACTATTTAACCCATCACTGAATCACGATGTAACCAATCATTGCTTCATTATGTTACCCATCATTGCTTCACTATGTAACCCATCATTGCTTAACTATGTAACCAATCATTGATTCACTAAGTAACCAATCATTGCTTCACTATGTCACCCATCATTGCCTCACTATGTAACCAATCATTGCTTCACTATGTTACCAATCATTGCTTCACTATGTAACCAATCATTGCGTCACTATGTAACCAATCATTGCTTCATTATATAACCCATTATTGCATCACTATTTAACCCATCATTGCATCACTATGTAACCCATCATTGCGTCACTATGCAACCCATGATTGCGTCATTATATAACCCATTATTGCATCACTATGTAACCCATTGTTGCATCACTATGTAACCCATCATTGCGTCACTATGTAACCCATCACTGATTCACAATGTAAACCGCCATTGCTTCACAATGTAACCAATCATTGCTTCACTATGTAACCCATCATTGCATCACTATGTAACCCATCATTGCGTCACTATGCAACCCATGATAGCGTCATTATATAACCCATTATTGCATCACTATGTAACCCATTATTGCATCACTATGTAACCCATCATTGCGTCACTATGTAACCCATCACTGATTCACAATGTAAACCGCCATTGCTTCACAATGTAACCAATCATTGCTTCACTATGTAACCCATCATTGCATCACTATGTAACCCATTATTGCATCACTATGTAACCCATCATTGCGTCACTATGTAACCCATCACTGAATCACAATGTAAACCGCCATTGCTTCACAATGTAACCAATTATTGCTTCACTATGTAACCCATCATTGCATCACTATGTAACCCATCATTGCGTCACTATGTAACCCATCACTGAATCACAATGTAAACCGCCATTGCTTCACAATGTAACCAATCATTGCTTCACTATGTAACCCATTATTGCATCACTGTGTAACCCATCATTGCGTCACTATGTAACCCATCACTGAATCACAATGTAAACCGCCATTGCTTCACAATGTAATCAATCATTGCTTCACTGTGTAACCCATTATTGCATCACTGTGTAACCCATCATTGCGTCACTATGTAACCCATCACTGAATCACAATGTAAACCGCCATTGCTTCACAATGTAACCAATCATTGCTTCACTATGTAACCCATCATTGCTTCACTATGTAACCAATCATTGCTTCACTATGCTACCCATCATTACTTCACTATGCTACCCATCATTACTTCACTATGTAACCCATCATTGCTTCACTATGCTACCCATCATTACTTCACTATGTAATCCATCATTGCTTCACTATGTAACCCACCATGTCCATCTATGCCACCCATCATTGCTTCACTATGTAACCCACCATGTCCATCTATGCTACCCATCATTGATTCACTATGTAACCCACCGTGTCCATCTATGCTACCCATCATTGCTTCACTATGTAACCCACCGTGTCCATCTATGCTACCCATCATTGCTTCACTATGTAACCCACCATGTCCATCTATGCTACCCATCATTGCTTCACTATGTAACCCACCGTGTCCATCAATGCTACCCATCATTGCTTCACTATGTAACCCACCATGTCCATCTATGCCACCCATCATTGCTTCACTATGTAACCCACCATGTCCATCTATGCTACCCATCATTGCTTCACTATGTAACCCACCGTGTCCATCTATGCTACCCATCATTGCTTCACTATGCTACCCATCATTGCTTCACTATGTAACCCACCATGTCCATCTATGCTACCCATCATTGCTTCACTATGTAACCCACCGTGTCCATCTTTGCTACCCATCATTGCTTCACTATGCTACCCATCATTACTTCACTATGTAATCCATCATTGCTTCACTATGTAACCCACCATGTCCATCTATGCCACCCATCATTGCTTCACTATGTAACCCACCATGTCTGTCTATGCTTCCCATCATTGCTTCACTATGTAACCCACCATGTCCATCTATGCTACCCATCATTGCTTCACTATGTAACCCACCGTGTCCATCTATGCTACCCATCATTGCTCCACTATGTAACCCACCGTGTCCATCTATGCTACCCATCATTGCTTCACTATGTAACCCATCATTGCTTCACTATGTAATCCATCATTGCTTCACTATGTAACCCACCATATCCATCAATGCTACCCATCATTGCTTCACTATGTAACCCACCGTGTCCATCTATGCTACCCATCATTGCTTCACTATGTAACCCAACATTGCTTCACTATGTAACCCATCATTGCTTCACTATGTAACCCACCAAGTCCATTTTTTCTACCCATCATTGCTTCACTATGTAACCCATCATCGCTTCACTATGTAACCCATCATTGCTTCACTATGTAACCCATTATTGCTTCACTATGCTACCCATCATCGCTTCACTATGTAACCCATCATTGCTTCACTATGTAACCCAACATGTCCATCAATGCTACCCATCATTGCTTCACTATGTAATCCATCATTGCTTCACTATGTAATCCACCATGTCTGTCTATGCTACCCATCATTATTTCACTATGTAACCCACCATGTCCATCTATGCTACCCATCATTGCTTCACTATGTAACCCATCATTGCTTCACTATGCTACCCATCATTACTTCACTATGTAATCCATCATTGCTTCACTATGTAGCCCAACATATCCATCTATGATACCCATCATTGCGTCACAATGTAACCCATCATGTCCATCTATGCTACCCATCATTGCTTCACTATGTAACCCATCATGTCCATCTATGCTACCCATCATTGCTTCACTATGTAACACAACATGTCCATCAATGCTACCCATCATTGCTTCACTATGTAACCCATCATTGCTTCACTATGTAACCCACCATGTCCATCTATGCTACCCATCATTGATTCACTATGTAACCCATCATCGCTTCACTATGTAACCCATCATTGCTTCACTATGTAACCCACCATGTCTGTCTATGCTACCCATCATTGATTCACTATGTAACCCATCATTGCTTCACTATGTAACCCACCATGTCTGTCTATGCTACCCATCATTGCTTCACTATGTAACCCATCATTGCTTCACTATGTAACACACCATGTCCATCTATGCTACACATCATTGCTTCACTATGTAACCAATCATTGCTTCACTATGTAACCCACCGTGTCCATCTATTCTACCCATCATTATTCATTATGTAACCCACCATGTCCATCTATTCTACCCATCATTGCTTCACTATGTAACCAATCATTGCTTCACTATGTAACCCATCATTGCTTCACTATGTAACACACCATGTCCATCTATGCTACCCATCATTGCTTCACTATGTACCCTATCCCGAGGATATGTTGTCATAGTGAATAGTGTAACCTACCGAGCTGCGGGGCGACATCTGGGTGGATCTGTCTGGGATTTATCCATCTCTCTGCCACCATCCACGCCGAGGCATTAAGGGAATACTCCCAGTCCACTGCATACCTCCTGACAAACCAGTCAATAACCTTATGTCTGGTATCAGACACGGTGGAAGCAATCACGCAGGAGTTACCGCATGGGATGTCATTTTCAGCACTCCTAGATTTCCTTAACAGACTCGCACTTTGTTCTCTTTGGAAACTTGGTTTCCACAACGCTATGGTGATAATCATGCATGATAACAGCATAAGAATAGTCGCAATTCTCCATTTCAGCTTCATTTCTCATCATATCCTGTGTTGTTATATTTCTTAACATCATGTATCATGAATCCCTTAAGAGGTTACATTTAGAGCACATTAACTAACCATGGTGCCACGTCAAATACAGGCAATGTTCCATACTTATTACCATGAAAGAAAGTAGATTATATCTTCACATGTAATCAAATATGACCCTTTAAAATGCCATGCTGGAGAAACGAACTAAATATATATGTGCCACCTGCGAGTCAACTTTGACATTTATTTCACCAGCACGACACAGTCAACATTGGAAAGCCTTTCTAAGAGCAAATATTGGATTAGAGGTTTAAATGGGACCGAGCATGTTATGGCTAAAAATAAATAGTTTGTCCTCACGCTCCGCATGCAGAAGTGCTAGTGTACAACCAACTAAAGGTCGCCTACCACGCTCCATTTCACCTTAGTGTTCTCCAATCACCCATCGGCAAAGCCCAGATAGGTGATCTGGAGGGGTTTGTCGAACGTCCATGGTCTCTACCAACTCCAACTAAAGAAAAGTTTGGTGGAGTTGATTGAGCTCTAGTGAAGTAAAAACTCGCCAGCTGCAAAAACTTTGGTAAACCCGTTTAAACGTCAAAATTGAACCCGTTTCAACTGCCGTTAAAACGGGTTTGATTCGATTTTTGCAGCTGGCGATTATTATCAAGTATTTATATTTTCTTTATTTAATGTTATCCAAAAAATAATCAATCGTTTTTGTGAGATTTTAGACATAATCATACATAAAATATGAATTTTCACTTAAACAGTTGGGTATTTAAAAAATCACATCTGAACGAGATTATGACCAAAAAGCAAAAATCTCAGACCTCTCCAGATCACCTATCTGGGCTTTGCCGATGGGTGATTGGAGAACACTAATTTCACCTGCCGAAGAAACAGAAGGAGTCAACTGGGGGCGCCACTAACATCCGGTCTCAGCTTCTCATTTGATCCATACTCGATAGTGTGCCAATTGTTGTGTTGTAACTTGAGAAATCTCAGTGACGTAATCTTGGTAACTATTTGTTGTGGTTTACATTACTATATACACAAAAAGACTGCATGAAAGAATCTACAGGAGGCTTACGTCAGGAGGCTTCAGCAATTGCAGCAGGATTCGCTGCAATCGTCGTGATATGCCCGGGGGGGGGGGGGGGGGTACTCTCATAGTCAGCGTTAACGGGGAAGCTGGGCTAAATAGGGTCCATTTCGCTGATATTTTCCCTAAAACAGGTTAAGATATTTCATCATTTCCCCTAAAACAGGGTACTGTTTTTCAAATTTCTCCCTAAAACAGGGATCACAATCCCCCTTTCCAAATCTCCCCCTTCTGCATCATCCCTAAATGAGGGTATCAAAAATTCAGCTAGTCCTCAATCAGGGCACCAATAATGATAGAATATTTCCCTAAATCAGGCTCTGGGGTTTTCAGTTCCATCCGAGTTAAGATATTTTATCATTTTCCCTAAAACATGGTACTGTTTTTCAAATTTCTCCCTAAGACACAATCCCCTTTTCCAAATCTCCTCCTTCTGCATCATCCCTAAATGAGGGTATCAAAAATTCAGCTAGTCCTAAATCAGGGTACCAAATTTCAGCTAGTCCTAAATCAGGGTACCAATAATGCTAGAATATTTCCCTAATTCAGGCTCTGGGGTTTTCAGTTCCATCCCAGCCTCCGCGGGTTAAAATCATGAGAGTACCCCCCCCGGGGTGATATGGGGCTCCTCGGTGGTCTCACTGGGATGGACAAATTAAGTCCATATTTGGAAGCTGATGCACGGTGTCTTTTTGGATACATGGCTTCTGGGGCGGATAGATTTTAGGGCGGACGGCTTTTACAGAAGATTGCTTTCATGACAGATGGCTTTTGAGGTGGACGGCTTATGGGGCAGATGGCTTTTGGGGCAGATGGCTTGTGAGGCAGATGGCTTTTGGGGCAGATGGCTTTTGAGGTGGATGGCCTTTGGGGTGGATGGCTTTAGAGGTGGATGGCTTGTGAGGTGGATGGCTTTTGAGGTGGATGGCTTTTGAGGTGGATGGCTTTTGGGGTGGATGGCCTTTGAGGTGGATGGCTTGTGAGGTGGATGGCTTTTGAGGTGGATGGCTTTTGAGGTGGATGGCTTTTGAGGTGGATGGCCTTTGAAGTGGATGGCTTTTGAGGTGGATGGCTTTTGGGGCAGATGGCTTTTGAGGCAGATGGCTTGTGAGGTGGATGGCTTGTGAGGTGGATGGCTTTTGAGGTGGATGGCTTGTGAGGTGGATGGCTTGTGAGGTGGATGGCCTTTGAGGTTGATGGCTTTTGGGGCAGATGGCTTTTGGGGCAGATGGCTTTTGGGGCAGATGGCTTTTGGGGCAGATGGCTTTCGAGGTGGATGGCTTTTGAGGTGGATGGCTTTTGGTGCAGATGGCTGATGACTGAGGTGTCCACTTATTGGCTCAGTCATGGCTTCTCTGATCGCCTTGGTTTATTAAATGGTTTTTCTTCAGAGAAATTGATTTTTTGTTGTTTGCCAGTTAGATTAAAACTTGCTTTCTTAAATCGTTTTTCATCATTTTATGGGGGATTACTTCTTCTTAATAAGGAGCAGTGTTGTGTTTTTAATTTAATATTTCTAAGTGTAAGTATCTACGATGAATGAATGATATGCCGTTTAGAAAGGTATTTTTCCTAATGTACTAAAATCACATGTAAGGTTGTCCAAAGTCTCAAGACCGAGTATTGCTCTCAAATAATAAGCAATGTAAAAATTGTCACTTCACAAAGGAGTCTGACAAAAGACATTTTTTATTTATTTTATCTTTTAACGCCGAGAAAATAAGTGAAAAAAAATAATATTTTCAAAAATATATTACATGTCTCACACAATGGTCATTGCTTGCAAAAAGAAGATAAGAAAAAAATATATCAATGTGAAACTATAATTGTGATAATTGTATCCAAAAATTCATTTTAAGCATAAAGGAATCTGACATAAGATAATATGTAAATCAGTTTTATTTTATATTATCTTTTAACGCTGAAAAAATTAGTGAAAATAAAATTTTTCACAAATATATTACTTGTCTCACGCAATGGTCATTGCTCGTAAAAGGAAGAAAAGATAAGAATATTGATAAAAATCTGAAACTATCACTGTAATGATACCCAGTGATGACTTCAAATGTTTGATCAAATTCTCTGTCAAAGATATTGTTCCTTGGTCAGGATTGGCACCAGGTATATGCTATCTGCAGAGTTCTACTCTGTCAGAGATATAGTTTCTTGGTCAGGGTTGACACCAGGTATATGCTATCTGCAGAGTTCTCCTCTGTCAGAGATATAGTTTCTTGGTCAGGGTTGACACCAGGTATATGCTATCTACAGAGTTCTCCTCTGTCAGAGATATAGTTTCTTGGTCAGGGTTGAAACCAGGTATATGCTATCTGCAGAGTTCTCCTCTGTCAGAGATATAGTTTCTTGGTCAGGGTTGACACCAGGTATATGCTATCTGCAGAGTTCTCCTCTGTCAGAGATATAGTTTCTTGGTCAGGGTTGACACCAGGTATATGCTATCTGCAGAGTTCTCCTCTGTCAGAGATATAGTTTCTTGGTCAGGGTTGACACCAGGTATATGCTATCTGCAGAGTTCTCCTCTGTCTGAGATATAGTTTCTTGGTCAAGGTTCACACCAGGTATATGCTATCTGCAGAGTTCTCCTCTGTCAGAGATAGAGTTTCTTGGTCAGGGTTGACACCAGACATGGCATCTGTTTATCGTCCATGCTGGTTGCCTTAGATGCCACCTTTCTATTCACTATAGTGAGAATATCGATGAGATGTTCCTCTTTGTAGAACTCTTTGCATCCCTTCGCCACTTCCTGGAGAAACCATGACCCCCAAGGCACCCGCCACGACACGTACCCTGTATGGAAACATCACATTATATTTGCATTATATCACACTTTTGCATTATTTCAGACTTTTTGCATTATTTCAGACTTTTTGCATTATTTCAGACTTTTTGAATTATATCAAATTGAAAAGATGTATGCCACTGGAACTCAAAAATGAGGCAATAATTATAGTTGAAAAGAACTGGAAATGTCAAATTCTTGATCGCTTTGTAAAGTGTTTTGCTACTCCTTTGGGGGTGAAAGCTTTGGCCAGGTATTTGGATGTTACACAAAATTGGATGGGAGCTTCGGACCGTGGATGAAAATTTTGGAACTTGGATAAATTCTTTAGAACTTGGATAAATGCATTGGAACTTGGACGAGAGCTTTGGAAGTTTAATGAATGCTTTGAAACTTGGATGAAAACTTTGGAACTTGGATGAAAGCTCCGGAACCTGGATGAAAACTTTGGAACTTGGATGAAAGCTTTGCAACTTGGATGAAAGCTTTGCAACTTGGATGAAAGCTTTGCAACTTGGATAAAGGCTTCGGGACTTAAATGCTTAGTTTGGTGGTGAATTGCAAGTATTCCATGGAGGTGATGGTACCTTGGGTCTGTGAGTATCCCACTAACATATCGGCGTCCACGGGAGTGGTGAGCCTGGTGAGGAGGACATCCTCGCTGGCACCCAGTGGCTCTGGAGAAGCCTGCTCATCAGGCTGATGTACTCCCCTCTGCTTCTCATGGCCCCGACACGCCTGAATCAGGAACACCTTGGGACAACCTACAACAAACCAAAACTCCTGGACAACTCATCTTGTAAGATGTAGTGTGTTATCATATTCTTGATTTAAAGTGATTGATGTTGGATATTTATTTTCTATATATTTTGGCGTTTGTTCCTCTGTGTGGTAATGATAAGATAGGAAAGAGTTGGTAAGGCGACAAAGTTACATTTGCAAGCAGTGTAAAGATGTAGAGAAAAGAGACAGCAAAAGAGATGGATAGAAGAGAGTAAAATAGATAAAGAGAGTGGAAGATACAAGGAAAGAGATATAGAGAAGAAAGAGTGGAAGAGATGGAGAGAAGAGAGAGAAAATAGATCAATAGAAGATAGAATGGAAGATATGGTGAGAAGAGTGAATGAAAGAGAGATAAAAAGAGTGGGAGAGATATGGAGAAGAGAGAGTGAAAGAGGTGAATAGAAGAGAGGGTGAAAGAGATGGATAGAAGGAAGAGTGAAAGAAATTGAGAGAAGAGAGATGAAAAGACATAGAGAGAATAGAGATGAAAAGAAATAGAGGGAGAAGAGAGAAGAAAGAGCCAGAGAGATGGAGAGAGGAGATGGAAAGTTTAAGCACACAGAGAGGGCCAGTTACATGTTATTCGGTTACTTTTTGGGTGACGTGCACATCGTTGATGTAGGTTTTATATTTGTGTTGCACCACATGTATGTATTATTTTGTCTCATCTGTGCGTATAAAGAGAATGAAGATTTGGAATAATGCATTTTGATTTCTGAGGTCCATATTTATCTATTTACTAAAACTATAGATAGTATCATAAGATATAATTTAGTCTAGTGAAGATATTTTATTGTCGATGTTTTAACATGACCTCCAGATATCTTATCTTACCAGCGAAGTTTGGAATTTTATCACCCGTGAAAGCAGAGAAGATCTGGTCCGGAGAAATGCTCTCTCCATCTGGAGTTTTGCCATCCTTTAAGCATGTCTTAATGCCATTCTGGAACAGAGAATAAATCTTGAGGTCCTTTGACTGAGCTTCATGCACTCCCCTCCCTCACAGACGGAGACCAAGAGACTGACCAAGTGTTAAAGAGCCATTCCTGCTCAACATTATTATTCATATTTGCATGATGCAAATAAAATTGTGGATCCAATAAGATATGGGGTGAATCAGCAGATAACTTAATTATCATGTCTATTGATGAGAAAATAGGCACTGCCTGAATGCCCCAGGAGAAGACATCCAGATTTGACAAAGACGCTTGTCTGATTGACTGGGGGCCCAGTAGGTGGGGCAACTATCAATATATCGGTGAGTTTCAGCATAAGGATTTGAAACTAAACTGGTACAATCTTAGATGTTATTCCAGTCCTTGTATGCAACTTTAGTACATGAAAAAAGTTCAAGTGGGATGACACTTAAACAATCAAGAGAACTGAAATGCGTTTTGCTGATCATTAAAATAATTGAGGAAAAAGTTTTTTAACAATGATTAAACACAATTTATAAGTATCATGTATAGAAAAAGGGAAAGAATCATGGCATTTATTTTTATAATGATTATACAACGCTTTGAAGGTGAAACACTGCAGAATGGAAAGATGTGGAGGTCTAACACATGAGCTGTCTGCAAACCAAATGATAAGAATAGGTTTGATCTCAGCCATGTGTCCATATATATAAATATATATATAGTACTACTATTTTAAACTAAGGGCTTTTCAGATTCCCTGTGGTTTAAAAGGCTGATGAGGGGAGAGCGGCGAAAGCATTCTCACAAATTCATATGTGATAGCTGTAGCTATTGATTGGTCTATGACGTCATAATACTTCATGACTCACCTCATCTCCATGACTCATGATGATGACGAACAGTCGCTTGTAACTTATATCAGTACTGTTTATTTTCTGAGCAATTTCCTCTATCCCCGTTATCATCTCCTCCTTACTGCAGTTCCGAAAACTATGACATGTATAATTCAAATCGTCTTCGAAGAATTGCAAAAGATTTCTCTCGTCTTTAATAGTCCCTGGAATGACAAAGCAAGATCTGCATCCGGAGAAGCCATTTTGAATTGCCATTTAATTCACAATTTAAGTTTCTCTGTGTCTTGTTTACTCTTTCTTGAATCAAATCATCATGTTTTTTTTAATCATTCTGCACGCAAACGTGTACGCACACACGCGCGCACACGCACAGATGGAAGATGCATTAGAATATCCTGTATCATATATATATATATATATATATATATATTCACCATTACCTTCTCTTTGGACGGTGAACTGATTGAATAACACAAACATCGTGTTTCCACGCTCATAGACGTGTTCAGCAGGTCCAGTAGTCAAGCCCGCTGAAAGTAAAGAACAATGGATAGAATTATTGATTTTACTGTCAAGATTATTCAGATATATTTATTACGCAATTAAGACTATGTCAATAACAAACATACTGCCTAAGTGCCTATGATGGCTTAAATACTTGGATGGCAACAATAAGTTGGTTTATCTTTTTCTCGTACCAGTTGAAAGTTAGATCCACATCTAATCTAGAACCATGGAGAACCATAGATACATCCACTTTAGAACCATGGAGAACCATGGAGAGCCATACGATTCATTTAATTCAGAACCATTGTGAACCATCGTTTCAGTTAATTTAGAACATTGCATAACCATGGAGAGCAATAGATTCATTTGATTAAGAACCATGGAGAGAAAATGGACAAATAATACTTTATTATGATTTACATTGACGAAATCAATTGCCTGCCCATTAAAAGTATAGCTTGATCGGACCCACATTGCTGTCAATCTATAAGATTTAATATAACATGCCCTGCGTTGGTGCTGGCTGATAATAACACCACATTTCAACAGCATTATGCTGTACACTGATTGGTCAATCTCTACGGGCGAAAATGCGTGATACCCGCCTTGCACATTTGTTGTTTCACTCATTTAATACACAGATGAGTCATGGTGGGCAGAAGTGGACATGAAATATGAAATTCACTTACACAGTCATATTTGGCAGGTATTTACAGAGGTGGAAACATTACTCGCTTTGACGCAGCAACAAGACAGGAAAACATAACCAAAATCGAGAATTGTAAAGAAACAGATATAAAGTGAAAGTTATGTCTTATATTAAGCAATAATTCAGAGATACTGTTATCAATAACTCACCAGAGTATTTCTTTCTTTTGGCTTCTGCAGATGAGCTGAGTATTTCACCAGGTCCATTAGAAATCACTAAAAATATATATTCGAATATTACAAAATTATCAAACATAAAGTGAACATTGAGAACCACTTCCCCTGAAGGGGAAAGAGTGTATATATATATGTATGTATGTATGTATATATATAGAAAGAGATTGTATCAGATATGGGGTTTTGTATATATATTTATATATATATATATATATATATATATATATATATATATATATATATATATATATATATATATATATATATATATATATATATATATATATATAAATATATATTTAGAAGCTGGTACAGATATGAGGTACTGGAGGTATTTTTGTCAGACCTCATTATGGGGTACCATCTCATACCTTAATGTGTGTGACTGGAGAGTGCCATCTGGTGTTAACAATGAAATTATTTTACATACCTCACAAATCTAGCGTTCATATCATATATATATATATATATATATATATATATATATATATATATATATATATATATATATATATATATATATATATATATATATATATATATATATATATATATATATATATATATATATCAAACATAAAATGAACATTGAGAACCACTTCCCCTGAAAGTGAAAGAGTATATATATATATATATATATATATATATATATATATATATATATATATATATACTTTCGGAATAGCATACCACTGACATACATTTATCATATGATATGATATGAATATATTAGACCTCCAACAAAATACTATAAAACGTCAAGCTGCAGAAGTTCATCTTTGATTTACTATGAAGCTGTATTCTAACAACTATATCGGAGGGACACCGTAAAATATAGAAGGACACCGTAAAATATAGAAGGACATGACAGAGGTGTAAAACTCTCCAGGTGTGATATATCATTTGTAGTTGCATCACCATTGTTCACCACACCATCTGGTGGAGAAACAGTGGTATGAGGAACAATTTCCATTTCACTACGGATATATACACTCCTCAGGCAGGTGTCCCCTGTAAATGTATGTTTGATATATGCCTTGATAGATAGTCAAACATATATTAGACTGGATAATTAATATATACCTTCATCAGACTGTCTTTTAAGGGCAGCCAGCATTTGAGTCTCGGCCTGTTTCACGTGATCCAATAAGATAACATTGTCCATCTGTGAGAACATCTCACACAGAATTCCATATTTTACACCCTCCTTCTCCAGACCGATACAGCCTTTCTTCTCCAGAGCATCCAGCAGCTGTAGTGTGGACTGTATCTTGTCCAGCTTCCCTCTGGGTAGGTAGCTTTGGCACAGACTTTTCAATGAAGCCAACTCATCTGCTGTCATCTCATCCTCTAAAGTCTGGAAAAGCTTGCGATGAATCCTACTTCTGAGTGCCATCCCGATTTTCGTGTTGAAAGTTTAGTTTAGAAACAGCAGTAAATGTTGTTTGTATTTCATCTTGTTGTTAGAAAATATTAATATTTATGTAGTCCAAATAAAACATCCAAAATATTCATTCCAAGCATAAAGTGTGTCCATACTCCTTCCTGGTGTTACTGTAATACTAATCGGTGTAACTCTGTAATAGTTATGCTCAATGACCTAGCATAGTACAGTAACTGGGTCATAGTGCAAAAGGTCTATAAGACATTCAGGACGTCCGGACGATCGCGCACTTGATGAGCATTGATGAGCTGACACACGTCATTTAATACATTTACTAACACTAGATGTCTCTGTCTTACAACATATTGTGGCGAACAAACTCATTTTGGAAAACAACCAATAACATGATAAGATAAATTCTTAAGCTTTCAATGAGGAATTTGATATTAAAGTAACGTCTGCATAACATTAAGATAAAATGTTTAACAATTTAAACGGGCTGAACATTTATTCAACACAACACGCTATAACATCTCAAAAATGTTTTTGGAATGTTATCCATTAGTTTCCACATGTTCACAGACATTTATGAAAATGAGTTCCTTAAGTGACTGGCTACTGTGGTAAAAGAGTGTCTAATTTCAGATAGGATAGTTATATTTCACCTGAATTAATTAACCTGAAATTAATGTGTTATTCATCCCCTATTTTATCACATTTTCACTTTTGCTATTTAGTTCCTTAACATTCTAATATTAAATGTTCTCATTCCTAATTCAACTTGTTTATGCTGTGAGGGACCTGGACATAGGGAGGAGACATTGAACTCAGACAAATTCTTGTATAATTGATTTTTAAATGAGATCATTATAAATCAATCCAGGCCTAATAATCGTTTTGAAGAGAGTAGTACCATGGTTACATTCAAGATGACAGCTCATGTCTCTTTAATTATTCATTGTCAGTATGATGTGCACAAATAAGATAATGGTTTGTTTAGTTGAACACTCTACACCAATGTGCCAATTTGCCTATTGCCGCGCTACTCTCTTATTCCAATTGACACACACTGAAACATATGTTTGGTGTGTGATGTGTTTTTTTCTCCTTAATTTCACATTTCTGTATCTGGTCTTCAAACCATAATCGGGTCAAGGAAATTAGGATGAAGGCCACAATATATGAACGTTCTAAGGTTGATCTGCAACCAATGTACATGTAGATACTTTTAGATATAAGTAAATATTATATGAGACAAAATGGTCACTTATAAGATGCAACATCTGTAGCTAAACTGTATATGTTGTACAGAGGAGGTCTTGGACAGGGCCCTCAAATGCCACTTAATGTAAGCTGATGTAGGGAGTAGCAATGCGCCTAGTCTTAATTGGGATAAACGTAACTTGTCTCATCAACCATATCGAAGCACAAGATACTAAAGAGTTTGCTATTGAACAGCGTTTATATTGGAATTCTTATTTAGCTATTTTAAGTGAAATTGAACGATGAACATTGTAGGGTAGCCAGATCGTATTCCAATTCCTGTTTGTCATGGAGAAAGAAGGTAAATATGAGAATATGGGGTTTGTCATGGAGTCAGTAAATACAAGAACAAATATGGTTGCAAACATGAGTTATCATATGGATATAGATGGACATCTACAGACACACTTTATCCAACTTTATTCCACATCAGGTCATTCATATGACTCTTTATATTCTGGGTAAGTAAATGGTTTTCCATCATTTAACATGCTGTTTTTATTCAGTACAAGTTATATATGGTAATTTATGCAAAGCTCTTTGGCTATAATCCACAGGGATGATCTCAAGTGGTTGTTTTAGATTCTGAGGGGGTTGATCAGCAGAGTACCATAAGCCGTGGGAAGGACTGTCACAAATCTGAATGGTAAGATTTCATTGGATTATTGTTTTCATTATTGATAATGCTATATTCAAGATTCAGGATTCAAAGTGCCTTTGTTTTATTTGAATAATCTCTTATTCCCTGGTCCGTTTGAGTTGATATTGGTCATTTTTTGAAAGCAGATGACGGCTCCATCCCGTTTTTAACTATGTCAGCATAGCTTCTGCAGCAAGGAGCAGAAATCGGTCTCTCCTTCTACATTGATCTTCTTCTCAGCAACTACTGGTCAGAGGTTTTTAGCTATTAATAGATAACGTTGTATTTTCAGGTTTTGACGTGACCAATTCTATCGATTCTCCATTAAGCACAGATTGTTTTTCCATTTTTTATGATTTAAAAAAATCTAATAGCTATGACTGGGTTGTCAAGCAGGCTGCCATTTTGATTAACATGATAAATATCAGCCAGTGAGAATTAAGATAACAATGAAACAGCCAAATGTTATATGTATGATGCATTTTGAATGGCTGAAATATACCTCGGTTTAAAACTTTGAAATAATGCAAGTTACTTTATTTTTCCCACATTGTTCTCGACCTTCAGCACAGGGTGTAGGGTTTTTATTTGTGGAGGAATTTGCAGGAATTTCCAGAAAATGTTTCCAAACATTACAAAAAAGCAATGATCTGGATACATTTGGATTGTCACATCAATAATACTGGAACCTCCAGCGAGGGAGATGCACGTTATAATAACATAATAATTCATCTGATTCAAAATGTTTGGAAGAAATGTACCTTTTAACAGTTAACTGTCAAAAAAGCTCAAATGTTGTGTGCTGAGGAAACTGTATTTTTGGAAACTTTATTTTAAGAATCTAAAAATCCCTAAATATTATTACTTCCAACTAAACAACATCCACTCATTGGAAGCTGTGAACTACAACATTAATGGTACCCATCGTAATGCTCAATTGTTTTGTTGTTGTTTTTTTGTTATCTCCATAAGAGTAATTACCAAATATTTTTATTTTCTAATCATGGGTTGTAAGCATTACAAAAATAGATAATACTTCATGGATTTCAATTAGGGAAAATTGGACATCAGTTTAAGAGAATGATACCCGACTTTGTACGTGAAACACTGGAGTAAGCAACAGGCGTGGGGTACTGATAAGTTAAACAGTAATGATATTGTTACAAGGTTTTGGACAAATCATTTGTGATTGTGTTAGCCAAGCTGTGTAAGCACTGAAACCAAAATGGGTGAAAGTTGGTTGAAAATTGCCTCAAAATCTGCTAAGTGAATAACCGTGAAAAATATCTCAAAATTTTTCCATTTAAAAATACCCTCATTTCCCCGTCTGTTTTCAGGATGACGATCTTTCAAAAAGAATGTCGGGTTTGAGAGCGTTCTTGATGATGATAATAGTGTGGCCACTTCAAATCGAGGCTGACCGGATGTGTTCAACTTACAACTTTAGCAGCGTCTCATGGAACTTCCCTCCTTTGTCGTCTGCCTCGGGGGGAGCATTTATGACGCTTGTGGACGATATGCTACGCCACTGCTGTTCACACAGTTACACATATGATGATATCAACATTAAACACAATTCTCGGGAACTAGAAGAAGACTTGCCACAAGATAGCACGTTCGCATTTCCTGCCACAAGGAGCAGTCTGTTCTCGTCTTTATATGAGTGGAACAACAACTTAACTTTCCTCCCCGTTTTGCAATCAAACGGTGAGTTATGTTTTCATTATTACTATTACTAAACCTTCAGCATCATGTCAGAGCTAAACATCTGGCTGCGTTAAATATACAATGAATGGAACTATGAAATTCTCCCACCTCTATCCAGTTACCATCCTTTGTTTAAATATATCAACGATTTAAAATAACCAAATTTACTAAACTAAATTTACCAAATTTACTAAATATATACGTCGCCTGGACCTAAAAATGAGTTATCTCAAGGAATCCATCAGCCATTGTACGTGTTTGTTCTTTCATCAATAATATTGAATTTACAAACTTGAGAGATGGTGGGTTATATTACAAGCTATTATGTATATTCTGATGCAGGCCCACTTCTGATCACAAAGAGGTCTACTACGGCGGTTGTACTTTCCATTGTTAATTGTTGGCCCTTGGTATTGGCTGTCATAGGCTCGGCAGGAATTGCCTCCATTTTCATATGGATTTTGGTAAAATTTCTTATCAATAAAATTTATTTCATCTCAAATTTAATCACATTCAGTGTTCGTAACGTTTGAATAACAATTTCCATATCTAAGATCTGGTAAGATAAACTTTCCTTACATTTAATTTGAATGATGACCCAAGTGCACTAGGATTCGTATAATATTAACTGAAATCAGCAAAATAAGCGTTTTGCATTTTTCAAACAAAAGATATATTTTCATTGCAAAGGATCATAGAGTCAATGCAAAGGAATTTCCGAAACCGTTCCATAGAGGTTTCCTTGAAGGGTTTTGGTGGGCAGTAGTTACCATGACAACAGTAGGGTAATTGTTTTCCACCTTTTTAATAACTTCAATAAGATATAATTCACATTGCTATTCATATGAATCGTATAAAACCTTACTGATATCGTTCTGATATACCTAACTGAGATAACTTTTGATATATTTCAAACCCCCCTCTCAGGTATGGAGACCGCACCCCACGTTCGCTAGGGGGCAGGGCGTTCGGTGTGACGTGGATAGTATTTGGGATAGTGGTGATGTCCATCTTCACTGCCACTCTAGCTGCAGCCTTCACAAGCGCCGCAACCATCTCAACCAACATCAGAGGATCCAAGGTTAAATCACACATCCATATTAACCCTAAAAAAACACATTTCTGTACCAGATTTATCAACATGGTTTGCTGTTTAACATGAGTCTGAACTCTTTTACAGTACTTACTTGAGTTTTCATACAGGTCTGATTTCGGTTCATATTATGTACTCGCTAAATAAGATATTTGCTCTAATCATATTTTATAATCATATTTTAGATTGGAGTCCTGGATGGGTCTGAGGAATTAATCACTGCTTTCAGCAATGGCGCCGAAACACAAGGTACAACCATTAATGGCGTATACCGGAAGTCATTTTTTGGAGTGATGCACGCATGATTGAAACTTGTATATTTTTTCAGTATTTAATTCGTATGCGGATCTGATGAATGCTTCCCGGGAAAACAGCTTGGATGGCTATTTGATTGACAGATATTTTGCATTGTATGAATTTGACACTAAATTCCTTGATCTGAAGTCTATGTCAATCGTTGGTGAGCTTGTAAATCCCGTGGCTCACGGTATTATCGTGAGAAGAAATGAAGACATGGGATGCTTTGCTAACTTCATTGCAACTCACAAAACGGATACATATCATCGTATACGCAAACAGCTTGGAATCTTAGAGGTACCCAAATATATATATATATATATATATATATATATATATATATATATATATATATATATATATATATATATATATATATATATATATATATATATATATATATATATAGCCTTCAATACGTCGAAATAACATAACAATCGGATATCCTCAGATTGACAATGATATGACAATTAAATGACATATTTTGCAAACACATAGACAAAGTATATTGATTCTAAACATAAAAAATATGATTTCACTGTCTAAACATTAAAGTATAATTTCAATATCTATACATGAAAATTATAATTTCAATATCTAACATAAAAAGTATAATTTCAACATCTAAACATAAAAAGTATAATTATAATATCTAAACATAAAAAGTATAATTATAATATCTAAACATAAAAAGTATAATTTCAAGTATAAAATGTCAAAAATAGGAAATCTTTTCAGAAAAAGCGAGATGGAGAGGAAGCGAGTGCGCTATTGTCCCCTAACCTGGTGGGGATTTATATAATCCTGGGGGTGTGGCTGGTACTGACGGTGGTCATGCTGCTCCTGGACTACCTCTGCCTCACCCCCAGACCCGGAGCTAGTCCGGAAGTACGCAACAATCGAGGCAAGTATTCCTATATGCATAGAGAACCGCATAAGCTTCCATCTTTTCACAGCACGTCCACGGTGCGATGATGTACATGTAACTCAATTATGATCATATATATATTTACGTAGGTATCAGGATCCCTGCACGTGAAATGATGCACGTGCCGTGAGAGGCTGGAAGCTAATGCGGTTCTCTATGCCAATATGTTAGAATATATAAAAATGAAGTGATTTTATTTGATTTGATTTGAGTTGTTATGTTGGCCGCTCCACTTGTATCTTGTGGGCACTCAGAGCCTACGCAGCATAACTAACACTCAGTGTTCCACATGGTTCCATACATCGTCTAGTTCCTGACCCAAAGCATGGTGGTTTGAGACGGAATCCATACTCGGTCAAACTGCTGACAAGCTCATTTCTCTATTTCAGAGTTGCAAACAGTGTCTCATAAACTGTAGTGAAATGATGAAGACAACAGATGGGAAGTTATGGGGCAACACAGACTCTTCATTTGATAGGATTTTGCAAATAAAAAGTATAAACTTTCTTGAATAAGTTAATGTGTGGTTAAGGTGCCTTCTGTGTATGGAATCACCTGGCATCAAACGTGCTAAGTGATGTTTGTTCCTAGACAATTGAAGATATTTAAAAAAATTTATAAGGATTTTGAACAGCAACAAAACAAAATCTTCTCTAAAATTTTGGAATATACTTTAAATTTAAACTATTTAGATAATTGCAATAAAATGTGTTAAAGCGCCTGAGTAAAAAACACTTTGTGCTCAGGCCCTCAGAGCTTATATTTCTGTTTATAAAAATATCATGACTCATGATTCGATGACACATTAATCTAAGATGTATGTCAGGGGGAAAAAGGAAAGGGTCTATGAAAATGTCTGGACAACGATCACAGTCCTAAGCCAATACCAACTACGGTTTCGATCTGATGCGATCTCTTCATTGGATGGAAACTCATTGCATCCCAAATCTTGTATATGTTGGATTCTGTGGAGGTTATCTTAATGAGATATTTATCAATAATACTATGTCCTTTATTTTCATCACAGTTTACAGGTAGATAATCACATTCTGCTTAACGTATGCTTACATAAATACTTCTTGCATTCTTGCATGTTACAATATCCTTCAGAAGTATATATTATTCATTGTTTGTACAATAAGCACATTGATCCACACAACCAAACAGGAATTAAGAATGAAACAAATATTTTGTAAAATCTTTAAAGGCTGAAATAAAATATACATGTATATATACATATATTTGCCAGAACTATCTACAATGTGACAAATTACTTGCAATTTTAAATGGATGTGGTACTAATCTCTTTTTTGAAATTATATATGTATATAAATATTTGTTGACATATTCACACAGTTTAAGAAAGTTAGGTCCTTTTTCAGTGAAAATGATCTATTTTTCAACACATGCTATGTTAATTAAATTATCATCCCCCCTGAATATTATTTCTAAAAAAACTTTCAGTTTCACAAACTAAGCACCAAAATCTGTTTAGATCTGCGGTTTATAAAGGTGTTTCATTTTGATTCTAAACACATGGTGATGTGTATGTAACACAAGAGACAAATCTACGCATCTGTATCTACACGCATGTATATTGGCATCTTATTCCACAGACATGTATCTACGCATCTGTGTCTACGCATCTGTATCGGAGTACGTTGGTCCATCGATCATGACAAGTGATTTTCTCTTGGCAGGAATGTGACAAGTACACGTATGACTCCCTTCATATGACGTTTCTGCTGAGCTCATAGAGGATACGTCACTAGATGGCGCTTGCGTCATATCTGTATTGCTCTTCTCAGCCCGCTTCCTTGCAATTGTCTGAGTAGGTGGAGGTAGGAAATTTCCTTTGACATTCTCATAGTTATGCACATTGCAGTATACATTTCCCTTTAGATTTATGTAGTCATTTTCTGGATATTTCACAAATTTCCCGTCTTTGTGTTCCTTATTTGAAACACCGTTTTCTGGATATTTAGTTTTGTTGGTGTCTCCTTGAGAATGCGTAGAGTTTATAATAATACTCTGAAGTAATGAGTCATTACTATATTCATTCAAGTCGGGAATATCAAATATCCTATCAATAATATCTTCCATATTTTCCGAATCGTCTCTATTTCCATAAGTATGATTTGGGTTCACGTTGTCTCGGCTGTCCTGCCTAGACACGTTAAAGTATTCACTAGAAGTAGTAGCCATCATAGAGAGGTCGACGCTGTGTGTATCCAGGTCACGTGTGAGGTCACGTCTCGCGGAGTCTCGCACATCGAGAGAGTTTAACTCCTCTACTGATCTACTTCGTTTCATCCTTGATTTGTCCACCTTTGCATAATGTGGCACAGGTTCTAAATATTCACACGCTGTTTCCTTATATGGCAATCCAGCTTCCGTTGGAACAGAGGGTAAATTACCCCCCATGTCAACCATCTGAAATGCTTCAACCAGACTCTTAACTGATCTAAAATTTGATGGAATCGTCTGAGAATCATTGACATATTCTAATCCTGATTCCATACTTGCATGAAGTGACCTAGATTTGGTTCTTCCGTTATCATTCACATACTGGTCCTGTAGTTCCAGGTTTTCCATTGGTTTTAGTCCACCAAGTTGACCACTGATAACACTGGGATCTTGTGATATTTGGCGCCTAAATGTACTCACACCAGCGTCCTCATTAGTGTACTCTCGGCCGGTTATGGCAAAATCAGGATCATTAGAATATTGTCTTTCCATAAAGATTTTACTTGGTACTTCCGGTGAAATTCCATCAATTCCATGACTGTAACTTGAGTATCCAGAGCTTCCAGAGTAATGTGAGATGGAGTCCTCTGACTGTGGAATAGGTGGAAGACTGGATGGCTGTGCGTTCCTGGTGGTCTGGAGACTGGAGGCTCTGGATGGAATCATACTGGCATCTATGTAGTCATAATCACTATGATGTCGTATCGAGGGCCGCTGTGGCACCGGCTTCCTTCTCCTGGAATATTTTAAAATTGTACCTTTAGTTCCTGTTCATGAAATAAATGTCAAGTTTTTTTTATCAAATTAAGCGCTACGAAATTTGACTTTGTGAAGAATAACGTTGGTAGTCATATTTTAACTTCAAAACTTTTCAGAGTAAATAATAACCGGCAAAATTATTTTTAGCTATGTCACCATGAGATCAGGTTCATGGTGTTAGCATAGATTCATTTGTCAAATATATTAAACAATGGCACATGCATGAGCTGTTATTCTTTGATATAAAAATATGTTTGATAGGATTTATACTGTATATTTCAGCATAAAACATATCGAGATGTACAATGTGTATGCCCAGATAGGATATATAGATGGCTTTATACACCATGTGTGAGCCAATAACATTTAAAGAAATTTAGATAGATTGTGTGTGCTTAGATATGATGTGTGTAGGCCTAGAAACACTTTGTGTGTCTCGATACAGTGTTCCAAGATAAACTATGTTTTAACCTGGATATTCTGTGTCCAAGCCTAGTTGTAGTGTGTGTGTGTGTGTGTGTGTGTGTGTGTGTGTGTGTGTGTGTGTGTGTGTGTGTGTGTGTGTGCATAGAGACAGCATGTGCATAAGACTGCATGACTCTATGACTGTCTAGATGTACAATGTGTATGCTACATGGTATGCAGACTTAGATACATAGAGTGTATATGTTTAGATATAGAGTATATGAATTGATGTACACTTTAGATTATTTACCTTCTCCTACAAAAGCGCACAAGACATACAATAATACAGACGATCAGACTGTAGGCGGCTACCGTGGAACAAACAGCTACCACTGCAAATATAGCCAAAATATATCATATAATCTCATTTGACTAAATTTTATTGTTAAGAATATTTTTGATTGGTCTCTCTTTAATGTGTTTTATAAAGTCTCACCAATTAGTATTCTGTCATCGTCCATGGGCGTGATAATTGATGTTTGGTTGTTTATAGTTGTTGTCTTAGAGGTAGGAGACGTGGAAAGTGTTTGGTTGGAATGGATGGACTCTGCCGTGGATGGGGATGGAGTCCTGGTGGTAGAAGATGTCTTGGATGTAGTAGTGGATCTAGTAGTAGGCGTACTGGGTGTGGCAGATGAGATGATAGATGGCGGTGTCGATGAGGTGGTAGATGGGGTGGTAGATAATGTGGTAGATGAGATGGTAGATGAGGTGGTAGATGGGGTGGTAGGTGAACTGGTAGATGAACTGGTAGACAAACTGGTAGATGAACTGGTAGACGGACTGGTAGATGAACTGGTAGATGAGGAAGTTGGGATGGCTTTTGATGGGGTTGTAGTGGTTAACACGGTTGTGCTGGGTGATGATACCATTATGCTACTCTTCCCAGTAGATGAGTGTGTGGATGGTGGTTTGGATGGTGTGGAAGGTGTGCTGCTCAGTGGAGAGGTAGACTTTGGGATGCTGACTGATGAAGTGGCGGACAGTGATGAGGCAGTGCTCACGATGGAGGAGGATATTAAGGGAGAGGAACTAGTGGTTGTATTGTATGCAGTGCTGACACCTGCTGGCTGAGGATGACACGTGACAGTCATCTCTTTGCTGCTTACACCCAGTCTGGGGTTTACCACTGTAAGATATGACATGAATATCGTTATATTACTCACTGAATTAATGTGCTATATATCTGTCTGAGGTTAGAAATGACAAGAACATGAAGTATACATTTAAGTTATTTGAGTTACTATTATGATGTAGTGTATTTTACCTGATATTGCAATCCATATTCTTGAGTTCACCGTTGCCTTGTTCTCAGCAATAAATTGAATATCCACCCTCCCTCCTTGTAGCTCTTTGAATGTCCATAACTCCGGCCAGTATCCGGGTTGTGAACAAGTCCTGCCTCTACCCATCCTTATACAGTATGGCTGACTATTGGAGTCATTATGAGCAAAGTCCAGAATGTTGATATTTATGGCTGAGCCGGTTTGGACAGACACTGTACATGTTGAATTGAAGCTGGACCTCTGCTTGGTGGGATACCCTACCGTCCTGAGGTGCACTGACGATGCTCTGAACACTGCTGTGTTTTGTAAAGGATCTATTGTATTTATTGTGTCACCAAATGCATCTGTTTTGTCAACACAGGTATATTGAACTCTGGCATAACTCTGTCCTTTGGTGAAAGCCTCACCACATTTTGGCAGATCATGTGAGGTATAATATCTTGGACAGGTTATAAATCCATTACAGAAGACCCTGGATATATCTGATTGGATGTAAGGTCCTCCAACACAGTCTCCCTCACTGTAATCTACATGACTACAGTCAGTCTCAGAGGTCTCAGGTTTTATTCCTATGATTTCCTGGTAGATTGCAATTTCATGGTGAGGGGGACAATTAATCCATAATGTATCATAGGAACTTTTGGTATGGATACAGTCAGCTGTGTTCCCATCCGGTACTAAAAACATAAAAACATAATGATTAATTATTCAATATCTTCAGGTACTGTAAAACATTAACATTTGAGATCAATACCTTCAAATACTGAAAATATTAATAATATGTATCAAGACTTTCAATTTACTAACAACGCACTAACGTTTTGAATCAATATTTTTAAGTCAAACGGTTTATCTTTCTCGAACATGAATTGTGTAAGTTGGATGGAGAACAGGGAAAGCAAAGAATTGCTTACTTGTTCTGTGGTCTATTTCAGATATTGACAATGTGGTTGGCTGGGATGTTGATGTACGTTTCACTGTTGATGTTTGTGAGGTAGTTGATGTTGGTGTGGCTGAGGTGGTAATCGTGGATGCAGTAGTTGTAGAGGCAGTACTACTCTTGGAAGAAACACATGATATGTTCATTGGCTTGATTATGTCCTGGAATTCCGAGTCCACAGCTAGAAATATTAAAAACAGCAACTATAATCTGGTATAGATTTGCCACAGGTTATATCTTACTAGGTGTTATCCAAAACAACAATTAAAGGAAACATCAAGAAATGTTGAGGATTGCCTTTGTTTGATTAATACTATAAGGAAATGCAGGGTAAGTGTGTACCTTTGATGTGAAGCCATAATCTTGCCCCCAGATGTGGCTTTGGTTGCGTTGCCATGAAGGCGATGGTCACATTTTTAGCTGCATAAGGGACATTCCATGTCCTGGGGAAGATCCCAGGTGAGGCACAGATGGTTTTCTCCTTAACATTCATGCAGTACACCGCTTCATCTGTGCTGTTATGAGACATGTCCAGAATGTCTATCTTAACATCAGTGTCCGGTGGGACACTCAGGGTGCAGTTCATGTTGAGAAATGCATGCCAACTGAAAGGGTAACCCAATGTCTTGATGTTCACCTGGGTAATGTTCTCATAGACTTTGTTCACAAAAGGAGCAATACTTAATATATTACTTCCGTCCGAAGCTTTTCCTAGGAGGAAAAAAAGAGGATAAAATTACTAAAAGATCGCACATATACCAGTGAGGATGGACAAAGATTGTTATTGGTCAGATAATCTAATTATGTTGTATATGTTGTATATGTTTTTATGGATTCTATTCTTTAATCATATATACATGTATGGTCAGTACATGGATTCTATTCATTAATAAACATGATTATGGCTAATATGTATGGTCAGTGACTTACTCGGTCTGCAGGT
Source organism: Amphiduros pacificus (assembly GCA_949316495.1). Classification (NCBI taxonomy): domain Eukaryota; kingdom Metazoa; phylum Annelida; class Polychaeta; order Phyllodocida; family Hesionidae; genus Amphiduros; species Amphiduros pacificus. Next base: position 6,989,133 of record OX439004.1, read on the forward strand.
ATACTCCAGGTACACATACACCTGACCATTAATATAAGGAGATGCACAACTTGGCATGTCTGCTGTGGCGTAATATCGTGGACAAGAGGGCGCTGCGTTACAGAAGTGTCTGGCCACGTCAGTCTGATGGGGCCCAGGTCCTATGCAGTCCTGGTGGGAGTAGGAGAGTCCATAGTAGCAGTCCACCTGAGAGGCATTGGTTTTCACACCTATAAGCTCCCGCTCTATGCTGATGTCATGGTGACCAGGGCACGTGAGCCACACTGTGTCATGAGAGCTTGTTAAAGTGATACACTTCAATAAGGTATCTGAAACAACTAGATAAACAAACAGAATATAATATATCTCATATATTTGAAATAATTAAGTAGAAGACATTATATCTAATAAGAAAAGAAAATGTAAAACTTTATATTACCACAACTCCACTACTAGAAATGAAATATATGTTTTTTATAGCACAAATGCCTGTTTAAGTAATCTAGGAGAGGGGGCGCAGAATATATACCAAAGCATACAAAACATTTATTACATTTTAGGATTATAAACCACAAGAAATGAAAGTGTTAAAGGAGGTTCATTTTGCAACAATGCAAATATTTTATATATGTGAATAACCAAGCCTTTGTTGAAACTAGGAATGTTTTTAAGTACAAGTGTCATGTGCCACATCTCGGGCTATATATAAGCAGACATAAAGAAAACCTGTGTCAGGTCCTTTACTGTGGTATGGTTAGATTCTAAAACTTGTTAAGAAACTACCAAGACAAAAAGTAATAGATGAAGGACAGTGATATTCTATTGCAACTTCAGTGTCTCTGGTTGCCAAGAATGATGAATGATTCAACATGCTCTAGTGTTAAACATACCTCCACTTATAAGGCTTTTTGTATTTTTTTTCTTGTGCAAGTGCCATGTGTTTGTCCTAGCGATCATGAGATGGAGCACATGATAGTTAAACAAGACCTTTCTTTCCTACATGTCAACCTTACAAACTGCTGTACATAAGGCAATAAGGTTAGATCCTCGGTAAATAGTCTAAGTCTCCCTACAAGTAGGTGTGCAACAAATATAACATAAAGGAAAAATAATATAATATAATATAAATATATTCATATACTTGTACTCCATTTATATTAAATATAGCAGTGTCTTTGTCATATTTTCAGTGCCTTTGTCATATTCAATAAAGATAACCTTAGAATTTGTCTTATATGTTTCAGTAAACAAAGAATAAGTACCAGCCATGCGTGTGCCAACGCTTTGAAATAACAGAATGCTATATTTATATCAAGATTTTGGGGTAATTACAAATGTTAACTGACAGATAATAAGTACTGTGGTACCTACCTTGACGCGGAGAGTGTAAAAGACTGATGATAAGAACAATGGTGAGTGCAATACGGTAGTCCATGGTAAGTGGACATCAAGGTACATATTCCAGGTGACCATCTATAACTCTGTCACCCTCCACTCTCCCCCTCCAGTCACGATCTCAACACCCACCACATCGCCCTGTATGATTGCACGCTCCACAGCCCACCACTAGCCTGGCCCACCACAAGCCTGGCCCAGTAAACAGGTCTCTGCCTACCTTATATGACACCCCCTTAAAATTTCACAATACAGTGTTTACCAGGACCGCCTTGTGTTCTGCACTGGAAGGGGAATTCTGGCCTGATATTAATGGCTCATATTTATACATTTGGGGATTCAATCCGGATGCATTTCCAAAGTAACTGGTTATTATGTAAGGAGAGAATCATTATGTGATACAATGATGTATTGCCATATATCAAGCTTATCATAGAGCGGTTAGAACTGGGGTAATGATTTGATTTTGATATATATAACATTTCTCAAAACTAAATCATTATAGAGTATTTAAGAGACTTGAGACGTCCTGCCTCAAGCTTATAAAGTATGGACAGTCCCTCAGGTTGGAATTCATAGTTAAAGTGTCATTTCCACTTTTAGTGGTAAAGTGGATATCAAAAGGAAACAGAATCTTTCCATAGACAATCAGCTGGGAGGTATATTGGTGCAAGAAATACTTCTCACGTGCCACCCTAAAGTGCTTTGATATTGGGGCCTGCCTGTTTGTATCATATTATATTCCATATTTCTATACACCCTATATGGGGGGTCATATGGGGATAGATGCATGTCACATGTTGCCAAATACCTGTTTATAAATCCTATTGTTCCCCATACATATTTCTAAAGTTGCTGTTATAGTAACATATAGGAACTGAATATTCCCTTTTATTATTCATATTTAAGCCCCTACCCTTAGATCAACAATTATGCTTGTTTGTGTTGTAAATTATGGATAAATTTATTTTTATTGAGGAAAAGCTTAAAATGTACAAAATAACATTTATTAACTTTTATATCCTACCATTTCATACACTGGAAGACTGCAGGATTCAATGGGTTAATTTCTTCCCATATCGTTTCGCCTGACTCAATTGTGTGATTAATGTATATAAATTATCGATATATCACTGATTAGTTTCTAAAATTTAAAGTATAATGTAATTTGACAAGATACACAAAATATGATGGATTTGGATTTTATTCAAATAAGCAAAACAATCTCAAGGATATTGGCACCATCAGGAGAAGATTAGTATTTTGTTAAATACAAAACATTTGCAGTAGGATGTGTCAGACTGATACATTAGTTGTTTCGCAACAATAGTTACCCTTTTCATGAGCCTAACATTTCTAGGATCTGCATAGGCTTGAATTGCCCATGGGACACAAGTGGAACGGCCAACATGACAAATCAAATCAAGCGCATTGTTCAAATGTTACCATAACGCTTTGAAAAGGGTTATTACACTGTCATTCCGATGTGTTTAGAATCTAAACAAAACAATTTTATGTACCAGATTTTTAAATGAATTGTGGTGTCCAATTTGAGTTTTTAAATCTCAACAGGATTCAGAATAGTGAGATGAAAATGGTCATACAATGCTCTTCTATATGTTTCTAAATATAACGTCCATTTATTTGTTGATTATGATGTAATAAAAACAATTAATTACCCTTTTTGATGAAAAGAAACAAATAGTAGAAAGAAAGTTACTATGATAATTTATTTTGCCAATGTATCCAAAAGGAATCTTTTTTGTTGTTGTTTTGTGTCTGTGTAAAAGAATCTATAACCGGAAATGAATACACAGTATTCTAATCAAACTGCAGGAAGATATTTTCCTCTGCAAAGGCAAATCAAGTGACACACAACACTGATCATTTGGAAGAAGACTGACTGGTGGTGCCACCTATATCTAAATAAGTGGCGCCACGATATTTGCTGACCCTTCACCAGTGAGGCGAAATGACTATTTTTATTAAACTGGTTAAAGACAGGTACAGCAAATAACTCACGCTATGTTGATATGATGTGGAATCAGTTTTGGATGTAAATATTGTTTGAAACAACCAATTTACATAGTATGAATATGCAATTAACTACAAATTGTGTGATTCTATATTCTGGATGATATATTTTTCTCATGAGTATTTACAGTTACAAATATTGCACTATGATTATCGCACTCCCTACTAGATAGTCTCAGGACCAGTCATTTTTGGAAATACTATGCTGCTTTGTTAGAGACTAAAGCTTCATATGACTTATTTAATATATCAAATGTCATCTACCTTATCACAACCTGTACATATTATTACTTTATTTATAATAAGCACCAGAGGATAGAGTTTTGGATGATGGAATAATGGATTGTATGTCGCCTTTGAACAACAGATGGCAGCAGTTGCATAAGACAAATTAAATCAACATATCAAATTACATTATGCGTCAAACTTTGCTGTCTACTTTTGAGATTCACTATGAGTTTTGATGTTTTTGTGTTCCATCAAGCTATTCATTAACATCAGACATTAAGTGCCGAGAAAATAATTAAGGCACACATATTTATTTTTAGACATAAACATTATAAAATTGATTGCTAGAAAAATGTTATGAATTTGACAAAGACATAACTTGAACAGAAAAATAAGCAATTATCTGCAGTGCAAACCTTGCACTCACATAGAACACTATGGTATCACAGGGACTGTATATTCACTGGACTCTCACGAGAATATGTACACTATCTCAACCAGACCAACCATTCTAATTACCAGACAAATGTCACTTTATCACTTTCAAACTTCACTATCATATAACTAGTCATTTTAATTATCAGACAAATGGCAACCTTTCTAATTATCAGATAAATTGGCTCCAAATCACTTTCACACTTCATTCTAATCATCAGAGAAATGACACTTAATCACTTTCACCCTTCATTCTAATTATCATACAAATGGCAGTTAATCACTTTTACACTTTATCCAGACACTTGACCAAAATTACAAATCAGATAACAGACACAGCCATGCTTCGCTGATTAGACTAACACAGCTCGGATCTCACATCAGTCCTACTAATATCAACACTCCTCTCGTAGCCATCCTCCTCATCATAAGGATTAGGGTATGGCTGAATAAAAATATCATTCTGACTGAGATCAGGTCCATCGGGTTTAGGGTAAGCCTGACTCTCAGGGCCCTTCACGTTATAATAGTCATGTTCTTCCTGCATGTTGATATAGTCAGGATCCTCTTCCATGTTAGCATAGCCAGGCTCTTGTACATTGTAGTAATCAGGCTGCTCCTCTAACTCATATTGTGATCCATAGGAACTATCAGAGAAAAATGTCTGCCCAGATGGATATAAGTCCTCTAGTTCCCTTTGAGCAATGTATTCATTTGCTTTCGCTCTTACTATCGTGTTAAATTTGGCGGGATCGATTTCATCATAGATGCTGATGTTATCTTCATCTCTGGCGTTATTTCTCTCTGTGGTTTGTGTCGTCTTTTTCCTGTTAAACATAGGATCCAGAATGTTTAAACAATTTAAAAAAAACTTTATTTCACCAATTAAATATTTCCTCTTAGTGTCTAAAATACATAACATTGAGTACATAATACATCAAAGTCAATGGCACATTCTAATACATTTAGATTTAATTTAATGCATCTTACTGGAACTTTAGGGTTAATTTAAACACATCTTATTGAAGCTTAAGAGTTAATATAATACATCTTATTTGAGCTCTAGGGTTAATATGATAAATCTTATTGGAGCTTTAGGGTTAATTTAAACACATCGTATTGAAGATTTAGGGTTAATTTAATGTATCTTATTGGTGCTTTAGAGTTTATATAATTGGAGCTTTCGGGTTGAATGTTTTATTTTAACTGAAACTCTTTACAATTTCAAGTGACCTCATTTGGGTTATACGTTTTAGCCAGTATAGAGTTATCACCATAGGGCCTCACGTGAGTAAATCAAGACCTTAGCAGTAAGATCAACTTACTTTGGTTTACAGCAAAGACAGCAGATGCATACAAACAGGATGACCATGATGAACACAAAGGACAGCACTGCTATGACAGCCAGCAACACTGAAATAGCACAAATCAAATGCATGAACATTTCTTTGAAAGATATTGCCTGAACCTAGAAAGCGCAGAAGAAGGACTCATTGTCTGAAGGTACTTACATATGTTTATTTCATTCTCTATGATCTTTGTTGGGCTTGGTAGCGTGGGCCTGTGTGGACTGGGGGAGGTGCTTACCACAATAACTGTAGATACAGTAACGAATACAGGCGAAGACACATAAGAGTCTGGTGGTGATGTGATCTCAGACACTTGAGGAAGAACAGATGTAGACGGATATGGAGAAGTAGATTGTGTTGTCAAAGTTGATAGAGTGGTTGAAGTTGTAGTACTTTCTGTGGTACTTGTTGTACTTGCTGTGGTGCTAGTAGTAGTACTTTCAGTGGTACTTGTTGTTGATGGAGTGGTACTTGTTGTTGATGGAGTTGTACTCGTTGTGGTACTTTCTGTGGTACTTGTTGTTGATGGTGTGGTACTTGTAGTGGTACTTTCTGTGGTACTTGTTGTTGATGGTGTGGTACTTGTTGTGGTACTTTCTGTGGTACTTGTTGTTGATGGTGTGGTACTTGTTGTGGTGCTTTCTGTGGTACTTGTTGTTGATGGTGTGGTACTTGTTGTGGTACTTTCTGTGGTACTTGTTGTTGATGGTGTGGTACTTGTTGTGGTACTTTCAGTGGTACTTGTTGTTGATGGTGTGGTACTTGTTGTGGTGCTTTCTGTGGTACTTGTTGTTGATGGTGTGGTACTTGTTGTGGTACTTTCAGTGGTACTTGTTGTTGATGGTGTGGTACTTGTTGTGGTACTTTCAGTGGTACTTGTTGTGGTACTTTCAGTGGTACTTGTTGTGGTACTTTCTGTGGTACTTGTTGTGGTACTTTCAGTGGTACTTGTTGTAGTACTTTCTGTGGTACTTGTTGTTGATGGTGTGGTACTTGTTGTGGTACTGGTTGATGAGGGTTGTAACCAGATTGGCAGCGTTGTTGTCGGCTTCGTTTTAAAAGGAAATCTGGTTGTAATTCTCTGAGTTGTCAAAGTCACTGACATCGGGTCACAAGTGACATTCATGTCATCGCTGAAGCCATTGGCCTGGTCGTCTACAGCTGCAAAAATGCACAAATAAAGCTTAAAGGTTGGAATAGTATTTTCACTAATTTTAAATTATACTGCTTTTTTTTATAACGAATTTCTCATAAGGACAGTTTGTGAACAAATTACCATTTATTTCTAACCATATTCTTGCACCGACGTCAGGAACTGTTTTTGTGAACCGTAAGCTGGCAGATTTGGGTGCAGACGACGAGGCCATGAACCAACTCTTCTGGCTCCCTCCCTTAGAAGCACAGTGTTGAACATTGTCGAGCTGAACGCAGTAAGGGGTACCAGACGATAAGTCATGTGACATGTCCAACACAGTCAAGTAGGCACTGGTCCCCGCTCCCAGGCTTATGGCACAGTTAGTTGATTTGAAGGGTTGCCATTGTTGAGGGTACTGATTTGTCTCTATATGAACCTTGCTGGCCTCTTTGGTGGAGGAGAGTGTGAAAGGATCGATCACCGGCAAATCTACACCATTTAGCTTGACTGAAAATACAATAAACACTATCTATCAGATGAGAATAAATTAATAAACCTCCAATTTTAGGATCTTTCATAATACGTTCACATGGTGATAAAAGATGTTACATATCAGAGGAGCATTCTGGCAGATTTGAGCTAAACTTATATAAGAAGATATAATGTTTCATTGGTAATTTTCTATTTGAATAATGCTAGTTTACACATACTGGCCCTGCAGTTATATATGATGTAGACATAGAGTTGTCCACCATCAAAGCCAGCTTGGCAGGACTGTGGCAGGTCGGCCGAGGTGTAGTGTCTGCGGCAGGTCCTAGCACCATTACACACCCTCCTAGCAGAGTCTGTCTGCTGCATGTAAGCTCCCAGGCAGTCATAAGGGTCATACTGGATGTCACCACAGAACACTGCCTGTGTCCTCAGCTTCCTGCCAACTATCTCTGTCTGGATGCTCAGGCCGTGGTTAGCATCATCGCACTCTATGTCCACTGTATAGGGCGAGTCTGGCACAATGCACCTTGTGATGGTATCCCCCCAAACTGCAAAATAAACAACAATGAAATCAATATTCAAATAAATCTCAAATGCATCATTGTTCTAACTGGTTTATTTATATATTTGTTTGTATTAACGACCTTTTCAGCATTGTTTCGGCTATATCAGGTAAGATGGAAACCTGTCTATGGGACTCAATGCCCTACTCTTTTTGAGCAGTGACTAGGAATCTTTCTTTTGCATAACCAATTAGACATGATAACACAAACCAAGGCTTTTGATAACCAGTCTTGGAGCAGACATCCTCCTTTCAGGTTTTTATCAATGTATTGCACATGTTGATAGGACGAGTATTTGAGAAATTATGATCCGGGGTGTTAAGAAACAGGAGGTAGACCCTGAAAGTTCACAATCCTGGGTGGAAGTATTGAGAGTCACTTGTGCATGTATGATTTAAAATATTAGAAATGATTATTACTGTTATTTATTCATTACGCATTGTGAATATGCGATGTGTTATCGAATTTCCATTGGTCTTTTTAACATACAATTAATTCATAGAGGAACAGAAACTCCAAGATTATGTCAAAGTATTAACATTGTGGTTTCTGCAATACTAAGATTGTATCGCGTTCATTGAAACCAATATGTGCACTTCACACTTCTCAAGAGTGAATGTATACCTTACACCACCTGTCAATAAATAATACATATATTGGCTTTATTCATTATAATGTTTAAATAGCATAACTGTGATTGATTGGACAGGCTACAATAATTCATATCCATATCAACATTGTGCAAACTTTATTTATACAAATCATATAATTGTAACACAATTTTATCCATGGGTAAGTCTTTTGTACATACTGCTACCTTAGCAGGCATGTAGATGTTGACCTAGTGGAGAGGGGGATGGCTGGCACCCTTTCATGATATTACCTGGAGCATAGACTACACAATAGCTGGGATTCATGGCACAGTCCTCTTCCAATACTGGCATCGTGATGTGTTTACATATAAAAATACCAGAACTGAATATAGCTCTGGTATGCGATGACTTTGATCAGTTTCAATCCTCTTTTATCGTATTGTGCTTAAGTGTTCTTGAGGTGCTGTCAAGAGCAATATATTTAAGATATTGTTAAACTATGAGTGCCATACAATACTTTATACTAAATACAGAGTTTTTATCATTATTATGATTTATTATAACAAATATTTAGATAAGAAAATTGCAATATAAAGCATATTGAAGCAGGAACATAGAGGAAGATTATTGCTGCGCCATTATAATTAACAACATTTTATTTCTTTGAAATGTTCAAAGCATGGAAACAGGTGCATTAAGATATCGGTGAGGCAGAACTGCATCACGACCTTACTTAATGCTGATCAGAGTGGAGATACAACTAGCTGGCTCTAGCGTAACAGTGGAACCCTCTTATATAAACTATAAATGGTTCTAGTTATTCATAATCAGTTTTTTCATTATTCTTCTCAACCGTTACACAATATTACATGTAATTCTTGTATAGACATTTCCATATGATTTTTATAATTGTGTGGTCACAATATCATCACTATTTAAATTACAACTTCCTGACACCAATAGATTAGTTCATATGGTAATCTTATTAATAATTTTGGTAACCTTATCAATAATTTTAGTAATGTATCAATGTTTTAAGTAAACTTATCAAGATTGTTTGGTCATGTTATATCAATCATTTTGGTAATGTAATCAATTACTTTGGTAATGTTATCGATTTTGGTAATGTTATCGAGTTTGGTAATGTTAAAAGGTTTTTTATGTTAAAATCACATAACCTATAAATGTTAAAATATTCCATGTGTGTTCCTGTTTACTTCCTTACTGATCAGTTCTCAGTTGGCAAGACGAACATATATCTGCTTTGTATTGTCCACAGTGGGTCAAATAAGGGCACAGCTTTATCTGGTGAAGATTTGATATTGTTGAGGAAATCATCTTTAATAGTGGTATGTTTACAGAACTGGGATAAAACAGCTTAAGAGGGTTAACATCACATATTTACCATAAGACACATCCTGTAGGTAATCATTTCCTTTGTAATAAAAGTCGTGACTAACTCGTTAGGATAGTTGGAGCACAAACAGAAGACGTGAAGGAGAAAGCATATTAAAACAAGTCACTATGATTGCATATAAATGTGATAGTGAAAGGGAATCTTACCTGAGTTTATAATGTAGATTATCCAGGTGAACTGGAGGAGGTGATTATCCATGTTAGAGGGTTATTGACTTACATTATGCAGACCCCATTTAGAGTTATGGGCATTTATGGTGTATATACAAGTACATTGGTGCGCATGACCTGACACGGAATGGTGAACCGACCCCCCCCCTTTCCCATCAATCAACCCCCCCCCCCCCTTCAGAGCTGCAGACCATGATCGTCACAGCCTGATTGTTCGAAGACATTTGTGACATCTGGTGTTTGCTTTGTAAATTATAAAATATATTTTGAATCCTGACGTCAAAAGCTTATCGCATCTCAACCTTTTTATGCGTACACATTAACTTCTATGTATGAACATTCCGGAGGACCATCAATATTTTCCAATTTTCCACCCTCTTGATGTCACTCAAGAAACTCACTGGAATCAGAATAGCTCCGGTTTTGACATTGTATATCTCTTAAGATCCTTTCTGTATGTTAATGATCAATATTTAAAAAAATAACAAAATCGCCTATTGAATTCGTTCTATTGCTATGGAGAAAGATAGCATCTTTATTCAAATTAAAGTTAATATAAATTGTTCGTTATGAAATATAATTAATAAACAATGTAATATATATATATATATATATATATATATATATATATATATATATATATATATATATATATATATATATATATATATATATATATATATATATATATATATATATATATATATATATATATATATATATATATATATATATATATATATATATATATATATATATATATATATATATATATAGGATATATATATATATATAGGATATATATATATATAGGGTATATATAAGGAAGGATATTTGGTAAATAATAATCGTGCGGGGATTAAAAGGTCAAGTGGTAGCTAAGGTGTGAAAGCACAAAGATTATGGTGGCTATAATTAGGTAGAATACTGCATCAAATTCTCATTAAGTTCCTGACACGTAATGTGTCCATCGCTTACATCTATATCTACATCTATAAGTATACTCGGCAAAACCAATTGGCCTCATGCCGATAGTGTAAGATTGCACTAGGGGGAGGAGCTTGTCTGTACCAGCTGCTTGACACCAAGCTTTACACTCTGGCAAGGGAGTTCCTGAAAGATGCCGAACTTTTTGTCTCCAATTTTGAGAAAAAGCTGGCATTTATATACCGCTGATCCTAGACAATCCGCTCATAGTGGTTGATAGTAACCGGCCGGGATTCGAACCGGGAATCCCTGGAGCTCAAGGTGGATACTCTACCAATTGAGCTATTTCGGCCATATTTACACACACAGAGCACATTTGGTATATATTCTGTGTCATATCAAATATCTTTGGGCAACCCTGAGGGCATGAGAATCCTTTTGTGAGCCAGATACTTGCAAAATGCTGCAAATACAATGCCACCCATTAAACCAGAGAAACGGTTATTGTAGTGGTCACGTAATATCAATCCTGGTGCGTCAATCCCAGTGAGATATTCATTTGACCTCTCCATACATATATTTTTACTATGGACATCATTTACAGCACACAGAAACATCTACTGATTCTCAACATGATGACAAATAATGGAAACCTGTCAGACACCTTCCAATACTAATGAATATAAGCCATTTCATTCAGAGGTTTTATTTGCCTGTTCTGTCAATGAATCATATTGATTTGTGCGCTGCAATATGTGCATTTTTTTCACTGTGACATAGACATTGTTCAATTACACATCAAGCTTCAGGATGAACAAACAAATGATGCCACAAAGTGCTTTGTAGGGAATAGCAGCTGCTATGCCTATGGTATGGTGGACTCCACTATATATTTAATATTTCTATCAAATGTACATTATTATGTTTTAATGGGAAGCAACAGTATGGTCTGTGTAATCGTGAAATGAGGCAACTGTTGAATGCATTCTTTGTCCCTCAAAGTCAATTCAGGAATAAACTATGTTAAGTGAAATGATTAAAATATCCACCATGTATCAAACTTTAAATTAGATATTTTCTAATTGTGATTTATGTTAATTAATATTGAGTTTTACAGAAAAATCACAAGGTAGTTACTTTCTTACATTCCTCATGCTATATGTACTTCAATGGTGTTTTATGTCCTTAAAGTTAAGATTCCAACTTTAAGATCAGCCATGATCACACAATATGTACAGCGGCACCATTCCAATATAGTTTAAAATTTGAATTCCCATCAATAGATCTACCCAAGTCTAGACGTTTTGTCCATAGGCGAATATACCTGACTTTGGAGGTGAAACACCTCTAACGGAACAGTCATTTGTGATAGTTGTAACCAAATGGTGGCTAAAAGATAATGAAATATTAAATCTAAATCTCTGAAAGGCTTGACACGTGATGAGCCGTGAATCAGGACAAATATGGCAAAATTGTAAACCTTGAACATCTATTTTGATTTCTTTTCCCAAAAATCGTACATAAGAACGACGTCTTTGTCTGTTTATTATGTGGTTTGATCTTACAGTTTTCAGAATCTGTATTATTGTATCTTTGGGTAAATCACCAGAAACCTTATATCATTAGAGGACACATTACGCAATAAGATCAACTAAAGGATGAAGACAGGTCTTTATAAATCAAGTTAAACTTTTTCTCTCCCAAAACACCCTAGCATAACATGTGGTTTTGTGCACACATATAGTGTGGACAGTGTGTGAAACAGAGTGTTTGTATGTGGTTGTCTGTCAATATGTTGACACGCGCCATAGCCTTGATGTCATATTAAGTTTTTATTTGCCCTGATCTTAAATTTCATGTCAAATATATCTTGACAAACAAAAGGTCAATTTATATCACAATTATAAAATTTTGCATTTCAATTACAATTTGACAGACCATTATAATTTGACAGGTCATCATAATTTGACAGGTCATCATAATTTGACAGGTCATTACAATTTGAAAGGTCATTATAAATTCTTTTTTAGCATTACAGATGGGTTTTCAGCACTACGCTATTCAAAATACAACTTCATTTAGATCTAGATATATCATCTCCATATATCTGTTGTAATTGTTCATTCATAATATCTATAATGAAGGTATCGTCTTATCTCGTGAATTGCCACGTGCTCTTTATTGTCTATACTTTTCATCAGATCATTTGGTATCACCTTTCAATTACATAAACCCATTGCCATATCTTGTTCTATATTCTTTTGCTTACCACACCCTTTTTCACATAATTTACAGTATCGTTCTTAAGACCTCTTCTTGGTATATTCTATCTTATCTGTGAGCTCTCTCTTGTTCCCAACTTCTTAACCCCTACCAGAAGAGAAAGACGTCAAACTCTACCACCGACAACGGGCGGGAAGGACGTCAACCTATACCACCGGCAACGGGCGGGAAGGACGTCAACCTCTTCCACCGGCAACGGGCGGGAAGGACGTCAACCTCTTCCACCGGCAACGGGCGGGAAGAACGTTATAATTAAGATCTCCATTGTTCTGACGTCAGTATTGTAACACTCTGTACAGCTGCAACAATGTAATCATGGTGATGACGTCAGGCTGCTTGAACCAAGTACTCCATTGAGCATATTAAAATAACTATTTTGATAAACGTTTTATCAATTTAGTTTGCAGATACACCAGTCCAGAAAAAAGGTTATTCCTACCCATCAATAAAATTTGAATAGCCTAGTCGTCCTTTAGGGCTAAACAACCCTACTCTGGATCTGTAATCACCTTCCTCTGGATAGTTTGATATCAGTGGATGGGTTTGTATTAGATATATGATTTTTTCTATACAATGTCAGCAAACAATCACCACATAAACAAATGCTAAAAAGTCCAGCGCATGTGACCAGGCAATAGTACATGAAGGAAATGCTGGAACTCATGAGATTGTCGGTTGTGTCACTGCTGGGTCTCAACTGAAATACATATAAGCTCATGTTAGTATATACCAAAAGCTTTGGTCATGCAATCTATATCATATACATTCATAAAGATGATAGATATCTTATTTATCAAGTTTTAATATACACACTATGCATATAATTGGAAACGCATCTTGATATATTGATTCCATCAAATAACGATTATATTGATTCCAGTATAAATTGACTCCAGTATATATTGATTCCAGTATTTATGAATTCCATGAAATAACGATTCCAGTATAGGTGGATTCCATTATATAACGATTCCAGTACATATTGATTTCAGTATATGTGGATTCCAGTATATATTGATTCCAGTATATGTGGATTCTAATATATATATATATTGATTCCGCTTATATTGATCCCACTAAATGTTTAATATTAATTCCACTATTTATTGATATTAGTATATATAGTAAATCTCTGATGGTCTGCTTTAGGATTGATATGTCACTACCAGAGGGTAATCCCTACATCCTGACCTAAGCATTATTTTAGGATCCCGATGAATGTTTAGGTGGATTATAATTTCCTGTTTTGTTTGGAATAAGACCTTTAATGTATTCAATGGTCTCCTAAAGAAACAGTGTTTCACAAGTTTATCCTCATTTAAGGTCACTCACTCTCGGAGTGGAAAAATATATTAGGTGATTTTAAATGGTACTTCAAATAATATTCACAACACTCTCTCAGTTATAGAAAATTATAGTGACAAGCTTTTGTAAACAAAACCACATACACATCATTTGGTCATTTAAGTTTTACCATTATAAGCTTACTTTGAATGTGCCAATTTCTTTCTCGATGTAGTGGTATTTGTCCATCATGTTAATGGCCACATTGGAGGCGAAGCATTCGATGAAGCTCGGGTTGACATTTTGCAGCAGTACCCCGTGGACAGAGGGCGCTGCTATAGTGTCTACGATTTCCAGGTTATGATTCTGTAAGGCTGAAGCATGGCAGAGAACAAAGTAACGATCCATCAAAAGTCCATCCACCGTGTTAGCTGCACTCTGGAGTAACTCAGCATAACTATCGTAAACTGCAATATAATGTCAACTCACATTTGTAATTACTGGTGTCAATAGTGCAAAGTACAGGCGATAAATACGTACAGTAGACGACAACATTGCTGCGGACGACAATGGAGCTGTGGTTTCATTTCCAAGTACTGCATCTGTACTTTCTGAAATATTCTCAACAGATTGTTGTCAGATACATTAATGTGCCTGCGATGTCAAATGGTGTGAGAAACATCGGCAATCAACTGATAAACTGAAACGCAGCTTTGTTGTCGTCCACAGTTCTGCTGTCGTCTGCTGTATACATGTTAGGTAAAAGAAAGTTTCCTCATTATTTGCAGTCCCTGCACTTATTACCACCGTTCCAAATTGCTATTAACAAAAGGATTCATTATCTGTCCCTGAAACCCTTTTTTATATCTTAATGTTTTCTTCCAACAAGCCTAAGATCGATCGGTGCAGCAGGAGTGTATGAAATAATACAGACTTTATCATAACTAGAAATATCATTGAAAATAATATAATTTTTATTGTTACATGAAAGATAGATAAAATGATAGAAATGATAAGAGACATTCAGAGATTTCAATGATATGGTACCTTGGGTTATGGCGCCCTTGCTGAATGCCACCACATACTCCTCTGACCCGTTCAGGACACCGATCTGGTACGGGAAAATAACAATAATTAATATTACGTCTACAAAATAGACTTTTATTATGATGTAGAAGTGTATATACATGTATACATGTATATAGGTAAGATATATTTGCCTTTGCTCCCCTTATGTCTGAGGTGTTTATATATATATAGATATAGGTAAGATATATTTGCCTTTGCTCCCCTGATGTCTGAAGTGTTTATACATATAAGATATAGGTAAGATATATCTACCTTTGCTCCCCTTATGTCTGAGGTGTTTATATTTATATAAGATATAGGTAAGATATATCTACCTTTGCTCCCCTGATGTCTGAAGTGTTTAGATATATATATATATAAGATATAGGTACGATATATCTACCTTTGCTCCCCTGATGTCTGAGGTGTTTATATTTATATAAGATATAGGTAAGATATATCTACCTTTGCTCCCCTGATGTCTGAGGTGTTTATAGATATAGGTAAGATATATCTACCTTTGCTCCCCTGATGTCTGAGGTGTTTATAGATATAGTTAAGATATATCTACCTTTGCTCCCCTGATGTCTGAGGTGTTTATAGATATAGGTAAGATATATCTACCTTTGCTCCCCTTATGTCTGAGGTGTTTATATATATAGATATAGGTAAGATATATCTACCTTTGCTCCCCTGATGTCTGAGGTGAGTCTGGACACGGAGGTGAATGCAGCTGACATTGTTGCCGTGAATATGGACATGATGATTACACCAACAATCATCCAGATAATTGCAAACAAGCGGCCCGGGATAGACTTCACAACTTTGTCACCATACCTGCCATGATAGATAGTGAATACTGTAAGGATATGATAATGTTAAGGGCCTGGGATAGACTTCACAACTCTGTCTCCATACCTGCCATGATAAATAGTGAATACTGTAAGGATATGATAATGTTAAGGGCCCGGGATAGACTTCACAACTCTGTCTCCATACCTGCCATGATAAATAGTAAATACCGTAATGATATGATAATGTTAAGGGCCTGGGATAGACTTCACAACTCTGTCTCCATACCTGCCAAGATAAATAGTGAATACCGGAAGTTAACGGGGAATCCATAATGTGATAGGCCGGTTGCAGGTCGCCATATTGCTCCATTAAAAACAACATACCGGAAGTGCATAAAACAAATCGAATAGCATAATATATATATATATATATATATATATATATATATATATATATATATATATATATATATATATATATATATATATATATAATGGTGATCGGCAAACACACAGTCGGCCAGGGATAGACTTCACTGCATTACACAGTCAGGATCGCGCTGCGGGAATTCCCCTCGAAATTGACGTATTTGTTTTCAAAAACATTGCGGGGCGACATCTGGTGGCAGTAATTGTAACTAGCAGGTGCTCCGAGGATGGAGTTGGCCATGTGTGCCTGACGAGTGGTATAGCTAAGTTCTAAATATAACTACCATGCCCTGCATTGATGTGTATGACTTGTGATATGTTTAAGCATATATATAGCAGGTTTGGTTGAAATATCTTCATTATTTGCTGAGAAAACAGTGAATGTCTCCTGTCAGAGAAAATGGCTGCCATTTTGTCATTTCAAAAACTTGCAATATTCAACACTGTCAGGTTAGAGTTGCACGTTCAAGTGGGTTCTGTAAATTGGTGGGGGTAATCCTGACACATACATCTTTAATCTGTGTGAATTTCAGCTTGGCGAATTTAATAGAAGCTGAGATATTCAATCCCAAACATTTGCATCTAAATGATGACAATCAGCTCCATGATGAAGACTCCATCCCTACGAGGGTGCCGCTGTTTCTCACTTACATCATAGAGAAAAAATACTTTCTCTATGCTTACATGTAATAAGATTTCACCTTTGTTTTCTGTTAAAAGTCATTATTTTTATACTTTCTACGTTTGAAAAAATAATTCAATTCTATCTGTTCTGATGTGCATATCGCTCAAATAGAAGCCCAATATGAAGATTTCATCTTTGTTTTCTGTATAAGATCATTTAAAAAAATAATTCTTCAAATCTATAATTGACATATTGTATATCATGTGCAATTACGGCAGTCATTTTTGGGGCCAAAACAAAGTAAAATTTACAAAATACATATGACAGCCCCCAGGCAAAAAGGGTCCTAATGGACTAGATTTTCGAAAATGAGTTAACACCAGATTTAGACACTATGAGGCATCACTCGATAAAAATTGCCACTTTCGATATCAAATTACCTTCTTAAAGGGTCACACGATGACCTTCAGACGACCTTGACCTTGACACAGGTCAGATCGATAGAGTAGCTTGCTTGCAAAGGAAAAGAGGAAAGAGAGGCAAAAAGGCACTGGAAATGAAGCCAAAATAACAAAATCGTAGCCCTTCGGCCAAGCATGGTTTGACCAGGGTGCAGAATCTAGAATACACCCTATATAAGGCCCTTATGGGGGTTGCTGATGGGGAGGAGATCATACGAAGCGACATATAACTGTCTTCCTCCCCAGACATATAGTCTATAAATCATTTCTGTAAGTGTACAGAAATGATTTATATATGTCTGAAGTCGTGAGAACAAGAGGACGACAGTTATATATGTATTTTGTAGATTTTACTTCGTTTTGGCCCCGAAAATGACTGCCGCAATTGCGAGCAATATAAGATGTTAATTATAGTTTTAAAGATTTCATATGCTGGTGGATGTGTGCACTGATTTGTTTTCAAACGTATCCAACGTGGTCACCGTGTTGTCAACCGGAAGTGACATCAGCTCGCCCTCTCCTATATTAGACATTCCATTAAGAATTGTACACTCCAGAACCAAATCCTGCTTTAAATTGAATATCAAACTTAGAAAAAAAGTGTTTGGACTGAAAAAATTGCAAGATATTTGACAAAAAGTGACATAACTTTGTAATTAATAATGGTAATCACATAACCTTCTTTTTTAAGAATCACACATGGAACCCCCAAATAGATATAAAAGAATAGAACTTAACTGGTAAAATAATTTCTGGTACAGTAAATTTTATCTCAAGAATTTTATCTCCAGAATCTGCAAACCCAACAACAAATACTCAGTCATATTGCCTTATTTCAATTTAATATTTTAATTATGAATTCCTAACTTGATTGAATGTACCCTTCATCTCAAATTTTGTTATTATTTTTCCTGTTGATCATCTTCATGATTGGGGCTTGGGTTTTAAGCTGAACTTTAGAATTGATCTCACCCAGATTAAAGCCGCCTGATAATTTCCCCCACATTTGATTTGTTTGTTATAGTTGTAAATCAAATTTGAATAAATTTTCTTAAATAATCAGAAATGGGCATATAAAAAAATAACTCTTTCAAGTCACAGATCAATATGCATGATCATTTCTCAATCTATACAATTAATACTGAATGGTTTTAATAAAAAAGTATTATGGTTCAGATTTCTGTCAAATGGTGGATAATTAACATTTTATATTTAATAGATCTTAATTCTATACATCTATGAAGTTTAATATATTTTAATATACTAAAGAACACCAATAATATAATTTCATCCCTTAAAAAGTAGAAAACGTTTATTTCAAAACTTCAACACTGAATATTTACATTTCTCATTTGTGACTTGGCACCACTTGTTTTATAACATTATGATACTTTACTCTGAAAAAATATAGAAGAGCACTTGCTTGGATCATTCTTGATCTTAAATTGAAATATAATCATATCACATTACAAGAGAATCAAACTCTTCATGAAAAGTGTTCTCATTCTGTCTTAAGTTTAAACTTAAATTGAGACTTAGATTTAAATTGTAACATTGTTACACACAGCCTTGATAAGTACCATTCAGCATACTGCCAATCTGTCTTTGAATATTGAGGCTTTTGTAGACCAAGCATGTAATGTTGAAGTGTCAGTGTCCCACACAGCTTGATGAGTACCTGTCAGCAGGCTGCCAACCTGTCAGTAGACATTGAAGCCTTTGTGGACCCAGCATGCAACATTTAACTGTCAGTGGCCTACATGGCCAGGATGGGTCAGTGGACTGCTAAACTGTCATTGGACTGTTGGCATCAAAGTCAGGCACCTGTAAAAAAATCAAATCAGATAATGGCAAATGGTAGTACATGTAAAAAAGAATTTTTTTTAATGCAAAATTGGAAATTATAAAAAATACATTTGTACAGAAATCCAATTGAACATTTTTTGAAGCTCAAAGAAACTATACCATGAGACTACAAGAGGCTGATGATTTCAAGATTTAATAATATATTTTAAACTTCCAGTAAGTTGGCCACATGGCCTATATTATCATTTCACCCATGGCTGGATCTGCTCATAAGGGGATTTTTTATTTTTTTACTCAGTCTTTTTTATAAATCATTCAAGATGATGTAGTTTTCAAAATCATGTCATCTTGAATGTGGCCAAATGGTTTAAAAAAATATAAAACCAATCTTTTTAAAAGATAGAATACACATTTAAATGTGTTTGCATGTGTATGGCTTTAGTTTGGTAAAATATTAAATGAAGTGGCACCATAAAAAGTTAAATATTGAGAAATGTCAGCCAGAGAGGCTGCAGCAAATATATTGAAAGTCATAGCATCAGCTAATGTTTTCTTTGACAAGCACTTTTCTCGAGATCCATCAAGGGGTGTCGAGCATGTAAATGAAAAAAAGGCAGAGACGGATTCCACATTCCAGCCATGAGAATATGTATGATTTAAAACTGAGCTAAAAATTTAACTTACCTCACTGTGTGTAAACTGGCAATGGTCCCAGCTTGTATAACTGAACAACAAAATGACATGTTCTGTCTGATGTCACAGTTATGTCACAATATTATGAACTTTCTTGCAGTGCAGTGATATCATGACAAGAAGGGATGCACAAGGAGCAAAATTGTGTTCTCCTACATCTGAAACAGATAATGTTGTCAAATAATTAAAATCATTTAGGAAAACTTTATATTCAATATCAGAAATGTTGAGAATGTAGAACAAACAATATACAAATGTTAAAAATATATCATCCAGTTATGAATTTTTCTTAACAATTTTCAGGGGTGGGAGAGCTTTGAACCAATCTGTGCAGTAAATCTGAGTGATAGTTTCACCACATCGCCCTCTGGTGGAATTTGCAATTGCCAACCTATCTGGATTATGCAATCGACCTTGCGGAATAGATTGAAACTGTCATTCCTATTACGGCAGAGGTAGTATATGACTCTACCTCGTCATGCAGAGTAATTCAAGCAAAGCCAGCACGTGAATTCAACACTGACTGGTGAAAGTTGCACATAACACATCTGTATGAAATTCTGCATATACAAGGATAATTTCAATATAAATCATCAAAAATGTGGCGAATTTCAGAAAAACAGAGTATTCAAGGGTATATTCAACATGTAATGTGACCAATTTCAACTGTCAGCCATTTTCACCCTCTCATGAAAATCGTCTAGAATCTCTGCCCACAACATCAAAAATAAGCAATATAAATATTAAATTACTACTTACATGCGTCTTATAGGTCTTCATCTTGATGTTTATCCACATTTCCTGAACTGTCATTCAAAGATAGCTTCAGATTCGATGGATTAAAATCCCATGTTTTTAGAGCTTTGGGAGCCATGGCAGTCCAAGCATTCGTCCCTTCAATCTGCAAAAATGTTCAAATAGTTGTGTAAAAATAAACAAGAAAAGTAGTATTGCGAAAGACAGAACCCCAAAAATGTTTGTTCCTGAATGGTGGAGACATAAAACTGTTGACAAAGCAGGGCAAACATGGAATATATTAGATACTTTCATGGTAGCCAGAACAGGTGAATATTTTTTGTATGCAAGTCTTTGAGAAATAATAAATATATGTAATAATATAGACTATATATAACCGTGCACATTTCCAAATACTTGGCCGTGAAGAGCTGAGACGGCGAGAGGCAAACATTTCAATTTTGTCAAAGATGAAAAGAATTATTGAACAAAAAATAACTGACAAAGCAGGGCAAATATTAAATAATTGAAAAAAATGAGCAAATGACTGCAGAGATTTATTTCAGATTTTGATATTAGATAAGCAGTTATATAAGGATGTGCATTTGTTCCATGTTTGTTCCATATATGTGATTTCTTACCTTATTTTATACAGAAATGAATCATTCTTGTCACCAGATTGTGGACTTCTTTCTTATCGATGGCCAAGCCGTGGTGGTCAAAGCATTCATCCTACCAATCTGCAAAGATGTTCAAATAGTTATGTAAAATAAAACTGACAAGAATATTGAAAAAGAAAGAAAATCCACAAAATGCTTGGCTGTGAAGAGCTCAGATCCACAATTCTTACATTTTTTTACAAAGATATTTAATATAATTGAACATAAAATAAATAACAAAGCACTAGATCACCAGAAGAAAATAGAGGGTCCAGTCTATACCGTACATGGGCCTCTGGCCCATGATTTCTGTATATGGTCGCTATACAAATTTCAAGCAAGCCAGACTAAGCAGTGAATTCAACACTGACTGGCGAAAGTTGCACATAAGTCATGCATATAAAGTTCTGGTTATAGCCCAATGATTATATATATTTTCAATATAAATCATCAAAAATGTGGCGAATTTAAGAGAAACTGAACAAACAACATATATATATGACATGGAATGTGACCAATTTAAACTGTCAGCCATTTTCACCCTTCATGAGAATCATCTTAAATCTCTGCCCACAACATCAAAGATAAGCAAGATAAATATTCAATTATTACTTACATGTGTTCTATGGGTCTTCATCTTGATGTTTACGAACGTTTCATGAACTGACATTCAAAGATGACATCAGATTCGATGGATTAAAATCCTATGTTTTCAGAGCTTTGGGGAAGCCCCTTTTCTGGCCTGTTTGAAATGAGGGCTTCCCCAGGAACCAAAACGAGGCGCGTGACCTAGTTAGAAAAGAAATTCTGGGATTTCCCTACAGCGCGATCCTGACTGTACATGTTATGCCCTAAAGAGATTTTGATGCAATATTGTGCCCTCTTTCGGTGTTTTCTGTTTTCTGAGCTGAGCTATAGCTATCACAAATGGTTTTCACGGTAATACAGTAGGTGAAAATGCTATCGTCTCTCCTACTCTTCAACCTTTTAACCCCACGCGATAGTGGTTTCTTACTCGAGTCTATCAATTGTGAAGTCAGACATATTCGCTTATGGAAAAACCACCTCACTATACCTAGACGCTAGAGTTGATAGGAAATGCTGTAAATTTACGAAGATATTATGATTGGAATGCTCTACATCTACTTCGGTGTATTACGTGTCACATTGTTTGTCTGTGTCCTTGTTAAGAAAAAGACCAATGCGTTAATCTGAGTAAATGCTCTAAATCTATGCTGTTATATCCTTAAGGTCAAATCTCCCAAGACATTAAGCTGAGACGAACACAGGAAACCTTTTAATATCGTCATGTGTGATGTTTGAGGTATGCTCTTCATAATTTCTGTCGGCCGGATTACAAATGCATTATTGATATTGTCACATAAACTGTCACAGTATCTCCAATGACCTCCTTAATCCATATTGATTAATGGTTAAGATGTGAGAATTACAATTCATATCATCAAAAATCTCTGTAAATCTCCCTGTTAGAGCAAAAACATACCTAAACTACTTCCTGGAGAGAAATCATGTTACATTTTGCATTTTAGTATTAGATTTTTAAATATATTTGACTTCCTCATTTTTCTTTTGAAATATATTTCAGTTGAAATAACTTGAAGTTTAGTATGGGATAAAAAATGGATTATTATGACCGAGTTGAATATCTTTCTCATAGGGAGTAATATTAGTCTTTTTAGTAAACATTGAAATTCCAAAGTAGTGTGGACCTAAAGGTTCACAATAATTAATATTCATACCTTACAAATTACTCTTGAGTTCGGTTTATATTTGATCGAGTTTCAGGCCCCCTCCTCTTTCCTACATAAACCAGCACAGCATAAAAAAGGTTCATAAGGGATGGTTACAGTCAAGGACTTGAAAGGAATATATAATTATTTCATAGGTAACGTTTTAATATAACTTTATCTATGTAGTAGCATTATCAGATACAAAAGGATAAAACCAAATATAGATTGATGTGTCATCTGCACCAAAAGCTCATCACAATATTTTTTACAAAGCTGAACAAATGATTTTGACACACACATGTAATGTTACCGGTTGCTACGGACGACCAACAATGCGCTATGTACTTGTTTACACCACGTTACATCACTACCTGTTGTAGCAGCAGAATGTCTATGTATTTTACATGCGTGTTCCACAGCACAGGTGTCATGATCACCCGGATGTACCGGCTTTTAAGATGTAAATTTAAGTAGCGTCCTTGTCAATTCTAGCTTTATAACTCAATCCATTAAGTATCGTGCCGTCATTAGGTGCGTGCGTTTAACACAATATCTGGTGCCTATGTCAACACCCTGGTCTCTCACTATTCCATTTCCCTCTCAACACTTCAGAGCTTAAATAGGAGAAAGGTAAAGGCTTGTCCTGTTGCATGGCAACTTTGGCAATAATATCAAATATCTGTTCTTTAAATTATTGGCCATGCTCAGAGGGTATGGAGCAAACATATACATGGATATGGTGTAGCGCCTTGACCATTGTGTACGACTACACTTACCCAACTGTGGACATGCTGACAAAAGCCCACCACACTCCTTCCCACACTCCAGGCAGAAACCGGCTGGGATAGTCAGTAGGGTTCCAATAATGATCCTATATCAATAACAAAACCAATAATCAATACAATCAAACTGTCAAAGTAAATGACAAATTCAATATTGTTTTTGGAGAAAAAATAAGTAAACCGGCTGTTGAATAAGATAAATAACATAGATATGTCTTAATGGCACAAGAGATAAAATCTGATTATTTACCTTATAAAAAAAATCAGATTAATAGTTTTATATCTGGTGAAACAAAAACAAATTGAAGTGTCCTTTTAGCAAACCAGTGCAATTTATTTCAAGCTTTTATTCTGAGGTCACTGAAGCCCTTCTCCAGACTCAGTCTACTATTGTCTTTTTGCTTTAAATAACTAATAAGATATCTGGAACCAATTTTACTCTCCCCTAAAATACATAGGATGTCTTTGCTGCACATTTTTAATAACATAAGATAAGATATACGTTCTATATGCAGGGGAACCCATTCATAAACATGAAATGAACGGGTGAATGATATTCTATGCATCTATATTTCAACCATTTATGTATTAAAGAAAAGATAGTTAAGATATATCATTTAATCTATTTGATTTTAAAAGTCTGGATTTGAACAGATGATCTGCAGGTCCACATCTCATTGCAAATGTTTTATTTTACTCCCGGATGCTGAAATATGTTATGTGAAAATGCTCAAACATGTCATTTAATGGTTAGTTTCTATTTGCACACCTCTTGCGAATTAAACAAGAGGCATATGTTTTTGAAGCTAAATGATGCATGATCTATCAATGCCTGTCGGATATTTAAAGTTATAACCCCAACAATGCGACAAAATAGAAATGAAGAATTAAAGGGAAATAAATAACTGTATTTTAAATAAATACATACGAGGGCCCATATGGCGACAGCGGCCACCCCGGCTGCCGCTATGACGATGACGAGCAGAGGCCAGGCCGCCAGCAGGGAGCTCACCAGGGCATCGTCGTACATACCCTTATTCACCAACAAAATGGGACCTTTAATGAAACAGAAATAATGGGTCAAACATATTTTTTTGATGATGTCAAAAATGGTGTTAAGATGTTAATAAAGCAACAAAAAGACAGCAGAGATCTTCTGAAACATTCTTTTAGTTATGTGCAATAGATCATGGCAATGGGCTTCAAGGTTACTGCTAATTTACCCATTTAATCTAGCTACAGCAAATGTTCTAACTAGGTCTAACTGGCTATTTAAGAAGAATAAGAATTAGAATAATTCATCAATACCTTCATCTCTGAGCACCAATTTGTTACACCAAAGCATCATTATTATATGAATATGGGTACACACTCTGATATTTTGAAATATAAAAACTGAGAATGTTTTGCTGGTGGCACCATAAGAAATGATTGACTGAGGTGTTTTTCCTGTCTGCTAAAATTCACTCATATTTTAATCATTTTAAATTGAACAATCAACTTTCAATTTTTTTTAAAAGAACCTTATCAGAGTCACTGTATTAGAGTATTAATTTGATACACATTGTTCCCAGGACGTTACTTTTAAAATAAATCTTTTTTGTTTCTCATTTTTCCCGCATTCTTACTTTAATCCTGATGTACTGCTCCAACACTAAAGATAAATTCAGAAATCTATCTGTATTCATATAAAATGTCAGATCTAGAATTTCACTTGGGTGGTCAGGAATTCCTTGAATCAAGATTTATTCTAACCTAGAGGGCAAGCTCAGGCTCCTCGGACTTCCTTTAACCAATAATATCAAATATATTGGACACGTGACAGGATATTGGTTTCTGGGGTAACGATCGATTAGCTGAATGATGAATAAGAACTACATTGATCATGTTGAAAGATTGAATGGATCTATCAAATGCTATATTTTAGTTTAACACTAATGTGCACCCATTATACATTTGGATAGACTGTTCCCATCCCTTTTGAACGTTGTTCAATCACTACGGGTCCCCTTTCTGTTATGGAGGGGAATGAGGCGCAGTCAAATATTTTAAAATGATAAATAGAAAAATATAGTTATCTCTATAACGCATTTTAATGCACTATTGACACACGACAATAATTTCAGAGATATAACTAAAGCAGTGCTTTACCTGAGGTGGACATTACTGGTATGAATTTTTGCCATTTAACCATTTCATATAATTCCTGCATGTAACTATTCCTTGTCACCGGAAATGCGTAGACAATATGGTCAGGTAAATCTTCATTTATCATCCGGGCATTACTGTCCGCATTCACCACGTCCATCGCGTGATCGTCCCCTGCACAGCATTCTGATATGACGTCTCCTATTAATTCCCACATGGCTCCTCCATAATCTCCTTTCCCAACAAAGGTGACAAAAGGCGGGAAGGACCACACGGCTGCTTTGTGCTGGGACCAGGCTTGGCAGTCCACTTGGACGTGAGCAGAACACGTCAACTTCAATGTCCATGTCCATATCAGAACTGCTAAGGCTTTCCTTAATGTTAACTCTGTCATTTTTTTAAAACAGGTTCTTGTCTGATGTGTTGTGTTACGTTCTGGTGTATGAAACTCACCCAGATCTGCACTATGTCACAGCCACTGTGATGAGACAATGGGATTGTTGCTCCCTTACTATGTAACGCTGGTGTTAAAACACTACTGTTTGATTTCCAATCTGATGCCCGGATGTCGGGAAAAGCAGCTCGTTTGCGACAAATGGCGTTTGCGTGGCTTAGCGTTGTGTCTTCTATCGATATGGCACACATGATAGTTGATGCCCACAGGTAAACTAATAGAAAATTAAATTAAATGCAATCTTGCCTCGCAGTGCCGTGTTTACAGGAAAACAGAAAATAAAAGTTGACTACAATTTTGTATCGCAGTGCCGTGTTCACAGGAAAATATAAAATGAATTGAATACAATTTTGTTTTGATGGTGCTTATAGGAGAATAGACAATGAATTGAATTGAATAGAATTATGCACCACAGCACTGTGTTTGTAGGAAAATAGAAAATAAATTGAATAAATTTTGCATTGCAGCACTGTGTGAAAATATATAAAAAGTATATGCAGTCTTGCATTGTATAAATTGAATACAATCTTGCATTGCATAATATTTAAAAAAACCAATATGAGCTTAAATGTGAGAAATATTTATTCAAATTCCATAGTCTGCATTCTAAATACCGACTAAATAAATGCAATGTGTAATTGATTATCTTAAGGCTTGCTGAACGTTGTAAATCACTGTGTCATGATACCCCAAACAGAAACCAAAACATGATGGTATTAAATCCAAATCCATGAATAATATTTAAATAAATTCTGTCTTTTAGAAATGCTCTCTGCATGTTGTTACTGAGTTACTCAGGCATTCCATAGTTACATCATGTTGCATATGTTTCATGCTACTAGGATAAACTGTTCACTAAGTTGTCACCTCCAGCAGCCTTTGATGTGATTGGTTGGAATCGAACCAATCATTTCTTGCATAACCAGCCTTGGTCGGCACATGTGTGGCTTGTGTTCTTTCAAGATTAAACCATTTCTTACTATATTACACACGCGTGTTCCGATAAATATTGTCACTATTCATGTTTGACAAGTGATCCACTCTTCTTTACAAGAATCGACAGGTGATCAATATGTTTTACGTTCGTTTGTGTTAAATGTAGGCTAAAATGTGCGCATGTGCAGCGAGTAGCCTGATCCGGTAAATTAACAAGACATTTTTATCTCAATAAAATAAGATTTGTCCCTAATTAATTTTCAAATTTTAGTTCTGTTCTTCGAGCCTATTATTGTTTTAAGAATTGTTATTTAAAAAGAAGTGGAAAAAATAATTCGTGAAAATTATGCAGGAGATATTTGACATCAATTTATTATTTTTTATGGCGGGAGATTCTTTTTCAAAATCAAATTAAGAGTTGGTGTCTTCATTAATAAGATACGGATACATTATCACGTATACATTTAATATAGGATAAAACTTGGATGATAAAAATATGAAACGTTGATTGTGAGACACTTTATTTTAGCAGATGGAGCAAACAGTTTAAATATCATAGTATATGACGCCTCCTGTTGGAACCGTCTGGTTTATCTGAACAAACATTATTTACACACACATTATTTCTTAACAACAGAAACTATACTGTACTTGTAAAACAATGTTATTTGCACAATGTTACAATAGATTTAAAAAATAGTAAAATTATTCTTCAGAAGGATATCATAATAAAATCATACATGATAATTCTAATAATCGTAAGTTTAAAACATTTGAAATGTTCTCTATCATTTTTAATTTGTAGATTTTTATTTGAAAATATCATTCTCATTTCCATGAAAACTGCACATTTATTGATGACGTTCAACACGCAAATATTCAGAATTCATGTCCTATATTACTGTATATATTACTGTTATTTTTCGAACTTTTGTAAATGCGTAATTCTAATATATAGAACAAGTATTAAATAATTATCCTATTATGTCATAATACACACCAGGTGGCAGTAATGTCGCGTGAGTTCTTATCAACCTTAACATTTCACAACTGCAAATAATAAAAATACAACTAGTCAAATCAATTGTGAATGTTTCAATTTATCCACAATATGAAAATGAAATACTCACTTAATCAATTACCATTAATGAATAGCACTATATAAACTGTTTACTATTATAATAAATAATATCAGATATTTGACAGATTCTGTTACAAATAATACATAGATAGCATTGGACATATGTGTATATATAGGAATAAGCTGAGGATACTAACAAGACTATAATATGTTATCAGTAAATTTGGCTTATCACCGCCACGAGAATAGGCTTTATTCTTATTGATAACAGACAAGTAAATAAGAGTGCTAATATTGGGTTTATGATTTCTGGAAGATATATTGTGGCTGAAGGAAGTAGAACAAAGTAGACTGAGTCACCTAGTCTGATATACTTATGGTAAGATGCACGTTTTGTTGGATAGCATATCATGGTGACTCACATGTTGGTTTATCATGTATAGGTTCATTTATCAGCCTTCAGATTATAAGGATATTAAAATGATATACACATGAATTCATGTCTCATCGATATTTTTAATTTGACAACTCTTGTTTTCTGAACAGGACTTCATTGTAGGAGGTTCTGGAGCTACAAATGTCATGTGAAAAATAAAATAGTATTTTGAAGAAATCATCCTGAATATTAAAAGTGCATGTATTGCTACATGTCAAAATTATCATATTTCAGAAACGTGGATAATCATTCAGTATGGCTTTCATAAGACGAAGTTTGAGAGGGAAAAGCAAAGATAAATGGAAGAAGGAGCTCAATAGAAACTGGGTCTTCCTAAAGACAAATATTATCATGGATGTAGGATTTCTTCAGGAACTGAGAAGCCGACATGTTGTACAGGAAGAGGAGTATAGTATTATTAAGGTGAGACCATCTGGCCGATCATACCTTTGCCATGTTGTTCCTATTATTT
The DNA here is from genome assembly GCA_949316495.1 of Amphiduros pacificus. Lineage (NCBI taxonomy): Eukaryota > Metazoa > Annelida > Polychaeta > Phyllodocida > Hesionidae > Amphiduros > Amphiduros pacificus. The sequence continues at coordinate 7,018,747 of OX439004.1, forward strand.
CTGACATGATCTCAAACTTTGCCATATTGTCCCTGTTATTTTTTACATGATCTCATACCTTTGCTCACATTGTTCCTCTAATTTTTGTCATGATCTCATACATTTGCCTTATTGTTCTATATATTTTTTGTCATGATCTGTGGATCCTGCTATTGAATAGTGATTATTTTAGCTCCTTAATGGAATGATTGGGGGCGGATCCAGAAATTGTTGATGTGTCTTTAAAAATATAATATTTAGGATATTGAAAAATATCCTCACTTCGATAGGGTAACTTTTAAACCAGATTAAATTGATTTCAAAAAATATTTTTAATCCTGTGGTAAATACAGAACGTGTTGGAGCCACAAACCCCGATAACTTCTCACCTCTCCTGGATCCGCCATTAATAATTGACCAATTCAGCTAAAGCGGGACAAGTTCAAGTGGATTTTGATTGTTTAAACTGAGCCTTATCACTTTCAAAATATCTCTGAGGCCGATCACTCGATATGTGTTATGATTGTATAACCTTGGAGTAATAATTACTCCAAGGTATAACTAATGTGTGGGTAGACAGACACAAAAATACATCTAAAAATATCATCTGTTTATGTCACTGGATTATGCCATTAGATTATATTCTCAAAATATCAATAAACAATTAGACTCTATCCAATTAGTCTACATCATCAACAAGTATTTTTACCATTCAACTAGACTGATCATTGTAATATATCATGAGACAATATCATTAGTCTATAATGTTTGATTACATCATTAGACTATATCATTCCACTTTATCATTAGGATACATCATGAGATTGTATCGATATCATTAGTCTATTATAAAACTATTTAATTAGACTATATCATGAAGTTATATCATTAGAATATTCCACTAGTCTGTATCATTAGACTTTTTCATTTAATCATGTCATTAGACTGTTTCATCAGACTGCATCATTATACTATATGTCATGTCATCAGATATGTTATCTATTATTATAGACACTCATATTTCCCCCGGGGACACTTTAATGTGGGGGGGGGGGTAAGAAAAATGATATTTTCCTTTCCTACAACCTAATGATATGTTCAAACCATAGAGAAAAATGATATAATCTGATGATATACTCAAATAAAATAGTCAATGATATAGTCAATGATATCATAGTCAAATGATATCATAGTCAAATGATATCATAGTCAATTGATATAGTTTTTGTTATTAAATATTTGATTTGTTAACAAATAATTTGTGATATTAAGATAATAAGCGGTGACAAAGAAAGGTAGCAGTAATGTAAACTTTTTGCAACAGTTAATGACCAGAAATTATAACATTGACCAAAAATAAATCTTTTTGTGGATTTCTGAGAAATAAAACTTTATATTTATATATATTTTGATTATCAAAAACAGAATAACATTTTAGGATCGCATATTTGTAATATTTTTTCTCTCACTGGAGTGGTCAATGATCCATCCCCAATTTTTTTGTCTTTTTTGGTAATCAATACAAATATATTTCTGTTCAGAAGCACCTGAACATTGTTTTGTAATTAATGCGTTTTAGTTAATATAATTATTTGTGGTCATTGACTATTGCGAAAATTAAATCAACTATTGTATAACACAAACATGTTTTCAATTATAGAGGCTTGCATCTCCTCTAGACCAGAAGGAAGAATTATTGCAGGTGATAAAGAGATCAACTTATGAGAGATTTGAAGGTTTTGTTGAGGCGTTGATGGTGACTAATCAGAAGTATGTGAGTGAGAAACTGCGCAGAGCTGTGAAGAGAGGGGGCAGCACCTACAACAACAGGGCTTCTCTTCAAGGTCTTAAACTCACTTACATAGAACTCAACCGTCTTAAAGCTCAAAACAATTATTTTTGATATTAAACTAAGCACAGTTCATTTAAGTAATCTGTTAATTGCAGGGGAAAGCACCTGGAGGAACAGGGCTTCTCTTCTCTAAAACTCACTTATATAATACAAAACTGTCTCACATCTAGAAAATTGTTTGCTATATAACTATTCCCACAATTTCTGTCAATATGCTGGGGAAGCACCTATAACGATAGGGTTTCTCTTATAAGTCTCACTCATACAGTAAACAACTATCTTATAGCTAGAAAACTATGTTTAATATATAACTACCACTATATATTTTTAAGTATTCTGTTAATTAAAGTAGGTCTTAAACTCACTCATGTTGCATCTTGTAGCTAGAAAAGTATGTTTACTCTTTTCTACTCACATATCTTTTTTTAAATATTCTATTCTGTTACTTAAAATAGCATTGAAACAACGAGCATGTCCCAGTGCCTGGAAATTACCCAACATCTTAGCAGACAATCACTAGGGTTTCAAATTAGATCAAGCGAGACGACATAGATGACGTCATAATAGTTTAGGAAACTTTGTCATCATTAATAATTGGAGGGGATATTAATGTAAGGAGATGTTAATGAAGTATAACCCTGCAGATTAATATTATTCTTTCCATAGATTCCGGATCCTTTGACTCCTTGGAAGTATCTTATTCTGAACCAGTCAATCCAAAGGACCAAAAGATTATGTCGCTGAAAGAAGAGAAATCTAAACTAGAAATGGACCTTGAGATCATTCATATGACAAAGACTCGGGAAATTGACACAGTGAGTGAATCAATATACTCAATATTGTAAAAAAAGAAAGATATTAAATATCCTGATTCATTCTCATGAAGCCCTGTAAAAGGGATTTTGATGTTATACTAACTTACAGCCCACCATGTTTTTAGTGCTTTCACAGCTTGGCTAAAGCTATTACAATGGATTATGACGCTAACGGAATACGCGCGAATGCATTCGCCGCTATGCCCTATTACAATTTATCCTTTCTCCATGTTCATATCAGTAGTGTTGTGTTGAGACTTAAATAAATACACACACACGCATATATATATATATATATATATATATATATATATATATATATATATATATATATATATACATATTCTACTGCATTCTTTACAGGTCAAGATGGAGATTCAGTCGCATAAAGATAGCATGAGTCAACTGGAAGGTGAGATGTTTATGTCATTTATGGTCAAACATATTAAACATATGATACATGCTGAGAGTGCTGGATGGACGGAATGCTTCTCTTTTACGCATATCAAAACCATTCATCTATCGTGCCCAATCGATAATTATATCAATGACAAAACTTTGAACGAATTTGATATCTATGCAGTTGTCACTCTTAAAATCAGTAAAATGCTACAAATCCATTTGAACCAGACATTGTTTCTATACTTTTAATAGATGTGTATAATTTGTTTATGGAATTAATAAAATTGTATCCCAAATGATTCTGTACCAAGAAGCCATCCAATTGAACTGAAAAAAAACTGAAATGGTGGTCTAGAAGTGTCCTCTTGTGATATACATTTGTGTTATTTGAAATAGAATCACGATTTGTAATGTTGACTGTAATGAATATAATATTTATTAATAATATATTATGTTATTATCCCTCTAATTCAAGGCAAAAGTTTAATGGATCTCCAGGAACTACGGGACCACATCAGTGAGGTAAGTATTTTTGTTTAGATATTACACAGTTATTCCAGAATATCCTACTTAATTAAAGCATCGCTTACTTGAGTTCCATTTCATATTAATCTATGGAAATGTATCCTTTACATTGTGATAATTACCAGAAGATTGAACGTGGCGCGGTCTGTTTTAGTTATTGGCAGAGCGAGAAATGCAGGTTGGAGCGCTGGCAACCAAGATAACTGAGTTAAAATATAACCCACAAGGTGAGAGATACGGTCTCAATGTAATAATCACTAAACGAAAGTTAATAAGATAACTTGGCGGACCTTTATCGCTCAGTTGGTTGAATATTCGCCTTGAGACCCAGAGGTTCACGATTTGAATCCCAGCCCGGTACTTTTAGGCGCTGCAAGAAGATATTGTCTGGAATCAACGCTATATGAATGTTACCTGTGCCTTTTGTCTTTTGTAATCACATATTATGTAAATGTACTCGTATGATTATGTATTGTTGGCTTTAGTATGTGATGGTTTTATAGGAGATATGATAGATGATCTTGGGAGCAATGTTGAAGGAAGTTTGATGGAGCCAGGAAACAAACCGCTAGGGGGCACTAATGATGGTGATATAGAAATGGAGGAAGAATCTTATATGATTAAGACAAAAAGATTTCAAGAACTGGAGAAAAGGACAGAAGAAATCAAAGATGAAATACTTGATTTGGAGAAAGAAAAGAACAGAATAAATGCCCAATTATTTGATGTGGCATATAGCGTAGACAATGCCAAGTCGAGTCTTCAAACATTGGCATCGAAAAAGAGAAAACTTGAAGAGGAATTTGAGAAAGAAAATAGAAAAGGACAAGAAGAAATATACAGAGTAAAGTTATATTTTAATTTTTAAGCCCAACTTGATTTGGCATTTTAAAACAATGATGGTAACAGTGGTTCACACTTTATGATTAAATAGTATATTTATTTGAATTCCAGATAGATCGCAGAATCAAGGAAGAGGAAGAAGAAAAGGGAAACCCCCTGTTTAATGATCACACACTTTTCAATCAAGGTTTGCACTTCATCAATCTTGAGAGAAAAATATCCCGAAAACTTTAAAGGGTGAATAAGTTAAACACAGAATGTGTCCCCCGCTTTATGGCTGCATAACGAGGAGCAATCCAGAATATGGGGCACAAATATTACCCTAAAAACGTTATATATTTACCATAAAATGTATACCATCGTAATCCAGGCACTAATACATACTCAACTATAATTACTGGAAGGTATTGTGTCAATTATATAGGCCTGTGTTTCTGTTTATGTAAAATTTAACGTACACCCAGATTGTCATGCATAGCTCTTCACATTTTCAACACAGTTTTAACTGTAAAGCTTGACTTGATTATAGACCATTTTGGTATCTTACAGAATCTGACACCGACCTGAATAAAAATAATACTAGAAGTGTAATGAAAAAGATAAAAGAGGTGAGTGTATAAGTTATTAAAAAATCAGGCACAAACAAAACTTTAAACATCTAAAGCGAATGTCACAGAATTGATTAACATCTTTGTCTTTGAAGTTTGAAAGAAAGATGAGAGAACTGAAATCAACAAGTTTTCACACACGATCCACAAATATGGGTAAGATGAAACTTATAAGTCCCATCCTACTTTAAGGGTAAATGTAAATCAAATTCAGTATACCTTCTAAAGTTAGAACTGTTTCTTCCCTATTTACATATCTTTACAATACCGGTTATTCCAAATTTAATAGATTATGATATATTTGAGACTATCAAAATATATTTTTTTAAATTTTATTTTTATTATTATTATATTTGGTTTATATCAAAGGTTCTTATTTTACAGACGATATTCATGTTGAGGAAAAGATTCAAGAGGTAATATATGATCTGTGTTACATTTTACAAATATGAAATGATGTAGTCAAGGAAGTTGTGTATTAAACAGGAAGTACTTACAAATATGTATGAGCACGTGATGTAAGTGGGTTTTTTTTCTATTTCCTGTTATCGAAATTCTAAGGAAAAGATATTGTATAAAAAACCGGCCATGAATATGTTTTGTAGTATGAAAAACAAATTGAACAACTTCGAAACTCATCTGGCTTAAGTCTAATAATTCCATCGGGTAAGTCAATTTTTATTTCATTTTTTGTTTACTTTTAGATTTATTATGGAATAAAGACCTAATTATAATCAAAGTGCTGACTAGATATCATCACTTCCATTCTGATGAGTTATGTGCCTACAGTATGGAAGAAAACTCACCAGTATATATAGATATATATTAGTGTTATATAGATATATATATTAGTGTTATATAGATATATATTAGTGTTATGATACAAATAATCTAATTTATATAATTTTCAGAAAAGCCACCTTCTCGGATGTATGCCAGTGAAAATGACTTGCTCAATCAAAGCGTAAGTATACGTATACTTCAGTATCATTCAGCAAAATGTATACTGAATAATTTGAAAATAAGGATTTATAAAAGATTTCTTCATATTGTTAGGAGGAAACTGAACTTCCGGATCTCAGCGATAGCTTTACTAAAGCATTCCGAGGATCCTTGAAAGGTACTTCTTGTAAAAATATGTTGTTTCTGTTTTCAGTATAAGATAAAAAAAAAGTTGACAAGGTTGTCTTTTATTGAGAATATTGATAAACATTTTTTATTGCAGTTTTGAGTCCTATAACCACCCTAGGTTCGAGGTCGCCTTTGTTGTCCAGGATACGGCCCAGGCTCTTGGTGCTGGGAGGGGTCCCTGATAGGTTTGACGCTGAGAAGTACGTGGAAGATCCGACTTTTATACGCAGTCAGGTCGACGTGGTTCCGCTGGACGACGCGCCGCTGTCTCCTAAGTCCCCCACTCGTAGTTTGGATATGCCCTGCCCCTTGTTCAAAGCCACGGTAGTGGTGACTAGCAACGGGAAGAATAAGCCATACGTGTATGTGATGGGCGGTGCCGACGTGGTTCGGAGAGATGGATCTGTTGATGCCAAAAAGACCTTGTTCCGCCTGGACCCTAAACAAGGTAAATGGAAACAGAGGGCAGATATGTTGATAGAAAGATGCGATGCGGTCAGCTTTGAGGTCAAGAAAGGTTTTGTGGTAGCAGGCGGTTGGAACAGAAAAGATGGAACTATTTCTAGTGTGGAACTTTACAACACAAAAAGTGGTCACTGGGAGAAGAAGGGAAAGTTACCTTATCCGCTGGACCTTGCAGCCTCATGTCAACTTCAAGGTGTGGGTTACATCATAGGCGGGAGAAGAGGTGACGTCATAGAGTCTAATGACACCAGCTCTGACGTCATCATGTATTATTTATCTTTGGATTACTGGAGATTAGTAGAGAGGGTTTTAACCCCTGGAAGGAGAGGACATTCAGTGTGCACTGATGGTAGCAATATTTACATATTTGGCGGCGATGATGGGGAATACTTGCTAAGTACACTGGACATGTATACCCCAGAGACCGGTCACGTGACCCATCTCAAGGACATGCCGTGTGCCAGAGTGGCCACCAGCGCCGTGTACTTCCGGGGCATCATTTACCTGGCAGGTGGCGCTGGCAACACCATGGATGACCCAGACCAAGTGGTAACCTCAGACACTGTGATGAAGTACAACGTCGATGCTGGTCACTGGGAACTGCCTGACACGTGGTTACCAAGAAAAGTAGACTGGGCCTGTGCTGTAATAGTTAATATTTAGACTGAGTGTCTGCTGTAATAGTTAATATTTAGACTGGGTGTCTGCTGTTATGGTAAATATTTAGACTGGGTCTGTGTTGTTATAGTTAATATTTAACCAAATCTGTACATTTTTTACTACGGGCTTCCATGAAATGTAGAATGGAACAATGCTATTATGTTAAATGTCTAATTGCAGAGTACCCAATATGAACTTGTTTCAAATCCTAAAGGTGCCTGGTTTTAGCCTGCAGATATAAATCCACAGATAACCTGATGTCCAGGTGTAAATAATTGTCTTGTCAATATGCTTGTCAAGAGAAGTTGACAAGCTCTGTAATATCGCCATGTGACCGGTGAATAAATCCCGACAGTCAGTAACCACTTAGCATATAAATGTATGAGAACAAATGCCTGGGAATATAATGTCAAAAATAGTTTGCCTTCATCTTGAAATATTGTGATTAAAATATCTGAAGAAAAAATAAGGATGTAGGAAGACGTCATGGTAAGTTATATTTGCAAGATCAACTTATTTTTGAGTGTTGTTTCTTCTTTGTTTATGTTTGGGGGATAACTATATAACTATCGTAGAATTAAAAAATGTGTTTCATCAATGACCTACTGTGAAATATAGAAAGTGACAACATATAACCATGAAACTTATTTTTCAATAAATTAGATTTTTTTTTACATTTTTATGAGAAAAATATCTTAATTTTATTTAATCGCCTATTCAGGGTGGGAGAGCTCTTAGCGGTGTAAGACAGTAATCCAATCTTAGCCAACGACTCATTAACTTCTCATAAAAGTCATATAGATCACACCAAAGTCATCACAAAATTGACAAATTGTGTTTCAGTTGAATAAATAATAGTGACCGCATTAGGTGGTGGATATTTTATGGTAAATCTTGGACGTTTTAAGGGGAAAATGAGCTTCAAGTTTAGATTATTCCTCGCCTAAAACTAGGGCACTTTTCTGTATTAGAATTGGGCAAAATCTCGTTAAAATTCATAAATTATCATAAACATACATGTTTGCCATTTTGGAACAATGTGAATTTCTTGTGACCTTGGATTTGACAGTTGACATATTTAGATTAATTAAGTATAGCTCAGATTTCAATTGGATTGGCGGCGATTTAGAGTCCGGTTCAGCTGTGAGCGCCTGCAACTCACGGGATTATGTCCCGGATATGTTGTGAGTGTCCGGAACAACGTGAAATGTGCAGGCATTATTTCAGAGTTTTAATCTGACGCCTTTCAAAGCTCTCTCAGCCCGATATCTTTTAATTATGACAAAATACCCCTGTGAATATTAATCTGTAATCGTACTTTGTTGATAGCAAGTCCATATTGCTGTCACTTCAAATGTTGTATCTGGCCGAGTTTTGTTTGTGGAACAACAGAAACTGAAAGTAATATAAATATCATGAAGTATGTGAGAATCACATTAACAAATAAACAAGCACGGTTGTTACAATGAGTAAATATATTAAAGATATATATTTATATATATATATATATATATATATATATATATATATATATATATATATATATATATATATATATATAATAATATATATATATATATATATATATATATATATATATATATATATATATATATATATATATATATATATATATATATATATATATATATATATATATATATATATATATATATATATATATATATATATATATATATATATATATATATATATATATATATATATATGCTACTCTGTTATATATGTTAGGGTGTGTGTATAGATGTAAATTGATGACCTTTGTTGACATGGGTTAGTTTGTGGTTTGGCCTGTAGTAGAGGAATTCCCAGATGAGACAGGTCATGAAGAGGACAAACCAGAGGGCGCTGCAGCAGTACACCACTATCAGCCCTCCCCTCAGCAGCCTATTGGACGTCTGACCGCTGTCTAAGGCACTGCTCTGCATCAGCTATAACAGGCAACAAAACACTAATTATCATCATAAAAACTACATATAGTGATTGTGAATTAATACTCTGTGTCAAAGAGTAGAGCAAAATCGAATTGCTCTTAATAATACCCTACCACCTTCATTTTATCTTGATTTGAATATTGCGACATCTTTCTAACAGCATTAGAAACCTAGAATTTGCCATTCTCCCTTGGCGGTACTTTTCAGTGCTCATTGTTTGTTCATTATGCCCTTAGGATAGTTTGATGCAGTCTTTAACCATCTTACAGCCACAATGTTTTTAGTGTTCTCACAGTTTGACCACAGCCATTATGAATTATTTTAACATTACCACAGCGCATTATACGTGCGAGTGCATTCGCCGATATGCCGTGTTAAAAAACACGTTATAAAAGGCAAATACTGTAATATGCCCTTGTGAGTTTTATGGGTTATTTTCAAAATTGGTGCATAATTCCTTTTAACAAGCCATGGAGTTGGGTCCGGTAGTTCTTTTGTAAAAACCATAACATTGATATCATAAAAAAGAAACATATAAATCAAACAAAGCTGTACCGACCTTAGTTCCAAAGTTCTCCTTAACATTTGTGAATATTCTGAAAATAGTGAAAAAATAAATGTGTCAATTGAATTATGTGTTGTAATCCTAATCGGGTTTCCCTCTTTGTTATTGGTATTATTTTTTTTCTTGAATGTTTTGGTATTGTACGTAAATGTCTTATAACATCTGTGATAGGAATATATTCTGACTCTAACTTTTGAGACTTATATTGTCATGGATTTATATTTCATATGCAAAGGAGTAGGGTGACACATGACATTGAGATCCATGTCATTTATCATTTCAAACAAACCCATTATCCAAAGTGGTATGAGAAAATCAAAATACATTCAGCAAGTTATCCAAAAAATAAAATAGAAAATAAGATATCACCTGAACCTATGGAACGATATGTAGTTAGCAAAGCATTCATATTGGTTGGCAGTGAATCCTTTTGCCAGTATGCCATGTGCAGTCGGTCTGGGGATGAGTCCAGCCACCGATATGGACCGGTGCTCCATCAACATAGAGGTCCGGCCCGAGAGCGTGAAGAGGGTGTCCATCAGAACCCCGTCTAATATACCATCAGACTTCAAAGCACTCATCAGATCCTCGGTGTAGATGTATTCTTCAGTAGACAATAAAATAAGAAATGACATTGTGAAAAATAATGTTTTTATATTATTTATAAACAAAATGATAAAGCTGCATGAAAACTTGTTTTTTTATTGTACTAGCAAAGACGCGATAAAGTGACATCCCATTCGCCATGGGTAATTTATTTTTATTTTTCAGCACGATTCAGGCTATATGAAGTCCGATAGACATCTGCCACTGGGGCAGGATGCCCTTCTCTTTCTGAAGCACAAACAACTGTATTTGAAAAGCATTCGTATTGGAGTATTGAAGTAATTGATTGGGATATTTTCACCTGTATTTGAAAAGCATTCGTATTGGAGTATTGAAGTAATTGATTGGTATATTTTCACCTTTCTTACAATATGAACAACGAACTCATCCAACAGCGTTGGATGTGTGGGTGTTTGGGTTTTAACCTCACTTTCAGACCTTATTATACCAGATATTATTATAGTGTATTGCTCAATAGAATGCAATGTAGTGTACAATAGATATATTATGTACATGTAGTCTTCAAACACTGAAATGGGAACTAAACAAATGAATCAAATATATCATTTCTTTACAAATACTCTTGTTCTTTACTTTACTTTACCATGTCTATGTGATAACTCAAAATAAAGACCTTTTCATTCTTTGACTGACAAGAGTAGGGTACTTCCTTCACCTGTAGACTTCGATCTGACCTGATATAGCCTAAATAATGCAAAAAGGGCCGTACATATAAACAGACGATTGCAGAAAAATGAAAACTTACCTTTAGGCTCTGCTCCCATTGAAATACTCACAATGTATTCCTCAGAACCCCTCAAAGTACCGATCTGCATTATCAACACATGTATTTAATTCCTGTTGTTTTGTTTTTCTTTCATAAAAAAACGCCAGAAATGCGTTTGTGCCAAAAACACATCTGTGCAATAAACACATTTTCACCAAAAATGCCCCCAACAATGCATTACCCACAATGCACAAAAACCTAATTTTGCAAAAAATGCACAAAATGTCATAAAAATTTTACTATGTCATATTTTACTATTAAGTCTATTATGTTTTTTTATGAGAAACCTTTTGGTCAATCGTCTGTGCTACTTATATGTTGTGTTATACAGTCTTACATGTTGTTTTATACAGTCTTACATGTTATAAGTTGAACGACCCATGAACGTGACCAAATAAGGTCATGCATGGCTTTTGCGTGACATCATCTGGTCTAGCTGTTGCAAGGCACCATGTACATGTATATCACACCCTGGGCACAATGTAGTTAACGCATGACCTAGTAGAAGTTTGACTTCACCCTTTACCCCTTCTACCAACACTGACCATTAACCCTATCCAAACATTTTCTTACTTTTAATCCCTTCATGTTGATGAACGCCAGCTCCTCACTAGTGAATGACGTCGTCAATGTTGCTGTGAATATTGACATCATTATTATTCCAATCGTGATCCAAATCAAACCAAAAAATCGGCCCAAAACTGACTGTGGAGTTTTGTCTCCATATCTGTAAATAAAGTTCACTTCCGTAATTGAAATAACTATAAAGGAGTGTTACATTCACCTATCTAAATAGTGACATAAGCCATTGATGTTTCACACCTACCCTACGGTTGTCATGGTGACAAATGCCCACCAGAAGCCGTGCCAGAAGCCCTTAATAAATGGCTTAGGGAAGTCGTCAGAGTTGATATTCCGATCCTAAAATATAATGACAATATGATATCTGGTATTCCTCTGTCAGGGCCCTTTTTTAAAGCAAACCTCGATATCTTTTACCAGCAATCACTATGTCAATATTTCCCCCTGGAAACCTGCATTGAAATTGTTTGTTTTAATGCTGTGTCATTTCAATACTTATATCTCAATAAATAAGTTATTATTCATTGAGATATAAGTATTGAAATAACGCTGCAACTTATGACACTGAATGATTTGCAAACTTCAGTTAAGCGTCATCGGGTTTATGGTGTAGCCTCTAATGTTGGTCCCAATTAAACATAAAGCCTAAGAGTTGAATATAAAAGTGTTATATTATGTTTAATAAATATGTAGTTTCACAATTTTACCTGTGAAAAAGGCTACGAGGCCAGTGTGTATCGTTATTTTCCTATGTTAAAAATGCTTAATATATTAGAAAACAGATTTAAAACAAAACCTGGTCCATCAGAGGGCGACCAGACTCAAATATACAATTACATGCCAAAAATGACTTTCAAACTCATTAAAACTTCTCCTTTCTTTGATGATAAATGACGTCGCGATTTAAAGATGCCTTTTCGTGTTAGGCGCTGGCGAGTTTTTAAAGCAATCTTCGAACAAACAATAAGCTTTTAACAATCTGATAGCTGCAGTTATTAAAGGAGTACCCACCAGTACCCATATGACTATACCAGCTATCCCAGCTGAGCTCAGCAGTATGAGTAGTAGAGGCCAGCTGCCCTTGACGCCTTTGAACACGGAGTTGTCCGACTTATCATCATCCACTAAGAATGATGGACCTAAAATTGGCAATGCACACATTAAACATTAAATATACCATCGCATCTATATCCGAGAACCCTCCCACTATCAAAATTACCATCCCATTCCTGTATCAACTCATGTAACTTTGGGGTCCCTCCCATTACTTAATAGAATATCACATTTCTATACCAGGTCCTGAGAAATACAGGCTCCATCCCACTATCGAATAAATTATCTCACCCCTTTATCTACTACTGGAAATCACGGGGATTACAGAAGACATCGGAATAAATGAGGAAATACACAAAAATATTAAGCTAAGATTATACCTCATTTCCGGTTACGTTTTAACATACCTGCCCCACTTCCGTTTGATTGGAATGCAGTCAGAATGAACACATGCTTTAGATATCACTAATATGCGGCCAGGACAAAAAATAATGATTCTGAATGACAATAATGAACTGAACAAAATAGACATTAAGGGGCTGTCACTTCGATAGCTGGCAATGACAAAATATAAATCCCTACGGACATCAGGATTGTAATCAGGATCTAATTATGACTATCCCGATCTCATTCATCTTCTCACTCCTGATAATTCACCTCTCTCATTATTATTTTAAATATATCTAAAAAATATTTTTCCCGCAATGAAAATTTCCAGACGCCAAAATTTAATTTTTATATTTATTTTATATTTATTTGCCCTGTCGCCAAAACCAGACAGGGTAAACCCCAGAACTGCTCAGCTTGGTAGAGGGATTTGCTCCATGGGTATAACTATGTTTTATTCCAAAGGATTGGGTATTTTACCTGGAGATTCTGCCACTGTGAGGAAGGCCATTGTCTTCAGCATCCTGTCATTGCTGAGCATCAGCTCACTCCTAGTGACCGGAAACACGAAGCTGCTATTCTCCAGAAGGTTCCCCAGAAGGTCATCTTGGCTGGATGACCTTGCCTTGTACCGGATGCACGCATCCTCTCCCAGACACGTAGAGGTCATCCCATTTAAGGCCTCCACAAAAGGTCCTATAGGTTCCTCCTCCTCTTCCTTCTCCTCTTTCTCATCTTCAGTGCGATCACCATCCTCCTCTTCATCGTCCTCTGGGGGTCTGGGAGGCTTCCCAAAAAGCGTGGCTTGTCCCTGATCGGGATGAGCAGAGGCAGAGATTGTGCTGTCAGGAGCATCCTCTTTGAATACGGTGGATTGAAACCTTTCCGGATTCATAACAAACGGAGGGTACTCCCAATATGTAGCCAAATAAATATTACTTGAATAACACTCACTTACGTATGATATTACAATAAAAACACTCAACAGACTGGTAAGTGTCATTCTGGACGTCCAAAATGGCGGATCACACATGTGCAAGGATATACATTTCCTTGATAGATTGATGGAGAAGGACCTGTTATTGTTCCCTTATTCACGGCGGTCTGACCATTATTGGGATATCGAATGCAACCTCCAATCAGAGGCATGTCCGTATAAATCAAGATATGTTATTCCTACATCTGTGAATATCATAGATTGGTTCACAAATCAATCACCTGTAACCATGACAATAGGAGGACTCCCAGTGTCATTATCTGTGTTATTTGTTCAGTCTGTTCATATACACGTAGTAGTGTCACAGACAGCTTTGTGTAGATCACAATGCAAGCTTCTACATTTAACAGATTATATGACCTATCACGCGCACTGTTATAAACGAGAACTCCGCAGTATTTAATATAAGTGTTTGTCTTCTGTAACATTATATATATATATTAGCAAGCAATGAAAGGTGTACACCACCTCATGTTTTATTCCAATTCTCAATATTATAAAATAATGATAGTTTGCGATCATATGTTATACAGCCTTTCACCAAATTATAAATTCAAATAAATGTAATTGCATAAAACCGTTCTACAAAATGGTAAAATTGATTTTCGTTACCTTTTTTTAATTTTACAGGTAAGTTTTAGTACCAAAATTGTACTTACAGTTTCGAGTTATGAAAACTATCAATTTTTATCTTGTGAAATGCAGAAAAAACTTCCATATTTTTAAACATATATCAGAAAATGGAAATTGCTGAACTTTTTTCATTTGCATTTTTAGTGAAATAAAAAAAAATCTCCTTTTTAGTCTATTTTCTATTAATTTTCAAAGATAAAATACCTAATATAAAAAAAACAATCAGAAGCAGATTGCTTTAACCATCGGATTGAACATAGAGGTCCACAGATGAATGATTTTTTTCCTATTTTTGCCATACATTAATTGGGCTCTATGGATGACTGATGATTTTTTATCCTTTCCTGCTTTGTAATGATTTACTCAGTAATGGGCCATGTGTTTTGTATAGGATTACCACAAGGAGATCTCAAGCTAATATACTACCAGCCAGCAGAAAAACCTTTGCAAAATATATATTTCTTGAACACAAGTATATATTTGGGATTTTGATGATTTGAAATATGCATACATCTTGGCATGATAACATGCATTCTCAATGAGTTAGCTTATTATTATTGAGTAGCTGT
This sequence comes from Amphiduros pacificus, assembly GCA_949316495.1. Lineage (NCBI taxonomy): Eukaryota > Metazoa > Annelida > Polychaeta > Phyllodocida > Hesionidae > Amphiduros > Amphiduros pacificus. The sequence continues at coordinate 7,034,161 of OX439004.1, forward strand.
ATGTTTTACACTAAATATTAGAATGTTTTATAGATAATCAGTATATTGGCAATGGACATTTTTTACCAATGTAGAGAGAGAAGTAGACGGCTGAATTATATCTTATGACCACTGCAAATAAATGCTAAAATATGTTCACAGCTTTCTCTCCTCTGTTGTATATGTACAGATACATCATTACCTTTATTGACCAGTTAAGGCACTCATTGGCAATCTTATCTGGTAATTGAACTGCACCCAGATTCACGCTATTGTTGACCTGTATACCGCATCGTGTCAACAGGTCACCATAACCTGATGAATAATTCATTGAACGCTATGTGTATGGTGCGTATGTGTCTATTTAAAGTACAGTTCATATCATATTTTCATCGAAATTCATACATTATATGTGTGATTAGTTTTCATGGATTATTCTAATGGCCTCCATTGGACAGTATTTACTATAGAGAATCTCATAAGTTAAGATAATACCTAAGTTGGTTTGATCAATCATAGACAATGTAAGTGGTGAAAGCTGACCTTGGATGACAAATCCATGTCTAAAAAGTTAATCTTTCTCCAGTGATGATCATAATATGTGTATATAATTGTTCTGCTACAACCAATCCTATATTCAGAGTTTCGAAACTTACCCTAATAATTCCCTGAACAGGATCACAGACTCTGATTTCGGTACAAATATTAATCAATGTAAGGTTTGGAAGTGTCCCACAGAATACTATTTAAATCTTGTGTTTTGCTGGGTGTGACAACGCCTTGCAAATATTATGAGCAATAGAGCAACGTGGAGCACACAATTTGTTTACTTCTTCAGCAATAATCTTAGTTATAGGGTGTTTCATCACTCAATCACAAACCCTTTCTTATTTCTCTCTGACCACAAATTTCAACTTCATGTCAGAAATATTGCAAAAAAGAAAAAGGTAAGGGTTATAGTTTCTACAAATTCTTTGTTATTTTGGCATGAATAATATCTTTTACATTTTAGTCACTTTTAGTTAATTTGCACAATTAGTTTAACCGAAATGTGATGCAAGAGTTTTCATGCTCTTAGTTTATTATATACAGTAATATCATATACAAGTGTTGCTGTCCAATACTGAGGGGAATATCTACATCATGAAACATTTTCAGACCAAATGATAAGAACAGATCTGACCTCAGTCATGTATCATTTCATAGCAATATTCATATACACAAAGGGAATAACAAGATTTGCCCAAGAAAAAACCAAGAAAAAACGTTTAACATTGAAGGGATAAAGTTTTTGTCTTTTCACAGACAGACAGACAGACAGACAGACAGACAGACAGACAGACAGACAGACAGACAGACAGACAGACAGACAGACAGACAGACAGACAGACAGACAGACAGACAGACAGACAGACAGACAGACAGACAGACAGACAGACAGACAGACAGACAGACAGACAGACAGACAGACAGACAGACAGACAGACAGACAGACAGACAGACAGACAGACAGACAGACAGACAGACAGACAGACAGACAGACAGACAGACAGACAGACAGACAGACAGACAGACAGACAGACAGACAGACAGACAGACAGACAGACAGACAGACAGACAGACAGACAGACAGACAGACAGACAGACAGACAGACAGACAGACAGACAGACAGACAGACAGACAGACAGACAGACAGACAGACAGACAGACAGACAGACAGACAGACAGACAGACAGACAGACAGACAGACAGACAGACAGACAGACAGACAGACAGACAGACAGACAGACAGACAGACAGACAGACAGACAGACAGACAGACATTACCGCACTGAACATAATCTTAGCGGAGTTTGTAATTTGAGTAATCATTCCTACAATTGTGTATGGCATATGGCAGAAAGGACATGGCATGGGTCAAATATTATCCCTACATATGGTCGTCTCATACCAATAATTAAGGCCCCCTGATACATGAAGGATTAGACTTACAGATTTCAAATTAAAATATCTTCTTTATTAAATATGTCAAGGGCTAAGAAGGTCGTGAATTTTAAAATGCGATATTGAAAGTTTCAACGTTATTCACCTAATTATTGGTATTTTCTGGATTTTTATTCTATGCAGTATGGGCATACACTACTTATCGTTTGAACCAGTTCATCCATATTATTTGCACATTCAAATCCCATTATCCAAATTCTCAATGAACTCGCTATACCAAATACACATCTCAATTAGCATAAAACGTGTCATGTTTTAATATGTTTTATTGTAATCATACTGGGAACATGATTATTTCATGATTAGGATTTATTGCTGGCACGATTTCTGTTTCACACTGAATATATTTTGTAGTGTCGTGCCACGTTTAATATAGATATCAGTTGCTCTTCAATATGGATGAAAAATAATTCTTTCATGATATGTTTCTTCATAAGCGAATGTAGCTGGCTTTGGAGGTGAAACACTTAAATAAGGAACAGTCATGGGTGATTAAGAAGTTGAATAGGGGAGATCAGATGTAAAGAAATACCTATTTGATTTGATTTGATTTGATTTGATATGTTGGCCGCTCCACTTTTGTCTCGTGGGCACTCAGAGCCTATGCAGCGTGGCTACCCAGCTAGAGAGGAGATCCAATACGCACTATCTCCAATCTGTGAGTAGAATGCCTAGATGTTATTGTCCACTTGCACGTGGAATACGTGGCGCAGTGGCTCTGTGGCGCCGCGCCATCAGGCATAAAATGGACGCAAGCTGTAGAGTTTGAAATGTCAGACAACACAGATCAAAGCTACAATGTAATGAATACAAAGTTTATTTGGTTTTAAAGGAACATTTTGATTTTTTTGCTTACAGCAGGTTGTTATTTTGAGATATGTTAGTGAAATCTTAACATGAAACATGAAGTAGCATGAATAAAGAGGTAACATGACTTAGCAAGGGGAAGTGGGGCTCAGTTCACGTGCAGGTCCTCAATCAGGGATAAATGAATGTGTCTCCTGTACACCAGGTGGCACCACGCCACTCAGATCACATTCCGTGTGAGGCCTCAATAGGTTTTGATGCAGAATTTGGCCCACATTCAGCCATCTTGGTTATAGCGCTTTGACAGCTTGGCTACAGATATCACAAATCATTTTAAAGGTTATACAAAAGGTGCAAATGTTTTAGCCAGTATATTTGATCGCCCACGACTGTTTCCATATCATACCTGTATTGTTGTATATCTTTATGACAAAAACCAATATATCTTCCCTGTTTTGGTGGGTATTTTTATTATATAAATCAATACATTTTCCCTGTATTGGTGGATATCTTTATGATATAAACCAATATATATTATATATGTATTGGTGAATATTTCAATGACATAAACCAATAATATCCCCCACATAAAGTATCTATGTACACATATATCTAAAAAACAATCTCACTCTGTATCAGTGACAATATTAAAGATATCAAGTTCTGAACCCAAAGATATAAACCAATATATATATATATATATATATATATATATATATATATAAAAATATATATAAATATATATATATATATCTATATATATATATATATATATATATATATATATATATATATATATATATATATATATATATATATATATATATATATATATATATATATATATGTATATATATATATATATAAATATATATATATATATATATCAATACATATATATAATTAATTTTATCAATATTCATACTCAAATGATTATATAATATATTATCTTTAATTCATTTAATGCTACTCTATCATATAACATTAATATCACATTTATTACTCTAATAGTGTTAAAGGTCCATTTAGCTTGTAAACGATTACAGCAAAATGTACCACACAGTTAACCGTTATTTTCTAGAGGACAAGGTCAACTCCTACTAGATAAATCACGCCAACTGTATATCTACCCAGAACAGTATCTATAACAATGCCAGGGACTTATTATTAGCTTTGGATCACAGAGGAACTCCTCTCGTCCAGAAATTCAGATATTTACCCTTTGAAATCATATTCTTTGATTTCAATTAAAGCTAAGGTGGGATAATTTGGAAACCTTATTGCAATATGATTGTAGAACGCCACGGTTGGTTCTTTGGCACAAGAGATAATTAAATATAATATGTACTATAAATAAATAAATAAATATAATATGTACTATAAATAAATAAATATAATATGTGCTCTTATAAATATCAGATGAGATTATCTGGTGGACATTGAAAGCATATTGCCATCCCTGAACTGCCAACAACAGTGGATTTCGACACCTTTATTAAACACCGCCTTTCAACTCCATCTTTGACATTGGCATAACTGCAACCACACAAAAAAATCATCAAGTTATATTTCTTTCACAGTTCGCTTTGTTATTTTCGGTATTTGAAATGACTTCTTGCGAAGGGGCTGAGGTCTCCATGTCAGTTTTATAAAAAATACCAAATACTGAATCACCATATGGACAGATATATGAAATTGACATCTTTGCAAATCAAACCAAACGTGTCGCTTGTTTGTTCACAAAATGACCATTAATGATTGACCTATCTTTGAGTTACCAGCTTTGCATCTGTTCCCTTATCTTGGCTTGTCACGTATTGGGTCAACGAAGGTCAAATGAGATCGCTACGCTGACTCCATATTACTGACAAATCCTGGAATACAGGCCTCCCTTGGGATTGCTGACCTTTATTAAGATTACTTACCTTTCTTGGGATTACTGACCGGCCGATAAAGCTGAATTACCTTGATATTAACGAATTGGAGTACTGCTCTCTCTTGATAATGCTTACATATTTTGAGAATGCTGACCTATCTTGAAATTGCTGATCTATCTTGATAATGCTGACCTATCTTGATAATGCTTACCTATCCTGTTATTACTGACTTAGGGAGATATAAAATGGTCTATCTCAATATTAATACCCTTTACTGATATTGATGAATTATCGATTTGGTTGAACCATTTTGATATTGCTGTACTATCCAGGTATTGTCCTGTTATTACTGACCTGTCCTATTAATCATGATATCATTGGCCTATCGCGATGTTACTGACATATTTCAACATTGCTAAACTTGATATTGTTAACGTATCTTGATATTGTTAATGTATCTTAATATTGTTAAACTATTTTGATATTGTCAGCATATCTTGATATAATTGACCTATCATTAAATTTCGATCTGTCTTGATATAAACGATCTGCTTATATTGACAATCTGTCTTAATATTGATATTCTATCTTAATATTGACGATCTGTCTTAATATTGACAATCTGCCTTGATATTAACGATCTGCCTTAATATTGACAATCTGTCTTAATATTGACGGTCTGTCTTAATATTGACGGTCTGTCTTAATATTGACAATCTGCCTTGATATTGACGATCTGTCCTCATACTACACCATCGCTATCTGCCTTTAGATTCATTACCTGTTGTAATATTTGGCTTGGAGTTTTTGGACTTTCCACAGAAGTACTCTCTTATTATGAGGGCGGTAAACAGAACAGCCCAGGAAGCTGCGCACGCATACACTACCGCCAGACCTCCCCTCAACAGGTTGGTAGATGTCTTCCCACTGTCAAGATTCCTGTTTTGTCCACCCTGAATAATGAACATGTATGCTTTGAGAAGAATCATTAAAAAGGCTTAAGTTTAAATGCTTAATGAATATTTCAATACGTATACTCACTCCATTTTGAACATTGCCTTTTATTTGATTGTATATCCTGAAATAATCAAAAAGACAATTTAATTGATGAAAAACATTCACGAATATGTCATACCAGTAGCTTTATATCCAGATTTAAGCTTTTTGATCACACACGGTATGGAATAAGCGCTATATACATTTTATTATCTCTTTAATTACTAGTTTTATTGGCGATAAGAGACACTGACTTGAATTTGCTCTGGGCGATAATGGAGACGAAGCATTCGATATGGGCGGGGCTGAAGCCCCTTGCCAGCAGGCCGTGGGAGGCAGGTCTGGGGATGCTCCCCACCTGAACTATCCCAGCATCCTCCAACATCCCGGAACTGCCCAGCACGAACATCGTATCCATCACGAGCACGTCCAGCTTCCCAGGAACTTTAACATCATCCACCATGTCTATGATTCTTTGGTAAACTAAATTTGAAAAAATAAACAATCATTATAGTTCAATACCTGGACCCATGCTAAGGCCATATGTTTGAAAATATTTGGGCCTTCGCTAAGACAATATGTCATGTCTATGTCTAACTTAATTGATTTATGTTAGTGTTTTATATTATGTGTGTGTGCGTAAACAGACACAGTCCAGTAACAACGCTATGTGACTTCTATCATCACTCTATTTACCAGTTTTGATTTGAATATATATATATATATATATATATATATATATATATAACCTACCTACTGTATCTCCTCCCATTGAGAAGCAGGCTATGTACTCCTCAGATCCCTCCAGCACGCCCACCTGAAGTAAACAGGTCTAGACCATAATATCATCACAATTACTCATGCACAACGCCCAAGATACCATGGTCATCACCAACATATCATATCATTAAACAAAGTGTACCTTTAATCCTTTGATATCTGATATGGCCATCTTCTGAGTGGTGAATGCGGTGGTGAGGGTTGCTGTGAAAATAGACATCATAGTGATACCCACCACGATCCATATGAGGCCAAATAACCTACCAGGGAAAGAGCGCGGGGTCTTGTCTCCATACCTGTACAAACACAGTGCAGGTATATACTTCATAAAGACACATTTAGTTGTATACATCGTAGGGACAGAACACAGGTTTGGATGGGCAATAGCAACTAATAGTCGTGTATTGACTGTCCAATTAGTGGCATTAAGCACGAGAATATTACAAAATGCAACCAAAATATAAAATGCAAAATCAGATTAGTTAAAGAAAGTTTAAATAGCTGTAAATGGACACGAATCCTTTGCTTTTAATCAGTTCATAGTCTCTTGCTTATGATATGTATGATCAGCCTTGGAAATGAAGGCCAATAAGTGAGTATAACAAGATATACGGGAGGGAAAGAGGGCGCTCTAAACACATTTCCGGTTCCTACCACTACAAACAGGTTATATCGTACATATATCAATATTTGCAATAGCTCACCCCACTGTTGTCATGGTAACAAACGCCCACCAGAATCCTTCCAAGAAGCCTTTACTAAATGCCTTAGGGAAGTCGTCAGGATTCCAGTAACTGTCCTGGTTATTAAAACAAAAACAAAATCAAAATATATTTAAAACCCACAAATAGATAATTTTGACTTGTCACATAATTTGAAATATTGATATATAAATTAAATATTGTAATATATCAAGTAATGTTTAAATGGTATAGTGTATTATTATTATAATTACCAGGCACCATATTATGATTCCGGCGATACCTGCTGAGCTGAATAGCATCAGAAACAGTGGCCAGCTTCCAAGTATACTCTTGAACACAGAATCGTTGGACTGGTTAGTATCCACTAATATAGAAAGACCTGCATTTGATCAGAAAAATGATTTACATATTATTCATTTTACAGCATGCAATGTACGTGCACAATAAAAAAAAATCTTGTTTCTTTTTCAAGATTTGCTCAAATGTCTTTTCATTGGTTTTGGGGTAATTTGCTGCCATCTTATTTTTCTGTAGCACAGATGGTCTGAAAGCTGTTGATGTCCACAACTATTGACGGAAATAGGTCACGTGACAACTTTTGGGCGTCTATTGGTGCTCCCGGGACCACTATTGTAGTTTGTTAGGGTGTGAGGCCTGTACCAATAGACAAGCACTAATGGACAAATAGGCCTCTGATATAGATTTAACAAGAAATTAATCTACTTTCAATTCACACAGGAATTCATGTTGGGGTTATACAATATGATGGGTAATGGTATTTGATCACAAGGTTTAGGGTACGGCATACGGCATGTTATACGAGAATAAAGTGCTTGAAAAATTGATATTATGAAATCTCTAAACAATTTAATGTTAAAACTAAAATTAGATATCAACATTGGGTGATATTTCAACATCAACAAGCATCCTATAAAACATCAATGCAATCTGTTTATCCGATCATTATATTATTATTTTGTTATTCTATCTGAGCTAATAGGGCTTTTAAGCATACTACCATATATCAGGGTCTCATGTTTGAAATGGGGTCAATACTTGGACCTATGCTAAGGTCGTATGTTTGAAATGGGGCCAATACTCGGACCTATGCGCATGCTGAGGCCATATGTTTGAAATGAGCCAATACTTGGGCCTATGCTAAGACCATATGTTTGAAATGGGGCCAATACCTGGACCTATGCTAAGGTCATATGTTTGGAATGGGACCAATACTTGGACCTATGTAAAGGTCATATGTTTGAAATGGGGTCAACACTTGGACCTATGTAAAGGTCATATGTTTGAAATGGGGTCAATACTTGGACCTATGCTAAGACCATATGTTTAAAATGGGGTCATTACTTGGACCGATGCTAAGACCATATGTTTGAAATGGGGCCAATACCTGGACCTATGCTAAGGTCATATGTTTGAAATGGGGTCAATACTTGGACCGATGCTAAGACCATATGTTTAAAATGGGGCCAATACTTGGACCGATGCTAAGACCATATGTTTAAAAGGGAGCCAATACTTGGGTCATATGTTTGTAATGTTGACAACTACCTCTGTTTAGCAAAGTATTAAAGATTATACTTTGATGTGATTCCCTACCTGGTGTTTCGGCTACGGCCAGGAATGTAACATTCGTCGAATATCGGTCATTTGTTTGCATCAATAGAGTTTTGGTCACAGGAAAAACAAAATGTTCATCTTCCATATTGTCTAATAGATCTTCCAGACTCTTGCCTTTCCTTACATATTCAATGCTTGCATTGTGATCAACACACTTTGTAATTATTCTTTCCAATAATTCATTCATTGGTCCAAATGGCTTTAGAATTTCCATACTGGATGTGCTTCTCTTCCTCCTGTCGTTTGTTGGAGGGCCCAGCTCTGATGGGTTTTGTTGTTGATCTGGACCTGACTGCTGCTGTGGCTGGTCTAGTTGATCTGGCCCTGACTGCTGCTGTGGCTGGTCTAGTTGATCTGGCCCTGACTGCTGCTGTGGCTGGTCTAGTTGATCTGGCCCTGACTGCTGCTGTGGCTGGTCTAGTTGATCTGGCCCCAACTGCTGCTGTGGCTGGTCTATTTGATCTGGCCCTGACTGCTGCTGTGGCTGGTCTAGTTGGTCTGGTGGCATAGGAAGAACATTCATAATAAATGGAGGATATTCCCAAAAAGATGCTTGGTATGTGGCACAATGGACATCATAACATAGGCCCAAACTCAGCAAAATTAAAATGTAAAATGTCATTTCCATGATGTTTATTTAATTGGTAGGGTCCTCAATTGCAGATATGTCAAATATCTTTGCAGGTCCTCTCTGTAAAACTCCCGGTTGCTAAAATGAACAATTCAAAGTCATTTAACAGGAGACAGCAAATTGGGAAAATGTTAAAACCTGATTAACATTATATATTTGATTATAAAGAGATTGGTGATTGGTTGAGTGGTTTACTGACTCCCAAGAGAAATCATAAATTATCCTGATGCCAGGAGAACTGAATATATGATGGTCAGATGCAAATTTGATTATAATCTATACCTTCATGTTTATGGATATTAATTTACCAAATACTCTGCCCCATTCAATAACCGGTTTCAATTCATGATAAGTGGTATAAACATTCAGGATGCTTCATTGCTCAGTTTCATGGCAAGTGAATCATGTGAATATTTCCCTCAAATGTGTTCATTCCTCCAGATTATTCTGGTCATTGCTTCAGATTGTTGGTTTTGTATCATTTCCAAAATTTAAAAAAAATACTTCACTAATGCTCCAGGTGTTAGGATGATTTGATTATTGTATGTAAACATGGCTGGGTCTTCATTCTATGCCTTCTTGTCTGAATTATTTTACCCATCTTGGCTGAACAAATGACGGTAGAAAGTAGAAGGAAGAAGGAATGACGGGGAGAAGGAGGGGTACCCATACATGCCCGCCTGCAGGAAATAGGAATGACGGGGAGTAGGAGGGGTACCATACATGCCTGCCTGCGGGAAGTAGGAATGACGGGGAGTAGGAGGGGTACCATACATGCCTGCCTGTAGGAAATAGGAATGACGGGGAGTAAGAGGGGTACCCATACATGCCTGCCTGTAGGAAATAGGAATGACGGGGAGTAGGAGGGGTACCCATACATGCCTGCCTGCAGGAAATAGGAATGACAGGGAGTAGGAGGGGTACCATACATGCCTGCCTGCAGGAAATAGGAATGACGGGGAGTAAGAGGGGTACCATACATGCCTGCCTGCAGGAAGTAGGAATGACAGGGAGTAGGAGGGGTACCCATACATGCCTGCCTGCAGGAAATAGGAATGACGGGGAGTAGGAGGGGTACCCATACATGCCTGCCTGCAGGAAGTAGGAATGACAGGGAGTAGGAGGGGTACCATACATGCCTGCCTGTAGGAAATAGGAATGACAGGGAGTAGGAGGGGTACCCATACATGCCTGCCTGTAGGAAATAGGAATGACGGGGAGTAGGAGGGGTAACCATACATGCCTGCCTGTAGGAAATAGGAATGACGGGGAGTAGGAGGGGTACCATACATGCCTGCCTGCAGGAAGTAGGAATGACAGGGAGTAGGAGGGGTACCCATACATGCCTGCCTGTAGGAAATAGGAATGACGGGGAGTAGGAGGGGTAACCATACATGCCTGCCTGCAGGAAATAGGAATGACGGGGAGTAGGAGGGGTACCATACATGCCTGCCTGCGGGAAGTAGGAATGACGGGGAGTAGGAGGGGTACCATACATGCCTGCCTGCAGGAAATAGGAATGACAGGGAGTAGGAGGGGTACCATACATGCCTTCCTGCAGGAAGTAGGAATGACGGGGAGTAGGAGGGGTACCCATACATACCCGCCTGCAGGAAGTAGGAACGACAGGGAGTAGGAGGGGTAACCATACATGCCTGCCTGCAGGAAATAGGAATGACAGGGAGTAAGAGGGGTACCCATACATGCCTGCCTGCAGGAAGTAGGAATGACGGGGAGTAGGAGGGGTACCATACATGCCTGCCTGTAGGAAATAGGAATGACGGGGAGTAGGAGGGGTACCCATACATGCTCGCCTGCAGGAAATAGGAATGACGGGGAGTAGGAGGGGTACCCATACATGCCTGCCTGCAGGAAATAGGAATGACGGGGAGTAGGAGGGGTACCCATACATGCTCGCCTGCAGGAAATAGGAATGACGGGGAGTAGGAGGGGTACCCATACATGCTCGCCTGCAGGAAATAGGAATGACGGGGAGTAGGAGGGGTACCCATACATGCCTGCCTGCAGGAAATAGGAATGACGGGGAGTAGGAGGGGTACCCATACATGCTCGCCTGCAGGAAATAGGAATGACGGGGAGTAGGAGGGGTACCCATACATGCCCGCCTGCAGGAAGAAGGAATGACGGGGAGTAGGAGGGGTACCCATACATGCCTGCCTGCAGGAAATAGGAATGACGGGGAGTAGGAGGGGTACCCATACATGCCCGCCTGCGGGAAGAAGGAATGACGGGGTGTAGGAGGGGTACCCATACATGCTCGCCTGCAGGAAATAGGAATGACGGGGAGTAGGAGGGGTACCCACACATGCCTGCCTGCACGAAGTAGGAATGACGGGGAGTAGGAGGGGTACCTGACTAAAGGAAGTATGCATGTCTGGTCAGATACCCAATCCACAAATCCCACACTTGATGTCAAGGCGGTAACTGGACTAGTTCTGAGTAGCGCATACATTTCTTCGTTCCTCGCTGGAAACTTTTGCTGGAAACATACTATGCTAATAACAGTTTTATTTCTTCTTAGTGCAACCGTTAACACCATGGTTGTCTATCGTCATCTTTCTAAACTAACCCTAGAATGGTTAATTATACACTAGCCCCAAGATGACAAGTTGTCCAGCCCCAAGACCAAAAGGTCTGTATAAATTATTGGATTTATGACGTCAACGATTCATTCTTTTCTTTTTTATAATAATACATGCCTTTCACACCACGTGACCTCGCAACCGTTTATTCACTACATGCATTGGTGGAGGGTGCCATTTTGACTAGGATTTAATTAAATTTATATCAAATTTCTTAAATAAAATTTATCACATTTACGGTAACTATTCATTTAAATAATTAGATTGACAGCTAAGATTGACAGCTAATTGGGATAACAAAACATTGGCACAATCATTTAGTATTAGTTCATGCCATTTTTTATGTTCCTATATATGCACCTTTTTTCAGTTGCTAACAATGAGGTTTCTTCACATTATTTATCATTATTCTGTGTACAGGTAACCAAGGATCCTAATTATTATAACAACCAAGAATAAAATGGAAATGAAATATTTGTTTTGCGTTTCAATTTCAAGGGATAAAAGATATGGCATCAACATTGACTTATGCCAAGCAAAATATAGATATACCAAGCCCTTGAACAATCAAACTAGCGAATACAAACAAATCGATGAGTAACACAATTTAAAAGTTTGTAACCAGGTCATGAAATCTGTATGTACATCCGGGGACATTAATTCTGCCTATATGCTCAGCAAATAGGAATCATTGTACACACTGCCCCTAGTCCCTGATCTGCCGGTGCGTTGCTGAGGTAGTAATGAGTACACAACATTTATACACCACAGACACAATGCCAGAACACACTTTGTCCTCGTATTCATCCAAGATCGTAAGCAGGATCATCAAATAGGTATAGATACAGGTGTCAATAATTCATTCAATGTGTATGCAAGTGTTCCAGCCAAGCTAGAAGGACAATCAGTAACACGGTATAGAAATAAACTATGTAAATATAAGAGTAATGTAATATATGACACAATGTATGCATTTATTGGGTCAAATAAACGTTTTCCGAGTTCTGAGTTCTTTTGCTCTGAGTTCTGAGATATCATCATATTAACTAATAGTCCAAATAGTCGATATTTTTCACTTTAATGAATACAGAAATACTTACAAGATAATATAAAACGTACATCCACAGGACTCACTCTCATCAATGAATGTCGTGAAAAGAAGATATTTGAGAGTCTTCATTAATTTTAAATATTATAATATGTTAATAATGGCTAATGTAAACGGCCCCATATCTGTCTTTCCACCACCCGTCGTGCTTGCTAACCTTTTCACATTATGTATAATTGTCCAATATAAAATAAATCTTCGTTCGGTATTTGACAGAATGATTTCTTTCATTCCATATTCAAATAAATAAATGTGTAACAAAGAAATGCAAGAAGGCATTAATTAGACTTGCTGTATGTAGTGGCAATAGAGGAACTGAGGAGATGATTAGTCTTTGTTGGTACAATTAGGACAAGCACAAGTGAGATTATGATTTGCTGATCTCCTTGTCAATCATAAGTAAATATATCAAATCTCATTCAAAATCAAGGATTGAAACTCTTGGAAAGTAAGATCAGCCTAAATGTGTTTCTTGTCAAATCAATTTGACAGCGAAATACATCATGCCTGACTCTGTTGAGTTGAATATTAGATGAATGTTTTGATGTCAAATTAATTATTTGAAAGGGTGGAATAATGGTGAGTTGGCTTCATTCCCTTTCTTACCAATTTAATAAGGACACCTGGGCCCGGTATTTAGAACAAATATACTAAGCTAAATAAGTAAATATGTGCTAAATTTATAATAAATTATTTCAGGCACAGAGAGCTACCTCAGCCTTCAGAATGGACAAGCATGTACTCTGTAGACTTAAGAAATACAAAAGGGAGATCATATTTACAACAATTATATGAAAATGTGTATCTGAAGTTATGTAAAAACCTATCAGTCCCTCACAGTTATGTTAAAACATATAAGGGCCTCAAAGTTATGTCAAATCCTATCAGGGCTTCTCAGTACCCATTCAAAGAAGGCCAGGGTATCGATGTTACATAAACAGCCATATTTGATTTTAAAATAACAATTTTCACAAGCTTTAATGGTAGAATATCATTTCTCTGGTGGGCATATTAGCAATGATACATAGATTACATGATTAATAGTGTAATACGTAAACCAACTTTCAAGAAAATAGGACAAGAAATTCATACTGTGCTAACTGAAGAACAGACTTATCTTAGCCAAATATCATCTCAGACTTAACATTTAGATCTTGCTCCAAAAAGTCTGTATCAAATTTCAGTATGTTTTTATGTGTTTATTGTCTGATTAAATTGTATGTCTTATAGAAGTGATGTGCCTGTATTCACTGACAATTGAGGTGATGTATATATACTTATGTAAAAAATGGTACTATACCAACCTTTATCCAAGTTTCAGATGCTAACATTCCCAGAACCAACAACACAAACCTGTTCTAAATATCGGGCCCGGATTCACTGTGATTTAATGTCTTTGCAAGTGTGGTGTTTATTGTCTAATTAAATGTAATATGCTATTGCAGTGTTTATTATTACCTACATCTTTAATGAAATATTTATTGCAGCATTGGTTATTGCAGCATTGGTTATTGCAGCATTGGTTATTGCAGCATTGGTTATTGCAGCATTGGTTATTGCAGAATTAGTTATTGCAGCATTGGTTATTGCAGCATTGGTTATTGCAGTATTGGTTATTGCAGCATTGGTTATTGCAGCATTGGTTATTGCAGCATTGGTTATTGCAGCATTGGTTATTGCAGCATTGGTTATTGCAGAATTAGTTATTGCAGCATTGGTTATTGCAGCATTGGTTATTGCAGTATTGGTTATTGCAGCATTGGTTATTGCAGCATTGGTTATTGCAGCATTGGTTATTGTAGCATTGGTTATTGCAGCATTGGTTATTGCAGCATTGGTTATTGCAGCATTGCTTAATGTATGTCTTATAGAAGTGAGGTGCCTGTATTCACGGGCAATAGAGGTGATGTGCCTATACTCTCTGATAATATAGCATTCTGCTTGAGGATAGGAGTCTGTACTCACGAGGTATGGCAATCTATCAATATTGAAGTGTCTGTGCTCACTGATCGTAATAGTCCGTGGAGGGAAGGTGTCCAAACTCACTCACATGTTGGGCGTCTTTACACTCTGATAATACCAGTTTGCTGGAGCTGAAGTTTTTGCACTCACTAGTTATAGCAGTCTGCAATAGCCACCTAAGATAGACAACTCACTCCCATTATTGGTTATACTGACTCTGTAGTCACTGATAAAAGCATCTCAGAAAGGTAGGGTATGTACTCACAGCTACGATAAGTCTTGGGGAAGTAAGGTGCCTGTCTTCACTGGCAGTACAGGGGAGGTAACTGTACGTTCTGACAGTAGCAGTCTGCTAGTGAATAGGAGTCTGTGCTAACTGTAATAAGGGTCTGCTACAGGAAAGTTGTCCGACTAAAGCATGGAGTGACAATACAGCATTGAACTGGTTTAAATTATGTTTATCGAACAGAAAACTACATGTGCTAATAGACGGAAATCTCTCTAGGCATGGAAATAAAAAGATATGGTGCGCCTCAGGGATCATGATTTGACCCAATACTTGACCAATACTTGAACATAATTAAGTTGAATGATGGCAAAATAGAAATAATCATGTTGGAAAAGTTCTCATTTATGAAACGGTACCATACCAACCTTAATCCAAGTTGGAGACGCTAACAGTCCCAGAAACAACAAGGTAATTATAAGGTTTTTTCATAATCATGAATGAAGAATGTATCCTAAATAGCAGGTGAGAAAAATGTGTAAATATCGTTTTTTCATAAAGATGAAAACTCACCGGTAATACCAGTCTGCTAGAATTGAGGTGTCTGTACTCACCAGTAATACTGCTAGAGATCAGGTGTCTGTGATCACCGGTAATACCAGTCTGCTAGAGATGAGGTGTCTGTATCCTCTGGTAATACCAGTCTGATAGACATGAGGTGTCTACTCACCAGTAATACCAGTCTGCTAGAAATGAGGTGTCTGTGCTCACCAGTAATACCGGTCTGCTAGAGATGAGGTGTCTGCTCACCAGTAATACCAGTCTGCTAGAGATGAGGTGTCTGTACTCACCAGTAATACCAGTCTGCTAGAGATGAGGTGTCTGTACTCACCGGTAATACCAGTCTGCTAGAGATGAGGTGTCTGTACTCACCAGTAATACCGGTCTGCTAGAGATGAGGTGTCTGTACTCACTGGTAATACCAGTCTGCTAGAGATGAGGTGTCTGTACTCACCGGTATTACCAGTCTGCTAGAGATGAGGTGTCTTCACTCAATGCTAATAGGAATTTACTGGACAAAGCTTAATAGTCTTTTATATAAAGATATATCTTTTGGTGTTTAGTGTGGAATGTTTGACTTGCCTTTTGCAATAAAGGCGATATTCCATAAAGCAAGGCTGATGTGAAAAGATGCACGCCTCGATTGATTGTGCAGAGCAAATAAGCCTGAAAAATGCACATTTTCTTGACCCTCACCTGGTGGTCTAGTATTTAGCATTCAATTAGAATGTGGCTGCTGGGATGTTTGGAATGGTTTTGCTTGTGGCGAATGTCTGGCCGGGTTTATTATTGAAGCAGTTTTTTGTTAACGAGGCATCATCAAATGTGTCGTGGATTAGGTCATATCATATATGAATATCATATTAGAAATATGTTTTTTTAAGATTTTTAGACATCTAAAGACACTTCATGTACCAGTTTATATTTAGATTTCTTCTGTCACTCCACTAACATGTTAACGATTGGCAATCGGATAAATAACAAATGTGTATGTTGCTGTAACATGTCAGGTGACCTATTAAAGAACATTTTGCCACTGCTTTAGTCAACTACAATGTACTTTGAAATTAAAAATGATTAAAGACAAATGGTTTTAGAAAATGATTTTTTCAAGGTTAAGATCCAATTTGATCTTAATTTATTGCAGCATATCGTCTTGAAGGTCTATTCAAAGTCAGATATTTTATAAAACATGGCAAGCTCAACTGGGTCTCATGGGTCTACGTCATTCTTGTGAGGTCGTGACGTCATAAAGATAAGGCACGACCACAGTAAATGTATAGGGTAAACATACAGTGCCGTCTAATGTTTTACTCCCGGGGGGGGTACTCTCATGACTTTAACCCGCAGAGGCTGGGATGGAACTGAAAACCCCAGAGCCTGATTTAGGGAAATATTCTATCATTATTGGTACCCTGTTTCAGGACTAGCTTAAATTTGGTACCCTGATTTAGGACTAGCTGAATTTTTTATACCCTCATTTAGGGATGATGCAGAAGGAGGAGATTTGGAAAAGGGGATTGTGATCCCTGTTTTAGGGAAAATATCTTAACCCGTCTTAGGGAAAATATCAGCGAAAAGGACCCTATTTAGCCCAGCTTCCCCGGTAACGCTGAATATGAGAGTACCCCCGCCCACCCCCCCCCCCACCCCCCCCCCCCACCCTTTACTGATCTTTCCATTCACCATTCTTCTCAGCCAGTTTAAGTTCACAGCTTAACGAATAGCAGAGCATAACAGGACCACACCATTAACCCCATCCTGCCCACTCTCCAGCTGCAGTCCACAGCATTAACTCTTGACCACTCTCATTCTGTGACTATGTAATCAACTCACTGTGACTATGTAATCAACTCACTGCAGCTATGTGGTCAATTCACTATGACTATGTGATCAATTCATAACAAAAATCAAAATGACTAACTATAAAATTTAAGTTTACTCTTATTTTATTTATTCACACAAATACTGCCAAAAATTGGTAATTTGGACAATTAATTCAATACATATGAATATATCTGCACTGCTGCATAAATATATATATCTACACTTCTGCATTTATAATGCACTATAGTAAAACTTGTTATGTCATGTTCATATCATCATAAAATAAGAATTTTTACAAAACTATTCACAAATATTTGTCTGTTGGATATAAGGATTTACATGTATAGAGTAGTATTTTCTCCGTAAATGGACGACAGCATTTTGCTCGATTATAGATGGCACGTTTAGCACTCACTATACTTCACTCAATATATATTTCTAATGATAAAACTGTACATAGTTTTTTCTATGCCTTAGACTGAGATAAAACTAAAAAATATTGCTGGAGATATCTAATATAACAAATATTATTCAAATATTATTCTAATATAACAAATTCTGAGGAATTTAGATCAATCACAACTTTGATTAAAATCATGTAGGTTTTGAAAATTAAGTGTCTTCCTGCTCGACTCAAGTCAATTAAAAAGTAAATAAAAGATCACAGCACATATATCTCTCTCTCGAGATCTCTCTCTCTCGAGATCAGTCGATCTCAAGATTGGTTGATCGATGTTTGAGTTGCATTGAATACTATGTGACAAAAAAAATGGCTATTAAGACAGCAGATGTATTTTCTCCTCTCTGATTTTTGTATTCCAGTGTTTCTTGCTTCTCATTTTTGTTCTCCAAAGCAAGAAAAGACACACAATACATAAAATAATGATTATTCCAATATAGAGGGCAGTCGCAGGATCATCTTCAACAACTATGACATCTTCAACTGAAATAAAGAAAAACATGAAATTTAATGGTATTCAAATATTATGAAGTACCTAATCAGTTTCAACCAAAAAAAACACAAGCTTACAATTTTTTTTTATCTCGATTGATATTTCATCACAAAATGACAAGAAATTGTCCACTCTTGTGATTCTTCGATTCAATATATACGGACCTTCCACTTGGAGAGATTTTCCATCCCATAAGAAATCTCCACAGGTTGACATACCAGGTGGCTTTGGAGGCATTTCTGTTGGTTCTCCAACTTGCAGGATAAGTGACATTCCTCTCATATTGTGTTGTTCCATATGACAGTGCATGAACCAATATCCTGTAAAAGGTATATACACTTTAAACTAATAGGATTATATGTTATGATCCATATTTTATTTGTATCAAAATTCACAAGGATGATATCTCGTTGCCTTCCGAATCAGTGACATCTTACTATGCATTACATCGATAGTATTGTCAGTCTACTCTGTATTGCAGAGGTAGTATTTAATTATTACCTCTGCAGTCATTGCCCTATCATTGATATCATTCTAAATTTGAAATTCCCAAAGTTATAAATGCTTGGCTTGCTCACAAAAATATCATCAAATCTGAATTGACCAACGTTAGGTCATACATTGTAATCAGGTGTCTGGCATATAAACTGACCAATCAGCACAGCTGTCAGAACAGAACAGAATCTATTTCAGTTTGCATTAACCGCCAATCAGTTCCCAGCCAGACTTCTGTGAATACTGATGACTTGTTGTCAATTCTGTGTGTGGCAGGGACTGATACGACAGCGAGGTCTTGCTAAAGAGGGTATTGCTAGTCGTTTAGTCTTCTCACAACCTCTGTCCCATTTTTGACTTTGTTCAAAGTTTGGAATTCCCCAAATACTCCTCGCTCACCAGAAAAAATACATCCAATCCGAATTGACTTACATCCAATTTTCACTTAGGGCCAGGTGTCTCACTAATCAGTCAGCCAGATTCTTTTGAATACTGATGACTTGCGGTCGATCCTGTGTGTGGCTGGGACTGATATGATAGGGAAGTCCTGCTATGGAGGGTAGTGAAATCTGAGCCAGAGTAATATTAAGGCTAATATTCAGGCTAATATTCAAATATATATCTCTTAAGTAAGTCAAAATGAATTTTGCCTGTCATATATTCATACTAATAATGATATTATTAAATATCAATTATTTAAATACAAATAGGAATTAAAGTGGCTTAATGCTCAATAAGATTTCTTAGAATGCATGCATGACCCAATATATGACTGGTCAACAGAGGTCAAAAACTATTTTTCTTTATCCACAATTGCACAGCATGCTTCTTTGTGGTCGCAAAATGGACCACATAGGGCCAGAGAAAAGTGAGCACCATGAGCACAAAGTGATGCACCATGAGTATAAAGTGAGGCACCATGAGCACAAAGTGAGGCACCATGAGTATAAAGTGAGGCACCATGAGCACAAAGTGAGGCACCATGAGTATAAAGTGAGGCACCATGAGCACAAAGTGAGGCACCATGGGTATAAAGTGAGGCACCATGAGCACAATGTGAGGCACCATGAGTATAAAGTGAGGCACAATGAGCACAAAGTGATGCACCATGAGCACAAAGTGATGCACCATGAGCACAAAGTGATGCACCATGAGTATAAAGTGAGGCACCATGAGCACAAAGTGATGCACCATGAGCACAAAGTGATGTACCATGAGTATAAAGTGAGGCACCATGAGCACAAAGTGAGGCACCATAAGTATAAAGTGAGGCACCATGAGCACAAAGTGAGCACCATGAGCACAAAGTGAGCACCAAGAGCACAAAGTGAGGCACCATTTGGGGCACACACGATTGGAACTTGCCAGCGCATGCCGCCAAAATCTGCCAGCCTGTCCGTCTGATCACAACCATGTGCAAAGTGGCACTTTCTGCCCAGAGGTATAGCCCGGTGAGGCACCATGAGCACAAAGTGAGGCACCATGAGTATAAAGTGAGGCACAATGAGCACAAAGTGATGCACCATGAGCACAAAGTGAGGCACCATGAGTATAAAGTGAGGCACCATGAGCACAAAGTGAGGCACCATAAGTATAAAGTGAGGCACCATGTGTATAAAGTGAGGCACCATGGGCACAAAGTGATGCACCATGAGCACAAAGTGATGCACCATGAGTATAAAGTGAGGCACCATGAGCACAAAGTGAGGCACCATAAGTATAAAGTGAGGCACCATGAGCACAAAGTGAGCACTATGAGCACAAAGTGAGGCACCATAAGTATAAAGTGAGGCACCATGTGTATAAAGTGAGGCACCATGGGCACAAAGTGATGCACCATGAGCACAAAGTGATGCACCATGAGTATAAAGTGAGGCACCATGAGCACAAAGTGAGGCACCATAAGTATAAAGTGAGGCACCATGAGCACAAAGTGAGCACTATGAGCACAAAGTGAGCACCAAGAGCACAAAGTGAGGCACCATTTGGGGCACACACGATTGGAACTTGCCAGCGCATGCCGCCAAAATCTGCCAGCCTGTCCGTCTGATCACAACCATGTGCAAAGTGGCACTTTCTGCCCAGAGGTATAGCCCGGTGGACTTCAAATTTTAAAAACCTAAGAGCGAATGGTCCAAAAGACACAAATAAACAAAGCCCAAAGATGTAGGGAAAAAAGTATCCTAGCCCAGTTATAAAAGAAAAAGAATCTTAGCACAATGATGCACAAAAAATATCTCAGACCAACCAAAAAACCATACCCCCCCCCCCCCAGATGTCTAATGACCTGCCCCTAAGGCTAAATATATCCAGTTGACTCGCCTTGTCTCGTTCCCTACCCAAACAGAACCCAGCCAAACACTCACCTGGATTCTCGGTCCGGAACCGGATTACCACATATCCACCTGCTGGGACAAGGACGGTGTCTTTCCAGGGTGCTCCTGACTCAATGATATCTGTAATATTTCCACCTGCCCATTTTGGGTTATTCCAAACTACTTGATCACAAGTAGAATCATCTGTGCACTTCATGTCCACGTTATTGCCGTAGAAAATACCCAGATCATCATAGCGTGGGAAAGCAACCTTCACAACTTGAAAGTAACCGCCATGAATGTGGATTGGGTGGTTGTATGGGCTCAAAGCTGAAACATTCCAAAGAAGATATACTAAATGAACATGGTCCAGCTGCAGAAGTCATTTTATAATGATGATCTTGCGATACTCAGGTCTTCTGACATAAGAAATGTTTGAAAGGGTCAGTTCTTGAGGCATCTGTAACAAATAGTCCACAACATAATTCATTGGAAAACATACAATCTATTCCTTATTTATTATTATAAAGGTATTTTATATATTATGCAAGACACCTAGCATGATTAATGGTTCATTCCTTATCTATATTATATATAGAACTTATAACAAGACTCCAAATAAAATGTGGTTTAAGCATTATTATAAATCACCAAATAGTGTGTTATTGTTAAGTATTGGGTCGCTAGGATATATATTTGATATTAAAACTTGTCATGCTACCTTTTCTTAATGTACATTTAACTGGGACTGCCCTGTGTATGAACACTATAACATATGAAACGAGTCACGTGGCCAACAGTGACGTCATGGAATTAGTAGGGGAGCCAGCTAGTAAAATATTGGGTTCACTGGTCCCTCAAAATGCATGGTCTAATTTTAGGTCGAAGACACATTAGGGGTAAGTTTTTCATGGAAAAAAATATGTGTTATTTGTTTAGATTTTTAGATCTTTTGAAAGAAAATTGGTTGCCATGGAAACAGATTTAATCAAATTTCTATACTTTATTTTCAAAGCAACCTTCTTAATTTATCAGTTGGTACAATAAATACATTATTATGACCCTTTTTGTCTTGCCATCTAATGATGTAATCATTGTTATATTTAAATGGAGACCATGGCATTAATAAAATGATAATTGTTGCCATGGTAACCATTAATCAGAGATAATGTAAAATTGTGGAATGCTCTATTCATGTCTCCAATTTCTCTGATATTTAATGAATTAATGATATTTGGCATGAATGTGTAGATCATCAACACACATAAATTACAAAAAAGATTATTTTCAAGCAAAGTTGGTTGTCATGGAAACCAATTTGATTAAATTTCTATACTATTTTAATTTTTCAGTTTGCAAGACAAATACAAAGATTGTGGTAATTTTGTCTTGTGATCTCATACCTTATACATTTAAATAGAGACCATGGCATAGAATGATGGTTGTGATGGTTGAAAATGGCTAAAAATGTCCATATAACTGTCACCATGGCAACCAAAAATTATTGACTAATTTTACCTCTGATCAATAGTATGTTATGGGAATTATGTATGGGAATTTTAATCCTTAAAATATAAAAGTTATGGTGAAAAGTATTTTTATTTTTAATATGCAATAAAAATGATTTGGTTATCATGGCAACAATGATGTCTCAAAATCTAAACGAACAACATATATTTTTTTTCATGAAAAACTGACCCCTAGTGTGTATTTTACCTTTTTATACTAAAATTAGACCATGCATTTTGGGGGACAAGTAACGTCCAAAATAAGCATCCCACTGAGATTGGCTCCCTACTTAATGGGATTTTTTTTTTATAGACTTGAGCTTTGCTTTTGTTACAGTTTTATAATTGTGTTTTAACTGGGAGGGGCATTTCAGGTGGCTTTTTCTGAAAGTATATATATTGCATGACATTGTTTAAGATTTCTGAAAACATACCTACTTGAAAGATATTGAACTATAATACAGAAATGTTGGCGTGAAGAGGCGGGTAGGTGTGGCGGTACATACTCATTGTGGGATGAAATTGGGTGCTGGTTACGGATATAAAAGCAGAGACATTTAAAATGTTTAAATATCCCTGTTAAAAGCCATACAAATGTGAGACCTGCCCAACCGTCGCAAGCCAACCAACTGGTCCATTACGTTTGATATATATTATCAAATGATGATATGTTCATTTCGTGTTCTCAGGGCCTACATTAATGTATTAAATATAACTTATACTTACTGATGTTATCTGTGTCATAATGGTAATTGGTCAGCACCATTTGGACTACAGTATGGAGCGGGTACTCGATGTGGTGGGTACATTTGCACAGGCCTTCACAGGCGTGATCATCACAGGGCACGGCAGATTCTTTCCAGGAGCTGGGAAATATCTACAAATTGGTAAAGTAGCTTATTAAAGTGACTTCATTTCTGATCTGTTCTTTCACTCCAGAAACTCAAGAACACCGTGAACACAAGAATGAATTAGTCCTCATATCATTTGACATATTACCAGCGGACGACATTATTATTCATCATAGTGTTCTATCCGATATCATTATAATGTGAACCACTCATTATTAAACTTATTCTATACTATTATATCATTGTAGAGCAGGAAGCTGTATTTACCATTGGTGGCTTTGTTGGCATGATATTCCATATTCCATTGAAGGCCGGGTAGATGATTCTCATATCGGGGTCAGGTTTTATCATAAGGCTATTTATGACTGTTTCAATGGAGTTTTCTTCCATGGGAAAGGTTATTTGTTTTTTGACAGACCTCAGATCAGTCAATTTTTTACACGTACAGTTCTCATTTTTTCCAAGTGGAAAGTTTCTGAAATATGATATTTATGACCAATATTTAATGATGATTATTCTCAAAGTATATCTCCGAATTATTAATTCAATCATTTTTCCTTTATGAAAAGGGACGTTTCTTTCATATAATGGGATTTCCAGGATGTCAATATCAACGCTATGCCATCTGGTGTGCCATGGTTATTAGCTGATTAAAATAGATGAGATTAGAATAGAGTAGAATTGAATACATTAGATTGGTATAGATTATAATATGTTAGAATAGATTAGATTAGATTAGAACAAAATAGAATAGAATTGACGAGTTTCCATTGATATTTTCACAATGAATATGCAACCAATGATTTAAACAGTTCTGAAATCAGAAGAACAAGATGAAGGTCCCCAAAGAAACGATCTGAGGAATCTTGAAGCGACAATATTATAATCTTGGAATATAATGGATGGAGTTGTGACGCCATGAGATGAAAGGTGCAATGTGCGTTACCGCCAAACAATTGTGTCTTATGACGCCATATGAGCCGAAACTGACGTTATTCAATTTTGTGACAATTTTGACTCATTTAGACCAAAAAATATCGCGAGTGAAATGTTCTTCTTTCTCCACTGATTATGGAGATATAAATTTCATTTCTTTATTCCAAGTGTAAACAATTCTACAACGTTTTAGAAACGTCCATGTCAGGGATTTCCACACTACCCGCCCAACCTGCAAAGAGTTCAATACAAATGCATTGATTTATCTGAAATATCGCATAATTCTGTCAACTCGCACAACGTTCACATTTAATTTATAAACCTACCATCAACGCATCCATTGGCAGGCCTGTGCAATGTATCATTTTTTTTTAATTGGGAAAACATCTTTCTTTTGATATTATTTTCAAATCTGCCAATTTATGCATCCATTCCATTCACATAGCCTTTGCCCAGCAAAGTGATTTCCCATTAATGAAACATTTTTACCCACAGAATTTTGATATTCTACCTAAGATTGTTGTTTTTGTGAAAAATATTTCTTTCTTTTCCAAAAATGCTGCGTTAGGTTAAGAAAATATTGATAAACAATTAAGGTAATTTTCTAAAATATATTATCTATGCTGTGAAAATCTCAACCTTCTACAGTGACCGGCAGCCAGATCCGGACATTTTCATGTTTTTCACTCCCGATTTTCACAAAACCTTTCAAAACTGGGTAAAAACTGTTCATATCGATAGAAGATCGTTCACTTTATAAGCCTGTGGAGTAAAAATGATACCTGTTTAATATGTACAGAAATATTGGGAAATTCACGCATTGACATGAGCAGTTCAAGTTTTATCCAGTTATGAAAGGTTTTGTGAAAATCGGGAGTGAAAAACATGAAAATGTCCGGATCTGGCTACCGGTCACTGTATATCTATGGATAATTTTCATATAGACATTGTAGTGACTGAAACTCTTCTTTGTACACATCAACTTCAAGGGATTGCAGGGAAGTAACTACGAAATTTAAATTATCCACAACTACACCACAAGATAGCCAAAAACCAATCCATTACGATATGATCTTTTTTTTTTATATTCTAAACATTTCAAAATAGCTCCCTTTATTGGCGGTAACACACATTGCTCCAAACAATGGGTTACTATGGCGTCATGTGCACGACGTTACAACTCTATTCATTATACTCCAAGTTATAATCAAGGACTTTTCGCTAATGCAAAGCTGACCATTTCATGACGCTGATACCAGACAGTTACCCAGCTTTACTAGGCCTCTTCAATATAGTTATACTGAGCCCGATGCAAAGGAGAGTACCAGACAGTGTAACTTCATAGTACACAAAAATATGCTTTGAATTATGTGAAGAGAAGTATTTTGTATCAGATGTCAATTGCCGCTCATCGACCTGTTAAGCAATAGGAAGAACAATGTGTATTATTTGAATTATTTCAAACTTACTCAAATGGGCAGTTCAGCACAGAGTATTGCCCTGGGATGGTGCACAAATCCTCGAAGGACACTGGTGTGGAGTAAGACGAGTTCAGAGTTGATGATGAATTATCATACAGTAATATTGCCTCAACATGAGTTCCTTTGATAATTCCATATGACTGTGAAATAAATCCATATTAGTTTTTCAACCAATTGTTTGCAAATTGATATTCAGTACTTCATTTGGGTTCGATAAGGAAAACATGCAAAAAGGTGTACTTCACACTCTCTATAAGTATATTACCTTCCTCATATGTCTCATTATTTTATTAACGGTTGGTAAATTACTTAAACTGGTATGTGTAGGAATTTTTTAGAATGACTCGTCATTTGGGATAAACGAATTTGCCCCCTAATCATGTTTTACTGTATTTTGATTGTTGTTTCAATATTTATTTTCATAAAACTCGCACATTTGGCCCAAAAAAAATCAATATCTATATAATTTGCAAGGCGCCTCGCCATTGATCCCGATTCAAAATTCTGCCAGTCAGATTTGCCCAAGTCCATCTTTGACTATGTCCAGCTGATATGAGAATAAAAATGTGAAACAACTCTGATTTAAATTACCATATCGCTGAAGATATTCAACCAATTTGAATTCCATGGGTTTCGGTAGGGTATAATTCTATGATGTATTTATCACCATACTAAATTTTTTAATGAATATCAAATAGTTTTTTCAATCGTGCTCCAGCGATTAGATCGAGTAATAAATCGAGTAGGACTTGATTACAAGGTTGAAACTGATTAACCAATTGTCAGAATCATATTAATGCTAGGAATATTAATAATAGACCTCAAGATTTATTTGTAAAGCTCAATACACCGTAAATCGTTAACATTTCCACGAATAAAGATTTTAAAAGATTGATTATTGCCTCCACATTGTAAAATAAGATGAGACAATGATGATTGTTTGTTCTATCTGTCATATCGGCGGCCAAATATAGTTGATTTTGTTTGGAAAACAAATATCAACTCTTCACTTTAGAGTTGAATATACAGCATTAAAAATTGGGCTACGTTGGGTTAAACTGAGACCAACCTTGAGCATATAAACATACTGTATAAGGTAACTATGATGGCAATTTGTGCTATTTGATGTGTTCTCATTATATCCCATTTTAACAATTGCACTGTTTGACAATAAAACATGATAACTTTTACTGAACTCACTTCAAGGTCACTTGAACAAATAACTTTATAATTATGAAATTATAGTAAATATAATCTCAAGTACTAGTTTTCCTTCTATCATTTCAAATGTGGTGACCCTTTTGGCCTGAAGGTTGGTCAAAGAGAGTACAAACATATTGTATAGTAGCAATAGTATGGTAACAATAAAGGACGACCAGGTCTTGTGACCTTGAGAGTGATGTGTGAAATTCCACAAGACTGTTATCTGTATATTTGCTGTGTTTATTCTGTGAATGTCATCCGTATATATATAAATATATATATATATATAAATATATATATATATATATATATATATATATATATATATATATATATATATATATATATATATATATATATATATATATATATATATATATATATATATATATATATATCCTTTCTTAATATAAAAACCTAAACATTGCTTATATCTCTAAGAAAATACTTCTTGTCTTACCTCTGCAGTATGGCCTCCTGTGAAGATCATATCAATGGTAGAGACTCTAATCCAGTACAGTCCCAGGTCATCAGGATCATCTGCTTCTATATAAAAGTCAAATCTTTCTCCAGAATTGATGACAAATGACTGAACAGCAAAGGGTTCCACATCATTGCCATCTGAGGCAATAATGTATAAGATATGACCATCTATAGAAATCCTAAATGGAAACGTCATCACAGCGGAGATAACTCGAAAACGATACTTCCCGCCCTTAGTGACGTTAAACGTTTCCAAGGGGTAGTTGGGAGTTTCCAATTTTTCTGTGAAACGTTCGTATCTCACACCTGAAATGGTTACACTGATTAAAAGTTATATTGAGATCACGAAGAAGATTGAACAAAATTAAATCTGTCTAATATTGCAACTTATCTTTGTTTGTTTTTTTATGCATATAAACATAAATTTGAGTAATGATGACACATTTATCATGTATGCAAGTAACACATAAGGATAGAGAATATGAAGAATACCGACAAAAATTAATGTTTTAATTTACAAATATGATAAGCAGAATAAAATAAACCATTTTGAAATTCCAAGCAGATCTTCCAAGCTTTTAATAATGCTAAATAAGAGTGAAGTCGAAATATCACATTACCTTTGCCATTCACTAAAGCTGAATAAAAAGGATCAAAGCCCAGAAAAACATGGTCCTGTTGACGGTAGTTGGATTGCCAACATTCTTTCCAACTTGGTAAGACATAGCTGAACAAAAGGACTTGAATCATTGTATGTGATATTTAGGAATTACAATAATATAAGTAAAGATAGAAAAGATTTATTTGTCATATCAAAATTATAACATAACAAATTGAAAACTATCATATTTATAATTGGGTTTGAGTTTTTTGGGGTTTTACATTTCTTTCAACATTATTTCAGGTACATTATGGCAAGACTTGATTGTTGTAGATATGGTGATATCTCACTGAATTGTCATGTCACAGGTTCTTGACATGAGAACCCACCTGGTCATAGATTAATAAAGACAACAGGTTTACCCAGGCATTGGCCTGAGCTCATATGGGTGATTGTAACATGGATTCTATGCGGGTAAGGCTGGGGATCGAACCCACAACCTTTGGATCACCACAGAGGATATAGTACTATTAGGTTTGCACTCTAACCAGCTGTTCAACAGTCATTGGCTTTAAATTTGTGTGGTAATTTTTTGGTTTTCAATAATTGTAAATTCATGGGTCATATGAAATAATATTTGAACATAATTCTTTTTATCAATGGTATAACATCTCAGATTGGAGATAAATATATTTAGGGTGTACCAATTATCATTCGGAGAAGGAGGTCAAGAGGAAAACATTCTCCATAAATAGCTTTTTCTCATTAATAAGTATCCTTAAAATTATATTCCTACCATTTTGCTGACAGATGAGCCCATCTTCACTTTATCCTCCAATAACTTTCAGCAATGAGTTATAACATGTTATTTTCTTCAGAGAAATCGTCTACATATTCATTCAAGTATAGATGCATCATTAGAATAAGAACTCAAGCTGGTGACCCGATAATGCGTCTCATAAAGCAGGCATCAAGTATGCCATGTTTTGAAAACCCCTTGTGACCCAAGCCCATGATTAATGTTTCATTTTGACTTACTCTTTACCACCGTCAGCAAATCGGTGACTCATTGAATATGACGACTCATTGTAGAAGTCTGAGACCATCATGTAGAAATCCTTCTCAAAAGTTAATGCCTCGGGTAAAGAGGGGTCCTTCAAAGATATGATGATTACATCAATAGTGCAGTGTCATATTCCTGTTTTTTGTAAGATTATATTATGAGTTTCACATTATGTCTGAACGCTTCAACGTATAATAGCTTCCCAAAATATCTGACAGGGGAGTGTGAATAAACATATGACAATGCCTAGTGGGTTAGGAGTGTGTGAAATGAACACTTGACAATACCTGATTACCTCGGAGTGTGCGAAATGAACACATGACAATGCCTAGTTGCCTAGGAGTGTGTGAAATGAACACATGACAATGCCTAGTTGCCTAGGAGTGTGTGAAATGAACACACGTCAATACAGAGTTGCCTAGGAGTGTGTGAAATGAACACATGTCAATACAGAGTTGCCTTGGAGTGTGTGAAATGAACACATAGCAATGTCTAGTTGTCAAGGGATAATTATTCATTCTCACTTTGCATGTAAATCTCCATAGCAGGTGAGAAGTAGGGTGCAATTTCCTGAGATGTTTCATGCAATACTTACCGGTCGGTTGAGAACCACGAGCGGAGCATATAGACCCTCTGTCCTCTGAGTGCCCATATGAGCATGATACCAAGATGTTCCTGCATTGCTCACCCGAAATCTAAAAATGGTTTAACAAAATGAATAGAACTTTTAATTTAACATTTCCTTTCGTCTGAAATATATACTTCTTTGTAACTGTTAATTTAGGACAAAAATTCAACTTCTATTGTAATTTGTGTGTTTCAATAAATTGCCAGGATCTTCGGCAGCTCCTGAGAATACTTTTTTTTGTGTGTGCCTATGTTTGGAATTGTTGACCCCATCAAAATGTTGGTACATAAATTATGACTTCAATTATGACAAATTTAGACAAATCTAATTTTAATATATCAATATAACAGCAAGTACGTTGTAATTGATATCTTTCGGATTACTATCTTCAAATCAAAATTATCCGATAAACATATTTTTCACAATAATACCATTTTGCCATGTTCATTTTTTTCAACATGGCTCACATTTCTATTAATTCTATTTCTCATAAGCTTGAAATAAGAAGTATAAAGAATGATTTCAACAATAATACCATTTTGCCATGCTCATTTTTTTCAACATGGCTCACATTTCTATTAATTCTATCTCTCACGAGCTTTGAATAGGAAGTATAAAGAATGATTTCAAGGAAAAGTAACATACCTGACCCAATTCTATTCCAACTTCAATGAATGATTGAGAAGGAACCCATGTTCCCATGTAATGTTTATGTCACATTAGATATATTTCTCCTTTGACCTATCTGCCATATATTGACCCCAAATAGTTTCCCCATGGCTCACATTTCTGTTTGGGGTATTTCTTTGCAACTTTAGAAAGGAGGCTTATGGAATGACCTGATGGGAAACATGACTAACATTTCTTGATCAGTGATCCTGTGCAAACACCCGCTTAGTAAAGTCTTGCTAACAGTGGTGCACCTTTAGATTGAGACAATTGAGTGATTTGGCTTACAGAGCCCTGTTTGTCCATTAATATTTGTCCAGTGGTTCAGATCAAACATTAACACATTAACGACCACAACAGAGGTCACATAATTATATACATGTGGTCACCTGGTGGTCAAAAGAGTACAGGCAGTACTTTCAGCAAAACAAAATAACCATGGTCAGTGTATTTTGGTTGATTTTAGTGAGATAGCTTGCTTGTATCACAGTTTTGTGGCCACATATCATTTAAGCATACTCCAAACCTCTGTAAAATTGCCTGTGACCTCTGTGTTTTCATGAATGCTTTATTATCGAAGATGATTGGCAGGCACATTTGTGCACAATATCATATTAACTTGATCTATTGACATGTCTGTCTAGAATATTCTGTATTGATGGAACATACCTACCAATATGTAAAGCCTGTTACTGGCTTATCAGAATCTACTTACCGATAAGTGAAAGATTCTCCAGGGTTAATTGGACACTGAGACACACTCCAGGCACCATCCATCCAAGGAGTTCCTTGTTGGTCAATACCATGAAAGTGAATAGTTACAGCTTCGTTTAACATATCATTTTTGACCCTCAGTACCACCTAGAAAAAGTGTATGTCCGTTACTATTACCAAAGATTATATTTTTACCGTAAATGCTGTAAGAAATATTTAGAAGTTTCAACATTTGAAAACTTGAAATCTAACAGATAGTCGAAATTTCCCATGATGCTAAAGGTCGATGAAATATATAAAACAAGGTAGAAAATTTTTCTGGATCTGTAATCAGTTTGTTTTTATTTTTTATAGTTTTCATGATTGTTAAGAACCTTATCCAGAAAAAATAAAGCTGCTATAGATATAAGGGTTCAAGGATATCATCATAACGTAGGGTTAGATATACCATTTTTATTCGAATATAAGACGACTCGTGTATAAGATGACCCCCCAAAATTGATGTTATTTTGCTTGAAAAGACCAATTTCCGAATATCAGACGATTTGCTTCTTCTTGAGACATCGGCACTGCTACCATTCAAGTTTGGCAGCCATTTTAAAAGTGAAAGTAAATATGCTTATGCAACAAGATTTTAACGGTCTTATACACAATGATTTATGGTAAAACGTAAAGACGATGTTTGTCTTTTCGAAATAACGGATATCAGATGTAGCGGATTGATTTTAATTGTGTTTTAAATGATAAATAAAGGCATTTAGGTCGAGAACAGAACAAAACCATCCATCAGGGATCCAACATTGTGCAATATATTAATATTTTATTGTGAGTTAACACACTGTGGCAGGCTACGATCATTTTCACGCCAAAAAAAAAGCCTCTCCCCGTCATACTTTTGCATAATTTACACTTATTAAATGAAGGCGGACTACTCTTGAGACGTGATAAAATATTTCTATGTGTATTATAAGCCAAAGATATTAATTATATTGCCGTTGGGGGAGTTTGTATCAGTATGAGCGAAGTTTATTTAATTTTCACGCTGATAATTATTCTTGCCGTAAATTACCGTCCACAGGTTGCCCTCGTGTAAAAGACGGCCCCCCAAACATTAACTACGGGTTTTGGGTTTGAAAACCTCGTCTAATATACGAGTAAATAGGGTAATTGAAATATCATTGATGATAGATGAATATGTACTATCTTTAATTTGGCCATGCACGGTTGTTTGGATTGCAACTGATTTGGTTCTTATTGGTTTAGAGATACTAATAAGGCAAAATTATTTAGATTTCTTTGTCTTTTATAAAGATCGGGCAACTCCCTAGAATTTAAATGAAGGCCACCTTGGCAATCTATGCAATTGCGATTTACAATCCTTGAATTATGTTGACCAGTCCAAGTAGCTTAGCCTTTATATTTATAAGACCCATGGCCATGGAGCAGCAAAGACAATATGTATTTACTCCACTATTCATACATCCTGTTCTGAGATATGTGGCCATTCTCTCAAATGTCAGGATGATAGTGTTGATGGGAATCATTTCTACCATTTTCCCATGTAAATCCTCAACGTTCAACATTTTTATCTGTCAATTCCTCACCCATTTTGTCATCATTTATGTCAAATAGTTCTCAATATCAGCAACCTGTGGCCAATGCATTTGATTTTTCTTTCTTGACAGCCTCACATTGTATAAAATTAGAAATTATAGCAAAAGTGTATTTCTTTATGGATCCATCTTGTCATAATTCAAAAGTTTTGATAAGCCATTGTTTTAAATCATCTTGGTCCCCATCTACCACAGTTCTAACACTGAGTATGCCATAGTGATATGCTCTCAATTTATCTGATGAATACCAAAATTAATATGTTGATAATTTATTTAAATATACAAAAGGAGAATGAATACAAGCTGCTTGAAGGGCCACATAGGTGTGAGCAGTGGCTAGATTCTCCAGATCATTTTGTTCCCCTCATATGAGATCATGGAGAGCTTCTGTTTAATTATTTACACCCCAGAATGTGTAGGGAATGATATATGTTCAAGTGTATTAATTGATCAAGCATATATATTTAAAAAGAAAAGATAGCTGAGTTATATATAAATTGAGATTTGTCTTGCACAAGTACAATTGTGTGAGTTATCTCTCTCTTAGCTCAGAAAAGCACTGTAAACTTCAATGTCTCACTACATTCATGGTACAAAATGTGAAAGACTTTTTTGTGATATTGATGCATTAAAATATGAAATTGTCTCGATTTCCCATTCCATCAATTTTGATCTCTGTCCTCTTTAGGAATGTCACTAAACTGATATATTCAGAGCTTTAAAACATAAGAAGCCATGATTCTTCAGGTTTTCTACTTTGAATGAGAAATATATATAATTTATGTCTTCACATAATTTCATAAGTGTTGAATATTACATTATTCCATGGAAAATAGCATATATTATTTGATTCATTTTGAAATCTCTGCTTTAAATTATTATCTTTAAATTATCACTAACAATATGCATATCATTTATATATAAAATGATATATGGTATTTGAAATGAAAACAGTGATGATGATAACTTGTTATCCTGTCTTACCTCTTGTCCCTCATAAACAACTATAGGAGGCCCTGGAATCTGACCATTCATCATTAAAGCTAACTTTATTGTACCGTCTACAGTTGGTACAGTGGAATCTGGAAATTTTGAGAACAGAATAACATTACTTGATATAGAAACATTTGAAAGTAAACATCATGAACATTATACATGAAAATGATTTATAATTTTACAATTATTCAGGAGTATTTATTGAGATCAAATAGAATTAAGTGAGAGGAGGATTAAGTAGTTGCTACTGCTTGTTATAAATAGTTAATCATTCACAGCATGACCAAACCAAACCAGAACAGTTCTGTGAAGTTAATTAACCCCAATTGCAAAGGTAAATATAACATTACAGAATGTATTTGTATAATGGATAAATATAACAAATATAGCATATGAATGCTTCATTGATACAATGTCTACAAGTAATACAATCGTTGAAAATGAATGGGAATTGCAATTCAGTACAACTGTACCGAAATACATATGCTTATGATTTTATAAATACTGTTTGGCATGTCAGATCAGGTTTACAAATTGAAAAGGATATAAGATTTTGGAAAGTGGGTTGAGCTTTTCAAAACAAACGCAAACTTAGGAGCCCCTATAAATACAAATATGTGTCTGTGAGTTTGGCATTCTCCGTTTGCATTCTATTTGATTGAATCCCAGTTCTGCAGAGTTTGTTTACATAAGATTTGATATTAATATATGTCTTATGTTATATGCTTTATTTACACACCTTTCAGCAAGGTTTGGTGGAGTTGATAGAGCTCAAATGAAGTAAAAAGTCGCCAGCTGCCAAAACTGAGGTAAACTTGTTTAAACGTTCAAATTGAAGCAGTTTCAGCTGCCATTTAAATGGGCTTGACTCAATTTTTGCAGCTGGCGATTGATATCAAGCATTTATATTTTCTTTATTTAATGTCATCCAAAGAATAATATAGCTTTCTTGGGAGATTTTAGTCATAATCATACATAAAATATGAATAATCACTAAAAGAGTTGGGTATTTAAAAAATGCATATGGGATTATACAGAAAAAGCAATAAACTCAGACCTCTCTAGATCACCTATCTGGGCTTTGCTGATTGGTGATTGGAGAACACCAAACAGACTTAGGATTAAGAGGTTGTGATCAGATAGTAATCTTCAGTGCATCGATCTATTCTATTCTATTCTTTGATGTTTATGGGAATATAAAAGTTTTCAAAACTCCAATGTAAGCAACTTTAATTTTATACATAATAAAGACATGATTATACAAACTCAAGGATCAGCCATGTATGTACCTTCTTGAAGATATTGAAAATCTCCACCCAAAGATGTACCATCACATCTCATTCTGGAAAGTTGTCCTGGTTCTAATGCTTGCAGTGGGAACAAAGAGGTTATCATACCATTCGCGATCTTATAATAATCAATGTTTGTATATTTCATCTCCAGTGTGACATCATATTCACACACATCAGGCTCTGGGCCATCACACTTTGGTGTCACCTCGTTTAAATATCCAACATCAAAAATCACAAACAACAGACTGATTCCAAGATAATAGGTATTGGTGCTCTTCATGGTATTCATTAAGGTTAAGAATTATGTGTACCTGTAAGTGGAGTCTTATACATGCTTATGCATGTGAAGTTCAGGATATAGGCGTGCATGTCCTTATTTTTTGTAGACTTATGGTATAAATGGACACAAGGACAATTGCGTTTATGTGGAAGGAACCAGCCATTATTTGCACAAGTTTTTTGCAAACCAAATAACAAGAACATGTTTGAGATCTTAGCCATGTGTCTATCTATAGTATTAATAGAGTTGTATGGGACAAAAGTGAGAATTAACATTGAACAGATTAAAAAAATGTATGCACTATTTAAAAGCATTAGGTTTCCTGCTGATACAAAATTGAATTCCAGTTGATTGATTAAATGTTGCTCCTTCAAGAGTAAAGGATAGAGGCATGAAGTTCAATTCCTACAGATTGAATTTAACTTCTATAACTGGAAAGGACTGGTTATGAAATTAAATAAAGTTTGGGTGATCCATAAGTGATCATCAGAAGATGAAAAGCCATTGCTGATATGAAATATGGTTCAAATTACTCATTAATGAGTTTTTCAATAATTAGTAGTAACAATTCTGGCCTGATACTTGGTGTCAAGTTTCAGAAGTGCATCAGAGTTTCCTGTCAGATGTTACATGTGTTGCCAAGATTCATATGTTACTGTGAAGAGTACATGAAATGAATAAATGGTATTAATTTATCGTTAGTTAAAGCAATGCAAACCTGAAGGTTAAGATTGGTAACATCGGGATAAATATTTTATCCAAAATGGTTATTGTGCAGTATTAACTAAATGTTATGATGTGGAAGCAATGAAGTAATAAGATTTTCTATTGTTGGGTGTTTACCTCAATTCTTGCGTTCAGCATGAGTCATAGTTGCTTTCTACCAGGTCCTCTCACTCACTCCACCAAAATTGAGTGGAAAGAAGGACCTGTCACATTGTAATATTAGCCATAAAAATGACTGGAGTTGATCAGATTTATCACAATTTTGTTTCAACCAAATCTAAATTTTACTACAAATGTAAATGTACAACTGTCATATTTGTATCTATTAACTATCAGCATATAATCAGTGTACAACCATTAGTCACGACAAGGAAGTCAGGGGCACATATAAGTTTTTTCCCAAAAAATCTGTAAATTTGCATTTTTAATTTATTGCAGGTTTTTTTGTGCAAAATATATCACTTTGTTGATAATTATAATCTGTCACATAAGTAGCTCTGTGAAAAACATTTATTTGAAGCTGTCATATTTTCTGAGATGATACCTTTGAAGCTGGCTTTCACAGGTGTATCCCATCAAATAATGTCTACAAGTAATACAATCGTTGAAAATGAATGGGAATTGCAATTCAGTACAACTGTACCGAAATACATATGCTTATGATTTTATAAATACTGTTTGGCATGTCAGATCAGGTTTACAAATTGAAAAGGATATAAGATTTTGGAAAGTGGGTTGAGCTTTTCAAAACAAACGCAAACTTAGGAGCCCCTATAAATACAAATATGTGTCTGTGAGTTTGGCATTCTCCGTTTGCATTCTATTTGATTGAATCCCAGTTCTGCAGAGTTTGTTTACATAAGATTTGATATTAATATATGTCTTATGTTATATGCTTTATTTACACACCTTTCAGCAAGGTTTGGTGGAGTTGATAGAGCTCAAATGAAGTAAAAAGTCGCCAGCTGCCAAAACTGAGGTAAACTTGTTTAAACGTTCAAATTGAAGCAGTTTCAGCTGCCATTTAAATGGGCTTGACTCAATTTTTGCAGCTGGCGATTGATATCAAGCATTTATATTTTCTTTATTTAATGTCATCCAAAGAATAATATAGCTTTCTTGGGAGATTTTAGTCATAATCATACATAAAATATGAATAATCACTAAAAGAGTTGGGTATTTAAAAAATGCATATGGGATTATACAGAAAAAGCAATAAACTCAGACCTCTCTAGATCACCTATCTGGGCTTTGCTGATTGGTGATTGGAGAATACCAAACAGACTTAGGATTAAGAGGTTGTGATCAGATAGTAATCTTCAGTGCATCGATCTATTCTATTCTATTCTTTGATGTTTATGGGAATATAAAAGTTTACAAAACTCCAATGTAAGCAACTTTAATTTTATACATAATAAAGACATGATTATACAAACTCAAGGATCAGCCATGTATGTACCTTCTTGAAGATATTGAAAATCTCCACCCAAAGATGTACCATCACATCTCATTCTGGAAAGTTGTCCTGGTTCTAATGCTTGCAGTGGGAACAAAGAGGTTATCATACCATTCGCGATCTTATAATAATCAATGTTTGTATATTTCATCTCCAGTGTGACATCATATTCACACACATCAGGCTCTGGGCCATCACACTTTGGTGTCACCTCGTTTAAATATCCAACATCAAAAATCACAAACAACAGACTGATTCCAAGATAATAGGTATTGGTGCTCTTCATGGTATTCATTAAGGTTAAGAATTATGTGTACCTGTAAGTGGAGTCTTATACATGCTTATGCATGTGAAGTTCAGGATATAGGTGTGCATGTCCTTATTTTTTGTAGACTTATGGTATAAATGGACACAAGGACAATTGCGTTTATGTGGAAGGAACCAGCCATTATTTGCACAAGTTTTTTGCAAACCAAATAACAAGAACATGTTTGAGATCTTAGCCATGTGTCTATCTATAGTATTAATAGAGTTGTATGGGACAAAAGTGAGAATTAACATTGAACAGATTAAAAAAATGTATGCACTATTTAAAAGCATTAGGTTTCCTGCTGATACAAAATTGAATTCCAGTTGATTGATTAAATGTTGCTCCTTCAAGAGTAAAGGATAGAGGCATGAAGTTCAATTCCTACAGATTGAATTTAACTTCTATAACTGGAAAGGACTGGTTATGAAATTAAATAAAGTTTGGGTGATCCATAAGTGATCATCAGAAGATGAAAAGCCATTGCTGATATGAAATATGGTTCAAATTACTCATTAATGAGTTTTTCAATAATTAGTAGTAACAATTCTGGCCTGATACTTGGTGTCAAGTTTCAGAAGTGCATCAGAGTTTCCTGTCAGATGTTACATGTGTTGCCAAGATTCATATGTTACTGTGAAGAGTACATGAAATGAATAAATGGTATTAATTTATCGTTAGTTAAAGCAATGCAAACCTGAAGGTTAAGATTGGTAACATCGGGATAAATATTTTATCCAAAATGGTTATTGTGCAGTATTAACTAAATGTTATGATGTGGAAGCAATGAAGTAATAAGATTTTCTATTGTTGGGTGTTTACCTCAATTCTTGCGTTCAGCATGAGTCATAGTTGCTTTCTACCAGGTCCTCTCACTCACTCCACCAAAATTGAGTGGAAAGAAGGACCTGTCACATTGTAATATTAGCCATAAAAATGACTGGAGTTGATCAGATTTATCACAATTTTGTTTCAACCAAATCTAAATTTTACTACAAATGTAAATGTACAACTGTCATATTTGTATCTATTAACTATCAGCATATAATCAGTGTACAACCATTAGTCACGACAAGGAAGTCAGGGGCACATATAAGTTTTTTCCCAAAAAATCTGTAAATTTGCATTTTTAATTTATTGCAGGTTTTTTTGTGCAAAATATATCACTTTGTTGATAATTATAATCTGTCACATAAGTAGCTCTGTGAAAAACATTTATTTGAAGCTGTCATATTTTCTGAGATGATACCTTTGAAGCTGGCTTTCACAGGTGTATCCCATCAAATAATGTCTACAAGTAATACAATCGTTGAAAA
The DNA here is from genome assembly GCA_949316495.1 of Amphiduros pacificus. Taxonomy (NCBI): domain Eukaryota; kingdom Metazoa; phylum Annelida; class Polychaeta; order Phyllodocida; family Hesionidae; genus Amphiduros; species Amphiduros pacificus. Next base: position 7,073,748 of record OX439004.1, read on the forward strand.
TGAATGGGAATTGCAATTCAGTACAACTGTACCGAAATACATATGCTTATGATTTTATAAATACTGTTTGGCATGTCAGATCAGGTTTACAAATTGAAAAGGATATAAGATTTTGGAAAGTGGGTTGAGCTTTTCAAAACAAACGCAAACTTAGGAGCCCCTATAAATACAAATATGTGTCTGTGAGTTTGGCATTCTCCGTTTGCATTCTATTTGATTGAATCCCAGTTCTGCAGAGTTTGTTTACATAAGATTTGATATTAATATATGTCTTATGTTATATGCTTTATTTACACACCTTTCAGCAAGGTTTGGTGGAGTTGATAGAGCTCAAATGAAGTAAAAAGTCGCCAGCTGCCAAAACTGAGGTAAACTTGTTTAAACGTTCAAATTGAAGCAGTTTCAGCTGCCATTTAAATGGGCTTGACTCAATTTTTGCAGCTGGCGATTGATATCAAGCATTTATATTTTCTTTATTTAATGTCATCCAAAGAATAATATAGCTTTCTTGGGAGATTTTAGTCATAATCATACATAAAATATGAATAATCACTAAAAGAGTTGGGTATTTAAAAAATGCATATGGGATTATACAGAAAAAGCAATAAACTCAGACCTCTCTAGATCACCTATCTGGGCTTTGCTGATTGGTGATTGGAGAATACCAAACAGACTTAGGATTAAGAGGTTGTGATCAGATAGTAATCTTCAGTGCATCGATCTATTCTATTCTATTCTTTGATGTTTATGGGAATATAAAAGTTTACAAAACTCCAATGTAAGCAACTTTAATTTTATACATAATAAAGACATGATTATACAAACTCAAGGATCAGCCATGTATGTACCTTCTTGAAGATATTGAAAATCTCCACCCAAAGATGTACCATCACATCTCATTCTGGAAAGTTGTCCTGGTTCTAATGCTTGCAGTGGGAACAAAGAGGTTATCATACCATTCGCGATCTTATAATAATCAATGTTTGTATATTTCATCTCCAGTGTGACATCATATTCACACACATCAGGCTCTGGGCCATCACACTTTGGTGTCACCTCGTTTAAATATCCAACATCAAAAATCACAAACAACAGACTGATTCCAAGATAATAGGTATTGGTGCTCTTCATGGTATTCATTAAGGTTAAGAATTATGTGTACCTGTAAGTGGAGTCTTATACATGCTTATGCATGTGAAGTTCAGGATATAGGCGTGCATGTCCTTATTTTTTGTAGACTTATGGTATAAATGGACACAAGGACAATTGCGTTTATGTGGAAGGAACCAGCCATTATTTGCACAAGTTTTTTGCAAACCAAATAACAAGAACATGTTTGAGATCTTAGCCATGTGTCTATCTATAGTATTAATAGAGTTGTATGGGACAAAAGTGAGAATTAACATTGAACAGATTAAAAAAATGTATGCACTATTTAAAAGCATTAGGTTTCCTGCTGATACAAAATTGAATTCCAGTTGATTGATTAAATGTTGCTCCTTCAAGAGTAAAGGATAGAGGCATGAAGTTCAATTCCTACAGATTGAATTTAACTTCTATAACTGGAAAGGACTGGTTATGAAATTAAATAAAGTTTGGGTGATCCATAAGTGATCATCAGAAGATGAAAAGCCATTGCTGATATGAAATATGGTTCAAATTACTCATTAATGAGTTTTTCAATAATTAGTAGTAACAATTCTGGCCTGATACTTGGTGTCAAGTTTCAGAAGTGCATCAGAGTGTCCTGTCAGATGTTACATGTGTTGCCAAGATTCATATGTTACTGTGAAGAGTACATGAAATGAATAAATGGTATTAATTTATCGTTAGTTAAAGCAATGCAAACCTGAAGGTTAAGATTGGTAACATCGGGATAAATATTTTATCCAAAATGGTTATTGTGCAGTATTAACTAAATGTTATGATGTGGAAGCAATGAAGTAATAAGATTTTCTATTGTTGGGTGTTTACCTCAATTCTTGCGTTCAGCATGAGTCATAGTTGCTTTCTACCAGGTCCTCTCACTCACTCCACCAAAATTGAGTGGAAAGAAGGACCTGTCACATTGTAATATTAGCCATAAAAATGACTGGAGTTGATCAGATTTATCACAATTTTGTTTCAACCAAATCTAAATTTTACTACAAATGTAAATGTACAACTGTCATATTTGTATCTATTAACTATCAGCATATAATCAGTGTACAACCATTAGTCACGACAAGGAAGTCAGGGGCACATATAAGTTTTTTCCCAAAAAATCTGTAAATTTGCATTTTTAATTTATTGCAGGTTTTTTTGTGCAAAATATATCACTTTGTTGATAATTATAATCTGTCACATAAGTAGCTCTGTGAAAAACATTTATTTGAAGCTGTCATATTTTCTGAGATGATACCTTTGAAGCTGGCTTTCACAGGTGTATCCCATCAAATAATGTCTACAAGTAATACAATCGTTGAAAATGAATGGGAATTGCAATTCAGTACAACTGTACCGAAATACATATGCTTATGATTTTATAAATACTGTTTGGCATGTCAGATCAGGTTTACAAATTGAAAAGGATATAAGATTTTGGAAAGTGGGTTGAGCTTTTCAAAACAAACGCAAACTTAGGAGCCCCTATAAATACAAATATGTGTCTGTGAGTTTGGCATTCTCCGTTTGCATTCTATTTGATTGAATCCCAGTTCTGCAGAGTTTGTTTACATAAGATTTGATATTAATATATGTCTTATGTTATATGCTTTATTTACACACCTTTCAGCAAGGTTTGGTGGAGTTGATAGAGCTCAAATGAAGTAAAAAGTCGCCAGCTGCCAAAACTGAGGTAAACTTGTTTAAACGTTCAAATTAAAGCAGTTTCAGCTGCCATTTAAATGGGCTTGACTCAATTTTTGCAGCTGGCGATTGATATCAAGCATTTATATTTTCTTTATTTAATGTCATCCAAAGAATAATATAGCTTTCTTGGGAGATTTTAGTCATAATCATACATAAAATATGAATAATCACTAAAAGAGTTGGGTATTTAAAAAATGCATATGGGATTATACAGAAAAAGCAATAAACTCAGACCTCTCTAGATCACCTATCTGGGCTTTGCTGATTGGTGATTGGAGAACACCAAACAGACTTAGGATTAAGAGGTTGTGATCAGATAGTAATCTTCAGTGCATCGATCTATTCTATTCTATTCTTTGATGTTTATGGGAATATAAAAGTTTACAAAACTCCAATGTAAGCAACTTTAATTTTATACATAATAAAGACATGATTATACAAACTCAAGGATCAGCCATGTATGTACCTTCTTGAAGATATTGAAAATCTCCACCCAAAGATGTACCATCACATCTCATTCTGGAAAGTTGTCCTGGTTCTAATGCTTGCAGTGGGAACAAAGAGGTTATCATACCATTCGCGATCTTATAATAATCAATGTTTGTATATTTCATCTCCAGTGTGACATCATATTCACACACATCAGGCTCTGGGCCATCACACTTTGGTGTCACCTCGTTTAAATATCCAACATCAAAAATCACAAACAACAGACTGATTCCAAGATAATAGGTATTGGTGCTCTTCATGGTATTCATTAAGGTTAAGAATTATGTGTACCTGTAAGTGGAGTCTTATACATGCTTATGCATGTGAAGTTCAGGATATAGGTGTGCATGTCCTTATTTTTTGTAGACTTATGGTATAAATGGACACAAGGACAATTGCGTTTATGTGGAAGGAACCAGCCATTATTTGCACAAGTTTTTTGCAAACCAAATAACAAGAACATGTTTGAGATCTTAGCCATGTGTCTATCTATAGTATTAATAGAGTTGTATGGGACAAAAGTGAGAATTAACATTGAACAGATTAAAAAAATGTATGCACTATTTAAAAGCATTAGGTTTCCTGCTGATACAAAATTGAATTCCAGTTGATTGATTAAATGTTGCTCCTTCAAGAGTAAAGGATAGAGGCATGAAGTTCAATTCCTACAGATTGAATTTAACTTCTATAACTGGAAAGGACTGGTTATGAAATTAAATAAAGTTTGGGTGATCCATAAGTGATCATCAGAAGATGAAAAGCCATTGCTGATATGAAATATGGTTCAAATTACTCATTAATGAGTTTTTCAATAATTAGTAGTAACAATTCTGGCCTGATACTTGGTGTCAAGTTTCAGAAGTGCATCAGAGTTTCCTGTCAGATGTTACATGTGTTGCCAAGATTCATATGTTACTGTGAAGAGTACATGAAATGAATAAATGGTATTAATTTATCGTTAGTTAAAGCAATGCAAACCTGAAGGTTAAGATTGGTAACATCGGGATAAATATTTTATCCAAAATGGTTATTGTGCAGTATTAACTAAATGTTATGATGTGGAAGCAATGAAGTAATAAGATTTTCTATTGTTGGGAGTTTACCTCAATTCTTGCGTTCAGCATGAGTCATAGTTGCTTTCTACCAGGTCCTCTCACTCACTCCACCAAAATTGAGTGGAAAGAAGGACCTGTCACATTGTAATATTAGCCATAAAAATGACTGGAGTTGATCAGATTTATCACAATTTTGTTTCAACCAAATCTAAATTTTACTACAAATGTAAATGTACAACTGTCATATTTGTATCTATTAACTATCAGCATATAATCAGTGTACAACCATTAGTCACGACAAGGAAGTCAGGGGCACATATAAGTTTTTTCCCAAAAAATCTGTAAATTTGCATTTTTAATTTATTGCAGGTTTTTTTGTGCAAAATATATCACTTTGTTGATAATTATAATCTGTCACATAAGTAGCTCTGTGAAAAACATTTATTTGAAGCTGTCATATTTTCTGAGATGATACCTTTGAAGCTGGCTTTCACAGGTGTATCCCATCAAATAAACTGAGATAATATATGGCACATCAAAGTTTTGTGAAGATGAGCTTAACTGATGTAACAACTGAAGACTAACTCACAATTCATGGCAGGATTGACACCTCTTGGATTGAAGGAACAATGGTCAGTTCAAGTTATTGCAATTGACAATGCTACAACCATAAATATCTATATTTTACAGGGACATCTAAACATAATAAAAATAATAATAAATCTTATATCGCGCTGATACCAGTCGAAACTGTTCATAGCGCTATGTTCAGAACGTGAGCCCTGAAAAGATGAGTTTTGAGTCTACTCTTAAAGGAGTCGACTGTAGTACTAATTCTAATGTTAGATGGTAACGCATTCCAGAGTCTGGGGCCGATCGCGGAGAAAGCCCTATCACCCACAGTCTTTAGGCGCATTTTTGGAACGCATAAGTAGGTACCATCATTTGATCTAAGACTACGTTCACCTTGTTTGACTTGTAAGAGATCACGCAGGTAAGGAGGTGCCTTACCATTTAGGGCCTTCCAAGTCATTAAGAGAATTTTAAATTTTATTCTGGCATGAACGGGAAGCCAATGCAATTCCTTAAGTTTATCCGATATATGATCAAATTTCCTAAGTTTACCCACGACCCGCGCCGCCGCATTCTGTACATATTGCAGTTTTCTAATTTCAGAATTTGGTCGGCTAGCTAATAATTCATTACCATAGTCCAGAGTGGAGGTCACGAAGGCATGTGTCAAGGTAAGGGCGGTCTTTTCATCAAGGCAGTGCCTGATGGCAGATAGGTTTCTAATATGATAGTAGCCCTTCTTGCACATTTTTCTGACTTGAGCCTTCAGGTTCATACTAGAGTCCAGTGTGATGCCAAGATCTATCACACTGTTTGACGGTGATATGATCGAATCACCTACTCTAACGGATGACGGTAAGTATGTATTTTCTTCACGGCTGCCGGTACGGCTGTCGGTACAAAGTAGCATTTCAGTCTTCCCATCATTTATCTTCATTTTATTTGATATTAGAAATGCTCTAACTTCATCCACGCATTTTTCAAGTTGAATTTTACTTAATTCTCCATCCCTTTTGGATGTGTGGTCAATGGGGATGTAAATTTGCGTGTCATCTGCATAAATATGATAGCTCATATTATATTTCCTTACAATATCGGCCATTGGGGACATATAAATCGTGAAAAGGATAGGACCCAGGACCGAGCCTTGGGGGACTCGATATTTTATTGGCTTTAGAGTAGAACTTTTGAGTCCTACCTTGACACATTGTTTTCTGTTGCTTAGATATGACTTTATCCATTTTAATACTTGACCACTGACATTACATCGGTTCTGTAATCTATCAAACAGTATATTATGATCAATAGTGTCAAATGCAGCAGATAAGTCAAGTAGGAGTAATATGACAGAATTCTTTTTATCTAAGCTCACAAGAATGTCATTTTGGACTCTCAACATGCTAAAATGTGATATATTTTTTTTACAAATCCACATCTTGTGCAGATACTTAATGTGGAGATAAAATACCAATTTTTTTTTGTTTCTATAAATTTGTTTTGGATCAGCTGCAAAATATATGGGTATGATTCTCATTGATTCTTACTTATTTTCTAAAGCTTGTGATCAACTCACTATGACTATGTGATCAACTCACTATGACTATGTGATCAACTTACTATGACTACTAGTATGTGATCAACTCTGTAGATATGCGGAAATAAAAATCAGCATGCCAATAACTATCAAATTTAAGCTTTTTATTTTGTTTATTCACACAAATACTGTGATACATCTTGGTAACTTGGACAATTAATTCAATACATATTGTCATGAAGCCACTATGATACAAAACACTTCTGACAAATCTAACTTAGCTGCACTTGAGATTTATGCTGGTCAGGACAAATCGCAAGCATAATTCCATGATTGTACTTATCACATTGCTTGCATATTCAATAACATTTGTTAATTTCTCATTTGCAACACCTTTCTGTGAAATGAGGGAAACTGATACCTAGGTTTAAAGCCAGATATACAAACTGATCAAATATATTAAGCATCAATTCTACAATTTGGTGTACTGAAAGCTTAGCCACATATGAACATCATGGCAAATTGAAATTATGATAGAGTAAAAAGATAAGTTGCTATAAGACATAAAGTTGCACTCCCAGGAGAGATTTGTCTGAGTCATAAGCTGCATGTGACGGGTAAACATGGGTAGCGTGAACTTTTTCTGACCTCAATTGAGGCTCAAAGTGGGGTAGCATTGTTTGACATCATTCTGGCACTATCTTAAGGACAATACATTTCATGACGTCATAAGCATATTGCCGTACTTTTATGACGTCATTTTACCTTTCAGTGCCTCTATGATCACACTCCACATGAATATGAAGCCATGAAAGAAGTGTGCTTTCACAAGGGGCTATAGATTAGGTTCCTTTTCAAATAGGTTTTACAGACATTTCCTGGAGTGCATCAATCAAAACAATATTTTGATATGAAAGGCAAATATCTTTATCTCTAATTTATGATACTAATACATATTTTTCAAAATCACTGCTTAATCCCTTTAAGCTAGACTACATAAAGAGGTTGGTTTGCATTGAGAAGCAGGACATCTGGCAGTTCATCTTGAGTTCTTTAGTCTCAGGGTACTCCTGGACTCATTGGAGGCCATTCATGGCAGTCCACCCTTTCATAATGAGTCTTAGGGTGCTCCACGGCTCACTGGAGGCCATTCTCGGCTGTCTGCATTTCAACACGGGTCTCGGGGCGTTCCCAGGCTCATTGGAGGTCATTCTAACCGTCCGCTCCTTCTCAGGATCATTCTGATCCACTCAAGCTATTTTCAAGCAGGTTTGAGTACTGTCTTTTCTATACATGTTCAAGTTTTTTTCATAGTGCAGTGACGTTTCATGTCAGAAGTGTTGCATTTTTATTTATGTGTTAACTACATAACTGTATTCATTACTACTTCATCACCAAAACTGTATTTAAATATTTTAAATAAGTGATATCAAATCACTTATTCTTTATAATAAATTATTGGTTGATTTTATATCTGGAATTTGTACCGTTTTTTTTTCTGCCATTTGATGCTAATTCCCCAAAAGTGTATAGTTTGCTAATTCTCAATTAGTCAGCTATAACAATATTAATATTATATCTGCAGAAACAAACATAGTCATGCTAATATTGAATATCAGTTTTGTACACGATTTTAAAATCATTGTTGGAAAATTAATTTCTTGATAATTTTTCACCCTATTTGGAATATTCAAGTGTGTGGGCAGAGAGTGAGAGGTGATGAAGAAAAATATATATATATTTATACTGCTGCAATCATAAAAGCTATGTACATGTCATCATAAAATAAGATTCTTTACAAAAATATTTGTCTGTTGGACATAAGGATTTACATGTACATAAGGATTATATATATATATTGCAACAGTCAACAGTCAAAAGCCAACATTGAATGTGGAATATTAACAGTCAAAATAGTGGATTTACTGTCTTTAGCATCCAAAATTGTGGTGCCAAGATGGATATGAATACATAGAGAATGCATGGAAATATGTTATTTTGTGACATTTAGTGAACTTTGTGCAGTTTGAAGCACTTTTATATCAGCTGTTTGGACCATTACATTTATGGTTCAGTGATTTTCACCTATACAGGTGTGTGGTGGACTGTGGTGGTACCAGCATAACAGGATTATTGATTGATTACCTGTGTGTGTCAACATGTGGGGCAAGTGTGGAAAGTGCAAGGAGACCCTGCCAGCAGGTGAGCCAGCCTACTGTAAAGGCTGCTTTGGAGAACATTTACTGGTAGTCAATCCCCTATTAACATTTGTGTCTAGCTACAGAAGCAAGTCCCCAAGCTTGAATGTAAAAAATGCAGCCCTGAACTTCTATTCACCAGATGATATAGAGGAGGCAAGAAAGTGTATGATTGACAATGTGAGGGATCTTATCCCAGATTTCCCCCACCTTGATAAAAAGAGAACTGACTCATCCAATAGACAAGCAAGGGATGTAATGTTGGATGACATTATAGACATGTTTAAGGCACTTGATCTTGCAAACCAGAGTCAGGTGACCAAGTTTGTGTGTGATGATGCGGCAAAGCTACCTCCAAGTCCGGAGGATGCAGGAAATATGCTTAGATTGTTTGAGGCTCTGTCTAAGCAACAGAGGCAGTTGGATCTTTACCAGAGACAAGTGATGAGAACAGTTTGGATAAGGCACTACTCACGAGAATTTAGTACAAAGAATGGAATTCGACAGGGGGGGATTATCTCCCCTGTGTTGTTTTGTATTTATATGGATGTACTCATGAAGAGACTAGAAGAGGATGGAGTAGGTTGCTGGGTAGGCAGTCACTTCTTCGGCTCATTAGGATATGCTGATGACCTCGCTCTCCTAGTTCCTAGTGCTGATGGTCTAAGGAAAATGGTTTCTACATGTGAGGAATTCGGCATAGAATACGATGTGGCATATAATGCTTCAAAAACAGTATGTATGTTGTTTAGTCGCAAAAAGGTGACAAAGCCCTGCATATATCTCAATGGTGAACTTTTGAAGTGGGTTGACACCGTGAAGCACCTTGGTAACCATATCAACTCAGATCTTAGTGAGAGAGCTGAAGTGACCAAGAAAAAGAATGATCTCATTCAGAGAACAAACTCACTTCTTGTTACACTGGGGAAAAGTAGAGATCAAATACTCACAAAAGTGTTCAAGTCACAGTGTGCACATATGTACGGATCTCAGGCCTGGAACTTGGCAGACAGATCTGTAGCTGAGTATCAAACAATGTGGAACCGTTGTGTCAGAAGAATTCTGAAACTGCCCTATGCAACACACAGGAGATTCCTTGCATGTCTGCTGGAGGAAAGTTGTACAATGGACCAAATCTATTGTAGATTTTTAACCCTTTTATTCAAGATGGAGAGAAGCCTAAACACCAGAGTGCAGTTTATTGCCAAGCTGAGTAGTGAATCTGCAAAAAGCATCTGTGGGGGTAACCTCAGGGTTATTGCCAATAGATTGAGTGCTGATATTGTCACAATACGCAGTGAAGGTCAAAGGAGACTGAAAAGTGCATATATCTCTGAAAGCTCTGAACAGGATCACATAGCTGTCAGTCTTATACTAGAAATGAAAGGTTTCCTGACAGGTGAAGCTGTGATAAATGGTTTTGGTGTTGAGGAGGTGAAAGATATTTTATATGATGTTTGTGTGAACTAAATTGCGATTTTAATTCTAGTCAATTTATATTTTTTGTAATTGTGTTTGTGCTATTATGATGTAAACCTCTATTCCATTATGTTAATATGATGTGAATGAATAAAATGATTTATGATGATGATGATGATTTAGGACTAGCTGAATTTTTGATACCCTCATTTAAGGATGATGCAGAAGGAGGAGATTTGGAAAAGGGGATTGTGATCCCTGTTTTAGGGAGAAATGTGAAAAACCGTACCCTGTTTTAGGGAAAATGATAAAATATCTTAACCCGTCTTAGGGAAAATATCAGCAAAAAGGACCCTATTTAGCCCAGCTTCCCCGGTAAAGCTGACTATGAAAGTAACCCCCTCGGGGTTTTACTCTTTTTCGCTAATGACAAATTCAGTGAATTTTTTTATTGGTTATAAGTACTACTCTCCTTTGCATCGGGCTCAGTATAATTGAAAAGGCCTAGTAAAGTTGGGTATATAAGTACATGTAGGTCAAATATTATATCAACATATCTCTTGTGCCAACACATAATGTCTTATTCCAATAGGTTCAACGGGACAGTCGTCTTGTAAATACTTAATTCCTACTCTCATTTGCATCGGGCTCACTGTATTGGAGAGAAAAGAGAGCAGGCCTTGTAAAGCTGGGTACTTATTTCCTTCTTTCTGTTAAATTCATGAAATTAACTTTATTAATAAAAAATGACATGCACCCCCTAGACACTCCAATTCGATTACAAATCGTTTAGCCCTAAATATATCTAAATATATATTTCTGAACACTGAGAAAGGAATTTGTATTATGCCTTGTTGTTGAAGAAAATTTGGTGAATTGACAAATTCAGTTCAGTGTCTTAACACAGGCTCAGATGCAAACTTTGTGTCATTAATATTTCCAATCATTACGATCATAGACTATTATATTTGTACATCCATGCCATGAGAAGTTTTATTTGTGTTGATATGCGAGGATAATGAAAACACAATCAGGTAAAAATAACATCAATGTATTAAAGGCAAATGTGTGCATGCTCTTGAACCTTCTTGTAGGGAAGTATGCATAATATTTGGTTGTTTCCTCACAAGATACCTGGACAAGTACATAGAATATCAGATGATATCATGCATATTAAATATACACAATAAAACGAGGATGAGTTTTGATGTTTTTCAAAGTTTATTGGAACAAAGGTAAAAAATATATCTGAAAATATTCATCATGAACCAATTTATGGCAAGAACTGAGCATGTTTACTTTTTTAAAATATATATATATATATATATATATATATATATATATATATATATATATATATATATATATATATATATATATATATATATATATATATATATATATATATATATATATATATATATATATCCCATTTAACATCACAAAATATAATTGATTATATACATATGTACACCACAGTAGGGAAAAAAGGAAAAAAAGCTGATCGATATATGTAGTGTCAGCTTCTTTTACTATAGATATTATAAACATTAACAATAGGCCACAGCATAAAATATAAAAAAAAATATATTATAATTTCAATATTCATATGTACAAACACAAGTGGTGGTTTCCTGATTGTTTTCCTGCATTCCAGGGACGGTTTGATTTCTCCCCTTTTTCCTCCATACCTCTATAATGCAGGGTACCTGAATGTTTCTTTTTGAGGTAAAACAGGAAAGCACGAATATGTGCATATCATCCATTAAGTACTCATTTTGTTTTAAAAATCTGTATTAATATTTACACACAACATAATTATCTTTCAATATCTGCAAAATGTATTTTGTTCACTCTGGGTTACATCTTTCTCTGCAACGTTTTTGGAGTGTGGGATAATTTAAGATGAGTATTGTTACATGTAATATTCGGTTTTATTTGTTTTAATTCCTGAATAGGTTGATTGTTTAAGAAGGAACGATAAAAATCATGTATAAAAACAAGTGATAAATAGACATACTTCAAAATTTACACCGATAATATTATTAAAATACAATGATTTTCAACAAATATTTACAATATACAAATAGTTTTCCATTTGCCAATATCTTTTGGTGACCGCCATCTATACGGTGAAGTATTGACATTATGGTTGATTTGTCCCTGAATTTCATCGTGATTTTCTATTGTAATATGCTGAATGACTGAAGGTTAATATCGATCTGATACAAGTTGTACCATTATCCATAGTACTGGAATGGGGATTTGATCAATATAGCATATTGTCCAGTCAATCCAAAGATTCGTAAAAGGCTCAAATCATTCAGCACTAAACCAATGAAATGTGGAATTACATATGACTTAACACATTTAATTATGTGCGAACTGTAATACCATCAGCAATAATATCAAATAAGATGAGATGAGGTGTCTGCAGCTGGCGCCCTCTGTCGACGCGGATATGGATGGGGGTGTGGGAGAGGCACCTGAAAGAGAAAAAACAACATGGTATTAATTCTAGTCTCAATCAAAAATATCCAAATAACATGGAAAGATGAGCAATCGTCAAAACAATCGTTTGAAGCATAAAATTAAAGTGACTTAAATGTTGGTGTCTCATTTTTATTTTTGTAAAGCGATGTAAGATCACTGTTATTTATGGTATATGGTGGCTGTGCCACTTCATTGTGTATTAGATTAAAAGTGACTTTTAGGCTTCTACTAGATGGTACATTATAGAATTCACCTCTTCGTATGAGTCGATGCTAACATTGTCATGATTATAAAATAAATGTTTGCAAAGAGTTTTGTCAACCCAAGGTAGAGTTAAGTAGGGTATCACACGATTCTACAGATTAATAGACGACAAAAATCACATCAAAATTCCCAAAATTACCCAAGTAAAGTGTTTATTAAGAGATAGACAGAGACAGAAAAAGAGACCTACACACACCCAGAGACTTGATATTAATCTCTTGAGTGACGTCACCGTATTCATTGTAAGCTGAGAATATATAGGTTCCCGATGTCTGTGATGTTACTGACTTTATAACCAGTGACGTCTCTGTCAGCATCGAAGATGTCTAAAAAAATCCAAATAAAACTCATTAGATTGAATGAATAGACATCGAATATATCTGAGTAAGTAGTTCATCAATAAAAAGAGGGTTTTAACAATTTTCGTTACCTCTTCTTGGACTAAACATGCATCGTAGTTTTTGGGATTGTCTGCAGCGGTGCCATCTGGAAGTCGCCACGTGACCGTCACCTGAGGGTTTGCTCTCACACGACACGTGATTTTGACGAGAGTTGAGCCCACTGATGTCAGAACAAAATCTGGACAGTCTATGTCTCTGGGGGAAACTGTTGGCACAATGCAATGGAAAAAGTGTACTTCGTTAAGTCAATGATTATTTCCAAGGTGTTAATTATTATATTTGCAGGTTCAATTTTGAAACTAAGATACATATAATGAAGATTGAATTTATTAACAAAAGAGAAATTGTGTTAAGATAAAAAAAAAAACACTTTTCCGGCCTTAGTCAGACTTCGTCCAACAGGATAGATTTAAATTTATCAGGTGACTCCACAAGTAATTCCACAAAGTGTATTTTCCTCTAGTATATGTTTTAACATTGTACTTACACACAATATTAAGTTTAGCCATAGATGATAAGCGTGATCTCCTGAGGGACGCTTCACATATAAGTTTTTTCCCATGATTCTCCAGAGACGCCAGACTGGCCTTCCTGGTGAATCTGAGCGTCTGCTCGGTGCGTACCAGGCCGCCATTCTCCACGCTGTAGGACAGAGACCATTGGATCTCGCACGTGTCCGTGATGTTGGTTCTCACCCCGTCTGTGTCCTCCAGGTATATGCTGGTAGTAGGAAGGCTGTTGGTCATGTATACTTCACACAAGATGGCGTTGTCTGTCTGGTTCTCCACCAGAGTGAGGTTGTCCTCCTGTCTTGTCACTTCTGAGGTTAATATGTTCTTGGTGGCGAGATGAACTCCCTGGATAGGTCCTACAACACACAACAAGCACATACGCATTGTGAAGAAGGCTTTTACAAAACAAAACAGTAAAGTGCTCAAGGTTGCCTCGTGGCCAACTTACTCGAAGTTTCAAAAAACATGATTAAAACTTAAAATCGTCAGCTTTGTCGCCTCCATGAAAAGGTCTCTTTATAAACGAGTCTGAGCACCGAATATCCACCAGATGGCAGCATTTACACAAAAATAGTGGAATTTTAACTCTTGTAGGGCAGATGTTGACACAGTGACATGTTTGAGTTGTTAGCAGAGGGCGACACTTGACCAAACTTACAGAAAGAATTAACGTCCTGTCACGTTGAAAAAATACCTCAAACGGTACATAGTGTCTTCATATATACAAAAACTGCCCAGGAAGGTCTTTCTCTCCGTTTTGAATTTCGAGAATATCTAATCCTAATTTTCATTTTATATATAAACACATTACATTAGCATGTATGATGGCATTACCATAATATGTTAATTGTCTTGACATGGAATTATAATTATCATGATATGTATAATATAAGGGGCAATCTGTGTACAAAAGGTATAAGATAGTTCTAGCAGTTATTATAATATATACCTACCTATAACATTGACAAACACCAGACTCGATGTGTACACTAAGCCATTATCCAATACTTTGCATATCCACAGGCCTCCATCCTCTGGTTTGATGTCTGAAGTCATCAACACAACAAACATAACATTACCATAATATTAATTATTACAGGGTGATTCACAAGGTATAATGCGATTGCAAGTTACCATCTTAATTCTTGTTTTAATGGTTGGATTTTAGAGAGTTTTTTTTGTGCACTTCCGATTTTATTTGTGCAGTTCCGGCGCGTTATTTTCAATGGGGCAGTATGGCAACCCACAAGCGGCCAATACTGATTGTAACTATTATATGTTTAATGAAATAGTCGATTTTGTAAATGTATATTATTCTATGTTTACTCACCTGATACTGATATTTTAAACCCCCCATCTATCGGCCAGGGATTCTTCGTTAACGTATATCTGTTTCCTAATTCCTCAGGTAAAAACGATCCATTGGTGATAGGCAAGGCTTTATCCAGAAATAAACTACAACAAACACATTAGACGCACTCAAAATACAAACTTGGATAAATCTATCAAAATCATCTGAGAATAGTTCATGTTTGTCTTCTGCATGATAGTAACACAAATTGTATCCAACCTTTCCTTCAAATTATGAGTCACTACATTGGTTATTTCATATTTTACAGTTCTCTTCATCTTACAAACATGGTCATAAAGATGCGGACAAATGTACATCTGATCATGTAACCTTTTATATATTAGGTTATGAAAAGGTTTATGATTAATTTAGTCATTTGAGGACTCACAAGAGACATCAAGAATTGATATACCATGATGTCATAATTCATTTGGCCGGTCCAGAAAGAAGCGAAAATTCGGATGTTACGCTAGTCTATTGGATGGCTGGCTGATGCAAATTCATGAAGACAGGTCACTTGTTGACCCAACAGATTTACACTCTTTATATCCCATTTATTTCAGTTAGAAACAAACGAATTTGAACACCATTACATTAAAATCAACAAATGCGAGGTGTCTTGTGATATATCAATAACAATTTGAAACGGGGAATTTTGCAAAAGGTAGTTTTGGTCCTGATTGGAAATTCTCTGAGAATGGAAGTTTGTTACAGCATGGCCCATCTTGACTTAATTACACATCGAGGATTATTTGGTGATGTAGCTGATGATTTCTTCGTGTCTTTTTGTCCATGTCTGTAAGACTTGCCTATATGACTTGATTATCCCAAATATTGAAGTTCATTTTATATAATGACATTATTGGTGATCCTGCACCAGTAGTTTCCTGTATATCATAGGACATACCTGTAGCCATGGTAACCCCACACAGTGTAGTTCCCTTTTTATTATAAGACTCAAGTGTAGCCATGTAAATCTCACAGAGTGTAGTTCCCTTTATATTTTATGACTCACATGTACCCATGGTAACCCCACACAGTGTAGTTGCCTCTATGTGTTATGCCTCACTTGTACCCATGGTAACCCCACACAGTGTAGTTGCCTCTATGTGTTATGCCTCACTTGTATCCATGGTAACTCCACTCAGTGCAGTTGCCTCTATATCATATGACTCGTCAGTAGCCATGGTATTTCTACACAGCGTAGTTTTCTCTCTATTATATGACTCACCCGTAGCCATAGTAATTCCACACTGTATAATTCCACACTGGATAATTCCCTCTATATTCCCTCTATATGTTATGACTCACCTGTAGCCATGGTAACCTCACACAGTGTAGTTACCTCTATATGTTATGACTCACCTGTAGCCATGGTAACCCCACACAGTATAGTTGCCTCTATATGTTATGACTCACCTGTAGCCATGGTAACCCCACACAGTGTAGTTACCTCTATATGTTATGACTCATCTGTAGCCATGGTAACCCCACACAGTGTAGTTCACTCTACATGTCATGACTCACCTGTAACCATGGTAATCCCACACAGTGTAGTTCACTCTACATGTCATGACTCACCTGTACCCATGGTAGTTCCACACGGTGTAGTTCTGTTTATATATTTCCACCACGGCCTGGCTGCTGAAGCCCTGGGCGTGGCACGTGAAGTGGAACTGATTGCCGGGCTCCAGGTCTGGCTCGCTGTACAGGACGTAGGTGATAGAGCCCACTATTGTGGAGGCTGAAACAAACACAACAACTCATATCCCATTTTCAGACAATAGCATCAACGCTTGATAATAGTGATAGTAATAGAATTTGTACAGGACTTAAAATATGATTTTCTGCCTCATACTTTTTTAAAGGAACCTAAAATAGATTGAAGTTATTGTAGATAAATGTTCTTATTCTGTATATTTATTGAAAGCATATTGATATCAATATTAACTATATTGGGTTCTTGGTATAAAGGTTAGATGTTTTGAGCTCACCTGAGGATAGGCACAGGCATATCAGTATCTTGATCACATATTGCATCATGTTCAGGCTTGGTGAAGAAACACCTGAAAATGGAAAAGTTTTTTATTAAATATAAATCATGAATTGTTTCAGTTCAAATTGCAAAATTTAAGTCAATATTCTCTAATAACGCTTATTTTTTTAAAATATTAGAGCTATTTTTTCTTTATCACATTTGAAAAGAGTGACATATTGTAGGCCATTCTCAAGAAAGAGATCACAAATCACTCATTTCGCTAATGGGGGATAATAAATTATCACATTTGCCAACATAAAATGGTTAATTACAGTACAAGAAAAAAAATAGTGATCTCTTTTTATAATGCTCTCTCCAGAAGAATATAGTGAGGCCCGCCCCACAATCTTTGTTTACCAGTAGTGGGCATAGCTCAGAATGACAAACAACTCACTATGTTAATGTAGCTTTCTCTACATTTTAAAGTGACTTTCTTTATCCTACCCAGCTTGACAAGGCCTCTACAATACAGTGTTATACTGAGCCCGATGCAAAGGAGAGTATCTTTATCCCAGATGCTTAAGATTATTATGCAGTGCAAATATCATGATTAACAATATCATTTTGATAAGAATATGCATTTTATCAAGAGTTATGAATAAGCCTAACAGCAACTCCAAAACCTGTATCCCTAAAACCTGTATCCCTAAAACCTGTATCCCTAAAGCCTGTAGTCCTAAAACCTGTATCCCTTAAACCTTTATCCCTAAAACCTGTATCCCTAAAACCTGTATCCTTAAAGCCTGTATCCCTAAAACCTTTATCCCTAAAACCTGTATCCCTAAAACCTATATCACTAAAACCTGTATCCCTAAAGCCTGTATCCATAAAACCTGTACATGTACATGTAATGTTCTGAGATACCAACAGGGATGGGAGCTCTCATGCATAACACTATACATTGATATAAGTTTAACTTCCAATGATAATGATACATTGTGATATTACCTGTTTATATCTTCCAAAGAATGTGTGTTAATGGTTTTGTTCATTTTATTTGTGTGAATGTGTTTTTCTACTTGATGAAAAATATTGAGAGAAGTGGTTTAAAACGCTTGTTATGTATGAGCTAACAGTGGAGATTGTAACTTGATTGTATCGAAGCTGATAATTCACCATCAGGAGATTTATCACAGGCCTGAGGCTAAGATACAAAATAAATGCTTAACAAACCAGTGAAATTCTGGTGATGCAAGGAATGTTCTGCAGGCAGATTGCCGTAATAGACTGTCAGTGATGAGGTGATCACACATTTAATCACTATCACACCTCTAACAAAACCTATACTTCTCCCTTAACAACGCGATACAAACGCCTTAGCAGCCCCATACATCAGTGTCACTACACTGCTTAAGTAATAGGCTTTCTCAATTTGCCTACTGCTACCAACATCATATCAGTCTCACACCTGGAGTGTGAAAAATTGCACATTTTATAATTGACACTTTTTTATATTCTTTTCAGGGCTGACCGTACAGTTTAAATGCACCAAGCGAAACCTTTTTGACAATTTCTAAAGGAGCTAATCTTCGGAGTGCAATAAACTTGTTGCCCCTAGCGACATAGGTTCTTTTAAAATGAGCAAAGTTGAGATTTTCCTCTCAGTAAACCTATCTTGTTTGTCAGTGAGCATGACATTTGACTAAATTTCAGAGATTGCTACCCACATTATGTCCATGCTGCAAACTTTTGTTGCAAAGAGCCATTATGTTACACTTATATACTTTCACTTGAAATTCAGACAGGATCTTAACTTTGCTGATCATCTTATAAATATTATAAATATTTGTTTATCTGATTTCATTCTGTAATGAATTTTAAAGATATATTAAGCTGAATTAAAAACTATTCAATTGAAAGGATATGTATCATAACATGTAGCACCATTGCAGTCAATGTCCTGAAGATTGCAGCCACAGAGCTGACACCCTCTACAACAAACATGGCAAATATGATTATAAAGTCTACTAAATTTCCACATGACTTGAAATTAGCTGAATTGTCACCCATATTCAAAAAGGATAACAGACTGGATAAAACAAAATATAGAAACATAAGCATATTACCATCCATCTCAAAAATAATGGAAAAACTAATAAATAAGCAATACCAGGTGTACTTTGATGGCATACTAGAAGCGCACATTTCTGCATATAGACACAACTACAGTACCCAGACCTTACTGCTTAGTGCAGTAGAGACATGGAAACAAGCTCTGGACAAAAAGAAATATACTGGGGCCCTGATGATGGATCTCAGCAAGGCATTCGATGCCATCCCTCACAGCCTTCTACTGGCAAAATTACATGCATATGGGTGTGACAAAGAATGCTTAAAGCTTGCACACAGCTACCTCAGTGACAGATGGCAAAGAACCAAGATAGGTAGCACACAGTCAGAATGGATGCAGCTGTTGAAAGGCGTCCCTCAAGGTTCAGTCCTTGGACCCGCCTTTTTTAACATCTTCATTAATGACATGTATTATCGCCTCCAGGAATGTGCCATGATGAATTATGCAGATGATAATTCCTTGTCTCATGAGCATGATGATTTTAACAGATTCAAACAAGGAATAGAATCTGATGGCAACAATGTTGCAGACTGGTATGATGAAAATCACATGAAAACCAACCTGGAAAAATATCAAGCCATCATGTTTGGAAACCACAACATGGATGTGAGTTTCACTATTAAGGACGTAACAATCAAATGTGAATCCAGTGTTGAACTAGTTGGTGTCCATATTGACATGATGTTAAAATTCAACAAACACATTGATGTAATATGTGCCAAAGCTAGTCGTCAGATAAATGTTGTGATGAGGTTATGTAATGTGTTACCAACAGAAACCAAAATGACAATGTACAAGTCATTCATCCTCTCCAACTTTAACTATTGTCCAGTAGTATGGATGAACTGTGGTATAGGAAATGTGAGGAAAATGGAAAGACTTCAGTGCCGTGCATTACGATTTGTATTCAATGATTTCAATTCAACATATGAGGAGCTATTGGAACGAAGTGGAGAAAGCAAACTGATTATATCCCGAATACGTTCATTAGCAATTGAAGTCTACAAATGTGTAAATAAAATCTCACCTGTGTATTTATGTGACCTATTCAAGGAGCAAAATGTTCCATATGATATGAGAGATCACAAGAAACTGGTCCAGAACAAATGGAACACCATACATAATGGTCTGAAAACATTCTCATACTCAGGTGCTAAACTATGGAACATGCTGCCCATTGATACAAAATCAAGTGTATCGCTAAATGTTTTTAAAGAGAGAATGAAGGACTGGCAGCCTTGCAATTGTATGGAATGGTGCTAAATGATTTTAACCTGCTAACCTGTAAATATTGTATATATATTCATTTCATCACAGTCATATAATAGCTTTTAGCTAATGTTATTTGTTTTAATTTTGTGACTATAAATAAAGATTTTTGTATTTGTATTTGTATTTGTATGCTTAACTGCCAAGCTGTAACTGTAAGGTTAAATGGATCTTAAGAGATAACTTTCTCAAATGTCCATTTTAAATGTTGCATTACACTGGACATATTCATTATTCATCTCACATCACTTAAGGTGGACTTTGTATAGAATAAATCACATTTTTGTAAAATCATGATGTCCTCCACCAAGAACAAGTTGCACTGTAAGCCTTTCATGATGTCCTCCACTTAGAACAGGTTCCACTAGATGTCCTCCACCTAGAACAGGTTCCACCGGAAACCTTTCATGATGTCCTCCACCTAGAACAGGTTCCACCGGAAGCCTTTCATGGTGTCCTCCACCTAGAACAGGTTCCACTAGATGTCCTCCACCTAGAAAAGGTTCCACTGGAAACCTTTCATGATGTCCTCCACCTAGAACATGTTCCACTGGACGCCTTTCATGAAGTCCCCCACTGGGAACATGTTCCAATGGACGCCTTTCATGATGTCGTCCACCTAGAACAGGTTCCACTAGAAGCCTTTCATGATGTCCTCCACCTAGAACAGGTTCTACTGGACGCCTTTCATGATGTCCTCCACCTAGAACATGTTCCACTGGAAGTCTTTCATGATATCCTCCACCTAGAACATGTTCCACTGGACGCCTTTCATGATGTCCTCCACCTAGAACATGTTCAACTGGAAGCCTTTCATTATGTCCTCCACCTAGAACAGGTTCCACCGGAAGCCTTTCATGATGTCCTCCACCTAGAACATGTTCCAATGGAAGCTTTACATGATGTCCTCCACCTTGAACATGTTCCACTGGACGCCTTTCATGATGTCCTCCACCTAGAACAGGTTCCACTGGAAGCTTTTCATGATGTCCTCCACCTTGAACATGTTCCACTGGAAGCTTTTCATGATGTCCTCCACCTTGAACATGTTCCACTGGACGCCTTTCATGATGTCCTCCACCAAGAACAGGTTCCACTGGAAGCTTTTCATGATGTCCTCCACCTAGAACATGTTCCACCGGAAGCCTTTCATGATGTCCTCCACCTAGAACAGGTTCCACCGGAAGCCTTTCATGATGTCCTCCACCTAGAACATGTTCCACTGGAAGCTTTTCATGATGTCCTCCACCTTGAACATGTTCCACTGGACGCCTTTCATGATGTCGTCCACCTAGAACAGGTTCCACTGGAAGCTTTTCATGATGTCCTCCACCTTGAACATGTTCCACTGGAAGCTTTTCATGATGTCCTCCACCTTGAACATGTTCCACTGGACGCCTTTCATGATGTCGTCCACCTAGAACAGGTTCCACTGGAAGCTTTTCATGATGTCCTCCACCTTGAACATGTTCCACTGGAAGCTTTTCATGATGTCCTCCACCTTGAACATGTTCCACTGGACGCCTTTCATGATGTCCTCCACCTAGAACAGGTTCCACTGGAAGCTTTTCATGATGTCCTCCACCTTGAACATGTTCCACTGGACGCCTTTCATGATGTCCTCCACCTAGAACATGTTCCACTGGACTCCTTTCATGATGTCCTCCACCAAGAACAGGTTCCACTGGAAGCTTTTCATGATGTCCTCCACCTAGAACAGGTTCCACTGGAAGCCTTTCATGATGTCCTCCACCTTGAACATGTTCCACTGGACGCCTTTCATGATGTCCTCCACCTAGAACAGGTTCCACTGGACGCCTTTCATGAAGTCCCCCACTGGGAACATGTTCCAATGGAAGCCTTTCATGATGTCCTCCACCTAGAACAGGTTCTACTGGACGCCTTTCATGATGTCCTCCACCTAGAACAGGTTCTACTGGACGCCTTTCATGATGTCCTCCACCTCGAACATCTTCCACTTGAAGCCTTTCATGATGTCCTCCACCTAGAACAGGTTCTACTGGACGCCTTTCATGATGTCCTCCACCTAGAACATGTTCCACTGGAAGCCTTTCATGATGTCCTCCACCTTGAACATGTTCCACTGGACGCCTTTCATGATGTCCTCCACCTAGAACAGGTTCCACTGGACGCCTTTCATGAAGTCCCCCACTGGGAACATGTTCCAATGGAAGCCTTTCATGATGTCCTCCACCTAGAACAGGTTCTACTGGACGCCTTTCATGATGTCCTCCACCTAGAACAGGTTCTACTGGACGCCTTTCATGATGTCCTCCACCTAGAACATGTTCCACTGGAAGCCTTTCATGATGTCCTCCACCTAGAACAGGTTCTACTGGACGCCTTTCATGATGTCCTCCACCTAGAACAGGTTCCACCGGAAGCCTTTCATGATGTCCTCCACCTAGAACATGTTCCACTAGATGTCCTCCACCTAGAACAGGTTCTACTAGAAGCCTTTCATGATGTCCTCCACCTAGAACATGTTCCACTGGACGCCTTTCATGAAGTCCCCCACTGGGAACATGTTCCAATGGAAGCCTTTCATGATGTCCCCCACCTAGAACAGGTTCTACTGGAAGTCTTTCATGATGTCCTCCACCTAGAACATGTTCCACTGGAAGTCTTTCATGATGTCCTCCACCTTGAACATGTTCCACTGGACGCCTTTCATGATGTCCTCCACCTAGAACAGGTTCCACTGGAAGCTTTTCATGATGTCCTCCACCTTGAACATGTTCCACTGGAAGCTTTTCATGATGTCCTCCACCTTGAACATGTTCCACTGGACGCCTTTCATGATGTCCTCCACCTAGAACAGGTTCCACTGGAAGCTTTTCATGATGTCCTCCACCTTGAACATGTTCCACTGGACGCCTTTCATGATGTCCTCCACCTAGAACATGTTCCACTGGACGCCTTTCATGATGTCCTCCACCAAGAACAGGTTCCACTGGAAGCTTTTCATGATGTCCTCCACCTTGAACATGTTCCACTGGACGCCTTTCATGATGTCCTCCACCTAGAACAGGTTCCACTGGAAGCTTTTCATGATGTCCTCCACCTTGAACATGTTCCACTGGAAGCTTTTCATGATGTCCTCCACCTTGAACATGTTCCACTGGACGCCTTTCATGATGTCGTCCACCTAGAACAGGTTCCACTGGAAGCTTTTCATGATGTCCTCCACCTTGAACATGTTCCACTGGAAGCTTTTCATGATGTCCTCCACCTTGAACATGTTCCACTGGACGCCTTTCATGATGTCCTCCACCTAGAACAGGTTCCACTGGAAGCTTTTCATGATGTCCTCCACCTTGAACATGTTCCACTGGACGCCTTTCATGATGTCCTCCACCTAGAACATGTTCCACTGGACTCCTTTCATGATGTCCTCCACCAAGAACAGGTTCCACTGGAAGCTTTTCATGATGTCCTCCACCTAGAACAGGTTCCACTGGAAGCCTTTCATGATGTCCTCCACCTTGAACATGTTCCACTGGACGCCTTTCATGATGTCCTCCACCTAGAACAGGTTCCACTGGACGCCTTTCATGAAGTCCCCCACTGGGAACATGTTCCAATGGAAGCCTTTCATGATGTCCTCCACCTAGAACAGGTTCTACTGGACGCCTTTCATGATGTCCTCCACCTCGAACATCTTCCACTTGAAGCCTTTCATGATGTCCTCCACCTAGAACAGGTTCTACTGGACGCCTTTCATGATGTCCTCCACCTAGAACATGTTCCACTGGAAGCCTTTCATGATGTCCTCCACCTTGAACATGTTCCACTGGACGCCTTTCATGATGTCCTCCACCTAGAACAGGTTCCACTGGACGCCTTTCATGAAGTCCCCCACTGGGAACATGTTCCAATGGAAGCCTTTCATGATGTCCTCCACCTAGAACAGGTTCTACTGGACGCCTTTCATGATGTCCTCCACCTAGAACAGGTTCTACTGGACGCCTTTCATGATGTCCTCCACCTAGAACATGTTCCACTGGAAGCCTTTCATGATGTCCTCCACCTAGAACAGGTTCTACTGGACGCCTTTCATGATGTCCTCCACCTAGAACAGGTTCCACCGGAAGCCTTTCATGATGTCCTCCACCTAGAACAGGTTCCACTAGATGTCCTCCACCTAGAACAGGTTCTACTAGAAGCCTTTCATGATGTCCTCCACCTAGAACATGTTCCACTGGACGCCTTTCATGAAGTCCCCCACTGGGAACATGTTCCAATGGAAGCCTTTCATGATGTCCCCCACCTAGAACAGGTTCTACTGGAAGTCTTTCATGATGTCCTCCACCTAGAATAGGTTCTACTGGAAGTCTTTCATGATGTCCTCCACCTAGAACATGTTCCACTGGAAGTCTTTCATGATGTCCTCCACCTAGAACATGTTCCACCGGAAACCTTTCATGATGTCCTCCACCTAGAACAGGTTCTACTGGAAGCCTTTCATGATGTCCTCCACCTAGTATAGGTTTTAACATAAATCTTGCATGATGTGCACTGTTGCAAAACAGGCGATAATACAGATTTATGTGTTTTTAATGAATTCTTATATTACAATGTGTTACCTCTCTACATGTATACCACAAGGGTATTCAACAATGGGAAATATGTATACATATAAATCAACCTCGAACAAAATCAAAATCAATTTTGTTTGTTTGATATTAAGAGTCATAATATAATGTAATTATATGATATTAAAAACAACAGAATAGAGAAACTGATGATTGTTTGAGCAGATATGATATGAGGCATTGTAAGGGCCTTGTCTTCCTTGCTTAACCTGTCTCAGAATATCAGATTACTCAATATCACATGCACGGTTAACTTGCCTTGTCTGCATTTAGTCAAGAGCAATCATTTAGTTATGTTTACATGCATAAGTGTTCTGAAACTTGTTTTGCTTGTTTTATATTGTTTTCTCTGAATATATACATATCTGACAAGAAGAATGTACCCACCTTCCTGTTCTGCTCTAGCCGTGGTATAGTCTTCTTTTGCCAGGCTTACCTGCACGTGTGGGGCAGGTAACAATAGGTAAATTGTAGGGGGCACACTTGTCAGACCACAATGGGAATTCAGTTGATTGTTTGGTGGGATTGTTTATGCTGTGTCATGCACCCTGACTGTGCCAGGTACCAGCAAGGCAATTCCAATGCTCAGTTCACAGGCAGAATTACATTATACACAGATACTCAGTCCTGTATTTCTCACATTCATTGCACATCAACTTTCATTCTATCTTATATTATCCCCAATATTGTCAATTTCTTTCAATTTATTAACTCCAAAGGGCAAAGAAAGAACCTGTTTTGAAAAATATTTTGATATGTCTAATCACTAGGATTGCATACGAATTACAATGGGTTACAATAACATTTTATATGTATTGATTAATGGTTCTCTTGATCCTGAGGAATGTACATACAGATGCAGGGACTTAGTATATGTTATAATGCAAAGAGGTTATTGTTGTGCCCTGTCTGTGTATGATGAATAATATGCTTTCACAAATTTCATTAAAGCGATACATCAACATCTGAAACAATCGCTTCTTCTATAACTGTGCTTACAACCACAAAGAACAATGGCTTAAAACAAAGAATAAAGCACACCCATAGCACAGAAAACACAACAAAACTAACATAAATAACAAAACACCTGACCATGGATACAGAGTCGGTTCATTGTTTCTTGGAAAACATTATCGCATTTACAAGATCTGTACCAATCGAGAGGAACTTTTGGGAAATATAGCAAACGACAAGAAATTCAATGACGAATGCTAAGTACATGTACTTCATGAATTATTGTGTAGAAAATGCTATAATTTTGTCAAATGTATTTTATTGATTATTGATTCATTAAAACATCTATGCTACAATCAGCTGTCAGAATCAAGTTATTTATGTATTTATGATGTTAGAATTTGATTAGTTAGGATATTTGGAGGCAATTTACAACCAACTTTCAGCCATCTTGGTTTTATCAACTAAAATTAATAAAACTATGGAATGCGCCCTTAACACAACAGTTTTCTTTTTAAAAATATATTCCGCAAACTGGTAGACTCCACAGGGTCAAAAAGGTTCTCGGAAGGGGCTACACGTCATGTAAGACAAATATGCAGTTTCTCCTCTTTTTCCTGATATGGGCTAAGCTGTGAAAATATGCTTATTCATCCAAAGACATAACTTCACAAAAATATGGTGATTTCTTCCAGCAGATAAAAATTGTTCTATGTGATGGGTATATAATAGTGTCTATATAGTCAATAATGTATGCGTGTCATAACCATGTCCTTCTCGACCGGAAATGGAATATGTTGGGTAATAAATGTTAGCTTGAGAGTCAACATCTTAAATGTTGTGGAAAACAAATATCTTAAAAAGTACTTATATCAAATCTATATTATTTCTATTAAACCTTTAAGCGGGCATGTAGCATACCGATGGCATATCTTTGAAGAACTGCTTTTGAAAAATGAGTTTAAATGGAAATGTTTAAGATATATATTTGAAAAGGATATGATTGAGTAGAAATGCAGGGGAAAAGTCGAAGATAGGTCAGCATTATAAGCATACTACGTGTCATAAGAATGAGCCCAACCCTGACCTATTTGTCAAGTAATATGACTGGCCCTGTAAATGCCCTGGTGAAGAAGTGACACCAAAGATTCTCCATAAACATTTGTAATTTGATTCCTTTTTTCGACTTAATGGGCTTAAGTGATAAGTGTATGGTAATATATTAGGATAAAAGCTTCGCGTGACAAGAGAAAAGCTTCTATTGAAGACACTGAAAAACATATTGAACAATTCAATGTCAGGAATGTCATAATGGCTTGGGAGCATAATATCTCAAAACAGACAGTCAACCTAACGGTACTGAAATAAAGAAAGACAAACATTTGATACTATTGATTCAAGTAAACTTATTCAGCTATAACTCAAATCTAGCTAGACCCTGCAGTAGGCAATCAGAACGCTTAAGCAATAGTTTGTTTCTGATATCTATGCATTTAACACAGGTTGAGGTTCACAAGAATTGGGTTCTATTTTCTATGCATGGACACTCGACAGTGGAATGAGTCGTTTGGAGGACCCAGAGTGGAACACAATCAAAGTAACACGTTTTTGTGCAACCCTAAGTAATTGGCGGAATTTTACTCGCATTTTGAATCATGTTATTTTGTCCAGTAAGTGTTTTCTTGTTCACGGGCTATAACAATGGAGAGCAATCATCTCGATGGGGATATAAATCTTTGAAGGAGTGCCCAATGCATAACAATGCCCTTTAACATCCACTCCAGCATTTCATATGGAATAAGGACATTTGTCCTTTTGACAAGATTATCATTTACCAGCAATTTAAATATACAGATTAAAGATTGTCTTTATAAATCATTTTAACTTTAATAAATCTTTAATGATTGTGTATCGACTGGTGTGACAATGGGCAGTTTACAAGACCTGACTTAAGTAGCTATAATTTCTGTGTCTCTGCTATATAAATTAAACCCAGGCACACAGGTTTCCTTTTCAGAAAACACTATTTAATGGGTTTGTGGCCCCCTTACCTTTTGTTGCAGTGGTGATTATTTTGCTATAAATTCAACAAACTTGCCCAGAAAGAAAAATTGTTGGATTTTGAAACCCGGGCTATTTAAACGTGTTTAACTTCAGAAGAAGAAAAGTGATATCGGACGAGTAATAGTAATTTAATCCAATAAAACCTCACATAGGACGACGTGCTATTTTCTTTATCATGCAAAGCGACATGTTGAAAAGACGAAGACGATATATAGATATGTGTGTCAAATCTTCTTCTACTTGGAGTTGTTATCGATTTTCTGTCGATTTCCATTTTGAATGTAGCTGAAATTGGCATTGTCGTCTGCCATCATTGCTGCATTCTGATTGGCTGATCTACTGCACAGCCCCCCGATGTGGCAAGCCAGCTTGCTTCCGATAAAGTTTGTTTGATCTAGTATGCACTGATATTGGTTTATCACAAATCAATAAATTTGATTAGATGATCACACTTCGTAATATAATGTGATATGTTATATTTGGTAATTAACCATTTCTATGGTAGTCATTTGGCACAGAGCTTGTGAGTTACAACCAACAGGGCTTGTGTTAATATACATATATGTCTCTATTATATGTGTCAATTACTATTAATTGACCTTTGTGTGACATGTTGACCTGTTCCAGGTGAGATGTGAGATATGGTCAATTGCTACCGGTTGACCCGAAGTGAAGTGATAATTTACTTCTGGTTGACCCGTTGAAGTTTGGATACCGGTTGTGTCGAGTAAGTAGCGGGCGCACAGGCGTGATGGAGACATGTTACGCTCCACTGGGCTTGCTGAGTGAACTGACCCCACACCCAACAAAGTGATTGGTCAAGGTGAGACAGAGAACCATGGCAAAGAATAATAATCGCCAACTCTAACCACCAGAGACGTGTAGAAGAATGTTAAAAATAATTTAAAGAAAGGAATTGATCAGTCCAACCCATATAAAAACATGGTTTTACAATAGACTACCACACATATCACTCTGAATAGATAAATATAATATTTGAATGATCTTACACGTATTATGTACAAGAAATGTATATTAATGCCCCTTTTTTCCTTGTCAAATATGTTTTTCTCAGGATGAAAGAGTAGTAAAAAGGACATGCCCAGTGACCATGAGGCTGGTAAAAACTACAATAGGGGGACACGCACCATCCCGCACATGCATTGGACACATTATTTTTGTAACCCAGTTCCTTGCAGTCACTTAGGCATGGCAGCCGGCATTGTTTGAAAACTACTTAGAATTCTTAAGGTCCAGGTCATACATTTTTCCCTATTGTTACAGCAACAATAGGGGGCCTTCAGGGGAACGAGATGAACTTTTTAAGCAAGAGGGAAAAGTAACGTTATAATTTGGTGCTGTTGTTTTAGTGGGCTCGCCCCATATAACACATAATAATGGGAAAATAAATCCCAAATATTAAGTACAAGAGATGTAATATGTTATTATAATAATACAAGTTAACGGACCAATGAAGGCTCCAGAAATACACTTGAAATGTAACACGCCTTTTAAGAAAGGAATGCCGGTTATTCTTTGAGCCTAAAGTGCATAAACTATAAAGGTTGCTTTATATAACAACAAGTTGGTTTGATATATTTAATGTTAGATAAATCAGTGTATTCATAGCGTCAGTGGTGTACGGCTGGAGTGGCATTGTTCTGTGAAGGCTGAGTGTGTTCCCATATATCTCCTGGTCTTCCTTCCTTTCCCTGCCTCGCCGCCTTATCTCATATCACCGGGGGTGATCGCATCTCTCAGCCAACATATAACCAACACATTCCCCTTCCTCCTATCACAATAAAAGCCAACCCTCCTTATAACAAAGACAACTTGTCTCCAAACACACTTTTGTTTTGTGTGAGATTGCTCAACCGTGACGCTCTTGATCCAACCTTGTGAAGTGGATTAAAAAGAAGCTGAGATTTATGGTGGTTTCATATGGGGCATAATTGAATGATGACGAGCATATGGGGCCTGATCGGTTATGTATCCGGTCGGGTATACTTGTTGACAGCAGCACAGAGGGTGTCTGGTACATTCCGCTCATCCTCCCCTCATTCATTATGTACAATACCTCCACAATGTGCCCAGAGACATCCCTCAGTGAAGGAATGCTACAGTCTTCATGGCATGGTATTGTACGGTACTGCATGGCATATTGTACTGCATGGCATATTGTACTGCATGGCATATTGTACTGCATGGCATATTGTACTGCATGGCATATTGTACTGCATGGCATATTGTACTGCATGGCATATTGTACTGCATGGCATATTGTACTGCATGGCATATTGTACTGCATGGCATATTGTGCTGCATGGCATATTGTACTGCATGCCATATTGTACTGTATGGCATATTGTACTGCATGGCATATTGTACTGCATGGTATATTGTACTGTATGGCATATTGTACTGTATGGCATATTGTACTGCATGGCATATTGTACTGTATGATTTATTATACTGTATTACATATTGCACTGCATGGCATATTGTACTGCATGGCAGATTGTACTGCATGGCATATTGTACTGCATGGCATATTGTACTGCATGGTATATTGTACTGTATGGCATATTGTACTGCATGGCATATTGTACTGTATGGCATATTGTACTGTATGGCATATTGTACTGTATGGCATATTGTACTGCATGGCATATTGTACTGCATGGCATATTGTACTGTATGGCATATTGTACTGCATGGCATATTGTACTGTATGGCATATTGTACTGCATGGCATATTGTACTGTATGGCATATTGTACTGTATGGCATATTGTACTGTATGGCATATTGTACTGCATGGCATATTGTACTGCATGGCATATTGTACTGTATGGCATATTGTACTGTATGGCATATTGTACTGTATGGCATATTGTACTGCATGGCATATTGTACTGTATGGCATATTGTACTGTATGGCATATTGTACTGCATGGCATATTGTACTGTATGATTTATTATACTGTATTACATATTGCACTGCATGGCATATTGTACTGCATGGCATAGTGTACTGTATGATTTATTGTACTGTATGGTATATTGTACTGCATGGTATATTGTACTGTATGGCATATTGTACTGCATGCCATATTGTACTGCATGGCATATTGTACTGCATGGTATATTGTACTGTATGGCATATTGTACTGTATGGCATATTGTACTGCATGGCATATTGTACTGTATGGCATATTGTACTGTATGGCATATTGTACTGTATGGTATATTGTACTGTATGGCATATTGTACTGCATGGCATATTGTACTGTATGGCATATTGTACTGCATGGCATATTGTACTGTATGGCATATTGTACTGTATGGCATATTGTACTGTATGGCATATTGTACTGCATGGCATATTGCACTGCATGCCATATTGTACTGCATGGCATATTGTACTGTATGGCATATTTTACTGTATTACATATTGCACTGCATGGCATATTGTACTGCATGGCATAGTGTACTGTATGATTTATTGTACTGTATGGCATATTGTACTGTATGGTATATTGTACTGTATGGTATATTGTACTGCATTGTATATTGTACTACATTGCATATTGTACTGTATGATTTATTGTACTGTATGACATATTGCACTGCATGGTATATTGTACTGCACGGCATAGTGTACTGCACGGCATAGTGTACTGTATGGTATATTGTACTTCATGGCATATTGTACTGAGTGGCATATTGTACTGTATGGCATATTGTACTGCATTTCATACCATATTGTACTGTATACCATATTATACTGTACACCATATTGTACTGCATATTCCATATGTATCATATTGCTTGCAATGCTGCATTGTTGTGATATTGTATTTCTTACAATGCTGCATTGCTTGTGATATTGTATTGCTTGCAATGTATTACTTGAAATATTGCATAACATAGTCTTACACATAACATGATTCAGAGAAAATATAAAATTGAAAATATAAACTGACTTTTTTCAGATTTAGCTATTTCTACAGCATATATTGTGTAAGGAATAATGGTACATTTAATGTGTGTCTTGTAAATGCAGTAAATGAATGAATTGTGAATTTTGAATGTGGTTTAGTAACCCTTTCAGCAACAATAGCTGTATGAGGTAGACATTCGACCCCTTCAACCATTGTGAATGCAACAATGCCACTCTGGTAGTGGGAGTCGAACCCACAACCTCCCTTACACCCCTTATATTACTAAGTAAGGCACAGAACCGTCGCTTTACCAACTGTGCTAGTGTGACCGGTCTCTGTCAATCAGTCAATCAGTACTGACACCAATCATTAATGAATATTTGATAACATGACCATGCAAAGAGGTTCGTTTTCAAGTCATATGTATGTACGGCAATACCAAAAACCATAATTAATTATTTAAACTAATCTGTGTTTATTCACTATTATTTTTTTGCTCTACACATGTAACATATATACCGATTTACTTAATCACATACGATACGTCAATCTCTGTCTCAAGTGATACTACTCAATCACCGTTGCAGATTTATTTAAATGTAAAACAATGTCAACGCATGGGAGAGATAGTTGTTTATGATGAATCCATTTGAGACTGGGTTGTACTACTTAGCTATGTCCCGAGAGAATACATACTTTCACATAGTTTAAATTCTTTCTGTTACAATAATACAATAATTACTGTTGTAAACAAAGCTCTATTAGTATGACCAAGGTTCCCATTGTCATATTCAGTGCATCTATTATTTTATTCTTTTTGTGTGTAACATTTATCTTAAACTTGTAAAAAAAATCTTTAGATGAAATATATAAATGAAAATAAATGAAAAGGAATATTAATTATATATATTTCAGCAATTTGGTGATGTATAAAGTTTGTGTTGTAGAAAACATTTTATTTCAATAAGGACAGTTTGTCTACTTTATGGCCTCACAGAACGTAACGGGGCCAAGAATGGCGCAAACCCAGCAACCCATTCCCTTATATCGGAGTCTAATTTCCCTTGACTATAGACAATTTCAACGGTATGTCAAATTGCGTTACAGACTGTCATCACCAGCATTGACAATACTTACTCAAAACCCCAGAACTCCTAGATCACAAATAAATACAGCATCATGCAGGATTAAGTCAGCTTACCTTTACAAGTTGTTGTTTTGCCTGGAGGAGATGGGTTGCTTTCACTGAGGATGCTAAGCTCTCTGCCTAAGCCACTGGGCCTCACTGCATTCTGCTTTAACAATGTCGTTATGTGCATTTTTGCGAAACGCAGCCCAAGCAGGCAAGCGCGACCGATCATAATTGTGCGCTTGGAGGCCTTCTGAGGTTTTCTTATTTTATTTCTCTGCCACCAAGAAGTGTGCTCTCAAAACGTTCAGGAGGAATATGTATATTGACTAAATAAGCTAAAACTAAACTACATGCTGTCCGATAAGGTCTTGGAGGTTCCATCTAACTTGTCAGCCTGTGAGCATATTTTGACTTGTCCTTTTGTTTTTTGTTTTTTTAAATGGGTATATAATTATCTTCCTAAATTGACTGACGGTTATTTGAAGTATGTCAAAGTTGTTTACCTCAGCAATTTTATATCACTTTATATAATCAACGATAACTGCTTGGTATCACCGATTAACAATCAAATGTTATATTTCAGTTTTCATATTCAATTTAAATAGTTTAATTGTAATAGACCTGGGTAAGACTAATAGAAACCGGGGCTTCAATCCGGCAAACCAACAATACCCGCCTTTAGGTTCAGTTAAACCCAAGACCGGTGTATCATATTAGAATATATAGACAGTAAATTTCCATTGCCATTTGCCATTTCCATTTAAATGTTAAAGTGTGACATAGTAGATTTATTATATACATGAAAATACTACAAATCCCAGTGAATCATGATAAATGTTAAAGTCACATAGTAAATATTATATACATGAAAATACTATAAATCCCAGTGAATCGTGATAAATGCTGAGGAGATGTCCTGTTGACCTGGTCTTGTAATTATGCCCGGCATACCTACACTTGGCATGACATTGATGTTCTCACCTGTTCCTCTCCTACCTCCTTTTATAGACTCGTGTCTGGCTATAATTTGCCACTTTGTTCTTGTGTCATTTGGCTATCTTTATCTGACTGCTGGCAAATGAACAAAACGTCTACCTCCTTCTATGTAACTTCTATGGCCTGCATGTAAATAATAACTATACAGGCATAACGTCATACAAAAAGTTATTTTGTACAAACATAACAAAACCTCTTGAGAAACATGTATGTTCATCGGGAAATTCAAGGGCCTCTATTAGTCAGTTGAGATAATTTAAGTGTCATTTGTACAGGAAGAGGTTTGCATGCGCTTTGCTCAGATAACTGTCTGGTTAACCTCAACATGGAATATATGACACAGCTGTGGTCGGTCACAAATTCCATTTCTCAGTTAAATACAGTCAAACATGCATTATGTGTGATAGAATTATGTCAAGCTATCATGTGGCATTGCAATAACACTACACACATACTCATTCACATATGCACAATATATATATATATATATATATATATATATATATATATATATATATATATATATATATATATATATATATATATATATATATATATATATATATACATCACTTGTTTGCTTAATTGTATTTCTAGCTTACGTTTGTTAACAGCCACGGCCTATCCTTTCAATGTTTATGCCAATTCCATATCATGAGCCTTATTCATGACATTCTAGAGAGATGAGCTTTAAAGTTAAATTTATGTTTAAACCAATCATCTCGGCCTTATTTGTATTTTTTTAAATTGTTTTGCAGTTATGAAAAGCTCATTTTCCTTTATCACCTTTTCTCTACAAAATATATGAATTTGTATGTGAATAGTTTGTCATGAATGGCACAGAATGTGGTAGCATTGTCATAAAACATAAAAAAATATCGTGTTTGTCCTTTGATCTGGGTGACATTGACACGATTTATGTAAAATAATCAGATCTAAATAAACTGTCTTGTCTACTAAGAAATAACTTAATATATATACATATACATATAGGACTTATAGGAGTCAAAAGAGTTTACACCCAAATATCAACAAATGTTTCTTGTGAAGAATAGGTATACATTTGCATGTTGCTCTGGTGGGCAGTGTGAGTCCGCCTATCTCAATGATAATATTATGACCGCAATGGTATAAAGCGGCGGTCGGCACATGTCTGTATTTCATCAGAATAAGTAATAGGCAAATCATTAAATATTGGAAAAAAATAAAAACAATAATAATTAATGATAATGATAATGGTTTAATTAAAGCTTTAATTAACTGACTACATGGTCATTTGGGGCATCTGGTATAGTCTAGTCTTAAATATGATTATGATGTCGATTTTCAAGGTGTAGTAAAAGTTAATGTAGTTGCTATAGTTATTGGCGCTCTTATATTTAAAAACATCAGTCAATTACTGTTAAAAGTTTGTTGCTCCAAAGTGTACATTTAAGAGATAGGTGCTGAACATCATACTGCTGTCCTTAACATTCTGCCAAGGAAATAGAAGAAAGTACCAACATCTGAGGACTTTCCTATCAGAGATTAGCGTGGTGGATGATTTAGTGGGCAGACTGCAGACTGGATAGTGCAGCAGAAAATGGTGGGACTTTGGTTGGGACTGCGATCGTTGTTAATCATCTTTGTGTAACATCACCTTTATCCCATGAGATAGTGGTGTCCTATGATCGACCGGCTGCTCCATTCAGAGGTCAACGGTCAAATTACTTTATTTTAATAGAAATATAAATGATTGATAAACCCTAGCTTTGAAATATATATATATATAGATATCAAATTATCTTGCTTGTCACAGCGCAGATTGATTTATTAACATCTCAGATGTTATATCTCTAGAGGTGGTCAGAGCAAACTTGAATCAAATCGTGTGATGAACTGGAAAATAGATATTTAAATAAGATCAAAGTTTGATGATGTTAATTATATTTGTTGTTATTTGTTGTACATCGTCAATTCCTATACATGCATGTATTGCGAGAGTAAAGACTTACAAATTTATGATTTTTTGTAAATAATGATATATAAAAAGATAACGATAAGAAATTTCACATGTCAGGAGCCAGGACAGACTAGAGTAGATAACATGACTCAAGGCGAGGCACTCTACCCATTTGGCTACAGCTTATCCTACTCCAGGTTCGAATACTCCGGGATTATCGTGACTAAGTGGGTTATTCAAACACTGTGAAGATCGCAGGACTTTATGATGCTGACAAGTGAGATATCAAATCCAGAATGAGTGAACAGTGAATGTAATTTTTGAAAAAAAATAAAAAGAAAGAAAAAAAACATAATACCGCACATGTAATAAATGGCCAATGCTTATCATTTTAAATCCTACATGTAGCGATAAATATTATCATTTAATCATGTTCACATTTGTTATTTTACTCTCTGGATTATATTTATTACGATAGATACAGAGTATTGAAGTTTTGATATGTGATATTGTAAATATTGAAGGTAATACAAGTATACATAAGTTAGAATAACAAATCATTACCAATTGAATCTCCAACTTATCAACTTGTAGGGTTTAAAAGGGTGCATTTGCCCAAGGGCTTTGATACCTGGTACACTATTATTATCCCGTCCCACGTGACAGCTCTGTGGGTAGATGGACATACGGGCTGGAAAATATTTCCAGGTACAGTGAAAAAACATCGTAATTATTCTGATAAAAATTCTTTTAAAATCTCCGGGTATAATAAATGTTCTCATAAACAGTCGTTGTCAGAGCATGAAAATGTGCAACTTAACCGCTTGAGAGTAGTGACACCTGTCGGCAGATACAATCAAAATACACTCCATTTTTTCAGTATGTAAAAACTAAATGGAAAAATACTACTTTCTGTAGAAGCTTACTGTTTTAACTAAAATACCAATATTCTAACTGATTCATTTTGAATACTTGGATAGTGCACTGAAGATGCTACTGAAAATGTTTTAAATAACAGTTTCTTTGCAAGAAATAATGTCTGAAATAACATGAAGTTATACTCTTTTATGTTCAAATAAAAATGTACAACAAAATAATTCGGAAATTGTCACATTTTTGCATTACATGGCATTACACTTCATCGTCATTAAATTTAAACCAGAAACTATGGGTTTCCTTAGAGTTATTTGTTAATATATCTTAGCAACAGACTTCCTACAAATGTTTGTAACATCGGTTGTATTGCCAGTTGTTCAATACGTTAACCAATGTGATAAAGAACTACTATGATGGGCTTGCTTGCCAAATTGAAGCATGTTTTTGCCAGTCATCAATTATTTTGCCAGGCAGGTAATGATAGATGTTCTGGTAAGGTCAATTCACACATTTTATTGCCAATCTCGTTTGTATGAGGTTTTTTTAAAAACCATTTTATTTTAGTGATAGTTCATATTCTTTTTATAATTTTATCTTAAGTCTCCCAAAAAGGTTTATTTATTCGTTGAGTGTTTTGAAATATTAAAAATATTTACCGTGATGTGTATAGAGCACATGTTTGGGATTGAATTTGCATGGGGAAGTAGATATTGACCAATCAGACATTGTGTTTACATTGGAAGTTTACATCGAATTTAAGAATCGACCAATCAGATGTTGTACATATATAAATATCCTCCCAGGGCACACGCAAACTTTACAGCTTAATGAAATCAAGTGAAACAAAATTAAGGCAAGTCAAGTGAAAGAAGTCAGGTCAATTCAATTCAGAATTAAATTAAAAGAAGCCAAGTGAAGTCAAGTGAAGTCAAGTGAAGTAGAGTTAAAAGAAGCCAAGTCAAGTCAAGGTCGAGTCATCCTAAAATTTAATCATGGATTTTAAACTTTGAATAAGTTGACAAAGAAGCTAATCCTGGATGTTTTAGATAAGTGATATACAAATAAAATCATCGAATCCAGCCATTTTTATTTTGTTCCAATCATAATAATACATAAACGTCCAAAATATGCTCTTAAAATATTATAAAATTAATCGTAAAATGTAAAAGTGGCTTTCATATTGTTATCATATTATTCATATCTCTGTTTGAATACCATGTTTTTTTAAATTTTCATCAAAAAGATACCTTAAAATATTTTGTAAAATACATCAATATTGAATAAAAGAAAAGTTGGTACACTGTAACATTGATGACAACACACATGTAAAACAAACAAAAACTACTCGGTATTACATAGGTGGTGCTAAAATATCTTTGACAATATTTTCAGATCGATATTGGGATTGTACTGGTTACATTCTCATGAATAATCTTTTGAGGCTGAGGAAAGGTTATCGTCCATTTCATTTAAATTGAATGTTCCCCTTTAAAGTTTGATGAACACAGATAAGGTACTTCTTGTTTGCTCATTTTATTCATAACCAATAGTTATACAATATACAGCATGGAAAATAAAAATCAATTGGTTTACAATGGTGCCCTGCAATAAATATCAATATATTAATTACAAAATACAGAAGACATATTAAATGCAATATAATTGCATGTAAAGAATATTTTACAACAGAGAATATGATATAATAAAAACGTCATAATATAAAACATATGATTTAAAGAAATATTAATAGAATCTTGTACATGTACAACTAACTTGCTAGTATGAATTGAGGTTCTTGTATAAAACAGAAGGTGATGTCCAAAACAAATCGGTTGTTTTTATTGCTAGTTTGTTTTTATGTCTATGGTAATATTTCATAATATTGTAAGCAACACCTACAACTTTTGTCCGTCTTAAGATAATACCTGCAGATGGAACAGGTTTGATTTTAGTCCAAGAAATTTCCTGTCAAGACCAGAACATGATATGATTTATATTACCAGACCGAATTCAATAGTAACATTTTCAAATTATTCCTGAACGATTTTTGCCTTTGATTGGAATTGTAGTTGACTTCTCACATTTCACTGACTGAAGGTAACAGAATTATTAAAAAATAGTATTAGTAATTGACTCCATAAAAAGGTTTATTGTGCTTAGTTATATTTGCTGTATACTGGGAAGTAGTAAATATTTACTTTGTTATGAGAACAATGTATAAGTTTAAATTGTTGTTGTACCATACAAATTCACACATTTGTTTATGTCAGTGATGCTTTGCATATAGTGTGGTATCTACTCTTAGCAGATCCAGGGTTTATGCCTGGCTCTGCAAGTAAACGACATATTCAACTCTGTGAGTGAGTGCTCAGAGGCCACACCCAGTGCTAGCAGCCAATAGACACTGAGTAAAATAGTAAATCACATTTGATAACACAGCCATTCTTTGTCATTGTTTTGAATACATGTTGTGAAACTTCCAACAACCTTGGCATTATACATCAGTGCCATTAAAAATCTACATTTTTATCAAAGAAAGAGTGAAACATCATGTTTAATAGCTGAGACCATAAGCATTGATAAGATCCAAGTTGCATTATCCATATGGCACAGAAACATAAAATTATGGCACAAAAACATAAAATATGGATTCATTCTGCGTTCGTTGGGCCTATTCGACTAAATGTGACTTGGGCATTGATTTTTGAGAACTTAAACCACGTGCTTTGAGTGCATTTGTGATGCCCAAATGAACTTATATATAAACATGTTATGACAGGTTTTTTGAATGGTATAAATTTCTTTTAGATTTGTCTTTTCGATGTGTATTCAATTAGAATTGGTGAGTTCAGCGCCAAAAGGTCTACAGTATTTGCATATTAAAAGGACAACATGACTGATCCGAAATTGCAGTGAGTAACTACTTTGTCATATTCATTGGATACAAACATTTAACCTGCACCGCAAGAAAGGGCTTACTCCCATTAAAGCCACATGGCGAAGCGCCTCCATTCCATGGAACCACATATATACCATATGCATACATAAACATCAGACTCCTTTAGATGTTTGTCAAAAGATATAAAAGCTCACCAAATCTCCCCTGAGAAGGCCATTTGACCCCTAAGACCTTTGGTTAAATTGGCAATCTTTTATTTTGTGTCCGTGTTCTGTGTTGCGCAATAGCGCTGTGGCGTTGCGCTAAGTGGCGTAAAATGGGAGTAAGCCACGAGGAAGTGGACTAACTCATGTCAAGTTACCATTGAGTGTATAGAATGAATATAATTGTCAGAAGAAACATTTTAGCATTCCCGAGGCACGCGGATCCATTGGTAAAGTCCTCCTCTGTTGCATATTCTGAAATAAGGACGGCTTAATTTACTTCATGTCATCTGTATACATAATTAAATAGGTATCAAAGTTTATTTAAATCATAACAATCTGTTAAATAATATTGAGGTAGAGAAGTAGTCACCAGTTAATAAATAAAACGTTATATGATTCAGATAAAGATCACAATTTATGCACATAGTTATGATTCCTTTATTCGCGATTGGAATGACCGTTCTATTTTCCTAACCTGCCCTTTTTCTCACCTTTGTAAGTTTTCCCGATCTTGACCATTGTGACAGCATTACTCGTGTCTCCAGCCTGATTTGCTGCTTCAAACTTGTAGTTCCCAATATTTTGTGCTTTCACGTCAGAAATAGTTAACGTTACTGTTGTTTTTGCTCCAGTACTCTGAAAATGTGATGAACTCATTTCTGAATAACAGTGATAACAGTGGTTGTCCCAAAACTTAAAATGTTACACATCTGCTTATTTGCATATGTTAATTCCGTAAACTATAAAGAATATAAATATATCAGTCGTTGATATTTTTTACAAGCCATTTTAGAATGACAATGGTATAATGGCCAATGATAATAATGACAAAATAGATGAAGACAAAGTATATATGCCGAAGATAGAGAGCACTAATATAAAAATGAATCTTGAAAAATAAGGGTAAACAACCCATCGGGTGACATTAAGCAGAAACCCATTGAGTGACTATAAAGTAAACAACCCATTGAGTGACTATAAAGTAAACAACCCATTGAGTGACTATAAAGTAAACAACGCATTGAGTGACTATAAAGTAAACAACCCATCGAGTGACTATAAAGTAAACAACCCATCGAGTGACTATAAAGTAAACAACCCATTGAGTGACTATAAAGTAAACAACCCATCGAGTGACTATAAAGTAAACAACCCATCGAGTGACTATAAAGTAAACAACCCATCGAGTGACTATAAAGTAAACAACCCATTGAGTGACTATAAAGTAAACAACCCATCGAGTGACTATAAAGTAAACAACGCATTGAGTGACCATAAAGTAAACAACCCATTGAGTGACCATAAAGTAAACAACCCATCGGGTGACATTAAGCAGAAACCCATCGAGTGACTATAAAGTAAACAACCCATCGAGTGACTATAAAGTAAACAACGCATCGAGTGACTATAAAGTAAACAACCCATCGAGTGACTATAAAGTAAACAACCCATCGAGTGACTATAAAGTAAACAACCCATCGAGTGACTATAAAGTAAACAACGCATTGAGTGACTATAAAGTAAACAACGCATTGAGTGACTATAAAGTAAACAACGCATTGAGTGACTATAAAGTAGACAACGCATTGAGTGACTATAAAGTGTGAAATTTAACCATGATATTTAACCATTGTATTTATGTTATTCAATATACATTCGGTTGATAGGCTAGAGCAACATTACAGGAAACTGAATGATTGAGTGCCATGGTGTATATCTAAAAAAACTTATTTCTTAACTTGACAAAGGCACAGGTGAGGAAGAGGGTGCTATTTTCTAACTTTCTTTTATGAATACCTGGACTGTTAGTTGCATCAATTTGAGTTGATACTGTGTTGTTTTGGCAGACATTTTCACTTGGCATATATCTTAAAGGGATGAACTCATCCCTCAATCACCAGAGCTGCCTACAACTAGTGTGGTTGACTTTTATACAGAATAATATTGCCGATGAGCTAAAAAAACCAACCAGATTTGAAATAACATGGCAGTGCAGAAAATCTCGAAGCTAAATATCCCTTTCTAAAGAACTTTTAACAATGTCCTTATCACAATTTGAGACAAACTGTGATGATATAAAACACTATTGATTCCTTGTGTGCTTTGTAATGTTAAGCAATAGATATTCTCAAGATGAAATGTGTATCTCAGATGCATAAAGACTTGCACCTAACCAAAGCAAATATTGAAACCTATTTGAGGTACAAACAGAGAAGCAGGCTTTGGAAACAGCGCCTCTCAATATATAAAATGAAGTGACCGAACCCTGAGTAACTCACGTGACTGATTATTGTCATCGTAATTAACTCAAATCTCCTTGGCATCCCTATGTACATGAGAGGCCACTACTGGAAAGGCCACCCAATGTGGGGGATAAACATTGAGTAGTGTTGTGTGGCGAACGCGTTCACACGTTTTGTTTTTAGGGCAAAGTACGTTTGGATTGTGGGTGCCAAGCATTTGAATGTTGTGAAACCTCTATATTTTGATACCTTCTTTCAAGTACTGAATATCAAAATACTGGAAGTTAAAATATTGGAATATGATTCTGTTTAGAAAACAATAACCAATGTAAAAAAGATGCAATCTATCTAATATATATTTAAGAGAGATTATACCTTTCTATCCCTCCCCCTATAACCCTTGCTTTGCAATGTATAGGCACCATTGCCTTTGGTCTCATCATGAATTTTGGACTAATATAAATAGTTGAAGGTGACAAAAAAAATGTTTGATGATTTTGTGAGAACTGTAGTTTATGAATGGCATGAAGTGAATTAAATCGATTTGCGTGTAAAAATAAGTATATTCTCTAAATAATATATTTCACATATTTATGAGAAGTTTATGAATAGAGAAAAAAAATAAATGTTGATGCTCACCATCCTGGTTTCTTGCGCATCTTGGAGATTAGTGCTGTTGAGACTCCATACAACAGATTTTATGTTTGGGTTGGACAACACCGTGCAGGTGATATTGAACTCCGATTGACCAAGGGGCACATATATTACATATGGGCAGGTTGCCTCTTTAGGAGAAACTAAAAATAAATAAATACATTTAATAAAAACAATATTAGCAGATGAAGTTTTTAGTGAATAGCCGTATTTTATGTTATTTTGAATGCACCTAATTTGATTGCCTTAATCGTGCTGACTTACAGAGAATGTCGAGTTCAACTGATGAAATTATAGTTGGTTCTAGCCGCAGTGCCGCCTCACATCGCAGTGTTTTCCCATGATCTTTATATGTGAGGAAATTGTAGGCAGTGTAGGAAACACTGCCGAGACCATCCTCACGGCCATAATAGTAAGGCGGGTATTGGTAACTCGGAACAAACTTGGAAGAAATTTTATCTGAGTCTAGATATATATAAACCTTTGGGACCATGTTTGGGATACCAACATCACACGTGACCGTTTGCGAATTCTCGTTCAGAGTGAGAAGTCCACCTTGCGGGGTATCAGAGATGTTCACAAACCTCGCGGGACCTGCAAATTGAAGACATTTTATAATGTAACATATAATGGAATAGGGTCACTATAGTAGAATCAATCTAAGCTTACAGTCTTACCTTATAATTAACAAACCTTGAAATAAACAAACTACTGTGTCATCGATTTTACAAATATATTGATAATAAGACGAAACATATCCCTCTATCAAGAGTTAGTGACAAATGTTTGGAAAAAACCTACATTAGTCTTATTGTTTGACCAACATTTAATAAAAATGAATCTATACCGGTTACAATATATGTTAGAGATGAATCGTACCAGTTATATTTATGTATGCTGATACAGTAAACCTCTCTTGTTCAGATCCATTGAAGAGAGAACATCCAATGAAGCCATCATCCTTGTATTGAAGATCTGAAAAAATCATATATCAAAACATTAATAAATTAATTGCAATACCATACATTCAATTCCTCTTTTATAATTATACTATTAAAAACAATTAGTGAAGTGAAATTGGCAATTCATTATGTTACCTGATAGGACGAAATTGATATTATAGAACTCCAAGGACTGAGTGATGTTGATGTTTAATCTATCAGCCATATCGGGAAATACGGCAGTTTCCTCATCATTCAGACACTGGTATGTGTCATGGTCGTTAAAAAATTGTCTGTAATCGACATTTTATCATATCTCATCACATTCAATCAAAGTAAATAAGTATTACATGCATATGTCGCTTAATCACTCTGAATCGTATTAAAGCAACATTGTACTGTCTAAAAACATGCAAGTAATCGCAAACAAGTAATATTTTTAGAGTACCAATATGTTAGTTAAGATGTCCTCAAAACTTTACTTTAAAAAATAATCAGATAATTTTTCACCTTGTTATTTTCATTGTTAGTATTACTATTTTATATTTTTACTTTCTTCTCTCTTGATAGTGGTACTTTTTATTTTTATATTTATATATTTTTATACAAAACTATCACTACTTATTAATCTTACTTTTCACCAGTCTCGATGAATTTGTCCCAGTTAATAATAGAGAATTTAAACATGCAGATTCTTAGCTTGTAGTTTTGCATGTCTGCGTCAGTGTCGCTAGCCTCTCTCTCAAAGTGACATTTTATGTTAACTTTCCCACCGATGTAGTTTCCCCAAAGTGACTTGGTGAACGTCGAACCAGCGCTAATCACACTTATAAAACCTGCAACAAATGAGCAATTTATTTGAATTTACACGGTAATTCAATATGCCTCAGTTAATAAAAATAAATAAATATATATAGTTAGAAGTCGTGGGGGATTAC
Source organism: Amphiduros pacificus (assembly GCA_949316495.1). Lineage (NCBI taxonomy): Eukaryota > Metazoa > Annelida > Polychaeta > Phyllodocida > Hesionidae > Amphiduros > Amphiduros pacificus. The sequence goes on from OX439004.1 coordinate 7,118,669, forward strand.
AAGTTAAATGGGACATATCGGCGAGTGCATTCACACATATTGTATTTGCGACAAAATCATTTATGATAGCTGTAGCCAAGCACTAAAAATGGTAACTCTGCCTGAATTGGTTGGAGATTGCATAAAAGAAACTTAAAAGGGCCTATCACAAAATGGATTATTGCATTATTATTAAAGTGAGGTTCAAAATATACACGTATTAACGTATTATTTTGCAAAATGAGGTTCTCTATCAAACAGCAATTCAGAAATGTGTTATTTCAAACTCTTAGCCCTTAGAAAAAAAAACTCTTTGATATTTTGCATTTTGCGAAAATCTGATGCCTGAGAATTATAAGTTTTAATTAAGATTTGTAATACTTCTCATTTTTAAATGACATTTTGACTTTTGAAAATATCGTTAATGGATAAAATCCTGACAGAAATTACTCGGTTTTATTTTCATTAAACTAATTATACTCTCATCATGTCATTATTCTTATCTTTATATGATGATATTTGTGCAAAAATCATTATTTCTCAATTAATGCAAAATTATCATTAATATTTCAGAGTAGCTGTTCTTTTCTTTTTCTCTTTGGTAAATTTTGACATTTGTCAATGTGCCAAATATTGATGCCTTTTTGTTTAGCACATCAGGCAATCCTTGTCCAATCCCAAAGGTAGTACTGGGACGGATACTAGTGCCTATTAGCACATGTTGCAATTTATATATGTGGCATGAGGACATTAACACAAGAGGGCACTGCACTATATCAGCAGGACTTTTTTTCAACGCTAGAGGGCCAGACGTGGCCTACTGTTCTGGGTTGCTCATTATTGATAAGATACTATCAGTGTGACGTGAACATTTGACTTTAAACTATTTACCAAAAAATACTCCGAATATATCAGAAGATGCATGAATATAAACATACCTGATTAGACTAAGTGATCTGTGATGAACATTCTATTGGCAAGTCACTGCTGTGGATTATACTTTTTTCATTTTTAATTGATAGACAATTTCTTTTATATTTTGAGATTTGATATCAGTTATGTTTTATTTTATTGTTATTTTTATTTTTTTTTCATATTTTTAGATTTGATGCCAGTTATATAAGCTTTTTGGTAAAAGCTTATTCCTTAAACGCTTTAAGCGCTTTGTATAGACTCTGGTCTGGTATACACGCTATACAAATTTTATTATTATTATTATTATTATTATTATTATTATTATTATTATTATTATTATTATTATTATTATTATTATTATTATTATTATTATTATTATTATTATTATTATTATTATCATTATCATTATCATCATCATCATCATCATCATTATTTAAGAGATACTTGAATGGTTCAAACGGGGTGTATGGTCAGTCTCAACAATGTCCATTTAGCCACTCATGTCCATTCAGTCGCCCATGTCCATTTAGTCACTCATGTCCATTAAGTAACTCATGTCCATTTAGCCACTCATGTCCATTTAGTCACTCATGTCCATTTAGTAACTCATGTCCATTTAGTCACCCATGTCCATTTAGCCACTCATGTCCAATTAGTCGCCCATGTCCATTTAGCCACTCATGTCCATTTAGTCACTCATGTCCATTACTAACTCATGTCCATTTAGTCACCCATGTCCATTTAGCCACTCATGTCCAATTAGTCGCCCATGTCCATTTAGCCACTCATATCCATATAGTAACTCATGTCCATTTAGCCACTCATGTCCATTTAGTAACTCATGTCCATTTAGTCACCCATGTCCATTTAGTCACTCATGTCCATTTAGTCGCCCATGTCCATTTAGCCACTCATGTCCATTTAGTCGCCCATGTCCATTTAGTAACTCATTCCATTTAGCCACTCATGTCCATTTAGCCACTCATGTCCATTTAGCCACTCATGTCCATTTAGTCACCCATGTCCATTTAGTCAACCATGTCCATTTAGCCACTCATGTCCATTTAGTAACTCATGTCCATTTAGTCACCCATGTCCATTTAGTAACTCATTCCATTTAGCCACTCATATCCATTTAGCCACTCATGTCCATTTCGTCGCCAATGTCCATTTCGTCGCCAATGTCCAATAAGTAATTCATGTTCATTTAGACACCAAAGATGCTCTAAATTTGGTCTGTTATTTCATAAAAATATCATAAAACTTAAATTTTACATAGCTCTCAATGACAAATCGCATTTAGCCTTATTGATTTGTATAATGTGTGAGCAATGTTTGTTTAGATTTCTATTTTAGACATGAAATTAAAATTGTGAATTTGAGTTTGTGAATAACAAACTCGAAGTAATATTTGATCTAGACGTGAACTATACCCTTTGATAATGACATTTAGAATATTCTGTTTCTTTACCATGTTTACCTTCCTTTTTGACAAATAGCCAATTGAGATATTGTTCCACCTATTGCAAACACTGGTGTGAGGAGACCATGTAGACTGCACGGAGCCGAACGCCTTATGCAGGCTATGTCAACATACATCATTAATGTAGTCTATTTTCTGTTCATATACATATATATACATCTATCACAGGATATAGGTTTTGATATATATATATATTAATATATATATATATATATATATATATATATATATATATATATATATATATATATATATATATATATATATATATATATATATATATATATATATATATATATTTATTCACCCATATATATATATTTATATATATATATCAAAACCTATATCTTGTCAAAATGAAACTTCAGCACTGACCTAGCTCACAAAAGAATCATGCCATTTTTTAATTTGATGTTTTCTATTTTTGACTGCCATAAGAACACAGGTGAAGTATAGCATAGAGAGTGTAGCATATTACAATAATAATGCTCAACTTACCTGCGAGACAGAACGCCTGAAACAGCTTCATGGTGAATGTGTGTGATGACTTCCTCTGAAATAAAAACACTCGTTGTATTCTCTACATATGATTTATATATGTGACAACGGTGATTTCATTTTCTGTGTACGCGGATTTCAGACGTCATTTATCGCGCCCATTCCATCCTGTCAGGTGCAATAAGCAGAAATTGGCACTCCTTATAGCGCGCTATGTCAACCCAGTTTTGATAAATCAGGTCAAATGATGACTAACCAGGATTGCACTGTTTACAATATCTTCACTTCACTGCTCTTAACAACATTTGTACGCCCATGGAGTAATTACTCCATGGTACGCCATGACGCACAAACTAGTTGGTTGATATTAGGAGCTGATGTTGTCTATATTTCGGCTTGGTCTACTGACAACGATAATGATGTTTTCATCATGGGGCTATGAGTTTAAATTCGATAAAAAAATCAATATCTCCTCATCCGTGCAGAGGAGATCGGCTGCTCGCTCTACGTACCCGGATGAATAGCTCTCTGATCTATGCACGAATGCCTTACGAGTACCGAGAGGGAGACCCCATTTGATACATTGACTGCATTAATTATACAATTTTTACCTGTTAATGAAGTAACATAAACTGGTATATGAGAAACTTCAACGAATATTCATTGAAACATGTGGTCTACATGTACATGATGTATGTAACAAAGATGTACATTTTAATCATGATTGACATACATTTACTTATTTTATATACAAGATAGGTAAACGTGATGGACCAGCTTTCCATCGCTACCAATAACCGCTGATTACAGCGGCTAAGCTGGAGAGGACCCTTTTAGCCGCTGCCAGTCACGGTCTACTTAATCGGCGGTAACTGGTCCAGCGCGAGTATGACATTCAATATTTGATAGATTAAATATTTTTTGATGATATCCTTCTATGGTTAATTTGCATTATTCTCATTAAACATATTTTCCAACAATGATTTTAAGATGAGGTTGACAAAGAAGAGCGTTTGTACTTACCTCTTGTGTGAGTCACAGAACCAACCTCTCAGATACGTGTGTCTATTGATTCACTGAATCAGGTACACGTGATCACTGTATGTCACTGTTGCATGTACTCCCCGCCAGGGGCAGCACAGGTGAGCGCCAAGTGAAATCCAACCGAGCGTAGCAAAATCAGATGAGCATTGCAGACACATGTCTCAATGTTGGGGGGGCAAACTTACTCGAATCTCATGAATTGTTTTAATCCTGTTTTACATTGCTTTATAAAACATGAATTATTAGCATGCATTGTCACTCAATGAGACTTTTCTTATAACATGCAAAGCGTTCTGCCTCAAATCCTTAAATTTAGCAAACTTACATTCAACAAAACCCACAAATGTGAGAGATATAACATTCTGTTTTAATTCATTCTTGCTAATCGTATTAAATTGCATTTATATATTTTTGGGGTGCTCCGTAGATTCCACATTGTAAGAGATGCAAAGTTCTACCCAAAATCATGCACGTCTTTTCCAACATTTTCATCATTCATTCTTGCTAAATAATTAAATCTCCTTCATCATTCATTCTCGAAAAATATTATAAAACTCCTTCATCATACATTCTTGCTGAATATCATTTTAAATTTTCTTCAAAACTGACGTTCTGGTGTGGTCTGCAAGAAATTAAACATGCATTGTTATTAAGTGAAAAAAATGTATATTCCCTCCAAACAATACAAATGCTGAGCATTTATCATCTCTGCAGGATGTTGCTAGGGACTTGTTTCCTTGGCAACAGGTCGGGATTTTTAAAAGATTTCTTATTTAGATCATTTAGTGCCACATATATAAGGATATGTGGCATATCGTTTTTGAGATATGACCTCATAAATAATATAATTGGTTTAAATTTGGGGGAAGATCTATGGTACTGAGGGTGGCAACATCAGCAGATGAGGGCCAGTATAATGTGGGTCGTTGTGTTGTATGTACATTTTGTAGTAGACTAGATATTATTTTATATTTAATTTACATTTGCTATTAATTATCACACATTATGGATGAAGTGTTTGTGTCTATATTATATTATCACCTCTGGGTGAGTTGAGAGATAAGCGTTGAAACTCTAGATCTCCACTCAGTAGGTCATTCCTGAGGACCTCATGATCATATAGTTGTATTCTCTATATGGGCTGTTCTACTGATTTGATTGTGGTTAGTCTGGACTCATGGATGAGGCTTGTAGCGAGAGTAGTTCTCCTTGGTATGCTCATTGTGAGGTGCAGTATTTGGATGATACTCACCCCATTTGTGAGATGCTACATACAGTTGTTAGCCTTACTATTGCCTATGTTGATAACTGGATCGCCCCAGAATTTTCAGCTATCATTACTCACTATAGTCTTAACCTCTTACCATGCTTACTCCTGTCTACGCTTCGAGAATAAGAAGAGTGCCCTCTTGTGGATTTCACTGACACTTTTCACAAACCACCGTAGTCTCTTAGGCACGAATATGCAGAATTCCTCCCGCATAACCTTCAGATGTCTTTCACTCATGTTTTTGGTCGTTTCCTATTTCATTAATTTACAAATCCTGTGTGAGCCTTATTTTGAAAAAGCACCTCTTGTTAATTGTCATTTGGATGTTTAAATTTGGCTGTAATGTGAGAAGAAAAGAATATGACCACGACCGTGTAATTTCAGGTCTGGGTATTTTGTTTGTTCAAAAGTGTATATTATTTTGTATCAACTTTCCTGTAGATTATAAATTGAAACAAATGTGCCCAGTTGAATATTTTTATGACGAAAACACTTGAAAACACTAGATCTTGAAAGCTCGCTAATTTCAATATTCAAAATTATATTTTTCTACAGGTTGGCAATATCATTTCCTTTTTGGCTCGAAAAGAGAATGGTTTGTTTAGGTTAAGCATTTAAAGCATTCCTGAATATATATTTTGCCTTTATGATATTTTTCGTTACAACATTTTAAGCGTTCATGAAATATATTTAGCATTTTTTATGATATTTTTATATCAGATTTTGAAGTATTGAAGGATAGGGAAAATTAGATGATCTAAAAATCTTTCTATATTTTGTCAAACGTAGCAATTTTGTATTTTTTATTTGGGAAATACTTATACTTATTAAATTACTTAAAACAGGATTATCTCCGTGAATACAAGTATGATAGATATAAAAGATTGTATTTTTTGTTTGTACTAAACAAAGGTAACCAGTCGTGGTGCATTTGCTGGAGTGAGAATCAGTCGATCGTTCCGAATGACTCAAAGTACTTGTACCAGCTAGGATTCAAAGCCCAGACCTTATGCATGGGGAACAGATGTCTTACCAACTGACCCACATTCAAACCCCTTTTCATTTTCCCACGCTAAGTATGTATTGAAAAGATGAACATATCAAAATATATATTATGGTAACAAATGCACATAAAGAACAAAATACCAGGCCTATTGCCTGGAAGAAAAATAGTTTTGCCAGAAAACGTGGATTCCTTTCAGGTTTTTTTGGTTAAAGTAATCCTAAAATTCCCCAGACAATTTATGTAAGTAAGAATGCTAATATTCCACAATGACATATTCACAATCGACATCTTCCGCAGTTATGCGTTTTAAAATCTGAGTTAGAATTATTTTGTCAATCTCAAAAAGTTTCATACATAAATAGTATTATTCTGGTAGCTCCAACTTACATGTTGACTTTATGAACATTTTTTAATGATGTGGGGTCTATACAGGGATATGAAAAGCTTTCAAAATTGTACCATTTTTGCACACTTCCCAATCCTTAAAGTTATTCATATCAGTCATATCCACTGACTGACTACCCAAGTCAGAATCGCAAGCTTCCACATCAAAAGGGCTCAGGTGTCACCTGCTGGGACAATCAGGCCAGTGTCTATTGTTCTCAGAAAAGGTACGATAATTTAACTGTCTGCTGTCTCACCACGTGTCTACAACACTGGACGTCACACACTTCTGATACTTTTTAACAACTGCCTCAACGTTAAAGGTATTTGAGTAGTTTATTTCACATATATACAAGGAACAGAAAAAATGAAAAGCCTTAATTTAAAATTCAAAGATTGATAACGATATTCAAAGAAATATGGATTTGGTTTCAGTAAATATAAAGTTTCATAACTGTGTACACCAACATTTTGTACTTATTAATTTCATTCTAGTTTAGTTTTTTCAATCCTTAAAATTTGAGGCTAATGTTTATGTACTATCAAGGTATAATTCCTGATGACATAGGAGTTAAATGTTTATGGCCATTTAAAGATTCACCATAAACAAGTGGTAAGCCTGTAGAATGCACATTCATGATTAAAAATGGTCAACTTGCCACGAATATAAATGGTCAACTTGCCATGATTATAAATGGTCAACTTGCCATGATTATAAATGGTCAACTTGCCATGATTATAAATGGTCAACTTGTCATGAATATAAATGGTCAACTTGTCATGATTATAAATGGTCAACTTGTCATGATTATAAATGGTCAACTTGCCATAAATATAAATTGTCAATTTACATATTTCTTTGCCTTAATTTGGTATGTAAATCATTTATATTGGTGCCCCTTGCTCTCTTAGTTGATATAACTGTCTCTCTTCATCTTATTTGGTATGTTAATCATAGATATTGATGCTTCTAGGTTTCCTTCTTGATATAATCTTTATTATTCTCTTTTCTTGTAGAACATTTTGAATCTATCCTCAACACGATAAGCTGGGTTTTCAATGTACTGAAATTACAAGGATAAAAACAGAAATCGTTAAACGGGGTTATACTTACATTCACAAATCTCACACTGTATTTAGTGCTTTCACTACCTAGCTATAGCTATTACAAACGGTTTTCCCGGTAACTCAATATGTGAAAATGCTTTCGCTGCCCTCCCCTCTGCAACCTTTTAATCCCCCATGACTGTTCCTTACTCTAGTATTTCCCCTCCAAAATCAGTCATGTATATGCCTCTAGATTAAAACTCTTGAAGGCTGATAATGAAAAATGCATAGCATGCCTTCCGGAATTGCTACATTTATGATTCTAAATCTATTTTCTCATTTTGTTCTAATAAAATCTATAATGTTCAAATATAAGTGACTGGCTGAGAGATCGTTTGGGTTTGAGTCCAAAGGAGTAGGATCCTTCCGGCAGAACAAATGAGAAAGATCTCTCTCTCTGAAGACTGCACACACCCATGGTTGTGGTGGCAGTGTCTGGTTTGGGGGCCGACCCGTCTGAGCTTGCACAGAGGGCGGCAGTGTCTGGTTTTGGGGACCACCCCCCTGAGCTTGCACAGAGGGCGGCAGTGTCTGGTTTGGGGGCCCACCCATCTGAGCTTCCACAGAGGGTGGCAGTGTCTGGTTTGGGAGTCCACCCGTCCTAGCTTCCACAGAGGGTGGCAGTGTCTGGTTTGGGAGTCCACCCACCTGAGCTTCCACAGAGGGCGACAATGTCTGGTTTGGGGGCCCACCCGTCTGAGCTTCCACAGAGGGTGGCAGTGTCTGCTTTGGGGGTTCACCTCCCTGAGCTTCCACAGAGGGTGGCAGTGTGTGGTTTGGGGGCCCACCCGTCTGAGCTTCCACAGAGGGTGGCAGTGTCTGCTTTGGGGGTTCACCTCCCTGAGCTTCCACAGAGGGTGGCAGTGTGTGGTTTGGGGGCCCACCCGTCTGAGCTTCCACAGAGGGCGGCAGTGTGCGCTTTGGTGGTTCACCTCCCTGAGCTTCCACAGAGGGTGGCAGTGTGTGGTTTGGGGGCCCACCCATCTGAGCTTCCACAGAGGGTGGCAGTGTCTGCTTTGGGGGTTCACCTCCCTGAGCTTCCACAGAGGGTGGCAGTGTGTGGTTTGGGGGCCCACCCGTCTGAGCTTCCACAGAGGGTGGCAGTGTCTGCTTTGGGGGTTCACCTCCCTGAGCTTCCACAGAGGGTGGCAGTGTGTGGTTTGGGGGCCCACCCGTCTGAGCTTCCACAGAGGGTGGCAGTGTGTGGTTTGGGAGTCCACCCGTCTGAGCTTCCACAGAGGGTGGCAGTGTCTGCTTTGGGGGTTCACCTCCCTGAGCTTCCACAGAGGGTGGCAGTGTCTAGTTTGGGAGTCCACCCGTCCTAGCTTCCCCAGATGGCAGCAGTGTCTGGTTTGGGGGACCACCCATCTGAGCTTCCACAGAGGGCGGCAGTGTGCGCTTTGGGGGTTCACCTCCCTGAGCTTCCACAGAGGGTGGCAGTGTGTGGTTTGGGGGCCCACCCGTCTGAGCTTCCACAGAGGGTGGCAGTGTCTGCTTTGGGGGTTCACCTCCCTGAGCTTCCACAGAGGGTGGCAGTGTGTGGTTTGGGGGCCCACCCGTCTGAGCTTCCACAGAGGGCGGCAGTGTGCGCTTTGGTGGTTCACCTCCCTGAGCTTCCACAGAGGGTGGCAGTGTGTGGTTTGGGGGCCCACCCATCTGAGCTTCCACAGAGGGTGGCAGTGTCTGCTTTGGGGGTTCACCTCCCTGAGCTTCCACAGAGGGTGGCAGTGTGTGGTTTGGGGGCCCACCCGTCTGAGCTTCCACAGAGGGTGGCAGTGTCTGCTTTGGGGGTTCACCTCCCTGAGCTTCCACAGAGGGTGGCAGTGTGTGGTTTGGGGGCCCACCCGTCTGAGCTTCCACAGAGGGTGGCAGTGTGTGGTTTGGGAGTCCACCCGTCTGAGCTTCCACAGAGGGTGGCAGTGTCTGCTTTGGGGGTTCACCTCCCTGAGCTTCCACAGAGGGTGTCAGTGTCTGGTTTGGGAGTCCACCCGTCCTAGCTTCCCCAGATGGCAGCAGTGTCTGGTTTGGGGGACCACCCATCTGAGCTTCCACAGAGGGCGGCAGTGTGCGCTTTGGGGGTTCACCTCCCTGAGCTTCCACAGAGGGTGGCAGTGTGTGGTTTGGGGGCCCACCCGTCTGAGCTTCCACAGAGGGTGGCAGTGTCTGCTTTGGGGGTTCACCTCCCTGAGCTTCCACAGAGGGTGGCAGTGTGTGGTTTGGGGGCCCACCCGTCTGAGCTTCCAGAGGGTGGCGGTGTCTGGTTAGGGGGCCCACCCGTCTGAGCTTCCACAGAGGGTGGCAGTGTCTGCTTTGGGGGTTCACCTCCCTGAGCTTCCACAGAGGGTGGCAGTGTCTGGTTTGGGGGCCCACCCATCTGAGCTTCCACAGAGGGCGGCAGTGTCTGGTTTGGGGGCCCACCCGTCTGAGCTTCCACAGAGGGTGGCAGTGTGTGGTTTTGGGGCCCACCCATCTTAGCTTCCACAGAGGGCGACAGTGTCTGGTTTGGGGGCCCACCCGTCTGAGCTTCCACAGAGGGTGACAGTGTCTGATTTTGGGTCCCACCCATCTTAGCTTCCACAGAGGGCGGCAGAGTCTGGTTTGGGGGCCCACCCGTCTGAGCTTCCATAGAGGGCGCCAGTGTCTGGTTTGGGGCCAACCCGTCTGAGCTTCAAGATCACCATGACGCAAATCTGAAATGCCGTCTGATAGTTCAAAACAAACCCAGACATTCATCATGCTCACAACAGAGAAATAGATAAATGATTTATTGAAGACTAATCTAGATTTAATAAAGACCAATTTTCAATAATTATAAATTACAATTATTTTGCAATTGACAAATATTCTGAATTTGTATACACCAAACCCATATTCAAACAAACATTTTATACATTTGAGAATAATACAAATAGGAAAAAGAGGAACATAGATTTGCACAGGTGTGATCTACAACGGTAGTTTGGCCCAGAGGTGATCTACAAAGAAATATCTCAGGTACAGAACACTCTCTTTATGCACCACAAGATAATGGCAAACTATATTTTTCCAATCGGAACATTTTTGCAACACGTAAAATGCATAAACATTTTATCAGTTCTGTATACGCCTTGCTGTTACGTGCCTACACATATCAACTATCAACTGTCAGGACTACTTTATTATACCAAATAGAACACTCATATTGAGTATGTTTGAAAATGACTGAGGTAAGTAGGTACTTTTTTATTTAGATTTGACACTGATGATACCACACCCATATATTAATATTCTTTATGGAATTAATAACTTATTACACCAAAAAAGGACAACATCTCATTGTTATTCTTGGTGTCTGGTTATCTCTATTTCAAAAAAGGTATGTATTAGTGTATTAAAATAACACTGCTATGCGATGTTTAATCATATTAGCCTTTTAGAGGTGAAAAATATATTAAAAGTAATACCAAATCAAATAGGATTTCTATATTACATATAATAAAATAATGGCTATTTACTTGAATAAACGTACTCGATATTAATTCGAGTAGAAATTATGAAAGGGTGACTTCAAAGAGCCTAAGTTATATGATATTTGAGGAAAAACCGAATTTTATATCATGTCAAACGTTATCTATATCAACTTTGATTTAAACACTGAATGGTTTGCAAATAAACTCAAACGACAAGTTAGAATATACTATATACTATTATAGGTCTCTTAGATGCTTTAGATGACCGGAGATCAAAGTGAATACTGAATATTTACCTCTATTTGACAGAATGTGGCATAATGAATAATTCCTAGAATGCACACTGCTGAGATGAGTACCACTGTCAAGATAATAGGACACCTCGGGATTTTACCAATTTCCTTTTCTGTTCCGAATAGAGTGTCTGTCTTTTTATTTTTGCTGCAAAAATATAAAACAGCACTTTTTAATTCTAGAGATTATGATTTATGTTATTGTGACCAGCATATTAATATCACTGAACACTAGTCAAATTGCCTTACCTGGGATGGGTGTCCAAAGGCTGATCGTGTCCCAGGCACTCCTCAAAATGTAGCTCTTCGTCATCGTTTGCCTGTCCATTCTTCACCGGAGTCTGCACCTCCACCTGTGGCATTAGCAAACCAACACAAGAGAAACATCCAGATAAGGGGGGGGGGGGCTAATCTGATCATGGGGATAACAATTTCTAAATATATTTGATGTGCCCCTACATCGGAATGAATGACCCAATGTCTGGGATTGACAAAGTTGTGGATTTTCTTAAAGGATGAATACTTCATGTTCATTGCAAACATTTTGATTATACTACAGACAAATACATGTAAAATTACAAGCTGTAGTATTACCTTAACCTCTTGTTTAGCATCCATTTCCTTTAGTAGCCCCTTCCCTAGTTAGTACCTGGCGCGTGTTTGATCCCAAAATGGACCAGAACTCAATAATGTTTCAAAATGTAATATATTATTTAAATATATGTTGCTTCATCGTAAAAAGTTGCAATCGAATTTTCAATAAAGTATATATTTACAATATAATATAATATTATTATCTTATATTTAACTTTTTTATTCATATGTATATGTCATGATTATGATTCAGAAAACTAATATATATATATATATATATATATATATATATATATATATATATATATATATATATATATATATATATATATATATATATATATATATATATATATATAAATATATATATATATCCAGCATTCATCATTTGTGGAAATGGTCACCCTTCCTGCCCTAGACCACTAGACCACTTATTCCAACACATGACACAACTTTCATGATAATATCTATTCCAGAACCAATTCTATTTTTATATCCATTCTATATCTATTCAACATTTGACTATAAAAGTGAGGGGGTAGGGCATGGCTCAGTTGGTGAGACGCCTGTCTCCAATACTAAAGGTCCGGGGTTTGAATATGACAAATACTTCGTTTATGCTACATGGTCGAGAAAGGAAGACATCTGCTACTGGGTCGTTTCCGATTCCAGTCAGTGCACCATGACTGGTTATCAAAGGATGTTTGTTTGTGTAATCATTTCAATGTGATAATACAAAAATAATAATTTCAGTCACTCGTCTGAAGGAGTAGGGCATTGAGTCTCGGTAACAGGCTTCCTTCTGAGTTGAAATAGTCTAGTCATTGCTGAAAAGGTTGTTGATACAAAAAAAATAAAAAAAATAAACGACAATAATAGTCACACACAAATAACCGTTACCGAGACCCACTTGGCCATTATAAACGGGCTGTTGACATGTTTCGGTCCATTTCACCTGCCGCATCGTTAGTTGTAAACAGATCTGAACTTTGAGAATAATCAATAAAGTAGATTTTAGTCATTTCAGTTACTTAATAAATGATTTTTTCAGAGAACAAAAGTGATGTCCAATGAGTATTATAACATGCACTGACCACAATTTAAACCTGTAAGCATCATTTTTCTTGGCATGGAATATAGTGTTTGTATGTTTCTGCCCTTCAAATGGGAATCTACCCACCATAGCAGGACTTCTCTTTCACATCAGTCCCTGCCACCAAGGGTATAAATGTGCGCACAGAATCGAGCGCAAGTCATCAGTATTCATAGTAGTCTGGTTGTCCACTCGTTGGTGAAAGAATATAAATCAATTTGATTTGTACTGGCAGTTATTTTGTACATATTGGTCAGTTTATGTGCCAGACACCTATTTACAGTTTATAACCTGATGTTGGTCAATTCAGACTTTATGATATTTTTGTGAGCAAGGAAAGTATTTATGGCTCGGGGAATTCCCAACTTTGAAGGAGGTCAAAAACAGGGCAATGACTGCAGAAGTAGTAATTGATTTGTTTGTTTGTTTGTTTGGGGTTTCACATCACTTCCAACGTTACTTCAGTCATTTCGTGATTAGACCTACTTGTAGCAGATATAGTGCTGCCTCACTGAATTGACATGACAACCCACCCGGTCACAGATTAACAAAGACAAAGGGTTAACCCTTTAGGCACGGGCCTCAGCTCATATGGGAAATTGTATCATGAGTTCAATTTTGGCATGGCCGGGATTCAAACCCACAACCTTTGGATCACCACAGAGGAACTGGTGCTAATAAGCTGGCGCTCTAACCAACTGCACCACGGCCCGTGTCCCGATAGTAGTTGAATAGTACGTATGTGATACAGAGTAAATCACATAAACTCTATTGTCAAATAATCACATTATATTCTACCTAACACATTCCACTATCCGATAATTTTCCCAAAGCCATCGGTGAAATATGCTTGAAATCTAGTGTTGGTGAAAAAGGCAAGGATCCTCAAGATTAAGCTGGATGACGATCACAGCTCCTTGCTTGAAATAATGTGTTTTTAGAATGTTTCTACGCAATGCCTATTTTGTTTTGTTTGTTTGGGGTTTTACATCACTTTCAACATTATTTCAGTTATTTTGTGATGAGACCTACTTGTAGCAGATATAGTGCTGCCACACTGAATTGTCATGTCGCAGGTCCTTGACATGACAACCCACCCGGTCACAGATTTACAAGGACAACGGGTTAACCCTTTGGCACAGGCCTCAGCTCATGTGGGAAATTGTATCATGAGTTCAATCCCGGCACGGCCGGGGTTCGAACCCACGACCTTTGGATCACCACAGAGGAACTGGTGCTAATAAGCTGGCGCCCTAACCAACTGCGCCACGGCCTGTGGCCCGCAATGCCTATTATATTTCAGAGAGAATTTAACCCCGATTGACTATTGCAGTTTTGACCCAAGTCACAATCGTACCCATTCAAAATGTCTCCAAATAAAACCCCCATGTTTCCTGCAGCATCCTTTCTTTGATTTGTCTGCCGAAATTACACTTGATGATTCCAGATGACAATGAGAAAAGTCCAAGCGATGATGTCAAGGCGACAGAGGGGGTATTCCAAAATGATTTCATGGAACAACCAATGCATTCTATTGACAGGTTCCTTGCTGTCCCACTTTTTAATAGAATAATCCACTTTACATCTATTTGTGCAAACTCATTATTAAGAGCAAATCGATGCTGATTTCAAGGAGCAACAAATATGGTTTTCGGACTAGTCATGCAGCTTATATTAGATTGAAGAAAATGATTATTTTTTCAAACCTATGCCGGATAATGATTCATACTTGAATTAAAAAGGATGGAATTGTATGATTCTGTAGAGACATACTGCTGAAATAAAGCACAATTTGATATTGTTGAATAATATCTATAATATCAATTTTGAACGGGTTTCATATTGAAAATAAATGTCATTCTAGTCTGGAAATTACACTTTTGTTTCATTTGCTCTTCCTCGACGCCTATTTACCTGCAAAAGGTTCAATAAATTTCTAAAATGAGTAACATCATCGTTACCCTCCGTAGCAGGAATTCAAAGCTATAAAGGTGCGCACAGAATCAACAGCAAGTCATCAATATTCATACAAATCAGTATTCATACAAATCTGGCTGTCCACTCATTGGTGAAAGAATGAATTTGTTTTGAACTGGCAGTTGTACTGGTTGGTCAGTATATGTTCCAGACACCTGGTTACAGTTTATAACCTAATGTTGTTGGTCAATTCAGATTTTATGATATTTTTGTGAGCAAGGCAAGTATTTATGACCAAGGGATTTCCAACTTTGGATGAGATCAAAAATAGGGCAATGACTGCGGAGGTAGTAATTGAATACTACCTGTGTAATGCAAAGTACATCATCATGGATTCAACATATTTTGTTGCCACAAAACTATTATACAGTGATGTTTAATATATGATAAAATAAGCAAATTAAGGGTTCAGAAAGTAATCTGCTCACCACTTCAATAAAAGAAAAAAATAAGGCCAGTCCTAAGGTGATGCCTACTATCAGCAAACAAATAAAAATCACCAGTAGAGAATATTTATCCGTTAACACTCCCAACTGAAATCATATAATTTAACAGATAAAAGCAAGAGTAGTAAGAGCCTTTTTAATCTTTTTTTTATTTCATCTTAGGTTATCTTTTGTAGCCCAATTTAAACCCCTAAAGCTTTGAGTATTTTGCCTTAATAGTCACATTTTCCCCCTTTATCACTCACATGAAGATGTCTTCCCATATACATATCTATTGTAAACTATTTTAGTCCTAGGATATTAAGTCTCAAATATCTGAAATGGGCTTTTGGGTTTGTAAATGCCAAATGTATCTGGTACTTGACATTTAAATAAGCTTTATATCAATTACATATGAGAAATATCTAAAAGGTCAAAGATCATAATTTCATTTCCAAATAAATGGCTTGCTTTAGTCATATATATGAATGCAGCATATCTAAATAATCGTCTTCTAATATTGTATGGATTGAACTGTTGTAAACCGTGATACATATAATTTGGGATTTTATTTCAATGGCTTTGCTGTATTTTGCTTGAAATCAACAGATTCCCAAATAGGGTGAAGTCAGTTCAAATATATTGTAGCTTTTAGTTTATTTGTTTCAGGTGTTTACGTCACACTTTCAACATTATTGTAGTCATTTCATGACGAGGCCTACTTGAAGAAGATATAGTGCTGCCTCACTTAATTGACTCGTCGTAGATCCTTGACATGACAACCCACCCGGTCACCGATTTACAAGGACAACAGGTTTAACCAACAAGCAGCAGCCTCAGCTCATATGAGAATTGTAACATGAATTCTAGGCCGACACGGTCGGGATGATGAAGCTTTTAATCTTCACTGTTGATAAATATCATTAGTAATATATTAATGGAAGTTTACCCAATATTTTATATCTCACCTCCTTTCTTTTTCCATTATATCACTCTGCCTTGATAATTTTTTGTTTTAAATCAGGTGTAATATTATACAAACCGGAGTTGTTGGTACACTCTCAACGTTTGATATTTCTCTGTCGTCTTCTCTGTCCTGAATATCCATTCCATTATCGGCATCCATATCCACATCATTCATCCCATCATCATCCCTCCCATCATCAATCTTTCCATCATCAGTATTCCCATAATCAATCTTCCCATTATCAATTTTCTCATCATCAATCTTCTCATCATCAATCTTGCCATCATCATTATTCCCATCATCAATCTTCTCATCATCAATCTTCTCATCATCAATCTTCTCATCATCAATCTTCTCATCATCATTCTTCTCATCATCAATCTTCTCATCATCAATCTTCTCATCATCAATCTTCTCATCATCATTCTCCTCATCATCATTCTTCTCATCATCAATCTTCCCATCATCAATTGTCCCATAATCATTCTTCTCATCATCAATCTTCTCATCATCAATCTTTCCATCATCATGTTCTCCATGTTTTTTTGTTTGCGTTCCTTGCACCACGCGCCATTATGCTGGCACTGATCTCTCTGTTCTCTTCCCCAAGTTCACTTCTTGTGGCTTATTTGGCCATTTCCATGTTTGAAATATCTTGTGGCTTGGCAAGTTATGTCAATGATATATAATATCTCTATATTGGAAGTTATTTGATGAATCTATTATGGGAATTAAGCTCATCTGCATAGTGTATTGGTGTTTTTCAGCTGTGATATCGTCAATTTGTGTGCAATATTTTTTAGATTAATAAGACTAGTGCATTGTATATTAAACTATTTCAGAACTTATTCTGCATTGTGATCAGGGCGAACGTGATATTTGTACTTTTTAACCAGGTGAGTGTGTCCTAGAGGCATCAGCTTTTATTGACTTATTAAATATGTTTCAGTGAGGAGTAGATAAGAAATGACAAATCTGAAAAGTTTAATGAAGATGCTGTTTAAATCAGTTTTTTAATCTAGAGTTTTTACTTAACAAACTGTGATTGTTTTATCCACAAAGAAACACTTTATTAAGTGATATGGACCAATTAAACTAAAACCAACGTAAACATAAGTTATACAGATTGGTTAGTCTTAAAATATCATGTTACTTCACCATATGTTAGGCCACAGGCCGTGGTGCAATTGGTTCAAGTGCCAGCTTATTAGCACCAGTTTCTCTGTGGCGATCCAAGGTCGTGGGTGTGAACCCCAGCCGTGCCAAGATTGAACTTATGATACAATTTCCCATATGAGCTGAGCCCCGTGCCGAAAGGGTTAACCCGTTGTCCTTGTAAATCTGTGACCGGGTGGATTGTCATGTCAAGGACCTGTGACATGACAATTCAGTGAGGCAGCACTATATCTGCTACAAGTAGGTCTCATCACGAAATGACTGAAATAATGTTGAAAGTGATGTGAAACCCCAATCTCCAATCACCAATCGGCAAAGCCCAGATAGGTGATCTGGAGAGGGTTTGAGTTTATTGCTTTTTCTGTATAATCTTGCTTGCGTGAGATTTTTTAAATGCCCAACTCTTTTAGTGATAATTCATATTTTATGTATAATTATATCTAAAATCTCCCAAAAAAGCTTGATTATTCTTTGGATGACATTAAATAAAGAAAATATGAATACTTGATATCAGTCACCAGCTGCAAAAACTGAGCCAAACCCGTTTAAACGGCAGCTGAAACGGGTTCAATTTGTACGTTTAAACGGGTTAAGCTCAGTTTTTGCAACTGGCAACTTTTTACTTCACTAGAACTCTATCAACTCCACCAAACTTTTCTTTGGTTGAAATAAAAGAAACCTTGGACATTCCACAAACCCCTCCAGACCACCTACCTGGGCTTTGCCACTATGTTAGAGTTTTCCCAGAAAAAAAGTAAATAAAAATAAAGAACAGTTTTCAAGTTGACTATAACTGTTAATCTGTATGTTTGTTTGTTTGTTTGAGGTTTTACAGCACTTTAAACAATATTTCAGGCATTTCGTGATGAGTCCTAGTTGTAACAGATATAGTGCTGCCACACTGAATTTGTCATATTGCAGGTCCTTGACATGACAACCCTACAGATTTACAAGGACAATGGGTTAACCCTTTGGCACAGTTCTCAGCTCATGTGTGAAATTGTATCATGAATTCAATCTTGGCAAAGCCAGGGATCGAACCTGTGACCTTTGGATCACCACAGAGGAACTGGTGCTAATAAGCTGGCACACAAACCAACTGCGCCATGGCCCATGACCTCTGTTAATCTGAAATTAGTAGAATTTGTCAAATGTTAAAAAGATGCATATGTTCTGATTTTAGTACACAATTTCATACCTTGATTATAATATATGAAATGAGTAACTACAAACATCTATTAACTATGATAATAATGTCACAATCTCAAAATGAATAATCTTCATATTTAAAGGTCTTTCGAAAATAAACAAAATAAATGATGGGATAAAACTACCACCACACATGTTGAGTTAACAATAATCTTTACGAAGGTAAAATTCGACACATATATATGCACACGCCACGCATTTGTACAAAATATGTGTTTTTTTATATTTATAGGTCTTAGTGTTTGAGATCCCCTACTCTGAATTACACAGGAAATATTCAATTACAACCTCTGCAGCAGTCATTGCCCTGTTTTTGATCTCATTCAAAGTTTGGAAATCCCTCAGTCTTAAATACTTGGTTTGCTCAAAAAAATATCATCAAATCTGAATTGACCAACATCTGGTTATAAACTGTAACCAGGTGTAACCAATCAGTACAAATGTCAGTACAAACCAAACCGTTTTATATTCTTTCACCAATGGGTTGATGGCCAGATATCTGAATACTGATGACTTGTGCTCGATTCTGTGTGCACATTGGTGGCAGGAACTGACATGAGAGAAGCCCTGCTATGGCAAAATATACAGCTATATTCAGTTGTCAATTATTATTCAAATCAGTTGACCTTGTTTTGTAATGAGCTCATTGAATTTCCAATATGGGTTGATTGACAAGGAGAAGTTTTTTTTTTTTGTTGATTTCATCCCTTATTATGCCTCCACAAAAGAGCTTTCACCTCGAATTTTCAACTTGAAAGAATCCTTTATTTGGCAATATATTGTGAATAATGTACTTTGAAGGAGTTAAGATTGATGCAATGTAATTAGTCTTGCAAATGTTAATGCTATAATACAGTCATGCCCCAGTAAAGCAGAGACAGTCTGCAAATATGTAAACAAAAAGAAAGCTATGAAAGACTAACTTTCCCCTTTCACATTTTGTAGAATTTTGCATTTGATTACACCTGATTAGAGTTTATTTCCTGATGTTGGCCAATTCAGATTTGCTGATATTTTTGTGAACAAGGCAAGTATTTATAACTTGAGGAATTCCAAATTTAGAATGGTATCAAATATAGGGCAATTAGTGCAGAGGTAGTAATTGAATAATATGAATGTAATGCAGAGTGCCAGATGGGGTGCCAGAGAAATCATCTGAGATGATTTTTGAGTGTTGACAGTGTAAGGCAACATTTTCAAGTGATATATGAGATAGCTTGTCCAATATGCAGCTTATCATATCAGCAATTTATTATCATTTTGAAAGAATACTTTTCAACATATTTGCTGAACATTCACTCTGTTATGTTACATTGGCTGCCATTTTCAAAGTGACGTCAAACTCGGCAAGTCACGTGGTCACATGTCAAGTCACATGGCTGTGCTCGTGAGAAGACATACATTTGAGTGTGAACATATATTTCCTGTCAGGACTCTTTGTGTTAAAATAAAGCAGTGTTTTATTTTAATTCTGTGACCTGATAAATATAGATAAGATAAGGTCGTGCTGATCACTTAACATAGGAAGGCTTATCTTTGATGATGTTGGGTTTATTAACCCCCCAAAGCAGGACCTCTCTGTCAGGTTCTGCCGCAGGTCATTACTATTCATAACTTTCTGGTTGAGGCCTGATTGGTAAAGAATAGATCCTGCTTTCTTCTTTCAAGTTATAACTTTCAAGTAATGCAGGTCAATACGGATTGCATAATATTTTGGAGAGTATGATGATTATTTATTACTGGGGGAATTCCGCATTTCAATTGATAGCAAACATAGGGCAATGACGGTAGAGGTAGCAAGAGGACTGAACGACTAGCAATACTATATCGATGTAATACAGAGTTGGGGCTTTTGAAGTCACATGGGAATATATTATGATCCTGGTGAAACAGGTTATCTCATATGTGGAGTGGCATTTATGTATCTTTTGAGAGAATCTTGTTCAGGACACTTTTCTCAATCTGTTTTTGGTCTCACACTCTTCAGAACCGCCATATATTTTTTTAAACATCTCAAAACATCATATATATTAATATAGTTTCCATCTTCTAATGTATGATTTTGCATTATCTGATATGATTATTATTTCCATTACAAATGTACATGTATAAATTTAGTGTGGTGAATGGGCAGTTAAAAAGAAGAAGATACTATTGTCAGCAGTTGAGCAGTTTTTACCATATTTCTTTTGAAAATGTTCAATTTTGGTGTAAACAGGGAACAGCTCCCTCAGACCATCAACACCTACAAACCGCCTTAAATATATAAAGATGAAAAAGTAGTTTGAACATACATGCTCTTGGTTTGCCTCATGGCCAACTTACTCAAAGTTTTAAAACCACTCTGAATTCCTAAATCTGTCAGCTTTATAGCTTCCATTTTATAGTTTTATGACAAAGGTGTGTCTGAGCTCCGAAAATCACTTTCTGTATAAAGTTATAATATTTTTTAATGTTCTGCGTTTCCTAAAAAAAATTTTAAAAAAAACAAAAAAAAAACAAAAAAAAAACAATTATTCAATTCAGTGCTGACGTGAAAATCGCTCAAATAAAATCCCAATATGAAGTTTCATCTTTGTTGTCTGTATAAAATTATCATTTCTATCATTTTCTACGTTTGTAAAAAAAACAATTCAATTCTATATGTATTGACGTGAATATTGCCCATATAAAACCACAATATGAAGATTTATCCTTAGCATAAAAAAGTACTTGAGCCACGTCCCACCCCCCTTGCAGTGCTGTGTAAACCTACATCGACAGGAACATCCTGTTTGATAATATATGTCTGCAATACTTTGCTCCTTTCTTCGAAAGTATTACATGTAAAATATATAAATGTTTTTTAAAAAAAGTTTCTTTTTTCTCACCAACTCAGGTACCCAGCTTCAAGCATCACTTTTGTTCTATCATTTAAAATATAAAGAGAATTTCGACCATTATATAGAAACGTGTCTAAAGCAAAGATTTAAGAAGAAAAAGAAATCTTACTATTAATTATATAACAAATTATCTAATTCCACATAGCGTACTTAGGGTCTCAAGATATATGCATGTTACTTGTATTTTCATGGTAGGAATCAATGAATATGATAGAATTACAAATATATTGTAGAGGAATGATGTATGACGATCGTGACACGTTTGTCCTCCAATAGGATGTCAGATTGAGTAGTTCACAATGCCCTCGTGTAAACTTTATGCATTGTCCGTGATTCAGGTCACCAATTGCTCAATTGGCTTGTCCTACCCCAGGATGTAAAATCAAATATATTTCCCCAATTTCCATGAGCCACAAAAAGGTATAGATATATATATACACAATGTATAGACACACAACGAGAAAAGCATGGTTTGTATGGTTATTTTGCGACATCCACCATCCGGGGTATCAAAGTTTTAGTGTCTGATGAAGACACGTTTTCAGGAAGTTATAGCAATCAACACAGAGCAAACTAATATAATGGTACAAATGTGGCCACTCTATATAATTCTCACAAGTTATCTCCTATAATTGTTTGGCAGATTCTCAGACATGTTCCCCATTAGAAGAACATCCTCGGTAAGACTGGGGACGTGCCTGTACTCCCCGCAGAGGGCGGATTAGCTTTCTGTACTGGATAACGGGGATTATGTTAATTCCATGAGGCTGCAGCGGTATTATCGGGGGTGCGTACCGTAATGAGAACACTCATGTATATGCGTCCTAGCGGACTCCCTCAAACAACGCTGCCTCACACACATTCATGCCAACATCATTTTTTTGAACATATTTTAGGATAAATACATATTTGCTACAATCTAGTATGGGGATTACAAACGTTTCCCGCATTAGGAAATGAAATTACAACACTTAGAAACTCTTAATGAATATCATTATTTCTTCATCACGTGCAACTGCTTGAAAATGTGAAATGAGTTGGTCAAGGAAAAGCGGGAAAACATACTCAACTACTGGCCTGTGCAGAGGAATGTAAATAGATAAGATATAACCGTCTAATCGGTCATCAACAGGCACCAAGAAGAGCATCTGGTGGAGAACTGTATAAACATAGTGATCTTGTACTTAGTCAGTCCTACTACCTCAGTTATGGATACCAGGAGACACTCGGATGTGGTGTTAGAACTGGAGACTCAAGGTGGTCCTCCTGGTCACACTACCCACTGTGTTATAGTGGGCAACGAGGCCACACCAAAGAACAGGAACAGTGGCTACAATTCAGACAATGACAGACCCACAGACGAGAAAGAAAACAAGAGAAAACAAACTCTTATAGGCCAACCGCTGCCTCAGCCAAAAGACAAATTCTCACGATTTGTAGACAGGACCCAGATTGCCGCCACAAGATTGTGGGTCAAACATGTTCAATGTGTGAAAAGGGTTTTTAGGTTGATTTTATTTATTCTGTTCATTGTGTACCTCAGTTTTGCAATACACAGAAATGTCAAGGAGGCGGCACTTCTTATAGGATTAACAAGTATTTTTATATTGTACTTTTTCTATACAAAAGTTGTCAAGACAAAATGTTCCAGTTGTGTTATTCCTATATGTCAAGCCATCTTCTGGGAGCGACACGAAACTATCAAGAAAATCATAAAATGGTAAGTGCCATTTATTTAATTAAAAATATCAAATGCAGTTGGACCTAAAATTAGGTGCAAAATATCTTGAGTGCATGGTGGACCATATATCTACCATCATCTGGCACATCATATATTTCCCTGTGCTAGAGTGCCATTTGACATAGTGGCACAATGTCACTGATTTTTGTTTAAACTACAACAGCTCGGAAATGGGGTAAATTGTTGATGATGCAGTAATCTGTCACTTCCTCTCCTTAATGTCGGGTCAAAATGCGAATTTATGGACATGGCCACACACAGATGGCTGAGCAATTATGCAGTTCCGCATCAAGACCGCCCAAGTCACCTATCATCTCTTAGCAACCCCATTTTTTGTATCAATGTCAAAGTTTAAAAGATATATTTGATCATACAATATTCTCTATAAAAGGTGACCCCCTTATTTAGTAGACGCTACTGCTTCATCAACAATGTACTATAGGCCAGATTATGCCTAAAATATAAAGCACCAGAGGTCAAAAGAGGGTAAGCATTTCCATGATGGCCTACTCTTTCCAAAAGAGTAAATATTAACTGTTAGATTATTTCTAAATGTATTTTACTTAGAATACTGCTGCTAAATATTACAAAGAAGAACAACTGAATGCACACAACATATTCCAATCGCAAGACAGATTGCAGAAACTAGCATTTACATTTGCCCAATATATTTTTAGATATACTAGTAGCATACAGAAACATTAACTTGTTGTTTCTCAATGGTTTATTTTGAGAAGGTTTCAAGTTATTTTTCAACTACATCTTGGTTAAGAATCCTTATCACGAGAGCGTGAAACGTGGATTAAGTATGGCATTCTTCTACTTTAGAATTTTATTTTTGAGGAGAATTTATATATACATATAAAGAGTCTTAGAAGAGGTGAAAAAGAGATCATTTGTGTCCAATTTACTACGGCATTGTGTCTCCTTTCTAACTGTTTTTCATATTATACAAGAGCTTTATCTTTTTCATTTAGTCTTGTAGTTGTTTAAGGATTATATATTGATTTATATTGATCTAAATATAATTTGCTTTCATCCACACGTGTCATGTTTGTTTTTGTTTATCTATCAAAACATAGTAATTTGCTGGGAGTCTTATCAACATTTTGCTTTTATCTATGTGTTAAATTGACAATTTGTCCATTGCTTATTCTGTGTTCTTGGCCACACAAAAGATATAATCTATATATAGTTTTAGCTAGTACGAGCTATTCTTCCAGAACGGAATGAAAATACCAACATTAGGAGAACTTTTTATCATATATCTCACTTCTCACTGACTTTTGAACACAATAACCTAAAAAATAGTATTTTTTGAGCATGTAGCCCATGGAGAAAAACATAAAAATGCTAGTTTTTTTTTAATCGCACATAAAATATCAAATATATAGCTGATTAAAATACATATTAAAAGAGAAGTTTTTGGCATTAAGGAACATTGCAGACATGAAGGGTAATTAAGTTGAACAATGGTAAGAAGATGAGCCACCCAGATGTGGTAATTATCAGCTGTATTTACATTGTAGGAGTGTACTAGGGCTGATCGCTGTTGGCATCATTCTCTTCCTGGTATTTGACGTTGGCGCCGATAGGGGGCGTCTTACATCTGCCGGTGGCGTGTTTGTGTTTATCTTCATTGGGTTCATCACATCAAAGGACCCAGCAAGGGTAGGCGTCATCTACACATGTTATGTCTGCTTTTGTTTATCTCATTCATCAAAGTATAGTAATTTGTTGTGAAAAGTATCAATAGTTAGATCCATATTACGTATATAATGATGCAATCGGAGGCAGATAGAGACATGGGACATGGACATGTTTCCAACAAACATATACAAATGTATATATGTTACTCCATTGTGAGTTGAGATGACCATGCCCCATACTTATATTGATACATTATATTGATAAAATAACCAAACTATTTTTGACAAGATAAGTTTGGCATAGATGGCACCATTTGTAGGCATATTTCCTCTAATTGCTATAAGCAGTCAAATTGCTCACAATTATACACCCCCTTTTGATTGTACACTCCAGTTACCTAAAGAGCTTAACATTGCTCACCCTACCTCACTACCAGCCTCTACACACATAGCATTACCCACCCTACCTCACTACCAGCCTCTACACACATAGCATTACCCACCCTACCTCACTACCAGCCTCTATACACATAGCATTACTCACCCTACCTCACTACCAGCCTCTACACACATAGCATTACCCACCCTACCTCACTACCAGCCTCTATACACATAGCATTACTCACTCTATCTCACTACCAGCCTCTACACACATAGCATTACCCACCCTACCTCACTACCAGCCTCTACACACATAGCATTACCCACCCTACCTCACTACCAGCCTCTATACACATAGCATTACCCACTCTACCTCACTACCAGCCTCTATACACATAGCATTACCCACTCTACCTCACTACCAGCCTCTATACACATAGCATTACCCACTTTACCTCACTACCAGCCTCTATACACATAGCATTACTCACTCTATCTCACTACCAGCCTCTATACACATAGCATTACTCACTCTACCTCACTACCAGCCTCTACACACATAGCATTACCCACTGTACCTCACTACCAGCCTCTACACATAGCATTACCCACCCTACCTCACTACCAGCCTCTACACACATAGCATTACTCACCCTACCTCCCTACCAGCCTCTACACACATAGCATTACCCACCCTACC
The DNA here is from genome assembly GCA_949316495.1 of Amphiduros pacificus. Classification (NCBI taxonomy): domain Eukaryota; kingdom Metazoa; phylum Annelida; class Polychaeta; order Phyllodocida; family Hesionidae; genus Amphiduros; species Amphiduros pacificus. Next base: position 7,144,891 of record OX439004.1, read on the forward strand.
TCCCTACCAGCCTCTATACACATAGCATTACTCACTCTATCTCACTACCAGCCTCTACACACATAGCATTACCCACCCTACCTCACTACCAGCCTCTACACACATAGCATTACCCACTTTACCTCACTACCAGCCTCTATACACATAGCATTACCCACCCTACCTGACTACCAGCCTCTATACACATAGCATTACTCACTCTATCTCACTACCAGCCTCTATACACATAGCATTACTCACTCTACCTCACTACCAGCCTCTACACACATAGCATTACCCACTGTACCTCACTACCAGCCTCTACACATAGCATTACCCACCCTACCTCACTACCAGCCTCTACACACATAGCATTACTCACCCTACCTCCCTACCAGCCTCTACACACATCGCATTACTCACCCTACCTCACTACCAGCCTCTACACACATAGCATTACTCACCCTACCTGACTACCAGCCTCTACACACATAGCATTACTCACCCTACCTCCCTACCAGCCTCTACACACATAGCATTACCCACCCTACCTCACTACCAGCCTCTACACACATAGTACTACCCACCCTACCTCACTACCAGCCTCTACACACATAGCATTACCCACCCTACCTCACTACCAGCCTCTACACACAGCATTATCCACCCTACCTCACTACCAGCCTCTACACACATAGCATTACCCACTCTACCTCACTACCAGCCTCTACACACAGCATTATCCACCCTACCTCACTACCAGCCTCTACACACATAGCATTACTCACTCTATCTCACTACCAGCCTCTACACACATAGCATTACCCACTCTACCTCACTACCAGCCTCTACACACAGCATTATCCACCCTACCTCACTACCAGCCTCTACACACATAGCATTACCCACTGTACCTCACTACCAGCCTCTACACATAGCATTACCCACCCTACCTCACTACCAGCCTCTACACACATAGCATTACCCACTCTACCTCACTACCAGCCTCTACACACATAGCATTACCCACTCTACCTCACTACCAGCCTCTACACATAGCATTACCCACCCTACCTCCCTACCAGCCTCTACACACATAGCACTACCCACCCTACCTCACTACCAGCCTCTATACACATAGCATTACCCGCCCTACCTCACTACCAGCCTCTATACACATAGCATTACCCGCCCTACCTCACTACCAGCCTCTACACACATAGCATTACCCACTCTACCTCACTACCAGCCTCTACACACAGCATTATCCACCCTACCTCACTACCAGCCTCTACACACATAGCATTACCCACTGTACCTCACTACCAGCCTCTACACATAGCATTACCCACCCTACCTCACTACCAGCCTCTACACACATAGCATTACCCACTCTACCTCACTACCAGCCTCTACACACATAGCATTACCCACCCTACCTCACTACCAGCCTCTACACACATAGCATTACTCACCCTACCTCACTACCAGCCTCTACACACATAGCATTACTCACCCTACCTCACTACCAGCCTCTACACACATAGTACTACCCACCCTACCTCACTACCAGCCTCTACACACATCGCATTACTCACCCTACCTCCCTACCAGCCTCTACACACATAGCATTACCCACTCTACCTCACTACCAGCCTCTACACACATAGCATTACCCACTCTACCTCACTACCAGCCTCTATACACATAGCATTACCCACTCTACCTCACTACCAGCCTCTACACACATAGCATTACCCACTCTACCTCCCTACCAGCCTCTACACACATAACATTACCCATCCTACCTGACTACCAGCCTCTACACACATAGCATTACCCACCCTACCTCACTACCAGCCTCTACACACATGACATTACCCACCCTACCTCACTACCAGCCTCTATACACATAGCATTACCCACCCTACCTCACTACCAGCCTCTACACACATAGCATTACCCACTCTACCTCACTACCAGCCTCTACACACATAGCATTACCCACCCTACCTCACTACCAGCCTCTACACACATAGCATTACTCACCCTACCTCACTACCAGCCTCTACACACATGACATTACCCACCCTACCTCACTACCAGCCTCTATACACATAGCATTACCCACCCTACCTCACTACCAGCCTCTACACACATGACATTACCCACCCTACCTCACTACCAGCCTCTATACACATAGCATTACCCATCCTACCTGACTACCAGCCTCTACACACATAGCATTACCCACCCTACCTCACTACCAGCCTCTACACACATGACATTACCCACCCTACCTCACTACCAGCCTCTATACACATAGCATTACCCACCCTACCTCACTACCAGCCTCTACACACATAGCATTACCCACTCTACCTCACTACCAGCCTCTACACACATAGCATTACCCACCCTACCTCACTACCAGCCTCTACACACATAGCATTACTCACCCTACCTCACTACCAGCCTCTACACACATAGCATTACTCACCCTACCTCCCTACCAGCCTCTACACACATAGCATTACCCACTGTACCTCACTACCAGCCTCTATACACATAGCATTACCCACCCTACCTCACTACCAGCCTCTACACACATAGTACTACCCACTCTACCTCCCTACCAGCCTCTACACACATCGCATTACTCACCCTACCTCCCTACCAGCCTCTACACACATAGCATTACCCACTCTACCTCACTACCAGCCTCTACACACATAGCATTACCCACTCTACCTCACTACCAGCCTCTACACACATAACATTACCCATCCTACCTGACTACCAGCCTCTACACACATGACATTACCCACCCTACCTCCCTACCAGCCTCTACACACATAGCATTACTCACCCTACCTCACTACCAGCCTCTACACACATAGCATTACTCACCCTACCTCCCTACCAGCCTCTACACACATAGCATTACCCACTGTACCTCAGTACCAGCCTCTATACACATAGCATTACCCACCCTACCTCACTACCAGCCTCTACACACATAGTACTACCCACTCTACCTCCCTACCAGCCTCTACACACATCGCATTACTCACCCTACCTCCCTACCAGCCTCTACACACATAGCATTACCCACTCTACCTCACTACCAGCCTCTACACACATAGCATTACCCACTCTACCTCACTACCAGCCTCTACACACATAACATTACCCATCCTACCTGACTACCAGCCTCTACACACATGACATTACCCACCCTACCTCCCTACCAGCCTCTACACACATAGCATTACCCACCCTACCTCACTACCAGCCTCTATACACATAGCATTACCCACCCTACCTCACTACCAGCCTCTACACACATAGCATTACCCACTCTACCTCACTACCAGCCTCTACACACATAGCATTACCCACCCTACCTCACTACCAGCCTCTACACACATAGCATTACCCACCCTACCTCACTACCAGCCTCTACACACATAGCATTACTCACCCTACCTCACTACCAGCCTCTACACATAGCATTACCCACACTACCTGACTGTGCCGAGAACTGTGCCTGAAGGGTCCTGGTAAATCTGGGTTGCCAAGTCAAGAACCTGCGACATGACAATTCAATGAAGCAGCACTTAACTTCTACAAGTAGGTCTCATCACAAAATGACTGTGAAATAATATTGAGAGTGATGTTAAACCCAAACAAAAAAATAAACACAAAGGCAATTATTATATGATCAAAATTCTTAAATAACCGACAGATAACAATTTACCACTCCAATCTACCAGCCATTGTAATTGTACACAGATTATTTGTGGTAGGACAATCATACCTACAACTGAACTCTTATGAATAAAGAAACAGCAATTTGTTTGATACAATCAAAGCGTCTACATCATGTAGAAATACGGTACTCTAAAATTGACTGATGAATCCATGAATTGTAGGTAATTGGTTTAATAATTGATTATTTTCAGATTCAGTGGCGTCCTGTAATATGGGGGTTGGGATTGCAGGTCATTCTTGGGGTGATCATCCTCAGATGGACCACAGGGTATTATGCTTTCAAGTTCCTTGGAGAACAGGTGCAGACGTTCCTGGAGTTCACAGATGAGGGCTCCAAGTTCGTGTTTGGTGAAGAGGGATACCTTGTCCACCCTGTGGCATTTAAGGTAATAACCGAAATTTGGCCAAATTAAGGAATTGTTCATTGTTTACATGTTCACATGCTTTATCATCTGTATCATATGAGTATTTTCAATAATTCAGTGACAGCATATATGTCATGTGTCTGAAGATGCTTCTTATAGATTATAGTGGACAACTATATACCACATGTCTACAGGTGTTCCCAGTAGCTCACACCAACTATGTATCACATGTCTACAGGTGTTCCCAATAGCTTACACCAACTATATCACATGGCTACAGGTGTTTCCAGTAGCCCACACCAACTATATATCACATGTCTACAGGTGTTCCCAATATAGCTCACACCAACTATATATCACAGGTGTCCCCAATATAGCTCACACCAACTATATATCACATGTCTACAGGTGTTCCCAATAGCTCACACTAACTATATATCACATGTCTACAGGTGTTCCCAATAGCTCACACTAACTATATATCACATGTCTACAGGTGTTCCCAATAGCTCACACTAACTATATATCACATGTCTACAGGTGCTCCCAATAGCTCACACCAACTATATATCATATGCCTACAGGTGTTCCCAATAGATCACACCAACTATACATCATATGTCTACAGGTGTTCCCAGTAGCTCACATCAACTATATATCATATGTCTACAGGTGTTCCCAATAGCTCACACCAACTATATATCATATGTCTACAGGTGTTCCCAGTAGCTCACATCAACTATATATCACATGTCTACAGGTGTTCCTAGTAGCTCACATCAACTATATATCACATGTCTACAGGTGCTCCCAATAGCTCACACCAACTATATATCATATGTCTACAGGTGCTCCCAATAGCTCACACCAACTATACATCATATGTCTACATGTGTTTCCAATAGATCACACCAACTATATATCACATGTCTACAGGTGTTCCCAGTAGCTCACACCAACTATATATCACATGTCTACAGGTGTTCCCAGTAGCTCACACAAACTATATATCATATGTATACATGTGTTCCCAATAGCTCACACCAACTATATATCATATGTCTACAGGTGTTCCAAGCAGCTCACACCAACTATATATCACATGTCTACAGGTGTTCCCAATAGCTCACACCAACTATATATCACATGTCTACAGGTGTTCAAAGCAGCTCACACCAACTATATATCACATGTCTACAGGTGTTCCCAATAGCTCACACCAACTATATATCACATGTCTACAGGTGTTCCCAGTAGCTCACACCAACTATATATAACATGTCTACAGGTGTTCCCAATAGCTCACACCAACTATATATCATATGTCTACAGATGTTCCCAATAGCTTACACCAACTATATATAACATGTCTACAGGTGTTCCCAGTAGCTCACACCAACTATATATCACATGTCTACAGGTGTTCCCAGTAGCTCACATCAACTATATATCACATGTCTGCAGGTGTTCCCAGTAGCTCACACCAACTATATATCATATGTCTACAGGTGTTCCCAGTAGCTCACATCAACTATATATCACATGTCTAACAGGTGTTCCCAGTAGTTCACATCAACTATATATCACATATCTACAGATGTTCCCAGTAGCTCACAGCAACTATATATCACATGTCTACAGGTGTTCCCAATAGCTCACACCAACTATATATCATATGTCTACAGATGTTCCCAATAGCTCACACCAACTATATATCATATGTCTACAGGTGTTCCCAATAGCTCACACCAACTATATATCACATGTCTACATGTTTTTTTCACAGCTTATTGTCGGCAACTATATCATATGAGTGCAGGTGTTTCCTATAGCTTTTAGGTATGAAGCTTGCAGTTGTTTCCTATCGCTCTTTAGCTGGGTGATTCCTATTATTTCTATCACTACAGGTATTTCCTACAGTTCTTCAGCTGGGTGCTATAATTATTTTTGTCATTACATGTATTTCCTACAGTTCTTTAGCTGAGAGACTATTATTTCTTTCATTTTAGGTGCATCCTTCAGTTCTTTTGCTGGGTAATTGGTATTATATCTGTCATTACAGGTGTTTCCAATCGTGATCTTCTTCAGCTCAGTGATTTCTATTATGTACTACTGGGGTTTGATGCAAATGATAGTTTGTCGCATTGCATGGCTTATGCAGTTCACCATGGGGACTACGGCCATTGAGTCCCTTAATGCAGCTACCAACATCTTCATTGGCATGGTGAGTGGCCTATCCTTATCTCAACAAATGCAGTTAATGATTAATTTCCAGGTCAGATTATCGTAATGGTAGTAGTAGCTGCCATTTGGAATATTTAACTGTATATTAAACATATCTTAAAATAAAGACCGGCCCCACTAGCGCTGTTGGTAAAGTGTAGCATTTGTGCCTTTGATGGTTTAATAAGTGGTGGACGGGAGGTGGCGAGTTCGTCTCCCACTACCGGCAGTGTTACTTTCACACTGGTTAAAAGGCTCGACAGTCGACCTGATATGGCCATAATTACTGAAAGGGTCATAAAAGTACTATTTCACAATTTATCTTAAAATAAATGAATTGATCAAGTGTAATTGTACATTTATGATGAACTTGTCTAATATTTATTATCATCACATACTGCTGCTGCCACCTGACGGAATCCCTTGATAATAATCTTATTTCCCGCTTAATACTTTGATCAGATATGAATAGGTTATTTAACAAAGATATATTATTATCCTTAATTAATGAGTCATTGACTCTATATCATTTTAGTCATTTTACACAACAAAAATTGTTGGTGACCTTTTTATGTTTTTTTTAATTTCTATTTCAAAAATAACGTTGACTCCATGTATGCCTAACAGTTGCAGTATTTATACTTTAGGCTGAGTCCGTCGTAGTTGTGGCGCCATACATGAACAAGTTGACAAAGTCTGAGCTCCATGCGGTGATGACTGGCGGCTTTGCTACAGTGGCTGGGTCATATATGGCAGTTCTCATTGAAGTTGGGGTGAGTTATATATCTGGTAAACACTAATATACAACACTAGAAATAATGATAAATGAATGTAAAGAAATGTAAAGATTTACATAAACTTTATTTAGATTTAGAAAATTGATACCCATAATAGGTATGTAGTGATTTTAAAAATGCAATACCTTGAAATAAATGTATCAATAATATAAGAGTATACAAAATATTACTTTCTTTGAATGAGAAATAGAATAGTCTTGAAAATAAATAGTTTACCTCTATCGGTTCTGATTGTTGTTAAGGCGTCCCCTGAGCATCTCCTGTCAGCAGCCATCATGTCAGCCCCAGCCGCTTTAGCTCTGGCCAAACTCTCCTACCCAGAGACTGAGGTGTCATGTACCAAGACTGAAGAAGATGTCTACATAGAGAAATGGTAAGGACTTACATCTAAACATAATAGTGGAGCAGTCTTGCCTGGCGCAATTGCTCTCACACGTTCCATTGCTTGGGATATGAAAACTGTGCACGTGGTCGTTCAACTGAAGATCAAATACTTATTAAATGGGCAATTTTAGGGCTTTGCTACCTCAAATACTGTCAAGAAACTGTCAAGGCATGACAGTATTAGATGGAAACTTGCAGGAAAGTGATTTTCTTCCAAATGTTTACCACGCATATAATAAAGATTATCAAGAAAACAATGAAAGTGAGTGCAGATTCTGAGCATACTTTACTGATACGTCTCGTCAGCTGGGTTCATGAAATTTGAAGATTCAAGCTGGTTTGAATCAGTTTCGCACGTGGATACCAATTAACAAATTATTGAATTATATTGATACAACACAGCAAAACCTTTCCAAATCTGTTATTTATTCGAAGCATAACTATCATGTAATTTGCATGCGGACTTAATGACAAATGAAACTTGATAAAAATATTTCTGGTGAAGAAAATTATTGGTGAACGACAACAGAGCTGTGGACAACAATAGAGCTGAAAATTCCATTTCAAAGCCTCTGCTCTTTTGAAAATATTCTCATCACCTTGTCACATACGTAAATGTACCGACAAGGTTAAATAGTGTGGTAAACATCAGTGACCGACTGATAAACTGAAACCAAGCCCTGTAGTCATCAGCAGCTCTGTTGTCGTCAGCAGCTCTGTTGTCGTTGGCAGTTCTGTTGTCGTCAGCAGCTCTGTTGTCTTCAGCAGCTCTGTTGTCGTTGGCAGCTCTGTTGTCGTTGGCAGCTCTGTTGTCGTCAGCAGCTCTGTTGTCGTTAGCAGCTCTGTTGTCATCAGGAGCTCTGTTATCATCAGCAGCTCTGTTGTCGTCAGCATCTCTGTTATCATCAGCAGCTCTGTTGTCGTCAGCAGCTCTGTTGTCGTCAGCAGCTCTGTTGTCGTTAGCAGCTCTGTTGTCGTCAGGAGCTCTGTTATCATCAGCAGCTCTGTTGTCGTCAGCATCTCTGTTATCATCAGCAGCTCTGTTGTCGTCGGCATCTCTATTGTCGTCAGCAGCTCTGTTGTCGTCAGCAGCTCTGTTGTCTTCAGCAGCTCTGTTGTCGTTGGCAGCTCTGTTGTCGTTGGCAGCTCTGTTGTCGTCAGCAGCTCTGTTGTCGTTAGCAGCTCTGTTGTCGTCAGCAGCTCTGTTATCGTCAGCAGCTCTGTTGTCGTCGGTAGCTCTGTTGTCGTCAGCAGCTCTGTTATCATCAGCAGCTCTGTTGTCGTCGGCAGCTCTGTTGTCGTCGGCAGCTCTGTTGTCGTCGGCTGTATCTGGGCGAGGTACAGTTGGTGATTTATGATTGCAGCCAGGAGCGCAATGTGGTGGAGGCGGCCGCGCGAGGAGCCATGGAATCCATTGCTGTCATTGCCTCCATTATGGTCAACCTCATTGCTTTCATTGCTCTCATGGCTTTCCTGGATGCCATTCTCTCCTATCTTGGCGCCAGAGTGGGATTTCCAGAACTCAGTTTTCAGGTGAGTTTAGACATTAGTCATGTGACCATTGTCGTTGAAATCATACACACAGCAATCAATGCAGAAAAACACCTTGAGTTAAACGTCATCAGTTTGAATGCATATAGCTAGTCTTATTTCGGCTCCAAATTTGAATTATAAAAGTCTCCATATGTAAGAACACATTTATGCTCATATACATAATTTCAATGAATTTATTGCGAAAGAAATATCGAAACTGTTTTTGAAAAATCAACATGATGAGTGGGTGAATAACAGCGTTTTTAACAGCGCAGTTTTGTTGTTTTTTTTTTTGGTTTTTTTCAAAGAACATTTTCTAGTTAAACTAGTAATTATACTTTCCCGTTACTTGTTCTATGGGCTGCAATGTCTACAAATTTATCCCAGCATTCATTTTAAGCGACACAATAGACACCTGGTGGATCACAATGAATTGCTAACTCAAACATTGAGAACCATTTTCTCCCGTCCCTTGTTCTCCCAGCATGGATTTTAAGCGACATAAGAGACACCTGGTGGATGACAAATATTTACACTCAAGCATTGAGAATAATACTCACTTATTACTTGTCCTATCAGGTGATATGTTCGTACTTGTTGTGGCCGCTGTCCGCCATTATGGGAGTGGAGATAGAGGATGCGGGCAAGGTGGCCAGACTTCTCGGTATCAAGGTCTTTGTCGATGAGTTCATCTCTTTCAGAGACCTGGGCATCATGGTCAGAGCTGGAGACATTCATGTGAGCATCTTTGATATCTATCATATTTAAATATGAGAATTTTGGAGTCAACCATCACCAATATGCTATAATAATCACCAATAATTCTTGACAATACAGATTCTAGCTGTAATCTCAAAATTACAAATCGTGCTTTTTTCATAAGAGAATATACCAATCTTTGAAAGGAAAATCTTTGGTGTGGAAAATTTTGAACAGGGGAGAGCGGCGATCGCATTCTCACTTTATGAAAATCAGTTGTAATTTCTGAAGCCAAGCTGTGAAAGCACCAAAATCAAGATGGCCGAAAGTTAGTCAAATGTTCCATCAAAATCTCTCAAGAGCCTAACAGTTGATGAGAATCAATGTCAATGGCGTTTTTGTGGTTTACAGGAGCGGTCCACAGTTATAGCCACCTACGCCTGCTGTGGGTTTGGCAGTATTTCAGCAGTGGGGACGTACGTGGGTGCCTTAGCAGCGGTGGCGCCTGACAGGAGGGGAGATATATCAGAGATCGCCTTCAGAGCCGCTGTCAATGGCAACGTTGCCGGCTTCCTCACGGCATGCATTGCTGGTATGTAGCACCAACAAAGCCTGATCCCATACCTTTATCATAATTTCCTCAACTCTGTAAAAGAGGACCTCTCCGTTTAAGACCATGATATGTTTTCACACCTGACCTTCGTAGATGTTATGGAGGGGGCTAACATTTTTATTTACATTCTAATGGTGCCTGTACTTCAATGAATATGCTTTATGTTGATCTATCCCAAGGTAAATAACACGCCAATATTAATAATTTCCAAGATCTGAATAACACCTCTCTATTTAAGACCACAGCGTCATTTTACACAAGGAATTCTACCTGACTTGCATAGATCTAATGGGAAAAGGGTGTGGTCGGGGGGTGGGGGGTTATTATTTTCAACTATATTTTACTGGTGCTCCTATACCTGAGAAAATAATGGTGACCCTATTCCTGAAGAAAATAGCACGCCACTCGGCTATCTAATGAGAAATTGTTTATTTCTTTTCAGGGGTGTTATACAAGGGAGAACTTGTCCTACATGGATTAGGCTCTGGGCCAATGAATGAAACCATCATGTTCAATTCTACCATCGACCCAATGTACACGCCAGGATTATAGTGTAGATAGAGATTACTGTATCAAAATATGTATATAAAGACTTTGGGGGTAATTTGGTTAGTGTGGTAAATATGGGGTACATATGGTTAGAGTGGTAAATATGATGTTGAGTATTTCATTGTACTGTGTGTTTTATGAATGATATCAGAAGCTGTAAAGCTTATGTTTAAGGTTTTTTGGAAAATGTGTCTTGTAGCAACTTAGAGGCAAACCTAGATTCCAAATAGAATATGCTAAATCTTGTTTCAAGCATAATTAAATCTAGAATGGAAGTTTTCGTTTACTATAAAATTGAAAGAAATTCATTTGAAATTCCAGGTCCAGTTGTTATACTTATAAAATAAATTCTGAAGTCAACTTGACTGCTAGCATTTATCAAGGACTGTTAGTTGTGGCAATTCATTGCATAACCAATACATTTACTGTATATATGATTTGAATTGAAATTCTAATGTATTCTAGTTAATAAAATTGAGTAGATTTATATATTGGTAACTTGTGTGGAATTCAATGTCTCAAACGAGCGTGAAGTTCATTTGATATTTGATATTTGACGTTTTTTTCAAAGTATGCCTCCAAGTATATATCCATACACACTTATATGGGTCAAAACAGGATATAAAAGGATATATACCCTGTCAAAAGCGGATATATCCTTTTTATTCGTAATAAATCCATGTTGTATACATTTGTAACTTAGAAATGCTTTTCAAATGATCTCAAAGACTTTTGATTGACTAATGGGGCCTTAGACATACTTGGTAGACATGCCTAGGTTATGTCTAGCCCCCTCAATATGAGAGCATAAATCTGAGTTCAATGGAATAGCCCTTTTCCCTGACAAAGTCAGTATATTCAACCTACTGACTGGAATGAGGTTGGGGAGGGGGGAGAATACTAAAAAGACTTTTGATTGACTAATGGGCCCTCAAACATACTTGGTAAACATGTCTAGATTATGTCTAGCCCCCTCAATATGAGAGCATAAATCTGAATTCAATGAATAGCCCTTTTCCCCTGACAAAGTCAATATATTCGACCTACCGACTGGTATACGGTTGGGGAGGGGGGGAGAGTATTAAAAAGACTAAAAAGTGGGTCGAATATATTGACTTTGTCAGGGATATAAGTGTGTATGGATATATACTTGGAGCCATACTTTGAAAAAAACGTCAAATATCAAGTGAACTTCACGCTCGTATGTCTAAATCCCTCCTGTGATTGGTATGCCTTTGTGTTGACTGAATATAAATGTTATACGCCTTACCACCATTCTCCCACATCCATAGTGTAAAATGATAAAGTGTCATCAGCTTTCCTGTCTGTAACCTCACCAGAAGTCTTCCAGCAATTACCTTTTACTAATAAATCAGAATTTCAGATGTCATATAGATATAAACAAATATTAAAACTGAAAAGCAGTTGTAAACACTTTGTTCAAATCTTAATTCAAGATCATGATTTGTTGATTTTTTCCATTTATTCAAATAGATCCCTAGATTTACTAAAATTAGAGTACGTATTATTATTTTTGTCATCCATTCATTACAGGTCAGGAAATGTGTAAATTCATTTAGAAAAGAAATGGGTTTTTCACCATGAAGATAATTCACCAGACATGGAAAATCGCGCCCAGGTTTGCTGATAATAATGTCTTAGACCTATTACAAGTTTTGAAAGGAAAATATAACAGAATTAAAATTCACAATTGTTCAAATAATTAGTATAAGCTGATAAAACAGTCCCAGAACTTCACCCTCAATAAAGGAAGCCACGGAAACAATTAAATATTCAATTTTTAGAATTGATAATGAGAAGGTCAGATTTTATATAAAAACAGATTCCTCAATTCCTCCATATCAGCTGTATAAGAAAATGTCGGATCTTGTGGGCAAATATACACAAAGGAGGAGGGGGGTTCCAGTTAAATACACCAATAACTGGCATTAAAGTATCACAGTGGTTGGTTTTATAGATCCCTGATTTACATTACAAGCAAATCCAAGCTAGCTTGACCACATGTTGACAACTTACTCTGACAATCATTCTAGTTATATCAGTGTCGCCTACTCTTACTGATAGTGTATGAGTCTAACCCAACTTAAAGTGCTCAAAGTGGTAAGGATCTTCCCTTCGATGAAAATGTAAAAGTGAAAACTTTACAGAAAAACTTTAAATGTCATATAATGAACTTGATTTTACTTTGTTTTAGATATTTTTCAGTATGACTAATTGCACAATATTCTGAAGATCTTTCATCTCTACAGGTTTATCACTATCAGATGGTAAATGTTCATAATCACACAGGCACACCTTTAGTTGGTGAACTCTTCAGTATTGGAGATAAAATTGGCGGAAGGAGTTTTTGATTACAGTTTCAAAAAGTTCGGTTTCAACAGAGATATTTAAAACAGAGATTGGAAACAAGCTGAAGTTCTGCATTATCGCTCTCATGGCGGCGCCACCATTGCCACTTCCTGTTTCCCACATGAGGCTATTTGGCCAGCTTGTCAAGGGAATGTTCACTGTTTATTGTACAACTGGACCATGTTAATGTCTTTGGATCATAATGTTGACATTAAATGGATGCAGTAGATTATAAAGGTACTGTTTTATAGCATTTAGATGGAGAACTGTCTTGTAATTTGTGCAAAACAATTGCGCGAGGCCATGTGAGAGTTGGATGGTGCACCACGCTGACACCTTGTGACAGACCTGCTCTTCCCAATCTCTGTTTAAATATCCCTGGGTTCAAAATGTCCAATCAACATGTTTGATTCATCTATTAAAAGCTTTAGAGATTTCAATTCTGAAAAAAATATTTTTAGTCTGATCACATGATTTAATTAGAATATTGATATCTTATTAAAATATGGGAAACTTAAAATGTGAATTCATCATGGGAACGGACTAAAAAATTAATTCTAGCTGGATTTCATAACTAATCTGTGAAAATTGGAACATTATTAATTGCTTAAATGACATTTGAAATAGTGTACAGAGCTTTGATTCTATATAATATTAGGCTCTGTCCCTTTTTCAGGTGTCTTTTATTCATTTAATATGATTAAAGAGAGCTGAAATGAAATATAAAATAGCATAATGTTTTAGAGCTAAAAATGAAATATAAAATAGCATAATGTACCAACGGTTCCATTTTATTAAACAGGTCCCTTTGTTTTATTTCATTAAATATCTATATGCAACATTTGCATTTGTGCATAATAAAGGAAATACATCTTCCTGGGCTTGCTTGGGTCACCCTCTAGCGTCAGAGTTTCTCCGATGAGCGTCACAGGTCCAGGATTGTGAGAGAATAACCAATTTTATAGTCTAGACGTAGAAGGGAAAATAATCATAACAAGCCATTGGTTTCTGTTTTTTATTCATCTATATTAATATAATTGGTCAGTAAATACCGACCAAACATAATTTTGAGACACCTTTGAGCATGTTAGGAGTATTTTTCATCACAATAGTTCAAGAACAAGAAAGAAGGTTGGCACTTAAATACATGTACTGGTAGTTTATAAAACCAGATATTTTTATTGTCTATAGTTTTGAAAGACTAAAATAGCACAATATATGTCTTAAAACCTTCTGATCCAACCAATTGATCAAATGATTCAGTTAGCTCTAATATCAGTTAAGGACCACAATATGGTTTGATTGAGTACATAGACCCCTGTTTGCAAGGTTGAAGTGCTAGTGTTTAAAGGCGTGTTCTATGCTATCTAGTGCCAATAGTCGGTGAGCAAATCCATCCAAAGGCATCTACAGTATGAGCTGTGTGTCAGTGTATCACATGCAAATCCCTAGTGAAGAATATATCTTAAACAGTGCGGGAAAGTTTACACTTCCGGTTTATCATTTTATTAGCAGCATATATTTTTTGGATGAAAACATTTTTAGAAACAAGACTAAATTGTGTCTAAATTGTAAAATCTAATTGATAATTGACTATGAGATATCGTGGCAGATAAGGACGAATAAGTCACGTGTTATGGATTCAATGAGCAACCAACCTCTTGTTATAATGAAATAAGTTACTGGCCACAGGAAGTACATATTTGGCAAGTTTACAGTGCATAATATAATGTATCTTGAATACAAATGGTGCACGATTATGTCTTGAGTGAAATATTTATAATATATATTAATATAAAAAGAATAATCTTAATTAATATGAGGTAAAAATTGAAATGCTTTGTTGGTGTTTATAAAGAAAAAGCATCTTGGCGGTGAAGATAAAGTGATGAATAAATCCATTATCCATATGGTGATATGCATGCAGGTTGGCATACAATCGCAGTGAGTAACCATGGAAGCCGGGAATCCATTTGTCAGTGATAAGCTGCAAGAGCAAAGTCGGCTGTGTGGTGCTTTCATAATGCGACACCAAATGTGTCATTTCTAAAGGTTGTACCCAGACTGTTGTATTTTGCTCTGAAATGATAAACATTTTCATGTTTATATCTGGAAATATTTTTGAATTATTCATTTTTGTATCTTGAATGTGAGATTGTACACTTCAATTGTAATGTAATAGAATAGAAATACTTGTTGTCACTCTCGCCCCTTAAAGCTTTCATGAAATCATGGAGGCCATAGGCAATTCTATAGAGATTTGGGGTATGATTAAATAATATGGGGTTATAAAAATATGACGCAAACAAGATATCTGACTAAAATCAACCAGAATATACCTGTTATAGTGTTGGGCCTGTACCAATAGACAAAAATGATAGATAAACAAGCTTCTGAAAGCCAAATCACTCAAGTGTCCCAATCTGAAGGTGCCCCTTTGTTAACAAATCTTTACTAAGTTGGTGTTTGTACTAAACATATGCTGTATCAATCAAACAAAGTTTTTTGACAAAGTGTTAAATAGATGATTAACATTTTAGCGGAAGGTTCACCTACTTTCGAATGGAACAGAAATGTGTGTTGGGGTAATATGATAACATTTGTTCACAGTGCAGTGAATAAATTTTAAATTATGTAGGGAAAAAGTACTAGAAAATCTGATTTCATGAAAGCTTTAGAGGATGCAAGACCGATATGTACATAATGCTTTCAATGAGATTTTTCTGCACGTTGGGCATCTTTTCACGATGATGATTATGTACTGAACAATACATCAACATCCAAACAACTCTTGATGTTTCTTTTAGGTTGGTTCATGGAGTCTTCATGCCTCTGTAACACTCATGTTTCTTGGTCTGAAATAACAACTGAGGAGTCAGCAAAAGTCAGCAACTGAGGAGTCAGCAAATGTCAGCAACTGAGGAGTCAGCAAATTTGGTGTATATTTGAATCTCTGCTTGAAAGGTTCTTGTCAAACACATATCAAGTCAAACACATATTTCTTCTATTTTAAAACGTGTTCTGGTGATAAAATATAGAAGCACAATCCTTGATAGATGATATTCTACATAGCGTAATGCATAAACTGTTGTACTCTTGTAATGTCTTTGCATTAACAATAAAGAGAGGCCTATTTTCATTGGCGCATAATGAACTCATCTTTAATGAGACGCTTCTGATGATTGGCTGACCATAAGTAAACAGGAAGTGACCGCCAAAACATCTCTAACGTTACTTTGTGATAATAGTTAATATTTGAGCACAACATTTGTAGAAGCAGTTGCCATTCCGATATCACCAAGTATGTTTAAACAACATTCTTAACATAATTTGTTAAATAGTCTATTAAGATCCAGCATTCTGATGCTCTGGAGTATTAAGGGAGTGGCACCCTGATTATTGAATATTAAAATGAGTTTAAATTATAAATAATATAAAGCATAATCAGATATAAGGCGATAATCTTTTGTAGAAAAATTTAATATGATTGTCCTCGAGTGGAACTTTCTATCACATAGTTATTTGTTGTTTCTGTGGTGATAATTAGCGACATATGCTTTACATTAATTGCACCGTTTTTATCACATGGAATATGTTGGCGTTTAAATTGATTTACTTATTATCGGTATTGGTAAGTAATTTCCACTGCTCGAGTTTCAACATTTGTGATCCACCAGGTGTCTCTTATGTCATATCACTGCGTGTTGGCAAAGGTTTGTAACCATGACAGCCGATATTCTGTATGCTGTGAAAGGAATACATTGATATTATGGCGATAAATGCACACACAAAATACTCAGTTTGGGTTGGGAATTTGTCATAAGCTGATTGAAATTAAAGGACATGTTAATCTACATTTCTTTTTACTGTTATGCGCCAAGTTTCACTATGCACAACAGATTATTACACACCAGGTGGCAGCATGGCCCACTCGAGCAGTGAGAATTAATTGATAGTGATAAGCGTGACGTGTTTGTGATAAGGCACTGGTGCACCAATAGGCTATTCCTTGCCATAAATGGTCACTAGTAATACTTACTCTGTGTTGGCATTGGCAAGCAGAGCTTTTCTGGTGGTTAATGATATTTTCTCATGGTTACCATCATCACTGAGCGGATAGGCTGATTCTATGCCTTCTAATAGCTTGATGAGGACCTCCAGCCTGTCTGAGTCCCCCTCAAAATTACTGATCTTCTTGACGCCGTGTTCCACGTGATCGACGCCCAGTTCTTCTTCCTCGTGACTCAGACGCAGCCCCACTGTGACGTCAATCACCTGAAACAACGCCCCCACGTGGTAAACATTATCAATGCATTCTTTGTCAATATATTTTTGCTTATTTACTGATAAAATAATAACCATCATTTTTCATTTTTAGTTTGATGTTAATAATAATAATAGTTAGTTTGATGTTAATAATAATAATAATAATAATAATAATAATAATAATAATAATAATAATAATAATAATAATAATAGTAATAGTAATAATAATAATAATAATAATAATAATTATTATTATTTTTTTTTTTCAATGCCCTCACTTTTAAAGTAGCAAAAGAACAGAGCATTGTCCAGGCAATGGTGATGGCACAAGTGAGAGTTTGAATTCCCAGCATATACCACTGCCCTGTCTTGAACAGTCCACCTTCACCGGATATATTGCTGTCTTCTGGATTGATAAATAAACCTGGAATGATTACAATGACAATTAATATTATGAAGCATAACATTAAACAGAGTAATTTATGAACATGTAACACTATTCCCCCAGTGTATTTAATACACTGCCGCGTGCCCAATACAATTTACGGTGATATAATTATTAATGAAACTGGATTCCAGAAAAGAATAACTCCCAAATTTGAAATATGAAAAAGGATAACCTGCAGTATTTACTAGTTGCTGCACAATCTTTGGAATTAAACTGGCTTCTGTGGAACTTAAATCCTATTATTTCTACAAATCACTGTGTTAGGTTCTCTTTGCCTATAAAATGTGAGTCTTGAGATTGTACTTGGTATTATACAAATAAATATTCTTGTGACAGATGAGTGATTATTTGGCAAGAAGTGAGTCTTACCCACACTGATGATACCCCATATACCACAGACCCCGTGCACGGGTATCACCCCGACAGGATCATCGACGTGGACCATCCACAGAAGGGCGTCCACGCTGCTGGCAAGTATGGCTCCCACTGAGCCTATCACAAGGGCCTCCCACGGCTTGCAGAGGGTGCATATGGCTGCAATAGTAAACATGTTACCATTATATAAGGGCCTCCCACGGCTTGCGGAGGGGGCATATGGCTGCAATAGAGAACATGTTACCACTCATATAAGGGCCTCCCACGGCTTGAAGAGGGTGCATATGGCTGTAATATAGAACATGTTACCACTCAAATAAGGGCCTCCCACGGCTTGCAGAGGGTGCATATGGCTGTAATATAGAACATGTTACCACTCATATAAGGGCCTCCCACGGCTTGCAGAGGGTGCATATGGCTGCAATATAGAACATGTTACCATCAGAATAAGGGCCTCCCACGGCTTGCAGAGGGTGCATATGGCTGTAATATAGAACATGTTACCATCAGAATAAGGGCCTCCCACGGCTTGCAGAGGGTGCATATGGCTGCAATATAGAACATGTTACCATCAGAATAAGGGCCTCCCACGGCTTGCAGAGGGTGCATATGGCTGCAATAGTAAACATGTTACCATTATATAAGGGCCTCCCACGGCTTGCGGAGGGGGCATATGGCTGCAATAGAGAACATGTTACCACTCATATAAGGGCCTCCCACGGCTTGAAGAGGGTGCATATGGCTGTAATATAGAACATGTTACCACTCAAATAAGGGCCTCCCACGGCTTGCAGAGGGTGCATATGGCTGTAATATAGAACATGTTACCACTCATATAAGGGCCTCCCACGGCTTGCAGAGGGTGCATATGGCTGCAATATAGAACATGTTACCATCAGAATAAGGGCCTCCCACGGCTTGCAGAGGGTGCATATGGCTGTAATATAGAACATGTTACCATCAGAATAAGGGCCTCCCACGGCTTGCAGAGGGTGCATATGGCTGCAATATAGAACATGTTACCATCAGAATAAGGGCCTCCCACGGCTTGCAGAGGGTGCATATGGCTGCAATAGTAAACATGTTACCATTATATAAGGGCCTCCCACGGCTTGCGGAGGGGGCATATGGCTGCAATAGAGAACATGTTACCACTCATATAAGGGCCTCCCACGGCTTGAAGAGGGTGCATATGGCTGTAATATAGAACATGTTACCACTCAAATAAGGGCCTCCCACGGCTTGCAGAGGGTGCATATGGCTGTAATATAGAACATGTTACCACTCATATAAGGGCCTCCCACGGCTTGCAGAGGGTGCATATGGCTGCAATATAGAACATGTTACCATCAGAATAAGGGCCTCCCACGGCTTGCAGAGGGTGCATATGGCTGTAATATAGAACATGTTACCATCAGAATAAGGGCCTCCCACGGCTTGCAGAGGGTGCATATGGCTGCAATATAGAACATGTTACCATCAGAATAAGGGCCTCCCACGGCTTGCGGAGGGGGCATATGGCTGCAATAGAGAACATGTTACCACTCATATAAGGGCCTCCCACGGCTTGAAGAGGGTGCATATGGCTGTAATATAGAACATGTTACCACTCAAATAAGGGCCTCCCACGGCTTGCAGAGGGTGCATATGGCTGTAATATAGAACATGTTACCACTCATATAAGGGCCTCCCACGGCTTGCAGAGGGTGCATATGGCTGCAATATAGAACATGTTACCATCAGAATAAGGGCCTCCCACGGCTTGCAGAGGGTGCATATGGCTGTAATATAGAACATGTTATCATCAAAATAAGGGCCTCCCACGGCTTGCAGAGGGTGCATATGGCTGTAATATAGAACATGTTACCACTCATAAGGGCCTCCCACGGCTTGCAGGGGGCGCATATGGCTGTAATATAGAGCATGTTATCATCAAAATAAGGGCCTCCCACGGCTTGCAGGGGGCGCATATGGCTGTAATATAGAGCATGTTATCATCAAAATAAGGGCCTCCCACGGCTTGCAGAGGGTGCATATGGCTGAAATATAGAACATGTTACCACTCATATAAAGGCCTCCCACGGCTTGCAGGGGGCGCATATGGCTGTAATATAGAACATGTTATCATCAAAATAAGGGCCTCCCACGGCTTGCAGGGGGCGCATATGGCTGTAATATAGAGCATGTTATCATCAAAATAAGGGCCTCCCACGGCTTGCAGAGGGTGCATATGGCTGAAATATAGAACATGTTACCACTCATATAAAGGCCTCCCACGGCTTGCAGGGGGCGCATATGGCTGTAATATAGAGCATGTTATCATCAAAATAAGGGCCTCCCACGGCTTGCAGAGGGTGCATATGGCTGAAATATAGAACATGTTACCACTCATATAAAGGCCTCCCACGGCTTGCAGGGGGCGCATATGGCTGTAATATAGAGCATGTTATCATCAAAATAAGGGCCTCCCACGGCTTGCAGAGGGTGCATATGGCTGAAATATAGAACATGTTACCACTCATATAAAGGCCTCCCACGGCTTGCAGGGGGACGCATATGGCTGTAATATAGAGCATGTTATCATCAAAATAAGGGCCTCCCACGGCGTGCAGAGGGTGCATATGGCTGTAATAGAGAGCATGTTACCACTCAAATAAGGGCCTGCCACGGTTTGCAGAGGGTGCATATTGCTGTAATATAGAACATGTTACCACTCATATAAGAGCCTCCCACGGCTTGCAGAGGGTGCATATGGCTGTAATATAGAACATGTTACCACTCATATAAGAGCCTCCCACGGTTTGCAGAGGGTGCATATTGCTGTCATATAGAACATGTTACCACTCATATAAGGGCCTCCCACGGCTTGCAGAGGGGGCATATGACTGTCATATAGAACATGTTACCACTCAAATAAGGGCCTGCCACGGTTTGCAGAGGGCGCATATGGCTGGAATAGAGAACATGTTACCACTCATATAAGGGCCTTCCACGGCTTGCAGAGAGTGCATATGGCTGTAATATAGAACATGTTACCACTCATATAAGGGCCTGCCACGGCTTGCAGAGGGTGCATATGGCTGTAATAGGGAACATGTTACCATCAAAATAAGGGCCTTCCATGGTTTGCAGAGGGTGCATATGGCTGCAATATAGAACATGTTACCACTCATACCAAGAGGGAACCATTGGTATAAAAGTCAAAGTGGAATTTACTTTGAGTGGTTTTGATCCATATGACAATAACGAATCAATCAGAGGACAGAGTGGGCGTCGCATAGGGAAATCAAATGTCGTGCAGGGCACACAATGTGCCAATGAAACAAATATGATTTATTTACAAAACATAATTAGAATAACGATATCATAAAATGTTCTATCATGGTAACAATGAGTGATTTTTTGTTCAATGTCTTAAACAATAGGCACATCAAATAGTGATGAGGAATCAGCGACCTGAGCTTAATGAGTTTGGCTTTTAAATGTCAGAATGTAATCTAACATTACAGATTGGTTGTTGTCTTACATAATTATTATCTATGACACATCATTACGTATTTCTAAATGTCAGAGGGTGATTGAGACAAAGGAGTGTATCCAACCATTTTGTAAACAATTATATTTTCTGGGAAATTTAGGATTTGTAGTTAATCTAATAACTAATGAGACAGCACTAAATTTTACTTTAATTTATGATAGGTTTACATCATTTTAAAGTCGAAATACTGTAATCAATGAATGATATGCAACGAAGTCAAGAAAAAAGTGTGTTGAGCTTCAATAATTTATATAAATATAACGCATTGCAATTTCTTTGTGATAGGCATGAACCTTGTAAAGTTTAACACAGAACTATAGTGGAATGTTTCATACATTCATCTTTGATGACGCCAGTTCTGATCTGTGGGCAAAGCATGATTTGATGATGTAACCAAAGGTCGAGGATTTTCTTTGAATTTTAATAGATCTATAACAGAAAAAGGATTGTGTGACAGATAAAGTTCAATGATTAGGTTGGTTCAGGCTCATCACAATCAAACACGAAATTGAAATAGTCCTCAATAAATACACTCAGTTTATTACACTCTGTGGATCTTAACAAGCAAAAACAGATCTTTGAAAATATCGTTTTGATGCTTACCTGTAACTGATACTAATGAACTGAGTACTCCATTTACTATAACACCGATATCATACTTTGTTTCTGACCTCTTGAACTTGTACGTTAATAAACTGCAAAAGAATAATTGACAGCACATGATAATATATTTAATAAAAGGAATTATAGCAAAGAAATACACAAGAAACCACAGCTTATGCACTAGCATAAGATACAGCACATAATCCTTTTGCTCCAAAATATATGTTTGTTGTGATACTCATCCATGCACCATCGTGTTTTGGTCAAGATGCTTAGTTTTAACATGGCCTTATTCTATATATGCTCTTTGACAAGGTTTGCTTAATACCCTTCAAAATTATATAAGCGAGATTTATTTATTTGATATATGCGCTGTATATGATATATAATTATTATTGTTATTT
Organism: Amphiduros pacificus; assembly: GCA_949316495.1. Lineage (NCBI taxonomy): Eukaryota > Metazoa > Annelida > Polychaeta > Phyllodocida > Hesionidae > Amphiduros > Amphiduros pacificus. Next base: position 7,167,811 of record OX439004.1, read on the forward strand.
TAGTTATTATCATATTTAACATGGGTAGAGGTAAGTCAATATTTCCCTTATACAGTACCTGATGAAGACACCCATCACACCACCAGCCATAGAACTCGTGATTGTTATTACTCCAGCCCTGTCAATACAAAAAAGTCATCATTAGCTTCATGCAATACTTATGTCATTAATTTGGATCTGCATGTTTCATGGTTGATACTGCCTCACATGGTAAGGAAGTCTTGGTCTTCAATCAGCCTCTGTGTACCATGCGTGCAGTGTTTCACTTTATGGGGTAAAAAGTATTGGAAAAGTCCCATATAACATGGATATCTGGCTTTGCGTCTGCAAGCAAGCGACAACACCAGCTTCAACCTTGATTGATTTCCAAGATGGTTAGGTGGAACGCTTAACAACATCCTGGCTGACCCAAATTACAAACAAGACTAAGCTTGTAGTGAAGGCATTTTATTGATGGATGGATGCGCAGACAGATGAATTGATAAATGATTAGTTTCCGTTTATTCAACATGAAGTTTGATTTCAATCACTAAGACAATGGACGTATGCGAATCAATTGAAGTTAATCATCCTATTGACCTTCTGGAATTATTTTCATACATTGTGACCATTTTTATGGCTGGTCTCATACAGTTATTAAGGTCCTAAAGGGTATATCCAATAACCGTTTGGACCATGTATTGTTGGGTAATTTGTGAGTGGTTCACAGTGACTCTTTTGCTACAAATATAATTATCTAAAATAATATCTGCGCGTGGAATATAACAAAGCTAATAACAAAGCTAATTCTAAATCTTACCTGACAGCAACTTTCCAATGATGATCTGATGACATGATGAACACACTTCCCGAGCTAAATCGTAACCAACCCCACCTGACAATAAAAACATCTCTCTTAAAACATTTGTTTAATTCAAGTTGATATAATTATCGATGAAGTAAACCTATCCTTTAAAGATAATGTTGCCGTACCATAGCATGAACATGCCAAGAATGGCTTTGAGTGGCGAAGGAAGGGAGGGTTTGTGTTTCGTTTTAAAGGCACTGAGTCTTGGTTTGAGCACTAATGTTGCAATAAGTCCTGTGACCCCTCCAACCAAATGGACTGGTCCACATCCGGCCACATCTACGGCGCCCATTCTGTACAGGAAGCCCACATCAGACCATATCCAATGGGCTGGTATACTATGTAAATACATTATATATTAGGTACAAACCATTGCAAGGTGGGGGGTATAGAATGTAATTCTCAAAAAAACAGTGCAAGTTATATATTATTCCGATATTTTTTAACTGCTCCATTCAATACAGCAAAATATAAAAATTTATGAATATATACGTATATAATAGTGTAGGTGGAGATTATAATGGAAAAGGTTACACACCTATATATAAATGTATTTAGCAAAGAAAATAGGATATAAGCAGATAATTTGGTCCTTTCTGTCATAGCCCCCGACACAATAGTGGTAGCTGTGGTAGCAAATGATAACTGGAAGAGGAACACAGCAAACACATAGCCCATGTGATCTTTGTTGGCATCCACGAAGAAACATCCAACTCCAACAAAAGGATTACTTCCGGTTCCGGCGCCAAAACTGAGACCAAATCCGAAGGCCCAGTATGTGATACCGCCAAAGACGACGTCCAAGGCGTTCTTTACCATTATATTAACTTCCGATTTAGTACTAACACAGCCAGATTCCAACAAACCAAAGCCTGCAAAAAAGCGACATGGTCTAGAAGCAGGTCTAAGATGAAGGCATAGAAAAAAGATATTACATAAAAGAAATTTTACTTCCTTTTATTTATTCTATTCATTAGCTTGCTAACCCTTTTTATATCATAACACATGAAATATGATCAAATTGTTATCTTTATCATGGAGCATTATAATTTGCATCCCACACATTTGGCAAATTCAGCAAGGTCAGGGCCATACCGCCACAATCATCACGCATGCGAGTCCCGCAAAAACCTTGTCAGTAACTCACAGTTGTCCTGTACTTAAGAGTAGTATTTTTTATGAAGAGCAATCCAAGACTGTGTGCAAATATACATTAACTCAGCAAAGCTACAAGGCATCCTGCCGGGAGTGCATCATTACACTAAAGACACAACTGGAGCAGTCAAGGTGTAATAAGAGCTGCACTCTATCAAGACCACTAACGAATGAGCTTCGTCAAATGTGGACAAACTATTTAGCTCTTTAATGGTTCTTTGAAGGTAGATGGTGGCTTGTTATGCATCATAATACATACATACATACCAACATTTTGTCTAAGACATTTTATAGTAATGTCGAATAGGGCCTCAAAAATGTGTCAACAGCCAACTCTGTTGTAAAATCTGATAAGCATGATCTGCAAGATTGATTTGCTGTTTTGTATTTCTGACAAGCTCAGGTTTTTTACCATAAACTTTGCATCCTAAGACTGTTATACATGGTTACAAGACGCAATCGGTTTTGCTGACAAGAGGAATGTAAAAAAAACAGCTACAAACAAGAGAAAGAGTATCATCAATGTGCACATTTGTCTTAAAGACTTTTTTTCTCTTACATTTCAATTAATGTTTGAAGACAAAACAAATTAGCATAATTACAATTCCAACACTCATCGCTCATGTCGCCGTTGTTTTTTTGTTTTTGTTTTATTTTCTGCTCGTTTGTAAAGTAACTACATTTTTTTCAATTTGAACAGATGCGCCATTTGAGGTTTTTTAACATTTGGTCAGATATTATTCCCTTCCCACTTTCACCTGGGACAATGCTGGCGCCATAGTTCGCAAGAAACTAACACCGAATAGTCCTTGTAGATCCATCTCCACCAATATGTCTTCCAACCTAAGCTTCAATTTTCCATCACAAAGAGTTTGGCAGTTTTCAAAATCTCAAAATGGGACATCAGTGGAAATCGGTGGAAATGGAAAACGGTAAAATGGCTCTTGACACACACACAAACACACAAATATATATGTGTGTGTATATATACATATATATATATACACAAACAGTTCTGACAAATATATTGAACTCGCCTGAATTTGTTTTCTGCTTGAAAGGGCTGAAGGTGACTTTGAAGCTCGTTTGCTTTCGCCACCACATACCCCTATCTTAAAGCCCCACTTCTCGGTAGAGGGGTACCGAGAATCTGGGGCGGGGCTTAATCTTATCTCTTCCTGGGGGCTGCTGGGAAGGGCTGCTAAAAATACCCCAAGGAAGCCAACACACAGGCACAACCACATGGCCAGACTGACCATTCTGACAGCTCTCAAATACACTAGCTTTGTAATTTCAAAGCCACAAAGAAGTGTTTTTATTTCATGCCATGCTATACACACTCATACCTTTTTTTTCATTGGACTCACCCAATTTAGAAAGAGGTAATGCAGAACTGACCAATTATTCTCTGACTGGGTGTCAACTTGCTATCTACCTATTTGCATAAGTGTATCTGGTACTTTTTATCAGTTTTTAAATCACTTATCTATACTAGATTCCTCTGGTATATCCTTTTCTCAGCATGTCCTTCCCCTAGTACAGAAGTAGGGGTCATGTTCATGTAGCATTTTGATAAGAAATAATTACTTGACATGTCCAAACCAATGGAAATTGATTGGGCATAGACTATGTAAGATAACATAATATTAAATACTTGAATACATTGTTGATAGCAGACCATTTTCTTTTACCCCACATTTAAAAAGGGTTTCTCCAACCATTCTGCAGCATGTGGTCAGTGATAAAATCTGTGCAGAGGACACATGGCCCTGCACTACAGGTCATTCAAGCTCAGTCTCAAAACATTTGTGTGAATATGTCATGAACTACACCAAAATGTATCAAAATTGTCAGACTAAGGCTAACACAAAAGCAGGAGTGCACAATAAGACAGTTATATGCAGAAAAAGGATGGAAATATGATGTTTTGGAGGAGCAGGTAATGCCTTTGTTGAGCTTTCCTGGAGTAAGTGAGCAAGGGGATTATGTCAGTTGGAGCAGGCATGCATCCATGCAGCCTAGCCATGTGCTTCTGTGTTTACAAACACTAACCACACACACAAATGTATAAACAACACAGCTTCAGCTGTCACTCAAACTTGAAAATAACTGTCAAATCTAAATTCTTTCCGAACTTTGTGGTAGGAAATGTACATTATGCATCTATATTTTTGTACTTTGACTACAGGAATAAATTCCCAAAGTATTCATGTTTAGTACTGGTAATTATTATATTTCACAATCATATATTAACGTTGATAGCAGTAATTATTATTGAAAATTGGGCTCAGCTCAGCTCAGATTCAAATCCATTCACAAGCTGGCCATCACTCTCACAGGCCTGTTTATATAGTGGCAGTGGGGCTTTAAGAGAATCTCATAGCGATTTTTAACCGGCTAAACCCAGACCTCAAATGAATAACTCTCCCTCTGAAAACAATGATGTGTCTTTTGTAAGGAAGCACACAAAGGAGTTAGCTTCTATATAGGTCTGTAACATTTCAATTTTCTTCTTCGTTGATCAATATTTCTTTGACTTCTAGACTTCAAATAATCAGCCGATCCCTGAAGACATTTCCTTCTTTGTATTCATTGTTGGATAAATAGTCATAACCTTGTAGCGATAAAGTCAAGTCTCTTCTATAAATGTTGTCTCAAGTGATAATGATTCATTCAGGGTCACCGGAGGACCAATGCATCCCCTTCGGAAGCAGTCAGGATACACAGGGCATATTTCCACATTCAGACAGAACACAGAGCATTTCGGTAATATTTCATCTCTTGTGACCTTGGCCTAAGTATGCAGTTAAAATACATGTGAAGGCTGAGCAGAGGGTCACCTTGACCTTTGTTGACACTGGCTGAGTGAGCATCTTTTGACCCGACTCCTGACCTCTAGCGGGCAGAACAGTGACCCATCAATACATCTCAATAACATCCGGGTAAGCCAGAGGGGGGAGGGGGTCAATATGGCATTACAGGTTCCAGCCATACAACACCATGTTGCAAAGAAACATCAACTTTATAGCTTCCACTTTCCAATAACTCATCTCCATATAAAAACCCAGAATGCCCTTCCCAAGGCGTCCATTGTGACGTGTGTATGTGGGTCTATCTCATCGTGTTGGACAATTGATGCCTGGCAACCATCATTATCGAGATAACCTGGGTAATCCATCTCAAATAAAGCTCCGTTAATGCTAATCGTGATCTTGTTGTTAATCCCCGGATTACGCAGGCAGGCTCACACATGCAGATTAAGGGTCCCAGTCCGCTACATCCGGGACCTTGACCTCAGAACAAATCTGGTGATCAATATTTTTCACTGACATGATCATTGAAGATATATAATTTATTTGCTCAAGTCAATTAAAGCGTTTGTATGTAATAGATCTATCTTAAGAAACATTTATTCAATCTTCTTAAATTGTTCTTTAAACGCATCTTAAAACATGGTTTCACCATGAAATTATTGTTACTATATCTTTGGCAATTACGGTTCCGTCCACTGTAATAGGTTTTCATGTATATAGACAATATAACATGTATGGCTGTGTTAGCCACAAATGCTGACGCTGGGAAGCGGTATTAATAATGTACTGACTAATATTAAATTCATTCTATAGGAAACAGAGTGGTTGTATGGATGGCAAAATCATATATTTCCAACATTGCAAAAGCTAAGAAATGCCTCTTTGTCTTTATCAGTTTTTGCGTGAAAATGTGTAAATAAAAATGGGATTGATTTTTTTTCTCTATAATTTCTATAATTGTGCTAGTAGTTAAAGCATTCATGAAACCTGGAAGGTTCCAGGCAATTTTACAGTGGTTTAAGGTATATGAAAACAATATATGATCTTAAAATTGACATACATACAGGCTATCTATCTGAAATCCACTAAAGAACATCTGCCCTGAGAATTATGATTTTTTGTGACCACCAAGTACTGCCAGTACTAAACAGGAAGTGTGTTGTGTGACCTTGACCTTTGAACTGTCAGGGGGCTCCGTAAGTCACAGGAGGTGTTGTTTACCAATTGTCAAAATTGGAGCAACACATTTTTGGCCATATTTTTCCACTATTTAGAGAATAAATTGGAAGATAACACTTATCATGATGATAGTGCCTTTTCTTGGCTTTCTTTTGGTGGTAAATTTATTAAAAACGGATGAATATTTATGAAGCTATAAATGAAGAAAAATCATTATTTTTTATATTATATATGTTTGCAAAAAAAACTTTTAAAAAATTCTATACAGCCCAGCTTTTTAGGTGGAATTGAATATTTATATTTGATGTCTTCCCATTCAGTGGTGTGAAAAACCCCAAATTTCATCAAAGAGGGTCATATCATAAATTTTACTGATACCAATTATCAGCATTCACAGTTTTGCCATTCAAAGTCCTTGTGATTTAAGGCCAAACCAGTGATCAAAGGGTTTAATGTCACTTTTTTAATATCACGGCCTTTAAGTTAAGGGGGATTCCATGCAACCTTTGAGTCATGTCTTCCCTTTTTGACAGAAAGGTTTTCACATGCATAAGATACTTTTCAAATAAATAGTATACTTTTCCCATAAATGATATATCTTTCACAACCATAAGATATTTGTCACAACCATAAAATATTTTTCACGACCATGAGTTATTTCATTGATTCAAATAATATTAAAATAATCTTATGTTGTTCTGAAGTATACTCCTAGCAATAAATTGATAAATTGTACAAAACATCTCCACCCTGTTTACCAAGCTGGACAGGTGCACAACTGGTAACTCATTAGGTGTTAACACAAGATCACATACCAGCTAAACAAAGCTTGTTGACAGAGTGTTCAATTGCTGGTGTAGATTTTAGCAGACAACTGATCAACTTTCAAGTGCCACAGAAATTTGTTAACAGAGAATATTTTGGGTAATACTACATAAAAGCACTGTTTAGGGTATAAACATTCATGTTATGTAAAGAAAATGTGTCTGAAAGTCAGGTTTCATGAATGCTTTAATACCATAATTGTATACCTTGATAATACTGTAACATTTATATATTTTTGAGTTATATTGATTTATGATAAATCTAACAAGAATAATGTTTGATAGAGAATCTATAGAAATGCCACCTTACCTCATGATAATTAAATATCCGGAATAAATAATCATCATTAATATGAACAATAATAATAAAACGTCATTAAATCAATTCATGCATTACACCCAAAAAGGAAATCATGGCATAAACCTTTTAAAATGAACATTTTAAAGACTGAGTACAATTGTTTGAGAGTTCTTCAAAGCAATATGTCTGCATGCACGGAATGCCTACTAAAGGGACCATCGAGACTGAGTACTGAGACATGAAGGCGAGAATGCCATAGTCATGTCTGAGTATGTCAGTATGAAAGAGCCGCTTCCATCCATGGTAGGAAATGTATAATCTGTAGATACCAGTATACCAGTTTATGACTCGATAATGTGGTCTTCTTGTACATGTACATAAAAGATAGGCAGGCTCCAACGACCACGTCAAAGGCCGGGGAATGGCGCCGCGACGGTCGTTATACTGCAATATCTTACACAACTTCAATTATGAGATGTCTATTTGTCTCGCCTACAGGTCAGGTGTTGGATCCAGAGAAATTAATTTTATGGTATTTATACAAAGCTATGATTCAAATATTTTTTTGTTAATCAGACTAAAAGGGTCCTGGCGATCGCCCAGACATATTGAGATGTTTTAAGATCAACACCAGGAGTTGAACATGGAGGTATGGAATTTATAAAAAAAAAAGTGAGGAAACTGCTTTTTGTTGAAAACAAATTCAATGTTATTATGTAAACCGTGTTACACAACAAGTTTATAAGAGAGAAATAGTCATACCAGTTTGCATGGTGAAAATGATAACTGCAGTTGTGAGTATCCAAGAGGCGTCTTTTCCCGTGAGCCTCTCGTGCGGAGCGGGATCATCCTGAATGTAGTTGCTATGGTTACTCTGCGGAGATGCTGTGGTCATGTTGGAAGCTATGAATGCAGAACTGGTCATCGTCATACCAGAACATGACACCTGCAAAAAGCATTAGCACAAATCAACAAATCTGCGCATGGGCATTGACATTCATCACGATCATACTTCACCCTCACAAAGAAATAATGTCCTAGATAAAAGATACAAAAATGGTTTAATGCTCTCATGACGGTTCTTGTGGAATTGTTCAGTGATTGACATTACCTTAGGGACCCCTCAATATCATTAATCCCGTGATCCATTCGCCCGAGGATAGCTACTTTACCTGGAATGTAATCATTTTGTAGGTTCTCTTTTGAAGATATGGCGGTAGAAGTCTCATTATCTGATAGTATAGCTAGTTCGAGATGAGCAGCTGGTATGTTTGAGGCGCGTTGAGTACACGGCTTATATCTCAGTGAGTAGGTCCCATTGCCTGACACATGGTACACGCAAAAATGCGCTTCTAGGTGGCATTGCCAATATATAATGTTTTATAACCCACTGTACAATCTATAATTTGTTTACCAAATAAAGGATGAAAAGGGTAGTTGCCTTGTTTTTTTATGATTGACAGTGATACTATTATCTATAGCATTTATCTACTGCAGCATGGGTCTATAATCTTGATGTCTTCTGATCTATCGATTGTTCCCCGGTTACTATCACTGAGAATTTAGAGGTTGCAAATTGCATGTTTAATGGCACATTTGATGGGCGTGACACACTATCAAGTAACTCAGCATCATTAAGATAACTAATATAGGCCATTTTGGAACAGCATTTACAACATTTTATTGCATTCTGAGGTCATTCTAAGTGCGATATCATCTCCTATTAACTGCAATGAAGCTGATATTATATACCAGGTCAAGCTGACCTTTTTTAAACGTACCCTCATAAAAAGTGAAATTTAGTATAAAAATGCGCATTTCGCTGCATTTTGTTTGGCCAATATACAATATTGGATATACAATATCATAGAAATAGTTATAACTAAAGTTGCAATTCAAGCTATAGTCTTACTGAGTCATAGATGGTAATACAGGTCTGTTGGGACATAAGGCGCCTCTGATGTAGACACATACATAAACCATATTGACAGATTTATATTCTGGGTTTTATTTTATTTGTTTGGTTTGGGTTTTTTTTTTTTGGGGGGGGGGGTGATTTGTTTTGAGAACAAAATATACTAATTTATTTTTGAGCCTGTGGAATATACCAAACACGTGTGATCTTCTCACGTGTGTTTTCTCTCACTCTCTCATCTGGATAAACTTATACCAAGGTTTAATTAAGTACATTTTAGAGTAACATGTTGCAGAGGCCTTCAGGATTATATAAGATTAGACAACATTCTAACTCGAGGTAACCTAATTATATTCGCCTTATTCTATCTGCTCATGATTTAAGTAACCAAATATAACGTAACTAAATCTCCATCTATTCCGCTGCGCCAACCAATATCTATCAGGCAGACCCTTTGTGGGTATAAGAATTCCTAGATAAAACTGATTTGCTTCCAGTTCTGGAAAATAATTATTTCACTTAATGATTCAAAATTGGACTAGATTTCTATAACAACATTAAACTATTTTTCCATATCCCTAAGGTCGACTGGATGTCGTTAGCTTTGACGTTTGATATCTATAGTGGGATATTTTGACACTGAGGTAACATATCAGACGAATCTGATTCCAACATTGTATAAAGTATATTTACATTATACTTTTTAAGTTTTGATGACTCTTGGGCAATTAAAACAGACAAGACAATAGATAATGTCTGTATGATTTATACACGGTGATCACGCCTCGTATATTCATTACTTGACCCTATCCAAGTACTGCAAGGGATATGACCTGTATCTTTGTCAGATATTTAGAGATATTACACTTGTATTTGTTTTTTTCTTTGTATTGCTGGCTTATCTTTTTTCACTTTATCCAATAGGTATATTGCCTACATGATACATTTCTTCTCACTAATTCCTCCCATAACGATATTACCCACTTGTGTCCCTATTCACCTCATCTCATAAAGATATTGCCCACTCGTGTCCCCTATTCACTTCATCTCATAAGGATATTGCCCACTCGTGTCACCTATTCACTTCATCTCATAAAGATATTGCCCACTCGGGTCCCCTATTCACTTCATCTCATAAGGATATTGCCCACTCGTGTCACCTATTCACTTCATCTCATAAAGATATTGCCCACTCGTGTCCCCTTTTCACTTCCTCTCATAAAGATATTGCCCACTCGTGTCCCCTTTTCACTTCATCTCATAAAGATATTGTCCACTTGTATCCCCTATTCACTTCATCTCATAAAGATATTGCCCACTCGGGTCCCCTATTCACTTCATCTCATAAGGATATTGCCCACTCGTGTCCCCTATTCACTTTATCCTAAAACGATATTACCTACTCGTGTCTCCTATTCACTTTATCTCATAAAGATATTGCCAACTCGTGTCCCCTTTTCACTTCATCTCATAAAGATATTGCCCACTCGTGTCCCCTATTCATTTCGTCCCATAAATATTTTACCTTCACATTTATCCTCACTACTTCATCCCATAAAGATATTGCCCACAATGTCCCCTGTTTTCTTCTTCCCATAAATATATATCCCGCCTGCCTCTTATTCCCTTCGCCCATGGATATACAACATCCTTGGCCATGTCCCTTATCAGCATAGGATTTATGAACAGTCATCTGTATTACGATAGGAATCTGACAGTTTTATTTTCAATTACAATGTACATGGTGGAGGCGTACATCGATGGTGGAAACCAATCAGTGACCCTTGATATACCCTGACTGATGAATATACTCAATCAATGCTGGAGGCTACATGGTCACTTATCAGCTGGATGACTTCCAAACCACACCACTTCTTCGACTCTGTTGGGCAGGAACATACACATGGACAATACATTACAAGCCGACCCCTAGCGGCCATGAAGTGTACTACAGATGTAGCAGATGATAACTCCCCTGCTCACACTTTACATCATCAGGTCTCTGCCAATATTTGGACTAGATGATAAGGGGCATGGATGATATTCTGAACAACTATTTACACAATATCTATTTTCATTAAATACGAGGACTATGTTTGAGTATGCTATCGATTCGAATATTTTATATAAAATAAATTGAGTGTATGTTGTGCAATAAAAGGGAGGTACTCAGCTTTGTAGAGTCATTTTGTATAATTATGTAAATATAAAAACACCTGAAATTCCTCAATTTGGGATCAGCTAGTACAATAAACGGTAACATTAGTTCGGAATCTAATAAATATGATATCCTGATAGATTTAGAAGCTATGTCATCCTTGAAGAAAGGCTAAAATGTTGTTACGTCATGTGTATGAGATTTGTGCATGCAGTGTCAGAAAACTTTAACGTGACAATCATCATTTGCTTATTTGTAGCACATTTCCTCGAATATCATGTCTATGTCAAGCCTGCCACTGGGACTTAAAATCCTGCTCTGTTCTAATAGGAATCATAACACAAAACCCTTTGATAACCAGATATGAGGTACTGGTGGAAGTGAGACACACCTTAAAGGTAGATTTCTACCTTTCTAAATCACACAGTATGGCCAAGGTCTTAGCTACAATCAGGAATCGAACTCCAGTCCCACATCTCATTAAACAAATTCTCATGCATTGAGGCAAATGAATGAATGAATGAATGCTACCTTATGTGACTTGAAAACGAAATTAATAAAGACAAATTCGTGTTACATGTGTTTGATACGAATTTATATAGATATTGTACATATTTCCAAATCAAAACTTGAAGATATCAACTATAATTATTAGTTCAATAGCATTTGAGCCTACTTTAAAAACTCCCATGGACCCATGTTTAAGAGGTATTAACCTATTTTGTGCCAAGTAATGGGTATGCATGGCAAGCTACCATAAGGTAAGCCCAGACAAAGGCCACAAATGGTTCATTCTTGGCTGCTGAGATAATACAAGTGGCTGTGGCCTGTAATGTCTATGTTACATCAGCACAGTGCCAGCTGGGGAATGCACAGCACACATAGTTACTAAATGCTACCATATTTCCAACATTTAAAGAGGAAAAAAGCCACTTTGTGTGGCATAAAATATGTATGAGTGAAAGCAACACAGTTATACCTATATTCTTAAATGTCAAATCCTGTGGTTGCCATGGGCCCCTATGATAATCTCCGATGTTCAATATTGATCACGTATATGTGTATAGAATTCTAAATATTTAACAAAGTCTAAATGTAAAAGCCTTTGTGTCTGCTTGTCAGCTTTGTGACATTTTCATATGTATGAAAATTATCTCTTTCATGGTGTATGTTAAGATTGCGTATGATACATGATTTTGAATACATGTACATAAATGTTTAACTTACAAGTAAAATTTATATTCACAGAAGACAAAATTTCAATGTGTGCATGTAGATTATATTTTCCATGAACGTTACATGACAAATGGGGTTTGGGAGTCTATTTAATCCAACATATCCCTATTACTCATATCGAAAATATGATATGACGTGAAGTGTCGGGGCGTACACAGAGTCTAGTATCAGCAGTTGATCTCATCAATGGCGCTTGATTGCTCCATAACCATGTGATCATGATTATGGAAGAATTAATATCATATTTGACATGCCTCATTTTGAAGCAATTAGGCAATTCAACAAGATTAAAATGACTTTTAGATATATGCTGTGCATAAAAAGGTTGAATTTCATATGTCAACATTTAGCAAGATAACTGGGTGTAATGGTCTATGCATATGTATATTCTGGTTGAATATTGTAAGTTGTTCTGACATATGTGATGAGTCAATGAGATCTACATTCAATTAATTATTTACACTACGAGACATCTATGGGGGAATGGAGACTTAAAAGATAGAGTGCTTCTATAATTATGAGAATAGGCCTTCACTCTGTGAGTGGCGTGACTCAACCGTTTCCAATACTGGCATATTTCCCAGCTGTACATCAACCTATGATCATAAGCATAGATGATTGTGTCCAATTTATCAGGGCTGTTCAATATAAAACTTACAATGATTTTTTAAAAATATATTGACACCGTCAATATGAGTATTTGACTCATTTAGGTATTAGGTAAAGTATGGTCAGATGACTTTTTTTCTGATATCGAGTCGAAGGAGAAGCAAACAGGAGCAAGATTTATGATCACGTGACATTTTATAAATCCAGTGCTGGTCTATTCATGTCAGTCCAGTATCTGGTAATAGATGGAAATCAGTGATAAATTCCTCTTAGGTATTCTTTATCATTTTTCTTATAACTACAAGTTATTTAGCAATTTACAAGCAAAATATTGGTTCTGATAGTCAAATCTTTCTGAATTTGTGCCAAACTAAGAAGATGTATTTTTGCCTTCAGACATTCTGCTTCACCGAAGGATATCATAGACCTTTTGTCTGATAGTTTTACTCTCTCTTTCAGTGTCGCCTCTATCATACCAATTGAAAGTTGACTAATATATATATAACCGCAGTGAGGCGTGTGTCCCATGATAAAGGAGAGGAGAGATTATAGGCTGTTTTGCTGTACTGTTGATCAAAATATGCTCCTCATTTGACGAGAGTCTATTTCATTTTTAGTCATTGATATCGTAATAGGAATATGAGAAAACTTTCATATGAAATATGTGACATTTACAAATTGACACTGAAAAAAACGAGTCATGACCATTGTGGCAATATAACTTGACTTCATGATACTATATACCAACTAACAATTGCGATATATTTTACCATTATTTGCTGTCAATTGGGTATTCTACTTGTACCCAGGTGCCAATAGCTTTGTACCATTTCCGACTGCATTATTAATGAGAATTGTGGGATACTATTGCATTTGTCCATTATGCCCTGTCTAACCAGCGTGTTAGGCATTGATCAGGCAAAGCTAAGCTGATGATAATAGAAGTCTGGGCCTGATTTATTCACTAGTTGTTTCATTTTATATAGTTTTTTTCTAATCTTTTGTGGTTTGGGGTTACATTAAAGAATACCCTTGTGAGCCATTTAAATCTCCCGGTGATTAAATGAGTGAAAAAAGGGTGATTGATTTTTATGAGATTTGTATAAAAGTCCTATTGATTTGGAATTTATTTCTAAAATATTCTCAAAACTTTTGGGGTTTTAATTATGCCCTCTTCCATATATATTTCTTAAAAGGTAACCTTTCTTGCCAGGCATTCTCCCAGATATGTGAGCTTACTGTTACCAGATATATAAACAGGAAGGTGATGCCGAAAAGGCTGTAAACAATCCCGTCTATATTTATTGCTGTAATCTTAATATGTCAAAATCAATTATTTGGTTGCATGTTTGTGTAAGCATACCCGGAGTAGATACTCATGAGAAGATAATTTGAAATTGTAAAATATACCAAAGAATACCAACAATATAATATACCTAATGCCTCAGTCACATTTGCGCCAATTTCAGTAAAGATGCCCGGCCGATGGGTATTTTTTACAAAATCGGCAGGCAGTTCAGATTGCCGTGCGGGCACCGGGAGATCATCGGCCATAATTGGGCATCTTTAATACGTCGGCCGGGTCATCGGGAACTTTTAGCTGGAACATAAAAGTTGCCGGCGTTTTCCCGATGTCTTATCAGCAAATATCATCTGAAAGTACACGGCAGGGTCCCGGCAGTGTCCCGCACGCACATCGGCAGATTATCTTAGGGCTGCCGTTGGCATCGTGCGGTGAAAATAGGATTTTTTCATGTGTTCACAGGCCATCGTCAGATGATCCACCGGGCTCCCTCCGATATCACATAGACGTCTTTAGGATATCCTACAGACGTCTGTCAATGATCAAGACGTCTTTAGGATGTCTTTCAGACGTCTGTCAAATGATCAAGACGTCTTTAAGATATCCTACAGACGTCTGTGCCATTCAGTCTTGCACGTGCCGTGCGGTGCCCTTCAATAATGTGACCACAGCTACGGCATATCTCAGATTGTTGCTGATAAACTCCCCGATTGTTACTTCCCGGCCGGCGCCCGGTGCAAATGTGACTGAGGCATTAATCAGGTCAGTGACTAAATACCAAATCCCTTAAATATTGCACAGATATTGTTTACGTCATAAATATACAATTTCATCTTAATTGAACAATGATTATTTTTTCTCATATTGATAGAATACTAAGATAGCTATAAGGTAGGTCCCCTTTGCGATATCCTGGATCTCTCTATAAATATAGAGGCTTGTATCAACAGATGTGACCATGTCCCCCATACAGGCCACACATAGAGGCTTGTATCACCAGATGTGACCATGTCCCCCATACAGGCCACACATAGAGGCTTGTATCGACAGATGTGACCATGTCCCCCATACAGGCCACACATAGAGGCAGGTATCAACGGATGTGACCATGTCCCCCATACAGGCCACACATAGAGGCAGGTATCAACAGATGTGACCATGTCCCCCATACAGGCCACACATAGAGGCAGGTATCAACGGATGTGACCATGTCCCCCATACAGGCCACACATAGAGGCAGGTATCAACGGATGTGACCATGTCCCCCATACAGGCCACACATAGAGGCTGGTATCACCAGATGTGACCATGTCCCCCAAACAGGCCACACATAGAGGCAGGTATCAACAGATGTGACCATGTCCCCCTTACAGGCCACACATAGAGGCAGGTATCAACAGATGTCCACAAAGTGGTCACAAAAAGAGATATATATCAACAAGTGTGACCATGTCCCCTTCATAGACATATATAGAAATATTGAAGTATTGATGTGGACTTTTTATACAAAAATAAAATTTTCAATACATCAATTTAGATTAGTTTGTCATAGCTATTTGCGAAATTATTCAAGTTAAAGTATATCAAATAGGTCAAATACTCTTTAGGGTGAAATATTCCATTCTTAGTATAAACTCATGCAAATCGTTTCCTCATCCTGTAGATAATTTGCAGAGGACGTACTCTAATTTCCCAATTCTCTGATGTGGTAGGTTGGCGAACCATTTGTCTAATTAATCATTAGCAAAGGAGACCAAGTAATTAGGATATACCATTTATGAGGTGTCGCCACGCACACTTACCCCACTGAAGCTTCGCATAATCCCTCTATTTGCAGACATGGCCATTGTGAAGGGCTACCTCCACTTTGGGATTATCCTCAAATGTGTGTCAATCCTATATGTAGGTGTGGTTATGACAACCGGGATGGCCACTTGCCTACTGATGAGCAGCTGGTTCTTTCCTTTGTCTCATTGTGCCGATGTTTCTCATGTTTAAACATTTCACAATAAAGAAGCAGCTCTTGTCATCAGAGATGAACATATACGCCATATCCTCTCCACACAATCTCATTCAAGCGAATTGCATATATTCTTTTTTTTGATAGCATACTATTTCCCGGTGTTGGCTGTCCATGTTATCGGCAGATTGTCCATTTGGGCGGTACCGCGCACCATTGACCCTCTACTTTCTGAGCCATGGTGCCTCGTCTGCTTGGAACGTTTATGTTACAATAGGAAAAAAATTCAAACTTCCACTGTTTCCTCAACCTGTCCTGTCACCTTGACAGGCAGATATGCCATACCCAGAGCTCATGTATCCCAGCACCACACCAGGCTTCCTTATAACTTATTTAGCTGCAGGCTATTAGATGGAGACAAGAAAAGCCATCAGGCACCAAGAATACCAGGCTACCAGCATACCAAATTGGGTTGGCCAGCCTCTCAATCGGTGAGTGAGTGATTCACCTAGCACACGCCTGAGAAGGTCTACCCCGCATACCCAGCTTTTAGTACACGCACCATGAAGATGTATGCCCGGGCCTGGAGCTGTGTGGAGATACTGGTGGGGTGAGAAATACTGATTCATCCTCATTCCACTATTAACCCAATCATTTATGCTTCAGGATGGACTCTGTGTTATATCAAACCACCAAGCATCCTATAAGTCATATCAGATTATAAGTATGAACCTGCATCTCTTTTTTTTTTCTTTATTATCTCCTATATACAAAAACATCTAAATATTATGGTTTATGTTCTCAGGTTCTCTTGTGAATGGGTTGTCTGAGAGCTGAACCACTTTGTTTGATTGTCATAGATATATTGTATCACAGCTGTACTGAATAGTGCCGGTGTGTATTGATATAACAAATACAAGTGGCGGCGATCTGTGATGTGCAATGCATGGTGTTCCCGTATGGGACATTCTCATCCTGCCTCTGTTAGTTCACATTGGTATATCATTAAACAGTCATTGAAACTAAATATCACAGGAATGCCAACTCAGAATATCTGATCAGCTGCCTGTTTGTAACCCCTGTGCATGCGTTAAACAACCCTTATGACTACTTTATTTGTGCAAGAATACCATCAAGTAGTTCCCCTGTGTTTTATATGTGCATACAATTTGACGTTTTTGGGTGACAGCAGTGCCACGATTATCAAACATTTTTAAGTTGTGTTGATTGTATGGATTGACACGAGTGCTTTTTATTGATTTAGCACAAAAACGTCAATATGTCTACATTTTGAAAAAGACAGTGCCACAGAGGGTAGGTTCCTGCATCATGCCTGTATCATGCAGTAGGCAGTGCCACAGAGGGTAGGTTCCTGCATCATGCCTGTATCTTGTAGTAGACGGTGCCACAGAGGGTAGGTTTCTGCATCATGTCTGTATCTTGTAGGAGACAGTGCCACAGAGAGTAGGTTCCTGCATCATGTCTGTATCTTGTAGTAGACAGTGCCACAGAGGGTAGGTGCCTGCATCGTGTCTGTATCTTGTAGTAGACGGTGCCACAGAGGGTAGGTTCCTGCATCATGTCTGTATCTTGTAGTAGACAGTGCCACAGACTGTAGGTTTCTGCATCATGCCTGTATCTTGTAGTAGACAGTGCCACAGAGGGTAGGTTCCTGCATCATGTCTGTATCTTGTAGTAGACAGTGTCACAGAGGGTAGGTTCCTGCATCATGTCTGTATCTTGTAGTAGACGGTGCCACAGAGGGTAGGTTCCTGCATCATGTCTGTATCTTGTAGTAGACGGTGCCACAGAGGGTAGGTTCCTGCATCATGCCTGTATCTTGTAGACAGTGCCACAGAGGGTAGGTTCCTGCATCATGTCTGTATCTTGTAGTAGACAGTGTCACAGAGGGTAGGTTCCTGCATCATGTCCACATCTTGCCACAGAGGGTAGGTGCCTAAATCATGTCTGTATCTTGTAGTGGACAGTGCCACAGAGGGTAGGTGCCTGCATCATGTCTGTATCTTGTAGTAGACAGTGCCACAGACTGTAGGTTTCTGCATCATGCCTGTATCTTGTAGTAGACAGTGCCACAGAGGGTAGGTTCCTGCATCATGTCTGTATCTTGTAGTAGACAGTGTCACAGAGGGTAGGTTCCTGCATCATGTCTGTATCTTGTAGTAGACGGTGCCACAGAGGGTAGGTTCCTGCATCATGTCTGTATCTTGTAGTAGACGGTGCCACAGAGGGTAGGTTCCTGCATCATGCCTGTATCTTGTAGACAGTGCCACAGAGGGTAGGTTCCTGCATCATGTCTGTATCTTGTAGTAGACAATGCCACAGAGGGTAGGTTCGTGCATCATGTCTGTATCTTGTAGTAGACAGTGCCACAGAGGGTAGGTTCCTGCATCATGTCTATATCTTGCAGTAGACAATGCCACAAAGGGTAGGTTCATGCATAGTGTCCACATCACGACACAGAGGGTATGTTCTTACTGCTTAGATTTCATCAAGCCTTTTCCAGTGCGATTGATTTGGCATGGCTAAACCAATCAACATCTTTTTTTAAATTCATGCCGTGATATTAATATTTTCCACGTCGCTTAACTCTCTGATTATGAATCAAAATGTCAGAGCAATGTTATGATTGATCTGATCCTATTTTAATATGGCTTATATGAATAAATGATTAACTGTCTGCCAAAAATATTTTTTATTTATCGTGCCATCCAAAGAGGACGAGTAAGGATAGATTCCCGATCTTTTACCATTTGACAGCATGTCTCAGTGTTAGTTCATTATACCTAGAAAAATAATTGTCGCGTTTTCCTAATCCCCTCCCGCTCCTACTTAAGAAATTAAGATTAAGAAAAAAAATGTCCCAATCTGCATGCAACCCAAAAGAAAATAACCCCAAGTACAGCTGTGACTTATGACAATGTATTATTATTACAGCCGAACAGGTAACAAAGAGCTCAGGTAAAGAAAGTTTAACATTGATTTATGTCAAATTTTGTTTACAAAAAAAAACACACTTCCTATCCTATTCATCTTTTAAAAAGAAATTTTCCATTACGTGTTTATCACTTAAGAGTTTTCAAAGCATTTTTCGACTAAATTGATAGCCACCAAGCTGTTAATGCTTTCACAGCATGGTTACCACTATTACAATTTAATATTGCGGCTAACACAATACATGTGAATGCATTCACTCTTCAGTCCACTGTTATTCCTCCTAGGTCACAAATATCCGCTCATGGAAAAAAGCCACGTCACGATGCGACAAGACATTTACATTCTGTCCTTATGGAGGATATGTCAAGAGGATAGCAGTGGCAAAATGATTTGATTTGATTTGATGTGTTGGCCGCTCTCCTGTTGTCTCATGGGCACTCAGAGCCTAAGCAGCATGGCTTCACAGCCAGAGAGGAGATGCAATGATATCTTGCAATAGGTCAATGGTAACTTGACTTCAGCAGTAAATAGGATAGAGGAGGCCCATTTGTCAAAGCTAGAAATTATTTCACCACTCATGTAGGATGTGAGAGAATTCTTGCAATAAGCTTATTCACCAGTATAAAAGGCCTGATTGACCTGCCCGTTCTTACCCCATGTAAAGTGTTCTGTCTTGTGCTACTTCATACGTGCCAATCGAAGGAGGAAACATTGTAATCTAGTCCTCATTCGATCCATATTAGGCGAAAGCGTGAAGTTGAAAGGTGAATTATTTTTTCTTAGACTACACTTAGAAATTAAATACATAATTGCCATGATGTAGAGGACACTCTTTTCCGGTGATACTTAATCTGACATTAAATGATTACTTTTGATACCCAAACTTGACTTAAAAAGTTGATACTTAAATCAACTTTCTTCAGTGATACTCAGCCTGACCTTATTGAGTGATACTTAGATTAACCTTTTCCTCTGATACATAGAACAATATTATAACTACCCCACTAAAACAATCGTAGGTTAAATCGCAGATAGATCACATCGTTGAGAGCATAAAACATATATGCTGACATGGAGCTACCTGCTGCCTGACATGGGGCTATCTGCTGGTTGACACAGAGCAACCTGCTGGCTGACATGGAGCTACCTGCTGGCTGACATGGCGCTACCTGCTGGCTGACATGGAGCTACCTGCTGGCTGACATGGAGCTACCTGCTGCCTGACATGGCGCTACCTGCTAGCTGATATGGAGCTACCTGCTGGCTGACATGGAGCTACCTGCTGGCTGACATGGAGCTACCTGCTGGCTGACATGGAGCTACCTGCTAGCTGACATGGAGCTACCTGCTAGCTGATATGGAGCTACCTGCTGGCTGATATGGAGCTACCTGCTGGCTGACATGGAGCTACCTGCTGGCTAACATGGCGCTACCTGCTGGCTGACATGGAGCTACCTGCTGCCTGACATGGTGCTACCTGCTGCCTGACATGGCGCTACCTGCTGCCTGACATGGTGCTACCTGCTGGCTGACATGGAGCTACCTGCTGGTTGACATGGAGCTACCTGCTGGCTGACATGGAGCTACCTGCTGGCTGACATGGAGCTACCTGCTGACTGACATGGAGCTACCTGCTGGCTGACACGGAGCTACCTGCTGGCTGACATGGATCTACCTGCTGGCTGACATGGAGCTACCTGCTGGCTGACATGGAGCTACCTGCTGGCTGACATGGAGCTACCTGCTGGCTGACATGGAGCTACCTGCTGGCTGACACGGAGCTACCTGCTGGCTGACATGGAGCTACCTGCTGGCTGACACAGAGCTACCTGCTGGCTGACATGGAGCTACCTGCTGGCTGACATGGAGCTACCTGCTGACTGACATGGAGCTACCTGCTGGCTGACATGGAGCTACCTGCTGGCTGACACGGAGCTACCTGCTGGCTGACATGGATCTACCTGCTGGCTGACATGGAGCTACCTGCTGGCTGACATGGAGCTACCTGCTGGCTGACACAGAGCTACCTGCTGGCTGACATGGAGCTACCTGCTGGCTGACACGGAGCTACCTGCTGGCTGACATGGATCTACCTGCTGGCTGACATGGAGCTACCTGCTGGCTGACATGGAGCTACCTGCTGGCTGACATGGAGCTACCTGCTGGCTGACACGGAGCTACCTGCTGGCTGACATGGATCTACCTGCTGGCTGACATGGAGCTACCTGCTGGCTGACATGGAGCTACCTGCTGGCTGACATGGAGCTACCTGCTGGCTGACATGGATCTACCTGCTGGCTGACATGGAGCTACCTGCTGGCTGACATGGAGCTACCTGCTAGCTGACACGGAGCTACCTGCTGGCTGACATGGAGCTACCTGCTGGCTGACATGGTGCTACCTGCTGGCTGACATGGAGCTACCTGCTAGCTGACACGGAGCTACCTGCTGGCTGACATGGCGCTACCTGCTGGCTGACATGGAGCTACCTGCTGGCTGACATGGATCTACCTGCTAGCTGACATGGAGCTACCTGCTGGCTGACATGGATCTACCTGCTGGCTGACATGGAGCTACCTGCTGGCTGACATGGAGCTACCTGCTGGCTGACATGGAGCTACCTGCTGGCTGACATGGATCTACCTGCTGGCTGACATGGATCTACCTGCTGGCTGACATGGATCTACCTGTTGGCTGACATGGATCTACCTGCTGGCTGACATGGAGCTACCTGCTGGCTGACATGGAGCTACCTGCTGGCTGACATGGAGCTACCTGCTGGCTGACATGGATCTACCTGCTGGCTGACATGGAGCTACCTGCTGGCTGACATGGAGCTACCTGCTGGCTGACATGGAGCTACCTGCTGGCTGACATGGATCTACCTGCTGGCTGACATGGATCTACCTGTTGGCTGACATGGATCTACCTGCTGGCTGATATGGAGCTACCTGCTGGCTGACATGGAGCTACCTGCTGGCTGACATGGAGCTACCTGCTGGCTGACATGGATCTACCTGCTGGCTGACATGGAGCTACCTGCTGGCTGACATGGATCTACCTGCTGGCTGACATGGAGCTACCTGCTGGCTGACATGGAGCTACCTGCTGGCTGACATGGAGCTACCTGCTGGCTGACATGGATCTACCTGCTGGCTGACATGGATCTACCTGCTGGCTGACATGGATCTACCTGTTGGCTGACATGGATCTACCTGCTGGCTGACATGGAGCTACCTGCTGGCTGACATGGAGCTACCTGCTGGCTGACATGGAGCTACCTGCTGGCTGACACGGAGCTACCTGCTGGCTGACATGGATCTACCTGCTGGCTGACATGGAGCTACCTGCTGGCTGACATGGAGCTACCTGCTAGCTGACACGGAGCTACCTGCTGGCTGACATGGAGCTACCTGCTGGCTGACATGGTGCTACCTGCTGGCTGACATGGAGCTACCTGCTAGCTGACACGGAGCTACCTGCTGGCTGACATGGCGCTACCTGCTGGCTGACATGGAGCTACCTGCTGGCTGACATGGATCTACCTGCTAGCTGACATGGAGCTACCTGCTGGCTGACATGGATCTACCTGCTGGCTGACATGGAGCTACCTGCTGGCTGACATGGAGCTACCTGCTGGCTGACATGGCGCTACCTGCTGGCTGATATGGAGCTACCTGCTGGCTGACATGGATCTACCTGCTGGCTGACATGGATCTACCTGTTGGCTGACATGGATCTACCTGCTGGCTGACATGAAGCTACCTGCTGGCTGACATGGAGCTACCTGCTAGCTGACATGGATCTACCTGCTGGCTGACATGGAGCTACCTGCTGACCGACATAGATTACCTGCTGGCTGACATGGAGCTACCTGCTGGCTGACATGGAGCTACCTGCTAGCTGACATGGAGCTACCTGCTGGCTGACATGGAGCTACCTGCTGGCTGACATGGATCTACCTGCTGGCTGACATGGATCTACCTGCTGGCTGACATGGATCTACCTGTTGGCTGACATGGATCTACCTGCTGGCTGACATGGATCTACCTGCTGGCTGACATGGAGCTACCTGCTGGCTGACATGGATCTACCTGCTGGCTGACATGGAGCTACCTGCTGGCTGACATGGAGCTACCTGCTGGCTGACATGGAGCTACCTGCTGGCTGACATGGATCTACCTGCTGGCTGACATGGATCTACCTGCTGGCTGACATGGATCTACCTGTTGGCTGACATGGATCTACCTGCTGGCTGACATGGAGCTACCTGCTAGCTGACATGGAGCTACCTGCTGGCTGACATGGCGCTACCTGCTGGCTGACATGGAGCTACATGGCGCTACCTGCTGGCTGACATGGAGCTACCTGCTAGCTGACATGGAGCTACCTGCTGGCTGACATGGTGCTACCTGCTGGCTGACATGGATCTACCTGCTGGCTGACATGGAGCTACCTGCTGGCTGACATGGATCTACCTGCTGGCTGACATGGAGCTACCTGCTGGCTGACATGGAGCTACCTGCTGGCTGACATGGAGCTACCTGCTGGCTGACATGGATCTACCTGCTGGCTGACATGGATCTACCTGCTGGCTGACATGGATCTACCTGTTGGCTGACATGGATCTACCTGCTGGCTGACATGGAGCTACCTGCTGGCTGACATGGAGCTACCTGCTGGCTGACATGGAGCTACCTGCTGGCTGACACGGAGCTACCTGCTGGCTGACATGGATCTACCTGCTGGCTGACATGGAGCTACCTGCTGGCTGACATGGAGCTACCTGCTGGCTGACATGGAGCTACCTGCTGGCTGACATGGAGCTACCTGCTGGCTGACACGGAGCTACCTGCTGGCTGACATGGATCTACCTGCTGGCTGACATGGAGCTACCTGCTGGCTGACATGGAGCTACCTGCTAGCTGACACGGAGCTACCTGCTGGCTGACATGGAGCTACCTGCTGGCTGACATGGTGCTACCTGCTGGCTGACATGGAGCTACCTGCTGGCTGACATGGAGTTACCTGCTAGCTGACATGGTGCTACCTGCTGGCTGACATGGAGCTACCTGCTGGCTGACATGGAGCTACCTGCTGGCTGACATGGAGCTACCTGTTGGCTGACATGGAGCTACCTGCTGGCTGACACGGAGCTACCTGCTGGCTGACATGGAGCTACCTGCTGGCTGACATGGAGCTACCTGCTGGCTGACATGGATCTACCTGCTGGCTGTCATGGATCTACCTGTTGGCTGACATGGAGCTACCTGCTGGCTGACATGGCGCTACCTGCTGGCTGACATGGTGCTACCTGCTGGTTTACATGAAGCTACCTGCTGGCTGACATGGAGCTACCTGCTGGCTGACATGGATCTACCTGCTGGCTGACATGGATCTACCTGTTGGCTGACATGGATCTACCTGCTGGCTGACATGGTGCTACCTGCTGGCTGACATGGCGCTACCTGCTGGCTGACATGGTGCTACCTGCTGGCTGACATGGAGCTACCTGCTGGCTGACATGAAGCTACCTGCTGGCTGACATGGAGCTACCTGCTAGCTGACATGGAGCTACCTGCTGCCTGACATGGTGCTACCTGCTGGCTGACATGGCGCTACCTGCTGGCTGACATGGTGCTACCTGCTGGCTGACATGGAGCTACCTGCTGGCTGACATGGCGCTACCTGCTGGCTGACATGGAGCTACATGGCGCTACCTGCTGGCTGACATGGAGCTACCTGCTGGCTGACATGGAGCTACCTGCTGGCTGACATGGAGCTACCTGCTGGCTGACATGGAGCTACCTGCTGGCTGACACGGAGCTACCTGCTGGCTGACATGGCGCTACCTGCTGGCTGATATGGAGCTACCTGCTAGCTGACATGGATCTACCTGTTGGCTGACATGGAGCTACCTGCTGGCTGACATGGCGCTACCTGCTGGCTGACATGAAGCTACCTGCTGGCTGACATGGAGCTACCTGCTAGCTGACATGGATCTACCTGCTGGCTGACATGGAGCTACCTGCTGACCGACATAGATTACCTGCTGGCTGACATAGAGCTACCTGCTGGCTGACATGGAGCTACCTGCTAGCTGACATGGAGCTACCTGCTGGCTGACATGGCGCTACCTGCTGGCTGACATGGAGCTACCTGCTGGCTGACATGGCGCTACCTGCTGGCTGACATGGAGCTACATGGCGCTACCTGCTGGCTGACATGGAGCTACCTGCTGGCTGACATGGAGCTACCTGCTGGCTGACATGGAGCTACCTGCTGGCTGACATGGCGCTACCTGCTGGCTGACATGGAGCTACATGGCGCTACCTGCTGGCTGACATGGAGCTACCTGCTAGCTGACATGGAGCTACCTGCTGGCTGACATGGTGCTACCTGCTGGCTGACATGGAGCTACCTGCTGGCTGACATGGCGCTACCTGCTGGCTGACATGGAGCTACATGGCGCTACCTGCTGGCTGACATGGAGCTACCTGCTGGCTGACATGGAGCTACCTGCTGGCTGACATGGAGCTACCTGCTGGCTGACATGGAGCTACCTGCTGGCTGACACGGAGCTACCTGCTGGCTGACATGGCGCTACCTGCTGGCTGATATGGAGCTACCTGCTAGCTGACATGGATCTACCTGTTGGCTGACATGGAGCTACCTGCTGGCTGACATGGCGCTACCTGCTGGCTGACATGAAGCTACCTGCTGGCTGACATGGAGCTACCTGCTAGCTGACATGGATCTACCTGCTGGCTGACATGGAGCTACCTGCTGGCCGACATGGTGCTACCTGCTGGTTGACATAGAATACCTGCTGGCTGACATTTTGTTTTGTTTTAACATTATGAGAAACTTGAAGCCATCTAACTATCTCTATAAGTTTGATATTTTATGTAAGACTTACTAGTCGAGTTTCAGGTTTCCAAATATTGCAATTCCTAAAGTTTCAGTCAGCCTGTTGCTCGTGATAATGTATTCCTTTTCAGTTATATTAATGAATGTGTACAACTTCTAAGTGACAAATGTTATAAATAACTTACCACTGAAAAATACTCCGCGTACCCATCGACGGGATTAAACTCGATTCCCATCTTAAGGTCTGTGTTGTCACTGCTCACAGCATGCCAAACACAAAGTGTCATCTAACTAATCATAAATCACAACATATATATGTCACTTAGGTCATAGGACACAACATTAGGTCATAGGCCACAACATATATTTTTGATACTGATATAAATTTGTTGTTTGTGAGAAAAAGTAAAAATTTAATTTAAAACAAAAGCGATTTGAAGTTTAAAAAGAGGTAAAGCTTGTTCGTTAACTATTATGATGCATTTGTTTTCCTTTATATGTTTTATCATTGTTTTTTTATATTTATTGAACGCGAAAGTGATGCAAAACAAATGATATAGTTCTATTGGCCTTAATGCCGTCTTTGATATTATTTTGTTATTATCGGAAGAATGTGATAATTTCATCCACACAAAGTTGTAGGTCTCATTTTGTTTTTCTTTGGTACAATAATTCCTGGATTAATGTCATTACTAGGAATTATACCAAAACAATGAGCTCATCAGCTCTCATTGTAGACTTGATATTGACATGTCAGGAGTTGATCAATGCAAGTGCGGACAGTGAATTCATCCATGTCTCTCTGGAGTATTGCATTGTGGGAGTCTACCTCAGAATATACCATATATCCTTAATATCAAAAACCGCTCTATTACTATATTGACAATCGTTACTAATTCAAATTGAAGTGTCCAGATATCTTATAATATTATTTAATATCAAAAACCTTATACAAAAGCGCTAGGTCACTCTGAAAGCGAAAGCGTATATATGATAAAAAGAATTATTTGAAATAACAAGTAGAGGAAAATATCGCCCCACCTGTTATCTGTTATCCCAATATTTTGTTCTGTGTCATTCTTATGCTCTGTCCGTATTAACACTAATAATACCAGGATATTATCATATTAGTCAGTATATAATACTCGCTGCTCACTCATTTCATGGTTTGGCACGGATTTTCACTGTAATTTGCAATTTGGCTGAAGGTTTGTGGCCGTGATGCGACATGGATAAACACATGGGTCAATCAATATTCAATCTGATCAAAATTAGTAACATTGGTAGCTTTCATTCGATAACAATTCTGGAGATTTTAACTTGAGGTGAAATTTGTGTTGAGAATGCAAATAATATTTTACATGTAGAAGTTGGTGAGTAAATAATGAAAAAGATTTCAAAGCATTGAATAAAACATCTTGACCTATGTGTTCATCTCTTGCACATAATTGTATTGAGTTCCACTTTTTTATTACATGTATTTACATAAAACTTAGAAGACATCTTAATAGTGTCTCAGGAAATAGAGTTAGGCATATTTAATGGTGTCTTTGAGTATATTATATAAAATATAATAAAACTTACTTAAAAAAACTTAATAAAACTTACTTTGAATCTTCAGACTAAAACAAATAACAAAAAAAGGGTATCATATAGAAATTACAAAAAAATGAATATAAATGATTTTAAAAGAGATATTGAGGAAATGTTTAATGACAATCAATCTTATCAAGATGCAGATCTCAATGACTTACTGGATAAATATAACAAACTGACAATTGTACTAGATAAATTTGCTCCTAATGTGGAGAAAACCATAAATAATAGGAAACCGGCTCCATGGTTATCTGATGATATACAGAGAGAAAAAAGGAATAAAAGAAAACTTGAAAGGAAACATAATAAAACCGGTCTTTCCTCAGATAAAATACAATTTAAAATACAGAGGAACAAATATAATAATATCATTAAAGACTCAAGAAACAATTATTTTTCGGAAATAATAAATTCAAATAAATCGGATCCAAAAAAATTATTTAGAATATTAAACAAATTATTGCACACAAAAGAGGACACTCCTTTCCCTAGACATAATGACAAAAAGGAGTTAGCCTCAGAATTTGATAATTTTTTTCTAGAAAAAATTGCAAATCTTAGAGAATCTATGGACAAAAATGATAAAAATAACGAACAACTAAATGAGGAAGTCAGATTTGATACACAGTTGGAAAAGTTCACATTGTTAAGCGACTCAGAAGTCAAAAATATAATTAAAGAATCCGCAAAGAAGTCATGTGAACTGGACCCCATCCCAACATGGCTTCTTAATGAATGTATGGGGAATTTATTGCCATTAATAAAGGCTATCATAAATAAGTCAATTTCATTGGGAAATGTACCTGATGACCTGAAAATGGCCATCATTAGACCCTTAATTAAGAAACTGGGCCTGGAATTGATAAAGAAAAATTATAGACCAGTCTCGAATCTGGCCTACTTATCAAAATTAATAGAAAGGGCTGTAGCTACACAATTTGTAGGACATCTAGTAAGAAATGATATTCAGGGTCTATTTCAATCAGCATATAAGGAGTACCATAGTACTGAAACTGCATTGCTCAAAGTTCAGAACGTATATCCATAATAACAATGTTTTTTTGGAAACATGTGACTTTCATTACTGTTGCTTGGTTCAATGCATCATTTTTGTTATCTGCTATCCAAGGTGTTCATATGTCTAATAAGAGTTTCCATTCAGCCACGCAGTGAGAAGGAGGATTTTTGGCTTACCGGTAATTAACTGGTTTAGCTGCTGTACCCAGATGGGTTTGTGAATTTGGTTATCTGCAGATTGCTCACAAAGAAGCTACTCATGGGGAATCAAACCATTTTTGGTTCCTATCTATTCCAAGCTTCAGTTCTGTGATTTTCAGTTTTCATATTTTAAGTGCAATAATGACTCTGATGAACTAAACCAGTTAATTACCGATAAGCCAAAAATCCTCCTTCTCACTGCGTGGCTTAATGGAAACAAAATAGTATTGGAGGTAGAGAACACAATATTTATATGGCTTACAACCGTCTACATATTGAAAAACTCTTTGAAAAACTCTTTCAGAAAAAACTCTTTCAGGAAGAAACTGTTTCAGAAAAAACTCTTGCAGAAAAAAACTCTTGCAGAAAAAACTCTTTCAGAAAAAACTCTTTCAGAAGATTTTAATGCGCCTGCCCGATTTCCATGTTAGTATCATCTTGGAGTAATTATGAATTACTTCAAGGTATTATCATAATAAGATTGGCTGTCATTGACATTTATGAAACTATCAAACCATATAGATGACAGCCTGGAGACACTGACAAATTCTGAATTGTTACTGTACACCCTGTCACCAACTGTTCAAAGCATGGGCCTATATTCTTTCTTGAGCTCAATAATAGCGACCATCAGGCACGAGAAGTTAGTATCACAGAACACAAAGCCAGTTTTAAGCAAACCTTTGAGAGCAAATTCTATGGCCGACATATCCATAGACAATCCAAAAAGCTAAGATGGTGCCGACATTGTTTGCTCATTACAATGTCAAATCTCTCTTCTGTCATGTACAACTAAAATAGATGAAAGCTGAAATCACAACCTCAGATGAGAACATTTAATCCATGTATAAAGTTGTTCATTTTACTTTCATTACCTCAAAGTGTGGATATTTCTGTTCTGTACTATGCAATCCTTTTTGGTGTTTCAAAACTTATCCCAGCCAAATCTTAATTCATATTTCTGTCAAAGAGCACTTGTAAACAACCAGAAAGGTATCTGATCTGGTGATGGAATTATGAAAATAAATGTCTCACAGAAAACTATTTAAATCTTGCGCTTATTTTGATGTGGCAATGCCTTGTCGTCCCACCACTCAATCACAGACTTTTCCTCATTTCTCTTGGAACACAAATTATAAGTTCATGAAAGAGATATTGTAAGATAGCAAAAGGCAAGGTTTACAGTTCCGAAAATTGATTTGAATTGATTTGCTATCACTGCAGAAGCTAGGAAATACGTAGCTAAAAACCTCCCTTGGATCTCAATGGACGATGCAGGAACACAAGGAGTAATTAAACCATAGCGCTATGAACAGACTTGTCTGGTATCAGCGCTATATAAATTTTGCTGCTGCTAAAATGGTCTATTCGCTGGAACCAGATATTAAAAAGTCTGGTCATAATCTAGACATGTCTTCTGAGTATCAGGGGTGGGAGAGCTCTGAACCAATTTGTGTAGTAAATCTGAACCAATCTGGTCAAATCGCATCATTCTGGACGCTCACAACTGATCTGGGTGCCAAATCACGTCATTCTGGGAGCTCGCAACACATCTGGGCACTAAATCGCAGCCAAGCTGACGGGTATTTGACCGTTGCCATATGGTGGACAATGGCTAGACTGAAAAAGTTGTTTTCTTGAATCTATATATATCAACTATCATACCCAAATTTTAAAGAAAATAACATGCTCATCAGTTACATGTATCTGAAACTGGTTTTTAATGAGATTATTGCCACATTTTAACACAGGAATGTGCCCCAGTTTAAGATTGCAAACCAAGGAGCAATTCCCGACTTGGGGGCACAAATATAACCATATAAACGTTGTAGATTTATCATAAAATTTACACTATCATTAACAAGACACTTATAAACTCTACTGTAATGAAATTTGAACAATTTAGTGATGATTATTATGTGATTTTGATGCTTTTTGTTAGATGACAAAAAGTTGTTATATAACAGAATCACCCAGATTGGTTCAGAATTGGTGTAGAACAATTGTGCTATAACTGTATGAGGATATAAAGTTGAAGATATATTTTAGCAAAATGAATATCAAATATCATTTCATACTGAAATCAACGAACCTGAATATAAACAGCACAGAAAATAAGAGTGGATAGTGGCCTGAATACAGATAATTACAGACATCACCTACTGTATAACACAATAGGTATTGTCACAGGTATTGTCTTTCCACATTGTTACTGGTTTCATTGTGCATTAAGGTTACATGGAGGGGCACACATAATGTGTACGCTGCTGCTTAAATAATGCCTTTGCACAGTATGATTTATCTTGACACACCTTTCAATATAGGAAGTAAGCCAGAGGTTAATTTCAGCACTGATGGTTCTAATATTGCTCAACAATTCTTCCATGGTTTACATTACTTTCAACAATATTTCAGTCATTTCATGGTGAGATCTACTTGTGTCAGATATAGTGTTGCCTCACTGAACGTAATTTTGTAGGTCCTCGACATAACAACCCATCCAGTCACAGTTTAAAAGGACAACGGATTAACCCTTCAGGGTCAGTCTTATATTTGGATATTCTTATGTTCTGTCAAATAAATTATTAAATATCTCAATTTGCTAACAAATATGTTTTTGAAAAATGTTAAGATTTTTAGAAGGAGCGCTATTGGATTTTTTTTGGATCTTAAAATATTTTAGTTTTGAATTGATCCCCTGAAAATATATCTCATCAAGGAAGAACTCCACCCAGTATTTTAAAAAAACAGCAATGTTGACTGACAGACAGAACGACAGAAAATTCTCTCCTTACTGCAGAATCTATGCTGACATAGACATTGGAAAATGCACTTATTTCAAAACACTTCAAAACAGTGTTGATATAGTTTGATATAGCACTATATACAAATTTCAACATGGTCAGCATAGCTAAAAAGTAAAAACACTTGAAAGTGCACTTATTCCAAAAATACTGCACTTAAAAAGACTTGAAAATGCACCTTTTCCAAAAATACTGCACTTAAACAAAGAGTGCCATTAGCACACCTACCGGTAGTTTCATTTAGCACTAAATAATACCTTTATCAATATCAACATTATTATTACAAGACTCCATGTGGTCAAAAATACTGTTGCACAAATGCATTTGGTCTATGTCTAACTAAAATGCACATGTGATGAATGGTGCAAAGAAGAACATGACAAACACAAGGAAGAACAATGAACAGACAGGATTATTACTTTCCAGTACTTAATCATAACTTGCAAGGTAAATTTGTAAATGAGTGCTCCAAACAAGGGTTTGGAGAAAGAAACACAGAGATAAATTGTTTAAACATTTATTAGTTTCTTCTCCAAAATATTTGTATATCTTTTATCAACAATACAAAACATAGCACATATCATTATTCTGAAACCTAATGAACATTTTATGCAATCATTTTATAATGTATAATGTGCCTCTATGTCAATATAAATTGTCCTGCTTAAAATGACTAAATCACATTAAAAGTGCTTATCACAGATAAAGCTGTAAAAATATTTTAAAATATTCTATTGCACAAATTTGCCTTATACATAGGACTTATTATGCCTTATAACCAGCATTCGGTTGTAACATTTATTTCATAAACATCTAAAATGTCATGCCAATTTTATAGTAAATTAATATATCAAAAACCATTATTCCTAAAATTTCATTCTTTGATTGATATTTCCGTAATTTCTTCATAAATGACTAGGCACTGAGGGTGAATGCCTATGGCTATAGTTTACTGACAAAATTTATGGCAAATCTTGCCTTAAAATGTGCATCCTCGGGTAGGTATGGGTACCAGAATATATAGTTAGTGTCCCAGATATTATTATAGAAATTATACGAGATGCCGGTGACGTTGGCCTTAATAGGGCTGAGTGGTGCTGGGTATGGGCTGGCAGACACGTCTGTTGTAGCGATACAGGCCAAAGGAACATCAAATGTCTTCACCTGCATCCCAGATGAGGAGGAGAGATCCGTGTAATAAAACCCTCCATCATCAACAGCTGCAACATATCAACAAAAAGAGCCAGTTATTATTGACAGGAGGAGAGATCCGTGTAATAAAACCCTCCATCATCAACTGCTGCAACATATCAACAAAATGAGCCAGTTATTATTGACAGGAGGAGAGATCCGTGTAATAAAACCCTCCATCATCAACAGCTGCAACATATCAACAAAAAGGGACAGTTATTATTGACAGGAGGAGAGATCCATGTCATAAAACCCTCCATCATCAACTGCTGCAACATATCAACAAAATGAGCCAGTTATTATTGACAGGAGGAGAGATCCGTGTAATAAAACCCTCCATCATCAACAGCTGCAATATATCAATAAAATGAGCCAGTTATTATTGACAGGAGGAGAGATCCGTGTAATAAAACCCTCCATCATCAACTGCTGCAACATATCAACAAAAAGGGACAGTTATTATTGACAGGAGGAGAGATCCATGTCATAAAACCCTCCATCATCTAAAGCTGCAACAAATCAACAAAAAGGGACAGTTATTATTGACAGGAGGAGAGATCCGTGTAATAAAACCCTCCATCATCTACAGCTGCAACATATCAACAAAAAGGGACAGTTATTATTGACAGGAGGAGAGATCCGTGTAATAAAACCCTCCATCATCAACAGCTGCAACATATCAACAAAAAGAGCCAGTTATTATTGACAGGAGGAGAGATCCGTGTAATAAAACCCTCCATCATCAACTGCTGCAACATATCAACAAAATGAGCCAGTTATTATTGACAGGAGGAGAGATCCGTGTAATAAAACCCTCCATCATCAACAGCTGCAACATATCAACAAAAAGGGACAGTTATTATTGACAGGAGGAGAGATCCATGTCATAAAACCCTCCATCATCAACTGCTGCAACATATCAACAAAATGAGCCAGTTATTATTGACAGGAGGAGAGATCCGTGTAATAAAACCCTCCATCATCAACAGCTGCAATATATCAATAAAATGAGCCAGTTATTATTGACAGGAGGAGAGATCCGTGTAATAAAACCCTCCATCATCAACTGCTGCAACATATCAACAAAAAGGGACAGTTATTATTGACAGGAGGAGAGATCCGTGTAATAAAACCCTCCATCATCTAAAGCTGCAACAAATCAACAAAAAGGGACAGTTATTATTGACAGGAGGAGAGATCCGTGTAATAAAACCCTCCATCATCTACAGCTGCAACATATCAACAAAAAGGGACAGTTATTATTGACAGGAGGAGAGATCCGTGTAATAAAACCCTCCATCATCAACTGCTGCAACATATCAACAAAATGAGCCAGTTATTATTGACAGGAGGAGAGATCCGTGTAATAAAACCCTCCATCATCAACAGCTGCAACATATCAACAAAAAGAGCCAGTTATTATTAACAGGAGGAGAGATCCGTGTAATAAAACCCTCTATCATCAACAGCTGCAACATATCAACAAAAAGAGCCAGTTATTATTGACAGGAGGAGAGATCCGTGTAATAAAACCCTCCATCATCAACAGCTGCAACATATCAACAAAAAGAGCCAGTTATTATTAACAGGAGGAGAGATCCGTGTAATAAAACCCTCTATCATCAACAGCTGCAACATATCAACAAAAAGAGCCAGTTATTATTGACAGGAGGAGAGATCCGTGTAATAAAACCCTCCATCATCAACAGCTGCAACATATCAACAAAAGAGCCAGTTATTATTGACAGGAGGAGAGATCCGTGTAATAAAACCCTCCATCATCAACAGCTGCAACATATCAACAAAAAGAGCCAGTTATTATTGACAGGAGGAGAGATCTGTGTTATAAAACCCTCCATCATCAACAGCTGCAACATATCAACAAAAAGAGCCAGTTATTATTGACAGGAGGAGAGATCCGTGTAATAAAACCCTCCATCATCAACTGCTGCAACATATCAACAAAAAGGGACAGTTATTATTGACAGGAGGAGAGATCCGTGTAATAAAACCCTCCATCATCAACAGCTGCAACATATCAACAAAAAGAGCCAGTTATTATTGACAGGAGGAGAGATCTGTGTTATAAAACCCTCCATCATCAACAGCTGCAACATATCAACAAAAAGAGCCAGTTATTATTGACAGGAGGAGAGATCCGTGTAATAAAACCCTCCATCATCAACTGCTGCAACATATCAACAAAAGAGCCAGTTATTATTGACAGGAGGAGAGATCCGTGTAATAAAACCCTCCATCATCAACAGCTGCAACATATCAACAAAAAGAGCCAGTTATTATTGACAGGAGGAGAGATCTGTGTTATAAAACCCTCCATCATCAACAGCTGCAACATATCAACAAAAAGAGCCAGTTATTATTGACAGGAGGAGAGATCCGTGTAATAAAACCCTCCATCATCAACTGCTGCAACATATCAACAAAAAGGGACAGTTATTATTGACAGGAGGAGAGATCCGTGTAATAAAACCCTCCATCATCAACTGCTGCAACATATCAACAAAAAGAGCAAGTTATTATTGACAGGAGGAGAGATCCGTGTCATAAAACCCTCCATCATCAACTGCTGCAACATATCAACAAAAAGAGCCAGTTATTATTGACAGGAGGAGAGATCTGTGTTATAAAACCCTCCATCATCAACAGCTGCAACATATCAACAAAATGAGCCAGTTATTATTGACAGGAGGAGAGATCCGTGTAATAAAACCCACCATCATCTACAGCTGCAACATATCAACAAAAAGAGCCAGTTATTATTGACAGGAGGAGAGATCCGTGTAATAAAACCCTCCATCATCAACTGCTGCAACATATCAACAAAAAGAGCCAGTTATTATTGACAGGAGGAGAGATCTGTGTAATAAAACCCTCCATCATCAACAGCTGCAACATATCAACAAAAAGGGCCAGTTATTATTGACAGGAGGAGAGATCTGTGTAATAAAACCCTCCATCATCAACAGCTGCAACATATCAACAAAAAGGGACAGTTATTATTGACAGGAGGAGAGATCCGTGTAATAAAACCCTCCATCATCAACAGCTGCAACATATCAACAAAATGAGCCAGTTATTTCAGTTATACAGTGAACTGGCCATAATAGCTCAATTGGTACAGCATTCAAGTTGAGACCCAGAGATGCCTGGTTCCAATCCCAGCCAGTTACTATCAAGCACTATGAGCAGGCATTGTCTGGAATCAGCGCTGTGTAAATATTACCTTTATCTTATAATATTCTCAAAGACAGCTGAAAATCAAATTTTAAATACTGCACATACCATGTTTCCTTTTATTATTATTTTTATTATTATTTTATTTTTATTTTATCTTTTATTTTTTGCCTGTGCTGGATTTTTTTTACAAAAGTTACACATACCATGTTACCATGTTGTAAATATTTTAAAATAGTGCACATACCATGTTTTCTTTTATTTTCATTTTTTTATTATTATTTAATTTTAATTTTTTTCTTTATTTTTTACCTGTATTGCTGTTTTTACAAAAGGTGCACATACCATGTTTTCTTTTATTTTCATTTTTTTATTATTATTTAATTTTTATTTTTTTCTTTATTTTTTACCTGTATTGGACTTTTTACAAAAAGTGCACATACCATGTTGATACTGGCTGCCATTGAGTATAACACTGAGCGGGTCGACCAGATGTCCGAGCTTGGACAGCATGTACCGGTAGTTAGGCAGAGGAGACGGAGCAAAATGTAGCATCAGGGACTCGGGGAGGCGAGTGCTCGTCTTGTCAAACCACTGCACACTTATGTCCACACCTGGTAAAAATGAACATAGATATAAGATATAATGACCAATAGTAACAAATGCAGTCTGGGCCAAATACAACTCAGGCTACCAGAAAGTCAGGCCAGTAAGTGGAGATTTGCGCTAGCCCGAATCAAAGTGTACAAGCCTGAACCAGTACTGTACTTGGTTGAGCAATTCATATTTACTAAGATTTATCAGATGACAAAAAGGACAATACCAGAAAAATCATGACTACCGGTATTACTAGATATTCAGGCTAGCATCAGTTTTACTGTTTCTACTAGTCTGGGATGATGGACTACATGTAGTGCTAAAATCCCAGACTGCAAATGTCCATCCCTATTAAGTGTGCATCACACTTAATGCTGGTTAGATGGGATGGAAACAAATACAGCATGTTATTATTTATATTAACATCAACATAAATTGCATATTTATGTTGACTTTTTTTCAATTATTGAAAAAGAATTGCCATAAGCATATTTATTCTTATTAAGATACAAACAAAAATAATTTTATTCTGAATTAAGCAAGACATTATCAAATTAAATTAAACATTTTTGCAAAACTTTTTAAAGTTATATCTAAAGATGTTTTTTTTTAATCAATTAGGCAACCACTCCGTTCTGTGCTGATATCTATCCTGAATGTGAGGTGAGGTTACTTGTCTGGAGTGCCGGATGTCCGGACTGTGTACTTGCCCGGAGTGCCAGATATCCGGACTGTGTACTTGCCCGGAGTGCCAGATGTCCGGACTGTGTACTTACCCAGAGTGCCGGATGTCCGGACTATGTACTTACCCGGAGTGCCGGATGTGTACTTACCTGGAGTGCCGGATGTCCAGACTGTGTACTTACCCGGAGTGCCGGATGTCCGGACTGTGTACTTGCCCGGAGTACCGGATGTCCGGACTGTGTACTTACCTGGAGTGCCGGATGTCCGGACTGTGTACTTACCCAGAGTGCTGGATGTCCGGACTGTGTACTTACCCGGAGTGCCAGATGTCCGGACTGTGTATCTGATCCAGATATCAGCTGGGGCTCCATAATACTTCCTGGGCCGAGAATCATCAGTCTTCATGTGACTGTAAAAGTCACACTTATTCTCTGCAAAAAATAAACATAGGCATCAGAGATGCATCAACCCTCAGCCCTGGTAACTCATTGCACAACATTCGCTCCACACAATATTTGTTAACAAAACTTCACTGCACCAAGGCAAATTGATGCAGGGGTAAAAAAAAACATAAAATCTACTTCCTTTGATAGCTTAGGTGTGTCAAGTATCATGAAACTGTCATCATTTACTCTAAATTTTTGAGATGGGCCGGTGACCTTGAAAAGCAGGTTAAGGTCACCGTCCATCAAACTCATCTGGGGTCTTCACCAGATGCTTATGTGTGTCAATTCTCATGAAGCTGCCATTATTTGTTCTTGAGTTATTGCAATGTTGTGGATTTGACATAATTGTCCCTGTGACCTTGAAAAGTGGGTGAAGGTCACCATTCATCGAACTCTTTTGGGGTCTTTACTAGATGCTTATTTGTGTCAAATCTCATAAAGCTGCCATCATTTGTTCTCGAGTTATCGCAATGATGGGGATTTCATGGTACAATTGTCCCTATGACCTTGAAAAGTAGGTGAAGGTCATGTTTGTTCAAAGGAAGTCTGAGGTCTTCACCAGATCCTTATGTGTGTCAAGTCTCATAAAGCTGCCATCATTTGTTCTTGAGTTACTGCGATGACAAGGATGATTTCACATAATTGTCCCTGTGACCTTGAAAAGTAGGTGAAGGTCATGTTTCATAAAGATTCTGAGGTTTTCACCAGATGCTTATGTGTGTCAAATCTCATAAAGCTGCCATCATTCGTTCTTGAGTTATTTTGATTCTTGGGATTGTACAATTGTCCCTGTGACCTTGAAAAGTAGGTGAAGGTCATGTTCGTTCAAAGGAAGTCTGAGGTCTTCACCAGATGCTTATGTGTGTCAAGTTTCATAAGCTGCCATCATTTGTTTTTGAGTTACTGCAATGACAAGGATGATTTCACATAATTGTCCCTGTGACCTTGAAAAGTAGGTGAAGGTCAAGTTTCATAAAAATTCTGAGGTTTTCACCAGATGCTTATGTGTGTCAAATCTCATAAAGCTGCCATCATTCGTTCTTGAGTTATTGTGATTCTTGGGATTTCACATAATTATCCCTGTAACCTTGAAAAATAGGCCAAGGTCGCTGTCCATCAAACTCGTCCGAGGATTTCACCAGATGCTTATGTGTGGTAAGTTTCATGAAGCTACCATCATTTGTTCTCGAGTTATCGTGATGACAAGGATGATTTCACATAATTGTCCCTGTGACCTTGAAAAGTAGGTGAAGGTCATGTTCCATAAAAAAAAATTCTGAGGTCTTCACCGGATGCTTATGTGTGTCAATTCTCATAAAGCTGCCATCATTTGTCCTTGAGTTATTGCGATTCTTGGGATTTCACATAATTGTCCCTGTGACCTTGAAAAATAAGTCAAGGTCACTGTCCATCGAACTCGTCCGAGGTTTTCACCAGATGCTTATGTGTGTCAAGTTTCATGAAGCTGCCATCATTTGTTCTCGAGTTATCGCGATGACAAGGATGTTCGCTACAGACATACATACAGACATACATACATACATACATACATACATACATACATACATACATACATACCCACGCCAGGAGTACTGCAATACCCTCAGCCTTATTACATCAGGGGCTGAGGGTAAAAAACATATCAAATGAGATCATTACTGACTCATATGATAATTACTGGGACACGATTAAACGTCTATAAAAATCCTTAATACTCATTTGATTTAGAGTGAACTTTATAAATTTTTGTGATCAAAGGGTGAATTTTTCTTCCGATATATTTTGAAATAAACAGTATAAACAGTGTCAAAGCATCTGAGTGCTCAAACAATGATTAAGGCCATTACTTAAGATAACATGGAACCACAAACTTGTGGGTGATAATATCTACGCAGATGGTCAATGAGAGTGAGGAAAATAACCGCATAACTTTTAGTGTTATAAAATACAGGATAATAACTGACTTGTGTTCTGGTAGAGGCTGTCCACGCTGACCGGCCAGTTCCTGCTCTCGGGGTGTGCGTTGACCGTGACATTATTCTTATTGTAGCCAGGACCAGCACTGCCGCCATAGTTGTACAGCTTGCCAAAGTTGTCAATGTCTGTCTGGTTGTAACTGATATACATGAACTGGCTCAGAGGGTGAGCTTCACTTGCCCAAGATACCTGAAATCATAACCGGTCAACCATTCCAAATGTGATATATCAAACTGGAGAAGCTTTTATTGTGGATCAAAACTCTGAGCAAAACATTTGATTGAAATATGTTGTGACTCAAATATTTCTTTAATCCTGATGATATTTTATCTCATATATTGTTTTTGATGTTTGTTGACTTACCTTTTTGTGCATGTCTAATCAGTGTACACATGCACATCTTATTGTAATTACTGTATATGAACATATATATCTTGTTCATGTGCAGTTACTGTGTTTACCTTGTTGTACTGAAGGTTGTTGATGGCACCTGACATAGAAAAGCCTATCTTAATGTTTCCACAGGTATACACCGTAGAGGGCACCACTGGGATTTCCATAAAATCTGGAAAGGCATAATAAAATGTGCAACTTTGAATTATCTTTATTTATCATACCTTTAAACATTTGAACTGAAACATGCTGCACACATATAAATTAATTAAATTTCGGAGAAGTAATATGTGGTATAATTCTGAAACATTCAGACTTAAAGCAGCTTAAAATGATACAAAAAGTAGTCTAGTCATGATTTTACCTGTGAGGTCTGGTTCTGCTGGCTTAATGCTGCCCAGTTCTTTCATGATTTGAGGGACAACAGGGTGGTCCTTTAAGGTAGACACTGTAAGATAGTTCATTTCCCTTTGTTCCTGCCAGGATAATGTACAGTTACGGAAATTGCCCCCTGGAAAAATGTAACCAAACAGTTAGCGACACATTAAAAATCAAATAACATACATGAAAGAGCAAAATTAGCATGTAATATGAGGTAGTGGCAATAAGAATGCAAATGCAGATTGAGAAGCTTCATTTTGGGTATTTCTCTGTTAGATATACCCAGTAACTTTAATCAAATAAACTATCATTGCCCAGGAATGCTCAACTTGAAATAATACAGGTATATACTGCAGTGGCATTGTTGTCTAATTGTTTAATACATGTACTACAATCAAATCATGTACTTTGTACTGGGAACAAAACTAATTGTTAATTACCTTATCTCCCATTTATTTCATGTCAACATTTGTCAATAAATATTTGGAATCTTATCAAATCAATATCTAAAAACAGAACACTATTTCTATTCTAGTGTCTAAAATGCTACTAATATGATTTTTTATGTTACCATGGTTACCTTGTTTGACTTTATTAAAAGCTTCGTTGGACCAGTTGATCGTGTCGCTGACCGTCGGCAATCCCCAAGTGTGTTCTGCAGGTTTGATGAGAAATCTACTGGCGTTGTACACACGTGTATCGTTGTACAAACACTGCCCTGAAAACGATGCAAGCATCAAGAAAGCCTTAGCATATTTTATGCATTCGATATGATGTCTAACCTTGTTTGGCTTTGGAGAACTCAGAATTGGACCAGTTGACTGTGTCTCTAACATCATTCAGTCCCATAGTATGTTCAGGTATCTTCACCAGGAAACGGCTAGCATTGTATATCCTTGTATCACTGTACAAGCACTCACCTGAAAGTAAACCCCATTCAAAGACCTCCACTAAAATCTGCAATATACCCAGAGATAACACCGTTCCCATACCTTGTGTGATTCATGACTGGCTAGAAATAACACCCCCCTCATAATTGGGACTTCCTGTAAAATTATCTATCTCCTCTTGATAAGAATTGATCATTTACTTCACCTTCTTCCTTATCAATACAAAACTTCAAGTACACTCCCTCCTTTAATAAATGTCACCCTCTTCATAAAATCAATTTAAGAAATGTCACCCTCCTCCTAAAAAGGACTTAAGAATTGACACCTTCCTCATGAAAGTGACTAAATAATTGACATCCTCCTCATAAAATGGAACTGTTCATAATTCATAAACTCTCCTCGGAAAAAGGCACTGTTCATCATTAACACCCTCCTCATAATTGTGGCTGTGTCACATGTTTCTTGTCACATAAACTATGTCACAGTTGTTCCTCTACTGAATGAAATGGTTAATAAATCATCATTTTGAGATGACCTGGTTAATGTCATCCTGAACACCTCAAGCATGAGCTTGGTAAATGAATAAATACATCAGGGAATCTGAATGCCAATAATTGCTCTAATAATCATATAAATACATAATGAAAAACAAAAAGGCATATTACACGGGTTAAGATATCAAAGGGTCAAAGGTCATGTAAGGCCTTTTCACTCCACTGAATCATTCTTAAAGGTCTAATATAATAAATCAACGCTGAGGGTGAATGCATATATCAAGAAATCTATCTAAATACCTCATTTCAATTTTGAGTAGTTTCTAATACAGCCTGCACAAATTAAAAAAATTCAACGGTCATAAATTTCAGGAAGTCAAAAGTCATAACAAAGGAATAACTGAGTTTACGAGTTACAACAACAAAAGATTTTAAATCCATAAAATGGATACCAAAGTCGGGTGAATTACCAGCTTTAATGCAATTTCCGAGGACCCTTCTGATAGCTCTGAACTCTGCCATCTTCCTGGGATCAGAGGCTATGCCTTGTATCCAGGTGTCCCCCACCTCATTAGTAATATTGGGCAGTTTATTCCTGTAGGGAGACAGAGCAGCCATATAGTTCTCCAGAGTAGAGGCTACAAGTTGAGCCCCTGGGAATTCCTTTCTCAAGATCTCATAATAGCCAAGCAACTCCTGAAAATATTAAATATCTTCAACTATTTTGTGTGTATATTAGAATATAATTCATTATTCACTGAATTAGGCTCTTTATAATATTTCACCCATCAAATAGCAAAGTGATGAAGTTCAAAGTTAAATAAGGAATGTATTCTGTAATTCTTGAAGTAATTCCAATGCACACACATATTGATATGTGCTTGTGTTTATTTTTTTTAGCAGTTAAAAAAATGCAAACTAAAATATTGAGGTATCTCTTGTCATGATAAAATGTATTACCTGAAGAGACTCTGGTGGTCCAGAATTATCAGTCCTGAAGGCAAAGCAGAGAGCTTCTGTGAAGCCATCCAGCATGGCACAGTCCTCCTTGGATAAGCCTCCAGGATTGTCTGGATTAGGCCCTGGATTATTGGGATATCCTCCTATAAATGGGAAATATCAAAAATCAAAATTTTTGCCCTATCCTATTTATTATCACAACTTGTTTTGTATGCTAATAACTGGTAGCTGATATAACCAGTATTTTTTGGTAACACTTTTTGTAAAACTGTTCTCCCTGTTTTTATTTCTATTCTGTTTGGATTTTGTTGTTTTGTTTTTATTTTTTGTCATCCACGTTACATGTGGAGCACCACTTTATCTGATTTTTGTTTATCTTAATGTCTCCTTATAACTGGTTGCTGACCAACTGGCTTATCATTCTAGCAATATCAGCTTGCAACGCCATCTTGCCTTTCTCTAATAAGGTGGGAATGGTTTAAGTGACATTATAAAGCAATGAGAGCATTGTCTACCTGGATGCCAGGTGGCAAGCACACTTTCTCCATTATACCACCACCGGAAGAGATCTGGAAGAGCAGGAGGAGCCGTGCCGCCATTCACACCGACCGACACCGCAGACACGCCGTGCTTCACCAAGCCGGGGATAACTGCCTGGGTCATGCCTATCACATACAAACAAGGTCAACATTACCTGGGTGATAAGTAGACATCACACTGCTGCCTCCGTACCACCACCGGAACAGGGATGGCACAGCAGGGGGCGCTGTCGAAGGATTTACTCCAACTGCCACGCCCACTATGCCATTCTGAACAAGGCCAGGTATGATGCTGTGTGTCATACCTACAAATAATAGTCTGCTACAGTACAATAACAGAAGCGACATTACCATGAATCTATCATGTCACCTATAATGCTGTGTGTCATTCCTACAAATAATAGTCTGCTACATTACAATAACAGAAGCGACATTACCATGAATCTATCATGTCACCTATAATGCTGTGTGTCATTCCTACAAATAATAGTCTGCTACAGTACAATAACAGAAGCGACATTACCATGAATCTATCATGTCACCTATAATGCTGTGTGTCATTCCTACAAATAATAGTCTGCTACAGTACAATAACAGAAGCGACATTACCATGAATCTATCATGTCACCCTGCAACAAGCCTGTTCTGAGAGACAGCTCCAAAGTTATAATAACCTAATCAAGTTGTAAAACTGGCAATATTTTGAATTATTCCCCTATTTCAATATTTCCCACAATGAAGCTCAG
The DNA here is from genome assembly GCA_949316495.1 of Amphiduros pacificus. NCBI lineage: Eukaryota > Metazoa > Annelida > Polychaeta > Phyllodocida > Hesionidae > Amphiduros > Amphiduros pacificus. Next base: position 7,212,047 of record OX439004.1, read on the forward strand.
TACATCAAGATTGGACCTATAAATAATATTTTTTTTATATAAATAACCTGAAGAATATTTGTATTGGACTGTTACAGTATTATAAATAAAGCTTGCTGGAGTGAAACAATTACATAAAATGTTGGATTGTTTAAAAAGTTAAAATGTCAAAGATATGGACAAAGATGTACAAGTAGGTCAATTAAGTTAACAAGCTCTACCTGACCTACTTGTGAGAATTCTACCAATAAATAAATATAAAACAATAAGGGCAGCATGACAGTAATTCTATAGTTATAAAGTGACACCAAGATGCACACGTCGGTCAACTGAGTTAACAATCACTACCTGCAATTCATATTAAGTATTGTGAGAATTCCATCAATATATAAATCAATATAAAACAATAAAAGCATCATGGCAGTACCCGGTAATTCTATAGATATAAAGTGAGATACCTGGGACGTCCCTTTGACTCAGAGTTCGGAACTTTCTGGTGATGTTAAACCTTTTGTCCAGATCCTGACTGAGGTTGAGACCATACTCTAGTAGGGATTCATCCATGTTCTCTATCTGCATGTTCATGGGTCCCGCATGCCAGGTTATGTCCCCCCGCAGTACCGCAGCTGAGAAGTTCTGTATCTGTGTTGCATTTGGACACTAAAACAAAGATATAACTGTGAGTTATAGACTATCCAAAGTTTGACTGAGCGTTAATAATAAAATAATCTGCATTTGTTCATTTAGACAAAGATATAACTGCAGTTATAGACTATCTAAAGTTGAGTGTTAACGATAAAATAATCTGCATTTGTTCATTCAGACAAAGATATAACTGCAGTTATAGACTATCTAAAGTTGAGTGTTAACGATAAAATAATCTGCATTTGAACACTTAGACAAAGATACAACTGTCAGTTATGGACTATCCAAAATATCTATCCAAAATATTCTCAGAGTGTTAGTAATAGAATAATTTGATATTTTTCTTAGAGTACATTCCATTGTCTTGACTACTTTGATTAAAATGAATCTATTTGTCAGTTTTTTTCTGTTAAGGTTAGAAAAAATACTCTAATATCTTGCAATTTTGGTAAATATTTATATTTCCAATGTAAATGCAAAAGAATAAATAAAAGTTCAGAGGAATGCATTGTTTGTCTATCTTACATAAAAAATGAGTACTTTTGTAGTAACAAGCATAAATACATGATATGGGATCCATGTACAAACTGTTATTGATTACAATATAAAAGGAAGTCTTACTTTTAAAGTGAAGTTTGAAAGTTTGAGGAATGGAGGACAGTCGAGGTAGAGACTGACGAGCCATGGATGTGTGGTGTAGATGAAGGATTCCACGTATCCTCCTTCCCTCAGCTGATTGGCCAGAGATATCGCGCGGTCAAAATATTCAGTGAAATATTCATTTAGGATAACGTTGAAGAAATTGGCATATCCAACATCTAAAAGTAAAAAAAATTATTCTCATTATCAAATCTAGTTCTCCCTTCTTGAGTTTCATCATCTATGATCCACAAGGTATCTTGTGTCGTTTAGAATGCATGCTGAGATAGGTTTGTAAACATAAAAGCTGACGTAATATCTGCTATTGTGAAGGGAATACATTAACATCTTGGCAACAGATGCACATTCAGAAAAAATAAATAATCAGTTTTGGAATCTGGAGAAGACTAGAAAGACAATAATGGGTGTAATATAATGATTGAAACATAGTGACATATCAATCAACATTGGTTACTACAAAGAGCCAAGCTCGCATGTCCACCGAGTTCTCCATGTGTGACATACTTTTGCATACCAGGTGGCAGCACTGCCCACTTGAGTAGTGATAAGGTATTGATAACGTATTGCTATCATATGGAAGGCAAAGAATCACAAGAATGCATCCCTCCTATCACTCTTAAAATAACATTATATATTGATCCAAACTTAACAATATATACATCTGATTGGACATTGCCAACAAAGAAACTCCAAAGATCACATATAGCTAATCAATATATTTATTTTGTCAGGTGATTATATGATATATTTGTAAATGAAAATATCCCCTTCATTTCAACAAGTAAGATAATAAAATAGCACAGTACCTAAATGGTTCATGAAGACAATATGAACTTTCTTTATGTCTGTATCTGTGTGTTGAATTTTCTTTCCTTGATTATAATCATTCTTCTTCATAATCTGCAAGAAATGGTTAAATTTAACATTATTTTTACATCATATCAATAGCATTATAATTGCATTTTTGTTTTTCATTCAAAGCTACATATCTTGTCAATTTTTAAAGAAAGTTTCAATCGATCATACAGCTTCAATTTTTTAAAAATAAAAAAGGGATTCATGCAGGCATTTATTTGCAAGAGTTTTCATAAAATTTGTTCACATAAATATTCCAACAATAACAAAATAGAGACATTTTTTGGCAAATATTTCTTACACTCTTAAACGAGAGGCCAATCTTATTGAAAATATATCTGAGAAAAATATGGCACTTTCCCAAAACATTTCACTCGTCTAGAAAAAGTAATAATCTTCACACAGATGGATCATCTTTGTGGCTAGGCGCTTCCAGTTAGAGGGCTTTTTTGTAATGTTTGTGCACATTTCCTGAAAATGCTTCCAAATTTTCCCTATCTGCCCTTCCATATCCACTGCATTTTCACAGTGCTACGATTGTATTTGACCCAATTTTTGGCACACAGTACATCCAGGGCAGCGGCAACAGCCTGTTTGAGACATTGTAGCCTCTGCCTTTCAGCTTTACATCATTGTTTTCCTCAGTTTTGCCTCCGTAATGGTGACATATATTATCCATATTGCAATATATTTATAAAAAGCTTGCATAACAAACATGCAATAGCACTGACATTGACATTGTTAATGAACACTGTGAATCTGAAATTTCCCTCCCATCTTAAAGAAAGGTGGGCAGAAGTTCACAATGGAAATTTGTTCCCATCATGCACTGCTCTCTCACACCAACCCCATCATTTTTTCACAGACCAGCTAAAATCAGGGAGAGCAGATTGCGAGAATTGCTTTATAAACAATCATTTTAAATATTTACTCAGCTTTTCAGGTTGAGAGAAATCTACACTGCAAAAATAATCAAGTTTAGCGATAAATTGTTTAATTGGAGCATAGACTAAATAGACTATTTAGTCCATGATTGGAGATAATTATTGTTATATCTTTATTATCTGTTTGATGCATATTACAGTATACATTATCCTCATCTTAAGAAACATCTTGATGTGTGCATGTGTGACTGGCATTTTTAGTAATATTACTGAAACAAATACCCAGCTTTACTAGGCCTCTTCAAAATAGGCCTAGCGATGACGCGACCAATTGCCGTACTATTTGGGCGCTCATGAATATTGATGAGCTATAGAATTGAGTTACGTCATCGTATCGTGCACGTGCCGTCAGACTCAGAGGCTGTAATAACGTCATCGCATCGTGCACGTGCGGTTGGATACATTCAAGGGGCGGGGCTAATGGAACGGGCCTATTTGAACATATCTCATCGCATAATCGGAGAGGGTGTTATATATACTGAGCCGATGCAAAGGAGAGTATGAAACAAATAGATCTACATGTATTCTCTTCTTATACATTTTATACATTTCAGTATTTTTTAAATGAATGCCCAAAATTTACCATAGTTTTGAACAAGGAACCGATGTCATATTTACCAGACACAAATAGTTAAATTTTTGGGCCCCCCCAAAAAAGAAAAATCTTAACATGCTTGAGTTGAACTGAGTCTGAAGTCGTGTTGTAAAGATGTTCGTGTTGACATCGTGTGTTTGAAACTCTGACTGTGAGCGATACATTGTTTATTGACATCACATTTTCTTGCCATCTTGATAGGCTTGAGTGTATATTCTTTGCATTAAACGTGACATGTGCATCCACCAACCTTTGCATCACTGAACAGCATCAAACACATCACAAACACTGTGGTCAGCTGCATCACCTTCGCCGCCATTTTGACAACAATTATCGTCACATGACTTCGATCACGTGATCACAAACTGCTGCTATAATGTTCATTTCATCATGTTCATAGTATTTGAGAAGAATATTTACTGTGTTCTTGAGACTTATAGATCTCTAGTTTTTTCTATGTTTGTTGATTAACATCGATTTGATCTGAGAGAGGAAATTTAAGAAGTGGATCGGGCACTTATGTAATAGTAAACGGACAAGTTGTCCTGGACAATAGTGCATGACAACCACATGGACAATAGTGCATAACAACAACCAAAGGAGGGTGGGGTGGGGGAGGGTCTCTCTTAATGCAATATTCATGTACAGATTGGTTTTCTGAGAATTTTTGTGAAAAAAAAATTGTTGTCTTCAATTAAAATTTTGAGCGCAACTTTGGTAAAAATGCTATTTTTAATTATTCTTCATTTAGTTTGGGATGTCATTACATGCACAATTCATGTATTTATGATGTTAACCCGAAAAAAACCCTTTTTAAAAGTTGCATTAATTCATATTTATAGTACTTGCAAACTGAAATTGATCAGCCTGTCACAAATCTGAACTAACAGAATGGTGTATATTTTTTAATGTGTTTATTTGTATTAGGCGTCGTATATACATGTTTTTGGCCATTAAAAATGGTTTCATATTTGTTTTATTTTTACATATGTAATAAGTTTGCACATGTATATGGTCTGGGCCATGGTAATTTTTACCAAGGTGGGATGCCCCGGGGGTGGTGCTTTCAGTCAAAGATACGTGTAATAGAGGCTGATAATGAGAACGATTTTTCAAGGGCGTGGTGGAAATTGGCTAAAAAATAAAAAGCATCAACGTGATCAGAGAGGAAGCATGGCGAGATTTGATTTTTAAAATGCTGTTTTTTATATGACGATTATTAAATTAACGAGGGACAATTAAAATGTCGGACAATGTCCATATAGAGCACTGGAAAATTATGGGAAATGTTTTGCACTCCAAAGCATATTGAGATTGATCAAAAATCAAATGGAAACCTTTTTTCACTTAATAATTTTGACAGGAATAGCAAATGTATATTGGCCAATAAACACATAATACAGCAATTCAACGAAATGTTTTGCTTATTAAATAGCCATATAAATGGGATATAGCAATTGTCAGATACTTGAAATATAATGGAAACCAATGTTCATATGAACAAGACAAATAGGGAAATATTTATAAAGCAGTTAAATTTGTTAATTTTGCCATATTACATATGTGTACTTAACAATTATGTTCAACGTGCAAGTCAAGAATGTTTCATAAAATGTTAGTGTTTTTATCTTTAAATATGTGTGTATAAATAAATGATATTATTTTATAAATGTGTATTATAATATTTTAGAAATCCCTAATGTCCGAGCGAATTAGCGGTTATGTAATGGAAATTACTCTGAATCCAAAAGAATATATAGAATCTGCCACTCAGCAATATACTCAGAAGTTCAGGAGTTTGATGATTGCACAAGTTCTATTATCTTGAACCAAACCTTCAGAGTATGAATTAACCTCTTTATAATTCTGCTTCCAGAAAAATGTTTTTATTGCTATTTCATAATTTCATATAAAAAATAAGAGTCTTTGAGAATTTTTTTAATGAAACTGACATGTTTTAATCTTGTTTAATAATTAACAGTAAATGATAGAATTATGACAAATCTATGTTTATTTCATAATGTGAGATGAAATTTTAAATGCTTAGATATTGTTAAATTCTATTAAATTCAGCAATGTATTGTCATCAAAATCCATTCTTACACCTCATCTGACAGGTCTTTCTTTTATTCAATTTTAGTCTATTCAATTGTGTTTGAGTGTGTGCTAGCACTTAAGGGGCCCCCATAGGGTTTTAGGATTATTGGATTTTTGGCCTAAAAAAGAGGGATTATTGGATTTTTGGGGTGAAATATCTGGGATTTTTGGATTTTGAGGAAAGTGTTTAGGATTAAAGGATCAGGGTGATACGGAGACACCCAATGAGCAGCAAGAGTTAATTAGTGAGGAATTATCTCAGTTGTCATTTACTAGTGACACAAGGGCCACTAGGCCTAAAAGAGTTTAAAAAAAAAGGAAAGACACAGATTACTTTTTTTACTAATTTTGAATATGTTCAAAAGGATTGGGTGTCTCCGTATCACTATAACAGTGAGATTACTGTTAATTTCAAACTCTGTGGGCTCAAGTGGACTCTGCAAGTACATTTTGTAATGTGGCATGACCTGTGTGAAACACTAAATATCATGTTATATCATGCATGTTATGTAATTCATTGCCAAATAAATTTGTACTAAATGTAAACATATTTTAGGATTTTTTGTTTTATACTTTTGGATTTTTAGATTTGAGGGGAAAAATATTTAAGGATTTTTGGCTACAAAAGATAAGGATTTTTGGATTTTTAGGTAAAAAAAGGGGGATTATTGGGTTTTTCATACCCCCCCTATGGGGGCCCCACTTAAGAAACCACAACCCTGAGTCAAACTGAAAATGGATATTTGCAAATTTACAATGTAAATAATACAAATTTGTGCCAGTTTTGTCCAACAAATCTTTAGTACTGGGGGATAAATATAGACACAAATTGTAGTGACCCTCTCAGCATCCCTGCTGACTTATGAAGTAGTGCTAATTATTTTATATATTGGAACTGCCCCTGTTTGATGTAAAGAATACTTTGTTGAAAGGGACTTTAAGCTAAAATTTTATATTTGTAGCGCCATCTGTTGTAAATTGTGACACCGGATATGCGCAGAACAGGTGCGCGCAGTTTGTTTTGAGCATGGAGAATGAGACCAAAATGGTGAGGTAACTTTTTGAGTATATTTGCAATATTGTGCAATATTCTCCACGTTTAACATTGCATTTCTATTGATTGGCGCCTTGTGCATGTTCATAAATAGTTGTAGCTGAACATATTAGTTTTACAAGCGTATTTGCAAGAAGTTTTACAGTGCACCCCTCGCAAAGACTCGAAAGAGAATTTGGGGACAGCTTATTCATGATTCAATGATGATTGCTTGTCATTGTGAAAAGACACCTTTCAAAGTTAACAGAACTTTAGTGTCCGAAAGTGAAATCTGCAGTTCAATCACAAGTGATTTTGAGTCTATGAATTAAAGAGGAATAGGTTTAAGTTGATAATAAATGTTGTTAACTGCCTCACGATCACGTGTGTAGATCAAATGACAGATGAAGATCAAATGACACACCCCTTTCAAACACTGACATTTGACAGTTTTAGCTAAAATATTTAGGCAGTGTATATGTTATTCACGTCCATCAAATATTTAAATGATGTTTCATCAGTGTTTACTTAAGCACACATAGGACTTAGATCCTGGAAATCGGTTAGCAGATGTTTTCAGATTTTTAGCCACCAACTTTAGATTCCACCCATGCAGACCCTAATTGTTGACCTATTTTGTGGTATTAAGTACAATGTCCTTATCCCCAACTATAATCATTATCATATTAGTAAAGTGGCACAAATAATATCCACATTATGATGTTTAAGGATTTATGCTCAGTATTGACAGTAATATTGGAAGATGAAATTAGATTTTTGCATTTTGGCAAAGCATAGCTTCTGCAGTGAGAGGGGGAGAAATTTTCTCAACTTCGATCTTCTCCTCTGAAATTGTATTTCAGAGTTCTTGGCTATAAGTAGGTAAGATGTATTTTGAGCATACCAATTCTATCTATATTTCATTGGCTCAGAATTTTGTTCTTTTTTTTGTGTCACAAATGGACCTTCTTTGATATCGACTGACTGCATGTCCAGTATCCAATGCCATTTTCACCTAATGGTTTTGTATGGTTAATCACCCAAGGTTTACAGTATTCTCAAGAAAAATATAATTTTGTAGCTGAAACCTTCATACTTTCTTAATGTATCCTCCAGATCAACTCTTCTATTATTGTTACTCAGTAGGCAACAGTTGTAATTGTCAGATTCGAAAAGGTTTTGGTGATCTATGACCCACACTTGACATACAGTCTACAGTTTGGATCTTTGATAAGAACATGTTTGAATTTATACAATCTTTGAATTCATACAGCCCTGTAAACTACATTTGCCAATGGCTATCCAATCAACAACAACTTGCCTTAAATTTATCATAAGAAATGTATACCATGATGCTTAAGGGATGCAATTTCTGTGATAAATGCTTCTGAACCACTGTTGCGATATATAATTCTCTTTTACCTGGAATTTTAAATGCCAGTAGTCAGACAGACAAATCACAGATTAGCACTTATATAGCACATGTGTCTTTTAATCTGCTTGTATATATTGGGAAAGTTTAGAAATTATATGTTCATACTTCAGTGGAAATCCAGTAATAATGTAAAATAGGAAAAAAAAACAAGAGAAAAGACATTTAAGATGGATCATTTAAGGTGAAATTGCTGAATACATAGATATCCATAATTGATGAATTCACAATTGTGACAGTAGAAAATTAATGTTTAGCTAAAAGTTTAGTGGTAAAATCAACTATCATTTATCTCTTTGATACATATGGTTTATATCCATCAGACAAACTATTAAATTCTCGTTCTCTTGATGTTCATAAACATTTTTACCTCATAATTCTATTTTGCTAATCTCTCTCTGATTTTGTTTTACAGTGATTGTTTTCTGAGTCCCTAGTTTTGAGGCAGTACAAACTATTCACTATGGGTTTCCCATATGAGTTGATGGACCTTTCTCGTCACCTGAAGCAGGAGCGTCTCTTCGTTACTTCAGAGAGAGAACAGCTCCAGACTCTCAATGAGCAAGTGGCTAAAACTGCAGAGAAGCTGTATCATTTGTCCTGGATCACCCGCCAACAGAAGCAGACACTGGATCATTTGATGCGTGCCGACAAAGACGCCACCCCCGAGAAATGCTGTCAAAGAGCGAACAATTTAGAACATGTCAATTTTGTAGATGGGTACAAAAATTTGAGTTACCATGAATCCAAAGTGGGTGAGTTCCTCAAAATGTTCCGGGAGAATCCAAAAGTGGTGGCGACCTGCCTGGTTCAGAGTGAACAGGCAAACATGGAGACTATGCAAAAAATAGCACGGGTCATTGTTACTTCAATCTATGGCAACTCTGTCATGCCAACTGATGAAGCATACGTCATACAACTGCTCAAATGTCTCCTAGATCGACAGATCGCAAGAAGTGATAATCCTCGCAGACTTTTGCGGAAAGGATCGTGTGCATTTAATGTTATTTTTAAATTGTTAAACGAGAACATGTTCTCGGCTAAGTTATTCCTGACTGCAGCTTTGCACAAACCAATTATGCAGTTATTAATGGAGGATGAGTGGTTTTACGACATAGATCCTGAGAGGGCCCTCTGCAGATTCCCGCCACAGGAACAAGCTAAAAGATTCGGGCAACCAGGAAGTGATGAATTCCAGCAAAAGACGAGGCAGTATCGCGAAGTAACAAGCAACAAATTAGTTCTGTTGGCTGAAAGGTTTATATCAAGCATCAAGAACAACATGTACTGTTTTCCGCAAAGTTTGAGTTGGCTTGTCCATCAGTTATATCACACCGTGACCAAGGCAGGAAGGGTAGAAGTGCCAGAAGCTAGAGCAATGTGCGCTGATCTCATCTTTGCTTTGTTCATCTGCCCGGCGATCTGTGACCCGGAACCGTTTGGGATTACCTCAGACACTCCCATCAGCTACATCGCGAGGCACAACCTGATGCAGGTTGCTCAGATCATGCAGATCCTGGCCTTATCCACCTGGGACGAGATCGATCCCAAAACCAGAGACCTCTACGGCAAGTTTGAAAAGGTAAGCCTCTGTTCAAAATATAATAATATTTGTCACATTTATATTTTTTTCTTTTACTCAATGACAAAAATATTTATGGAATCATAATTTAACAATATTAGCATTTCTGATATTATCTAAATAGACCTGTTTGTTTTTGTTCTTGTTTGATATGATCTGATTCCTAAGTATTACATATGACAGGGCTGTTTGTCGAGCCTGTTAGATGCAATGTTGGAGAGTGCGTCTCCAGATCAGACTCCACACCATCCTCATCTCCAGGGCATCGCTAGGAGCGCAGTTCTCATCACACTCCCTGAATTGCTGCAACTGGTCAGTACCTCCTTTATTTATATATGTATATATAACCTTACGGCTCCTGAAAATTTGTGCATATGGTGTTAATATCTCCCTCCATTAAAGTTGTAAAAGTGTGATGAATCTATTTTCATTTACTTTAAAAACAGATCCTTAAAATCGGGGAAAAAATTTGATCAATTCTTGGTATGCATCATATTTGCAAATGTAATAAAAATGGAACTCCAAAATATGAAAATTTCACATGATTACAGTGAGGGTGTCTGCAGGAAATGAAAGTTTTTATTAACTCTTCATTTTCAGCTGACTTTTCTCCGCAATTTATCTGGTACGATGGAGGAAGGAAGTAGTGAGCGTAAATATCTGGAGAATCTGCTGAGTAACGTCCCCCAGGTGGCAGCACTGCAAGCTCTGCAGGCCACCCCCTCCTCGACCCCACAGCCCACACCCCCGGGCACACCTCCTGTCGGGAAAAAACACAAAAGTAAGTTATCTGATAGCTGAGAGTGATCAAACCCTCGTAAGAATATAATTAAGTCTCACAAGCTGACTTTATGTTGTATTTACAGAATAATTACAAAATATCTGTATCAGCCATTTGCCAGTCTCCATGTTTTTCCCCCCATGAAGAACTGAAGAACTCCTCTAAATTGAATCATTGATAATGGAGACTGGCAGGGGAGCTATATATAGAGATATTTTGGATCTTATGAATTTTTTGGGACTTTATAATTGGTGGTTATATTCTCATTTGAAAGCAAGATTTTATGTGTTTCATCACTGTAAATTTCCATATATTTTAAAACTGTTAAATACATATTTTTGTACCAATATTGTTCAGGTCGACCATCAGCAAAGCGTTTGATGTTGAACCCTGAGTTACTGCTAGACAGTGTGACAGGTGGTGGAGAGGACGAGGAAGGTATCTCGCAGTCAGAAGCGCCACCTGATGACGTACTCGTTATCTCACTTGGCGTCATCAACGATTGTCCAGGAATGCTCTCAGAACAGAAGGTAAAGTTCCATCACAAAGTTTATCTTGTTTCACAGCATTTAAGTTTAACTGCTGTTTTTTTTTCTGACTCAGGTTTTTTTTCTGACTCAGGTTTTTTTTCTAACTCAGTTTTTTCGCTCGCGTTTGTTTTGACTTTAGGTCTGAATGTTCGAGGTTTTGATATGATTAAGCTGTAAGTCTATGGAGCTTACCCCGATTATCGGTCCATGGCGGCCATGTTTTGGGAAAATAATTCTGCTTACACCGTCAGATGTCGCTTTTGTTTGAGAAGTGATTTGTGTGTGCGTGGTAGAGTAAGAAGATTTGCCTTGGGATTTTTTTGCCTTGGGATTTTGCAAACTTACGCGAGCTTGATTTTTTAAAATCAACACTTGTTTAAATTCTGACTCAATTACATACGCATACACACACACACACTTCCATCACTGCGTGTAATGTATAATGATTTCCTGTGTAGGTGTTGGACCAGGACTGTAAGCAGAGGAAAGTTCGATATAATAACTACATCCCCGGAGAGGAGGAGTCGGTCAGTGGTGAAATACAGCTCCATGAGAAGAGGACAAGGTTCTCCTTATCACATGACCAGGATTCCATAGGTGAGCACAAAACCTTGACATATTCTCAGTGGCAACAATTAATTCTCACAGCTTGAATTGAGTTTCAACATCAGGTGTCTCTCGTGTCAAGTACAATGCATGCTGGGATAGGTTTGTAGGCATGAAAGGTGATAGGATTACTTGCATTCTGTATACTGTGAAAGGAATACATTAAATTTTGGCAACAAATGTATGACCAGAAACAAAACAATTTATTAGTTTTGGAATATTGAGAAAAATAGAAATAAATGGAATAATGCCATGTCAATCAACATTTGTTACTACTATGAGCCAAGCTTTCATGTTTTCAAAATTCCGCTATGAGTGACAAATCTTACCACACAATTTGGCAGCAGGGCCAACTTGGGCAGTGAGAATTACAAACATATTTATTATTTTATAATCTCAAATCTCGGAGATTTAAAGATACTCAAATCATTTATCATACATGTATTTTTTTTTTGCTGAGTTAAATGGTAAACAAGACTTATATTAAATACGTTGCAGCTACCAGTGACAATTTGGAGGCTATATCAGAGGCAGCATCAAGTCACTCCGTAGGATCTGACATTGACAATGAAAACGACAATCTGTCGGACATGGTGTCAGCTAATGTCAGTGGAAGGGGCACGCCAAACATCAGTGGCAGAGACACACCTCTCTCACAGGTTAAAACTTGCTCTTAATGAAATAAGCAGATTTTATTCTCTGAATTTATCTCCACCGATTGCATTTATGGTGTAATAATAAATCAACACTTGTTTGATAGAAAATGTGTTATAAAGGGAAGGTATACTCAATGTTTTCATTATATTTTAAGGCGGAATCTCAGGCGGAGTCGGTGGATGATAGAACTGAGAAGAGACCAGCAGATTTGCCTGTTATAGTGCAGAAGCGCAACAGGGAAGATGTGACAGACAGATTCGGGAAGTTTGAGATCAAACAAGAAATAGACAGTAAGCAATTAAACACTGAACTTCAATGATGCAAAGTGAAAAGTGTGGTTATATGAATTCAATGTATATTCTGAAATAGATGTAATAGAAATGGTTAAAATGAGGAAATTATTGTTATGTACCAAACATTATAATTGCAGGAGATGAGATTAAGTCGACGGTTAGCGACACCTGGAGTACGGATGTGCTTGCTAGTGATTCTGAACCACCGGAACAGAACCAACTGGAGCGTCTGGAGGAAGTGGCGGAGGAGATGGCTAGACACAATCTGCTAGGTGGACCCCTAGCGGAGGCAAGAGCCTTCCTACCATTACATAATGTACTTTGCCCACTTTTTACTGTTTCTCTTCTCTGTGTGCAGTTTTGGTTTGCGCCTCTGGAAGTCTTTACTGTTTATGTTTTGTTTGTCTGTCCTGTCTTTGTAAAAGCTTGAATATGTGGTATATTTTTGCCTGTGAACAAGGATGAACTTAGGTTAATATTTTATGCAGAGACAACTTCAGAATTTAAACTTGACAATATTTCCAATATATCTACAATGAGAATTTACCAATGCAAATATATTGAGCTGGAGATCCTAGTAGTCTATGTGCATTCTTCATATTTCAATATTTTAAAGAAGTAATTGATTAGTCATGAGTGACATAATGTATTTTGTGAATGGATCGTTTGGTGTCATTTAAATACTAAATACTTTTATCACAAAATATTCTGTATCATACTATAAACAGAGTACATGCATGGGTGCTGGTCCTCCGTCTACAGACGGATTTCCGTCAAAATTTAAAATCCGTGAACGGAAAATCCGTCAAATCGAATCGATTCCTCCGTAAAAAAAATAATTTCGTGTCATCAAAATTGCACAAATCGACCCAAAACATCAAAAATTCAGTCGTTCGCTTACCGCTTGTGGCCGCCGCCTTGTTTTGGTGTTGCAGGCTGCTTCGGTAGAGTTTGACGGATTTTGATTGGCTAATATTTTGACGACTCGGCTACCCACACCAATCGCTTTTCGGTTAAGTTTGCGAGACTCGCTTTTCGCCGAAAATGTTCCGTCAAAATTTTTTTTCTCACCAGCACCCATGTACATGGAAGAGACAGTATGTATAATCACATTAAATCAAAGAGACAGTATGTATAATCATGTTAAATCAGTAGCAAATGAGCAATACAACTAGACAGCAGGCAGTTTTGACCTGCTTGGCTGCATGCAGTATGTAAACTATATGCATTAGATCAGAAACTTGTAATATTGATTGGAAACATTGTTGCGGCAATAATAGTCTTAAAAAAACTTTCGAAAAGTGTTTATTGTGGTACGTGTCACAAGGTATTTGAACTTTTACAAAATTTAGCTGATATTTGGAAAGTTTAGAAAGTGAAATTTTACAAGAACAATAAATATAGGATAAAATCTTTTATCTTAATCTCTATTTTAATGTATAATATTATTTGTATTTTCTTTGTGTTGAATCTTGTAGGTGTCAGAACTGTCTGAGACAGCCAGTGATGCCTGGAGTACTGATGTGTTGGCGAGTGATACCAGTGAGAGACAAGCTGATAGACTCATGGAACTTGACCAGGTAACACTAAGCAAATAATCATAAACTGACTGGAACATATCATCGCTTTATAGCTGAGCACAACCAAAGTGGGAATGGTTTTGTATTGTTTGGGGTCTTATGTCACTTCAATTATTTCCTAAGACCTACTTTTATCAGATATAGTGCTGCCTAACTGAATTGTCGTCCATGATCTTTGGATCACCACAGAGGAACTGGATCACGGCCCGATGAAAAAAAAAAATAGAAGCTTTTAGGTTATTGATGCTCAAGTGTTGCTCTTTGTTTTCACTCATCAGAAACAAATCCATTCATAGAAGGTTATTATATTGTTTAGGATGAAGTTGCGAGTGTGAGCAGTCGTAGTCAGGGACCTGAGGATTCGGAGGCAGGGGATGCCCAGGAGAGTACAGATGACACACCTAACGGACCAGGTAATAATCCCTAAACAAAGGCATTTTCTATTTTTTTAATATGAAGAAAACATATTTTGTGGAATTTAAAAAATGGGTCAATTAAACGAAAATCTGTATTGAAAAGGAAATCTGTTTTGCATTATTCTTTGTGTAAAATTATAAATATCTCAGTTTGATATCAGTCATTTTAAGTTATTTATTTCAGGAATTTTTTGTATTTGATATTTAATTGTTTGCTTCGCATGTTTTAGTTCTAAATTAAATTAGATTTCTTATCTTGACTTTACATTAATGTTAACTCTTTCATCTCATTTAAGTTTCGATGCTTTTGATGTTGTTTTCACATATTCAACAAATTGCTTTCACTTCTACTCCCCGAGTGTTTATAACTACAGAATTTTAACCATTTACACTGATATATAGTGTAAATGATGTATAGCCTGAATGATGCATGCTCTGAACTGCTGCAATTTATATTCTAATATTCTGAATTGAAGTAATACTGTCATATTCCTAGTTTTACAAGGGATGTTACTGCTGTCAAATCAGACAAACTGTTTAGAGCCTTTATAAAGGTGACTAAAAAAGCTACAACAAATGTTCAACAGGAAACAATTTCTTGATCCTGATACTTAAATAGTGAAAATATAAAGAAAGGGTTTTTTTTATTTTATTAATAATTTTATAGATTTTTTTTTTGAGATTGTGACAAAATGATATAATCTGAGTGAGCATGTATTTTGTTTGGCATGTGCATGATGTCTGCTCCTTCCCTTGGCTTCAGGTTCTCAGAGCCCAGCTGTGCCACCTGGTGGTGCATCTAACAGCCTGGATGCCCCAGATAATCGCAACATAGGAGCGCTGTCTGACCTTCACAGTCACCAGGGGGCGTTCATGCCTCCCACATTCCGCAGCAGACCCCCACTGAGGCCTGACCGCATCAGTGACCCCACGTCTAACGGACAAAGCTTTCATGCCCAGCATGTGAATGACCGGCGTGCTGTGTCTGATATTGTTGGCACATTCAATCACATAGAAGCACACAAAAATAGTTACTTGTCTAACCAGCGTGTGTCAGCCTCTTTAAAGTATGCCGAAGGTAAAGTAAGTAGCATTTTGCAAGCATTTGACCCACTTGCCTCGCTGACAGGAGAGGATGAGTTGCCGCAAGAAATGCGTAAAATTAATGACCAGGCCAAGAGCCTGTCTTCACAAAGCAACACTCGATCACAAGTATCTGTGTCAAGTAGTCTAGTGATTTCTCCAGATCAAGGTATTGCCAGTCCAGGATCGGAGCATCTCCAGCAACCAGTACCACTAACAACGCCCTCTCCAGACCGCCGTGACCGGGACTCTGGTGTTCCCCCCACACCACAAGATGGCGCCTTAGTCGACCATCTTCTTTCCAATGAGATGTCGGGGCTAAAACTTATGGAACAGCAAAACGTCAACATAGATGCCAACCGACTTTCTGCTACTATTAATCTTTTTGATCCCCTTATGTCAGAGAGTTCCACAGATCCTGAACCACTTGCTGATGCCAATTCCAAAGTGAGGCCAATTTCAGAGCCCCCTGGTGTCCAAATACAGCGCCCTTTGCCAATTAGCAGACTATCTTATAATGAATCTGGAGCTCGTCCAAAGGTTCCGCAGCCAAATCCAACTTCTACTCCTCGGATATCAGTGCAAGCCATCGAACCAGATGCAAATGGGTTACCCTCTGGACCCATATTTGATCACAATATAACAAAGAAAAGCTCATCGGAGGGACTGATGGACAACGTGTCATCCGCCTTCTTTGAGCTGGACAATGGGATGCTGGGTAGTAATAAACGACACAGCGCATCAAGTGATCTCTCAACGCACAGTAACGATTCTCTGACTAAGAGTCGCAGCAGCACAGAGAGCAGCTGCTCCTCTCTGGTCGATCTCAATGCGTCTGCAAGCAGCAAAACCATCAGCTTCGACAACTCCAGCTTCAGCGCCGAAAAGGTATTAGATTCTTTGTTTCATTTTTTAATTTAGTGAACGTGATGGGAACAACTCACCAGTTTGAATAAAAAAAAATAATATGGCAGTTATCAAAAAAATTAAAAAGTCCATTCTTAGATACTTGATCGATTAAAATTAACTTTAATTTTTTTTTTCAGTCAGTTGCATTTGAAAAATATTAATTTTGAGATTAATTCATTTTTGCATTAGCAGGAGCCTGTGGATGAAGAAAAAGGACAAGACTCGAAAAAGAAGTCAAGCTTCTTCAAATCATTCAAAGAGAGGCTTAGCAAAGGTAGGTTTACTCTCAGAATATGAGATTTAAATATTTAATTGAGTCAGTTTGAAATATTTATTTAATGTATAAAACCTGGTATATTTTAGGTGGAAAGAGAAAAGTCACCAAACCATTTGAAAGAGAGGACGGTAAATCTGGTGAACCCGAAAAAGGTAAAGGTCATCGCTTTTAATACATACATATAGATATACATCATATACATATACGTATACGTATACGTATACCTATACGTATACATATACATATACATCATATACATATACATCATATACATCATATACATATTCATCATATACATATACATCATATACATATACATCATATACATATACATATACATATACATATACATATACTTTATGCAGGTAAACAGTCACATTATTACTTATAACATACACACCTACACCTGGCCTCTGAATCCAAATCTTAATACGTAGGAAACTCTGTATAATGTCCTGTAGGTGGCGCTGGTGATGCAGCCAGAAGTTCTAATCCAGAAGCAACAGGAGAGGATATTCTCAGCAAATATAAGACGACTCCTTCTAAAGCAGAGGATCCCAATGGTAAGTTGTAGCATTTCCCTCAATCTCCAGGAATTTAGAACAGGTTAAACTCTACTTAATAAATAAAAAAGTGCTAAATTTCTGTAATGCACGTTTTATAAGCAACTCCAGATTTTGAAGACAACCCAGAGGCAGACTGTCAAAATTTTAGATTGCTCTCTTAGAGATTTGATAAAAGCAGATTGCAGATTGTCAGCCCAGATGCACATTATATGCCTGAATTATACTATATTGATTTCACTTTGAAATATCTGTGCATGTAAAATCTGCAAGGTAATAAGAGTGTACAGATGACATAAATAAACAATGTTGGGGATGACATTTCAAGGGTTTAATTTGAAGTATAGACTAACTTTATTCTGAAGTATAAGCTCAGACTCTGCATATAGATCTTTCTCCAAAAAGTCTCTTCTGAATTTCAAAAGGGATTTATTTTTATCAAGTTATTTTTCCTGCAGAGATTAACTTGAGGATAAACATATTTTGAACATATTTAATGTGATATTTTTCATGCCTATATAATTGATATACAAATTGGATGGAGTATTTTTTATGTTAGAATCCAGTGATGACATCTTGGCAAAGTATCGCAGGCAACCTGTGAACATTATGGCAGATGACCAAGTGAACGAGAGCCAGGATAAAAGCGACTCACGGGATGATGACGAAGACAGCTTACCAGCCTTCGATGCCAGCAACTTAGAATCATGCAAGGCTTTCCTGGATGCTAAGCGTAAGCTGCGGCTGGTGCTGAGCACGTCAGACTTCCACTCTCTGCCTGCTATGGCCACTGGTAACAACGAGTACGGCACCAACGATAAGGGAGAGAGTGAGCTGGTAGCCTTCCTCAAGATGCAGCTGGCAGAAGCCATTAATCTGCAGGACAAGCATCTCATTGCACAGCTCCATGAGACCATCAGATGCCTCAAGCTCTTTGATAATGACAGGTAGGAGACATCAGTCTTAATCTCATAAAATGACAGCAGTCTTAATCTCATAAAATCCACAGAAGCTTATTTAAACTCTGGGAGAAAATTAGGATGCCAAAAGTATTAATCTTGTGAATGCATAGACGCTTATTCAAACTCTGGGAGAAAATTAGGATGCCAAAAGTATTAATCTTGTGAATGCATAGAAGCTTATTGAAACTCTTGGATGAAAATTATTGTGATATTACGTGCTAAAATTAACAGAAAAAAATAATGCTTAATTGTTTATTTAGATATTTTCTGGCATTCACTTTGTATATTTGAATGTGATCTGTTATAGTATTCGCAAGCTGCTGAAGTCTCTGAGGGATGATTACAAGAGTCGGTCTCCTTACATCATGTACCTGATCCGATGTCGCCAGGGTCTCCTCAGCTCTCAGGCCCACATTGACCGGCTGCTCAACAGAGTGCACAGGTGAGGCAGCACACTCACCTTATATCTGGCATCCACTGTGACTTATACTTGTCATATATCTGGCATCCACTGTGACTTAAACTCATCCTATATCTGGCATCCACTGTGACTTATACTCATCCTATATCTGGCATGCACTGTGACTTATACTCATCTTATATCTGGCATCCACTGTGACTTATACTCATCTTATATCTGGCATCCACTGTGACTTATACTTGTCATATATCTGGCATCCACTGTGACTTATACTTGTCATATAACTGGCATCCACTGTGACATACTCATCCTATATCTGGCATCCACTGTGACTTATACTCATCCTATATCTGGCTTCCACTCTGACTTATACTCATCCTATATCTGGCATCCACTGTGACTTATACTCACCTTATATCTGGCATCCACTCTGACTTATACTCATCCTATATCTGGCATCCACTGTGACTTATACTCATCCTATATCTGGCATCCACTGTGACTTATACTCATCCTATATCTGGCATCCACTGTGACTTATACTCATCCTATATTTGGCTTCCACTGTGACTTATACTCATCTTATATCTGGCATCCACTGTGACTTATACTCATCCTATATCTGGCATCCACTGTGACTTATACTCATCTTATATCTGGCATCCACTGTGACTTATACTTGTCATATATCTGGCATCCACTGTGACTTATACTCATCCTATATCTGGCTTCCATTGTGACTTATACTCATCCTATATCTGGCATCCACTGTGACTTATACTCACCTTATATCTGGCATCCACTGTGACTTATACTCATCTTATATCTGGCATCCATTGTGACTTATACTCATCTTGTATCTGGCATCCACTGTGACTTATACTCGTCCTATATCTGGCATCCACTGTGACTTATACTCATCTTATATCTGGCATCCACTGTGACTTATACTCATCCTATATCTGGCATCCACTGTGACTTATACTCATCCTATATTTGGCATCTTTCCATACTTTCTCTCATATTACATACTGTATCCACTTTAACTTTTCATACTGTGACTTCTCATTCAGACTTCATGAGAATAGATATTGAGACAATTTTGACAAATAGTGCTTATTAAAAAAAAAATTAAGCAGTTAATTTTCCAACATGTTTCATCACACAAGTAGGTCTTTTAGAGATTTTGGTTCACAAATACCCCATTTCTGTTGACAGGGATAAAACTGTATGCAACAAGTATTTCCTGTCAGTGTTTGTCAGGCTTTTCCTGGAGAAGAAGGAGAGACATTTGATGAAATTTATTGCAAACTTCCAGAAATTAACAGTATCAGATGAAAAGGTAAGGAATCATATACATTTAAATGTCTTTGTGCAAAGATTTGATAGCAGAAAAAAATATGTTTTACTTGTGACTGACTAATATTTGCTTGTGACTGACTGATATAAAACCATTGATTTTTAGACCGATCTTGTTGAGAAATTTATGGATGATCTGGCAAGACACATGGAACAAGATCAGATCTGGAAAGGTAAGCATGATATTATAGTTATTGGTCCCGGCCATCAACTACTGAATTGGAGTGATATATCAAGTGACTGTAAATGTTGACTCCCCTAGCTGGTGTTGAGCGAATGTTGATTCCTGTTTCAGCTGCCACTGAGAGTCAGATGGAGGAGGCGAGGTTGTTTATAGAGAGGAACGTGATGAGCCACATCTACACTCACGCTATGTATCCTAATGGAGATGGAGATATCCTCCGAGACCAGTAAGTTACCACAGAATGGAATGATGAACGCCGAGAAGTCGAATCCTGATTCATAGTTGAACTCCTAACGGACTGGCCTATTTAAATTTTGTTGGTTGGCAGGATATAACTCATTTCTTCTGGACTAGTTTATTTGCATAATAAATTAATAACATTTATAACCATGGCTATTCAATGCACTCAACAGAGTTCTGGGGTCAAAAGTTCATGACCCAGATTTATAGTCAAATCTGAAATGCACTTTCTGTGGTCAGAACCTTTTCATATGATGAAGTTTCAAAGATGAAATTATATTCTCGTGGTAGTGTGTTTGAAAACTTTTTTTATCTTATCAGATTCTGATTTTGATTTGTAAAGATTGCTTGCACAATATTGCACCCTTGCAGTGTGCCCTTGCACAGAAAACAAAGCCTTTTCCACCCTGCCAAGTATTATATACAGTCCATAGATGTTCCTGATATCGCTTTCTTTACTGAAATCTTTTTGGCAACAAAGATATTCCAGCTGAAAGTGAACATAGCCCTCAGGAGAGAAGTGCTTTGTTCTGCTTCTCTTTGATAATCCCTTATGATGATATCAAGATTGTCTTAACTGTTAAAGACCCTTGACTGAGTTTCTAGCCCTCCCCCCTCCCCCTTCTCTCCTTATTAGGTCCAAGTGGGATGGTAACAGTCAAAAAGGCCCATAATAAACACTACATACTGTTGTGAATTGCAAAGTTATGCTGCTGCTGTTATGTGTGCCTTGATCAATTATGGACCAATCATAATTCAAGAACTGCATATTACAGAAGTTCAAAATGGCAGATTGCTTGTATTTTGAGCTGTATATATGGTGGAACATTCTTGCAATCTCAGATCACTATTTAAAAACTGTAACTTGTTGCTTTTCAGGATCCTCCATGAGCATATGAAGAAATTGTCTCGGATAATAACACCAAGCCACAAGGAAATACGCATTCCAAAAATGTACCACTACGAGTGTCCGTGGCCGGCTGCCCAATCGGAGATCTACATGATCAATGCTTACAAGGTTAGCATCTACTTACTGTCACAAGATTAGGATATATAAATTATAAATAAACTAGATAAATTAAATACCCTAATGCGTTAAATGTATAATTCTTAAAATCTGCATTCGGGAGAAATATCGGGTCGTCTTTTCACCTTGTATTGTTTGTATATGGATTAGGCCATGTCCTTTTAATCTACATTTAGGGGAATTTTGACCTATTGACCTATTAACCTATTGACCTAGTTTTGATTTTATATTTCTTGATTTTATTTTTGTGTTTTACAGACACCAAAGGACAAGCTGCAGTGCGTTCTGCGGTGCTCAGCGACCATCATGAACCTTCTGAGCATGGCCAATGAGAAGTCAGTGCCAGCTGCGGATGACTTCATGCCAGTGCTCATCTTTGTCCTCATTAAGGCCAACCCTCCAAGCCTCCTCTCCACAGTGCAGTACGTCAATAGTTTCTATGAGAAGAGACTCCAAGGAGAGGAACAATACTGGTGGATGCAGTTTTCCGCAGCTATTGAGTTCATCAAAACTATGGTCTATCACTACAATGATTAGACCACTGTTATAGTTCTTGTTAAATCGTCTCAATTTATATGAGATATGTTATTGTGTTTCTCGCCAAACAGTGAAAGTGATAACAGGTTTAGTACATGTTTTACTGTGAATGCCCTAAGATTTGTGTACAAAGTGAATACAGAAGTGTGTTCATGATTTATATGTTTATCAATGACACCATTGTTTAGGTCATCTATTTGTACAGTGTATAAATCAGTCATGTTTTGATATTGGAAAGTTGTATGTTCCTGATGATGTTTACATTGTGAAATGAGAAAATACAGTTTAGAAGGATTAGATGCAAAAATTTAGGTCACATTCACAGCACTACTTACACATTGCATCATTACCACTGTAATATATATATATCTGAAAAACAGTATATATATATATATATATATATATATATATATATATATATATATATATATATATATATATATATATATATATATATATATATATATATATATATATATATATATATATATATATATATATATATATATATATATATATATATATATATATATATATATATATGAATATGTTCTATTTGAAATCTTTGTTTTATTTGAATGTTGTATTTTGCAAATCTTTTAAACAGATTCAGCATTGATATATGGTTTTAGATAATAATATATATATATATATATATATATATATCTTTGCAGACCATTTGTGCAGAATTTGTTT
Source organism: Amphiduros pacificus (assembly GCA_949316495.1). Lineage (NCBI taxonomy): Eukaryota > Metazoa > Annelida > Polychaeta > Phyllodocida > Hesionidae > Amphiduros > Amphiduros pacificus. The sequence continues at coordinate 7,234,990 of OX439004.1, forward strand.
ATCAGTGTTTATCAGCTTGTGTCATGTCATTATATTGCCATGTCTGCAAATGCACTATTAGTGGGTCTACCAAAACAAAAAGTATGAGAAAAAATTTGATTTTTTTTTTCAAAGCGGTAGAGGATATTTTCTTGGAATTGGGCAGTTCAAAATGGAAAAAGGTTCCACTTTAAGTCAAAATGTATTGTGTTCCCCCTGAATATAAGAAAATAAGAGAACATGAATTTAAATGCAAAGCAACATGAATACTCTCCCTGTATGTTTATGTTTGTTTTTATAAAAATTGTTATTGTTTATAAGAAAAATATATTGTCCTGTCATATGTGAAAGGTAACCCTGTCTGAGTTATACTTATAGCTGGTCCTTTTTGACAATATATGAGTTAGGAGCAAAATGAATGCAGTTCATCACTGAATTGTGACTATGAGGAAGGTTCCCTTTCCATCTATCTCCAGGGGTTCTTGATATTATGATTGCAAGTTTACAGGGGTCATTTTGAGATCATATTTGATCATGTATTTTATGAACCTGTTAAGTGATCATTTTGATATTCACAGTGACATATAGTAACAAAATATGCATCTTTGAATTATATTTATTTCAAAGAATAACTGTCTATTCTGTTTTGTTTCTGTGACTGTTATGTGACAGCCTATTCAGGAAAATTCTGTAATGATTTACTCAGTCCAAAATACACATTTCACGCATTGACACAAATCTACAGTTTTTCAATATTTAAGAGACATATATAAAATTGAAAAATGATGAGTATGTAGTAGCATAAACAGCTGTTGAATAATAATGAAGATTATTTTCAGAGACATGGAACAAAATGTGTTGTTGCAAATGGTTTGATAAGCAACTGTAACTACAGATAACATTCCTATAGAAAATAGATGTCCAAATTTCTAATTTATATGGTATATTGGTCAGACAGAATACTTTAAACACAACAACTCTAACATCTGCAATACAAGTATATAATCTACTTGTAACCATACAGTTTTCCTGCCATCTTGATTTCTACCAAAAAAACCTAATTTGACATGTCACAATGTATTTACATGTAGTTGCTATCTCCATTTCTATATGAATGTGTTTCTTTAAATTAAGTAACAAAGCCAGGTCAGATATTTTCACTGACGCGACAGATTGTTCACAATATACACATATATATTTCAGTATTTATGTAAATTGAGCAGGCTGGACCTCAAACTATTAAACTTGTGGTTCACCAGTTGCATGGCCACCACTTTGATAAGTGCACAAATTATTACTAAGAATGTATGCAAATTTTGTGTCTTGTTTAACGGTATCAATGTTGCATAAATCGTCAGATTTTATATTGTACTTGTTGTGCGATGCATTCATATGCTCATTTGTTGTATTGTGTCATTTTTGAACAAATTACATTGTATATTACTAAGAGATGGGACATTTTGTACAATAGATAAATTTAAAATTCCATCCACGCTTTATGTAAATACAAGATATACATTCTATGCCAAAACTGCGGATATTCTCCATGAACAAAATCTGTAATAATTCATTTGACAATCTTGAAAATGTAAATATATTGTGTCATCAAAGAAAATGACAAAGTTGACAAGGAAATTATAGTAGGAAAACATGTTTGATATTGAACCTCTACATCCACGTCTGAAGAGAAGCGGAAATATATTGAATTTCTCATTGGAATTTTATTGAATTTGTCCACATGTATATTTAATAGATACAGAACTTGAAAGTGTATATATTAGTTCTATAGCTATATATTATGGACACTTTGAAAGAAATTGTTTCACTGAGGACATGTACATTGGCTGTCGTATGTGATCTTCTGTGCAACTATTTAAATCTGTAGATAGGGATGTATAAGACTGTAGATTGGGATGTTTAAGACATCTATATATAAATACTACTAAACATGGTATTTTTGTGCACAGGAATATATGAAAAAATAATATTAATTGCATGCAACACAGGGGCTCAAGTGTATAAATATATAAATAGTTAGTTTTTTTCCCTGGACATATTTATTGGATGTAGAGATTTTCATGATCATTTACTAATAGCTTTTGATTTTAAAGAAAAACGACTTGGAATATTTAATCAACCCAAAGTGGTTACTCACCAAAAGTATCATTTGAAGCTCTTGATATAAAAAGCTAAATGATTCAGAAAGCAAGATGGATACAGTGCATATACTTTCCATGGTAAGAATACCTCAGGATTATTTGTGTATACTTCATCTTTATTTAAGGATATGATTATTTGCATTACTGCAGTAATAGATGTCTTAGTGGGTATATATTTATATATTTACCAGCATAAGGCATACTGCTAAAAGATTTATCTATTCTTCCATAGGTTCTCTCCATGGTGATGATATCACAATGTTATGATGTTTTATATATATATATATATATATATATATATATATATATATATATATATATATATATATATATATATATATATATATATATATATATATATATTATAACGTGTGTGAGTATTGTTTAAATTCATGTTTATATATATAATACTTGTACACAACAACGTATTCTGTCAGGAAAATAATATTACAAAGATATATAAAAATTGTCAACTTATACATATTCAATTAGTGTGTTTTTTGTTGTTGCTAGCGCATTGTGTGTTGAAATAGCTACATCAGCTTAGAATAATTAAATTAGCATATAACTTCATTAAAACTGTATAATATATCAATTTAAACTGAAGGAAGGCACCCACTGTCTGCTGTCAGTCATTGTTTAGTTATTCAAATGCATTTTACAAACATGTGTTACAAGTTGTGTAAATGGTGTTATTCTTCATGCAAATGTAAAATAGAAGCAAAAACACTTTACAAGAATAATGATATTACAACAGATGTATTGGCATATAGAATCACCAGGTGACATAAGGAGAGTGTTAGCATCTCAGGATGTATTAATAATGAGTTGGTTATCTGTGTTTTATTAATGGCCACATTTCCCAGTGCAGCAATTAAATGGTTATTTATATGTTGCTCTAAATAGTTCTCGCATATTATTTTTAGCCATAACAAAAATATAAGTCTGATAATGGTAATCTGGGCCTATACAAGTCTTTGTAAGTCTTATAATGGTAATATGGGACTATACAAGTCTTTGTATGTCTTATACTAGTAATCTTGGACTATACAAGTCTTTGTATGTCTTATAATGGTAATCTGGGACTATATAAGTCGATGTAAGTCTGATAATGGTAATATGGGCCTATACAAGTCTTTGTAAGTCTTATAATGGTAATCTGGGACTATATAAGTCTATGTAAGTCTGATAATGGTAATATGGGCCTATACAAGTCTTTGTAAGTCTTATAATGGTAATCTGGGACTACATAAGTCTTTGTAAGTCTTATAATGGTAATATGGGACTATACAAGTCTTTGTAAGTCTTATAATGGTAATCTGGGACTATATAAGTCTTTGTAAGTCTGATAGTGATTGCCTCCAACTATATGCCATAAATGTGTGCCAAACTCAGTGAAAACGTGACTCTGGATTTTGAATGCCTTCCTTTGGTGATGAAGAGAAGACTGGCTGACATCTGGTATATACTCGCATCAGGATATATTCCAAAACATTTGATGTAAATCTAACTTACTGTGATCATTGTTATTTCTTGTGGAATACAAATGTGATTTGAAAATGTGTCACTTTTTGTCATTTGAAACGTAACCGCCAAACAAAACAAATAATGGTTTTACTTGATAATACTAGGATGTATAATACTGAATTTGTTGGTGTCATGCAATCATACAGTGCATGAATAAATGAGTTTTGTCCCTTTGTGTTATGTACGCAGATATTGATGTCTAATACACTGAGTGGTTAACATAGGATAGGTACCCATTTATTATGTATATAGTAAGATATGTTATCATACCTGTATGCATACATACATTATAGTAAACATGCTATGAATATTTATTGCAAATCACAATGTGTGGGTTACACTTCATAAGCATTATAACCATTATTTCACAACTGACTTTTAACAAGCCCAGCCACGTGATTGTATGGATTTCTTATTGTTTCCTGTGTTTGGCAGGCATATGTACAGATGGGTAGTAAGGTTATTGTTGATTCATTACCTTAAGGAAGTTGAGACATCATGTTTCCTGCACAATTCATGTTTTTTTTATTTGTTAACCACACATCACCATTGACACAAATACCTGATCAACACATTTGGTTTTGAACTCATATTGCAGCAACTAATATGCAGCAGGGAATTTGCACAGACAGTACAAATTGCACTTGACCCAAATCCATTTTTGAATATCTGACCTTTGACCTTGTTACAGTAATCACAATCTTGAAATATGTGATGCGAGTATAAAAAAATTCTGAAACCTAAAAAACAGATTTCATTTTGATCCGATGAACTGATGAATTTTGACCAAGATGAGTGCCAAATAATTATTCTCTTCATAATTTTAACTCTGACCTTGGCATTTTGATCTTGGTAATACAAATTTGTATCTCACAAAACCTCCAGACTATGAAGTCATATTGTCCCAACTTTTGTGCCTTGACCTGCATTTTCCCCACATTTGACCCATAATCTTGCCACATTGACCGTGATCTAACAGATATTGACTGGCCAGGCATGGCTTCCCGATGTTCTAAAACATTCAATTTTAGAGAACATTACACATACGGAACACAAATAAGAATTAAGATAATACGTGAAAATGTGTTCATGTAATTTATTGAAATTAATTCATGGAAATATGATTGCATGATAATAAACAAAGTACTTCTTATTTATAACAAAAAATACATAAGTAGAAATTAAGCTTGGCCTTTTTAAACTGCTTTCCATTTGTGCATAAATTATCCCTTTTGCCCCTGTCAGAATTATCTTTTTAGAATGCAAATTCTAGTGTATAATTGTTGGCTGTGCAAACAACTGTAGTACAGCTATGCAATATTGCAGCCAAGCTGTGCAAACAGCTGTGGTGCAGCTATGCAATATTGCAGCCAAGCTGTGCAAACAACTGTGGTGCAGCTATGCAACATTGCAGCCAAGCTGTGCAAACAACTGTGGTGCAGCTATGCAATATTGCAGCCAAGCTGTGCAAACTGTGGTGCAGCTATGCAATATTGCAGCCCAGCTGTGCTCTGGTGTTGTCCCTGTCTTGTGATATGGGCACAAAATATCAAATTCCAAATGAGAGTTTCTGATATATTAATATTTCAAATGTTTGTACCAATTTGCACTTTTTAGAGGGTAAAATACAAGAAGACAGTGTTAACTCGAATATCTGGGAATATTGCAGATTCTAAAGATAAAAGATTAAACATTGGGACTTATTTGTGAGAACATAGTAGGAATTCATATTAATGATAAACAATATTTTTTGTTTTATTATTTTAAGTTTGAATGAGGATGAGGTGCTATGTATTTAGAAATACATGAGGAATCACAGTCATTATGTATTCGACAAATAAATTGCATTTGTCTTTAAAAAGTTATATTTAGTATTTGTATTTATTTTAAACAAAAATCTGTTTTCCCAGATTTTAATTCCCTTGCCATCATCAGTATAGATTGCCAGAAGCCAAATGTTGAAGTATCCGGTTATTTTTTCAACTACCATTAAACACAAATTTGGAATTTTGCTGTGGTTTTGTCATAAATAATCCCTCCCTTTATATTTCGTTCCGTTTTAAGGACCGCGAGCTTGTTTTTCAATTCTCTTAGAAATGATGGCAGGTGCCCGCTGGAACGGATATTGGGAAACAAGGGTAAATGTCTAAATAAATGACTCAATTCTTACAAAAGGCAAAGTAAATTTAACCACACATTAAGTAAAGGATATTATTTTAGTAAAGTACATGCGAGTTGGCTACATTCTTAATCAGGCGAATGTTCAATATCCTTTGGTCCAGATTCCCAAACATCCATTCGGGTTGACCTCGATCGGAGGTTGACATAAAGGTCAGGGACGCGTCATTAGCTGTCAACAATTCGACGCAAATTCTCACAGATTTTCTTCTCGTTGGATGGAGGTGGGTCATAAAATGTCGATATTATTGTAGATAGTTACTATTGGGATATTCTAGTATGGAGTGGTATATCATTTTCCACGACGGAAGGTCGGACATTGTCTTTCATCTCGACCATACTCTACCGTGTGACCGATCGCCAACAAGGCTGCTTGCTTTCGGACTAAACAATGCACAAAACGTGCCGGGTAGACCAATTTTACATCAGGTATTATGATGTAAAACTAAACAATATCCCCCAATCTTAGTGGCCAGCGTGTTGTCAACTGTTTGTGGGGCGACATTTGACAATTATCCGCATGGGTGTTGGAGGGAAGGGCCGTGGTCCTCGCCAAAAGACCGGAGTGTCCATGACCTTTTGCACGTCCTTGACATTGGGGTGGCCAAGGCGAGGGCCAGATTGAAAGGCCTTATTTGAGACTTTCCACAGCAATAAACGGCTCCCATCTTGATAGAGAATGTCCTTTTTGGAGCCATTATGCATTTTACCTCTGATAAGTACAATTACCCAAAAGACAAGTTGTGTGAAATTAGGTTTTCAACAGTTTATCCATTTCAAATTTGTCCTTACTTCCCCAGACTGTCCAACTTAAGTTACAAGTTAAGGTTCAGTTGCTGACCTACTCACAAGGCTTTACTCAGAACTCACTATCATAACACCCTCTCCAATTACACCCTCTCACTATCATAACACCCTCTCCAATTAACCCACCGTGTGTCTTTTTGATGCAGCACTTGGCTTATTCGCCATATGGCCAGATATAAATGACGTCATGCTGCAAGGAACAAAGTGATGTCATGTTGTATCAGTGATATTTAAAACAGATCGGAAACAAGCTGAAGTTCTGCATTATTACTTCGGCAAACCGATCTCGTTCTGGCACCACTGTCACCACGGTAAATACTATAACACATAGCCGAATCCAGATTCACGGCCAGCACAGTCATGGTGTTTATTGATCAATATTTGGGCTTGCTAATATTTTGTTTGTTGTTTCCCCATTCTATATATCTCCTTGAGCTGTTTTACAGCTTTTATGTTTCGTTATTTACTCATAATGCCTGTGAACGTGTTGTAAACACCCCATTTTTCGTGTTGTAAACACCCCATTTTTCACTCTTGGCAAATCTCTTCCCACACGTGATGATGTCATACATGACAATGATGAAATTCACGATTGGGCAAAATCATGGTACACAGAAATTTTGAACCCATCTTCACTATCAGGAATATATTTCAAAGTCTGATTTGTTTATAGTAGATCACATATTACAAAATTGACCATTTAACATTCAAGCTCTTCTTGCTGTGCATTGCCATCATTAACTCCTCACATATATAGACATAAACCACCAGCAGTAGAAGGGAATGATGTTAATTTCCTGGTCGTTCTAAATCTATGATGTAATTTTGTAACATATTGCAGGGCTGCAACTTGTTACAATGTAATCATGGAAATGACGTCAGACTATGTGAATCATGAAATTTTGACTCAAGTTCTTTGTTAAGCACATTGAATAAGCATAATATTGTTATGAATTATATGAATTTAACATGCAGATCAATACACAGTCCAGAAAAAAATCGCTTAGTCCAGCCAATCAAGAAAATTTGAACGTCCTTTAGGGGCTAAAGGTAAAAATGATTAAGTTCATCGTCAGTACTTTTGCTGGTCAGTTCACCTCTCAGCTTTTTTTGCCTTGGTCACAACACTTCACTAGGGTCCTTCAGATCAGTCCTCCCAAACTTTAAAGTAAATTACAATATGCAATAAATATCCAGGGGCTTTAAATCTAAAGATTTATATGCAGTTTTAGGACTCATAAAAAAATGAAATTCAATGTGGTGTGTGTAATTTTTCCTCCTTGACCTTTTTGTCATTGTCACAGAAATGAGTGAAATGTCATCAAATAAGCATAAAAACTCAGCTCAAGGCCAACATGGCACTTTACTTTTAGCTCTGCTAACTTTGGCAACACACCTGATAGAAAAAAACTTTCTATCACAGATTCTGAAATTATTTTGCTATTTATCTATAGGTAAACTGGCAAATTGTCAGGAGATGAACCCTTTCTGTTTTCCAAGAGGTGTAGATGTTTTCTCTGTGTTTAGCTTTGTATAACATAGCTACAGACTTTAAGAAATTGTAGTTTACTCTGACTACTGGTCCTGCAGAATTGCTGGATCTGCCTGACCGTCACTGGTTCTGTCTGACCCACATAATATTATGAGTCAAGCCCGAGACAGACCGCACCTGAGACAGACCATACAATAACTGACCTGCAGTTATTATTATCATCCGCTATTAATATTAAATAATAATGCTAAAACACTGATAAATTGTCTTTGATTTACAAGTAAACATAACTTTGGTCGCCATTTCTTGCTTTTTGAAGTTTCGTGAGCTGGAACATGACACCAATCAGAATTTGCATAAATTTATATCTGCAGAATTCAAAATGGCAGCTGGGGCAGTCAACATTGCTCGACTTGACCAAGAAAATCAGCATTTTATACAGATTTATGACGATTTTTGCGTAAATTTGCAGTTAGGAGTAAAGATTTAGCTTGACATAATGTCAATGGCGTGGGCCGTGGGAATAGCCGGTCCATGTAAAAAAAAGTCACAATCCGGCAGTCCAACAGATATCATAAAGTCTGTAGCTACTGCAGTGAAGGGGAATAGATTTTCTTTCATTCGTAATCTGTTTGCCAGATTAAGCTTTGGGAAAAGATTAATATGCAAAGCAATTTTCAGGTATTTCCACAAAATATTTGCAAACATTACAAAAAAATGCAATAATCAGCATAACTGGTAGGCCATTGGTGATTGTTCTGTACTTTCAGATATAGTCTGTCAAAAATAATCAAGTCTGGAAGATTATTAGTCAGTTATTACATGTTCTAAATATTGTTAAAATTAGTATTCTTTGAATTTCCTTGTTAGCCCTGTTAATTCAAGACTCATAGCTCACAAAAAAGACATGGATCAGCAATTTATTATGGTATCAGAGAAAAGCTGAGAGTACACAAATTGATCCCCTGCACCCAAAAAACCTCTATGTCATTTCCATACATTTCTGCACAATCTAATTTAGAATTAAGACTTGATATTGAGTTGTTTTGAACATAAGTATTATGGGTAAAGATGTTATGATTATGATCTAGTTTTGACTAGTTTAGGGGGGCAGGTGAGATTTGTTTATGACTATATTAATAGCAAGGAAGGTGTATTTTTATACCAGTATTGGCATTAACCCAGATGGACAGGATGTTGGAATATACGCTTGTCATGCTTATATGCTATTTGGTGCAAAAAGAAAAAAATAAATTTGTCTCTTTTGCCATTTCTGAGGAAACAATTTTTTTTTCAACTGTGGAGAGACTAAGAACCGTAGATTTGTTTTTACAGTACAAAAATATATGATTGGAAGTGTCAGAGGTGTAGAGTAGGGATCAAGTCTGGATGAAGTGGGATCCAGGGATAAGGCCACAGTTTCCCTCTCTAAACAAAGGGTGTTTTACATTTCAGGTGTAAGGTAGGTCCGCCTGGAGCTGCATTACCACTCACATTCACTTTATCCTATGCATGATATAATTGGGTCATTTAATAGGGTCATGTAATTGGGTCAAGTAATTGGGTCAAGTCCTTTGCTTGTGGTAAATGTTTCAGCAGATGGAGAATAGGTTTCAGTGTATATAAGCTAAGAGTAATATGATTTATGATATAAGGAAGTGTGGACTTGCTTGGTTGAACATTTAAGATTAAAAGTCGGTCAATAGGTCAGATTCAATTCATATGAATTTAAATGTTACCATAAGTCTAGACTGGCAGTAACCATATCTATAGTGAGATAATTTTGCCATCATGAATGATTATTTATTAAAAAAATACTTTACATATATACACAGGTTTGATTGTAAATACATATCATGGTTTAGTGTAATTCTTCCTGTATGCTATGCATATTTATAATATTTGAGTGCAGTATGATATTATAAATTCCAGAAATCTCAAGATATTTTTAATGTATTATAGATAAAGCAAATGCCCTTCAGTGGCCTTCACCATCTGACATTAATACTGTTTGGATGCAACTGAAAAATGCATACAAATATTGTGATTCAAGTGGCACCACTGAAACACAACTTAGGCCCTTGACTTGACAGAACATAACATGCACAGCCAGTAACGCAAGACATGTGGGTTTTATGAGTGCACAATATTTAGCAGTCATAGCCCTGCCAAGCATCACACTATACCTGCTATACCCAGCTCACCTCAAGTACACTGCTCAGGTCATTGACACTGCTCAGCCCCAGCTGAGTCAATTCACAGCTTTGACAATCAATGGATAGGAATTTTGAAACATTACAGGGACCACCTCTTCATCAATGTTTCAGACAAGATTGAAAATAAACTGCAAGTATAGACAATAATCTTCCACTATGTTCCAAGTTTCTTGGAGTAATGATTTTTTTATATTGAACAGAATATATCAGAATTATGAAAATGTAACATAATATGCCTGGAACTTCCTATCGAGAGTGAGCGTTTTCCAAACTGGCTTTTCTTATTTTGAATAATTGTCAACACAATACTTTTTCAAGCACAGATTTTTATCTTTATAATTAAAAATATTAAAAGTCTGTAGTGGTGAGTTGGGGGTCAAGTGGTTGAGGATAAATAGAAGAATGATACAGACGAGGATATTGCTGAGGTCAGTGATTTTATCAAGTCAATCAATAGTTTCAAATTTACATGCAAATGGTGAATGTGGATTCTGATTTCAATATTGTCAATATTTAGATCATTGTATTTGTATTGACAAGTTTTTGCTTGCATTGTGGTGTTCAATTGTCATTTAGTCTTGAGATGTTTTATTGAAACTGAACCCGGAAACTATGGAATATCTGATCAGCAAAATATCAAGTGTTTACTCTGTGTACATATTAATATAATCGGTTGGTCATCACATCATGGAACAATTCCAAAACAAAGTGCACCAGAAATGTTGTACTTTCTGTTGAGTATACATCAATGTGTATGTAGTGACTTACTTAGTTAATAAAAAGGAGAATGTCTTGCACATATACAGACCCAGAAACTTCAAGATCGGAGCAGCATTTCTATCGTGAAAGGTCATGAACATAGCATAGTGTAAAATTGGCTCAGGAATATAACTTTGTTGTTTCGTTAACATTAGAATACATTTGGACATATGTGTTCTAATCGAATAGTTTACCTGTCATGTGTATCTATGGGCTAAGACAGATTTAGCTGAGAGTGAAAGTTCTATACCTGTCAGAGCTTGTCTTACTACTCTGTCTAAAACTCTTCAAGGCATCATAAAGTTCATATATGTAGATATGCTTATGATATCCAGAATTACAGAATTCCTGAATGATATTCTAGTTAAAGCCACACGTGGAGGTATTGTGTTGTGATTGGCTAGTTCTGTGTGTTTCAGGTTGAGGAATGATGAGTAGCAACATGGCAGCAGGTGAAGTATTGTGTTGTGATTGGCTAGTTCTGTGTGTTTCAGGTTGAGGAATGATGAGTAGCAACATGGCAGCAGGTGAAGTATTGTGTTGTGATTGGCTAGTTCTGTGTGTTTCAGGTTGAGGAATGATGAGTAGCAACATGGCAGCAGGTGAAGTATTGTGTTGTGATTGGCTAGTTCTGTGTGTTTCAGGTTGAGGAATGATGAGTAGCAACATGGCAGCAGGTGAAGTATTGTGTTGTGATTGGCTAGTTCTGTGTGTTTCAGGTTGAGGAATGATGAGTAGCAACATGGCAGCAGGTGAAGTGGGCATCTCTCCCGTCCTCCTCCAAGCCATCACGCAAACCCTGTCCACCAATGCCGTCAAGAAAGAGAAACATTCCACCGACGCTGCCCCACACCTCACAGACAGCCAGGAATCACAGCAAGTCATAGTCTCCTACGACACCGCTGACGGACCAATAGCGAGGAACTCGGCGAACGCTCATATACTGCAAGGGATGAATGAGCCAGTAGCGACGTTGACTGCCGGTGGTGAGACGATCGTGGTCATCCAGAACGTGGACAGTGAAGGTGAGACTACGCAACCTCCACAGCAGATTTATATCAAACAAATGCCACAACAGAACAGTGAGAAGAGTGTTGTGAGTGATCACAATGTTCCCAGCAGTGGCGCCCCCACTGATTTTAACATGGGAAGTGTCCTCTCAGCCATTGCCAGTCATTTAAAAAACAATCGCAGGGGTTCAATATCTCAACAAGAGGAGGCGCCTCCTGTGACAATGGGATATAGCATCGAGGACTCACCCCAGCCGCTGACCGTATGTGTGCCGTCGACCAGCCAGTTCTCCGTGCCTTCTCCAGCCAATGACATCACAGTGTCGGACATAGACAATGTGGTCACGGAGACCATCGTACACACCATGTCTAACTGTGAAAGTCCGCCGCCTCAGAAGCGGATACGTACGGAGTATGCTGATAGTACTCAGGAAACCACTACCCTGGTGGTGAACACGGAAGGGATGGCAGACGGCACGTTATTACAGGCCGTACACACAGAACATGGCATCACCGTCACACAGATCAATGCAGCAGATAGTCCGCACGAGGTCATCTCAGGACCCTGCCCAATCTGCAGCGACAGAATATCAGGTAACACAGCATTTTTAGCTATTCTCACTATGACATGACAAATATTAGCCAATGAGATTGGTGATAACATATGCCAAATTTGATTTGTAACATGCATCTTGATTGGTCAAAATGATCTATCCCATGTTTGAGAGATGAAAAGGATTTGTGTGATTATTTCTGAAGCAATTTCTAGTATAGCTGAAAGGCCATTGGCCTATGTTAAACAGAGATGAACATTAAACCACAATTTTAGACTTTATTTTAAAAAAGTGTCACTTAAAGTCTTCTTAGATAATGAAAGTCTGTCACTTATTTCTTTGATTGAAAGTCTACAACCTTTTTCACACATAAAGTGCATACATGTGGTGTGTATTGTAAATTTCAATTGTAACAATTATCATGATTTATTATATTTGGCAGGTTATCACTATGGCATTTACACCTGTGAGAGTTGTAAAGGTTTCTTCAAGCGCACAGTTCAGAACAAGAAAGCATTTATTTGTCATCGGAAGGGGGAATGTGCAGTTAATATAACCAGTCGGAAAAAATGTCCTGCTTGCCGGTTCAAGCGATGTATTATGGCTGGGATGAGATTAGATGGTAAGCATTTTAAAATTAAAATTTACAGTTTCATGTACAAAACTGTTATATTTTGTCCATGTTTCAAATTATTTGCAAATTATCTGTTGGTCATCAATAAATAAACTTTAAAATTACCTCCTAAATGCCTAAAAATGTCAATGAGAAGGATTAATTAAAACATATTGACACGATTTTTATTTATGATTTGATAGCAATAAGGGAAGATCGGACAAGAGGCGGGCGGAGTTCATATGACGGTTGCTCACCTCATGGTAGAGGAAAAGGCTCCATATCTCCAGTGGCAGTCAAAGTCGGCCGACCTGCCCCGACGTCGCGTAAAGTTGTACAAGTGATGCCACCTTCTGTTACTCAAGCACAAAGCGAGAGCAAGTCACGGACAATCATGGTGCCGACCAGTTCAGGTGGCCACGTGTTAGCTGTGCTGAACATGGACGATCAGAGCGGCCAGGAGGGGGAGACACAGGAGGTGGTGGTGAGGTCCGAGGAGGACGAGGAACCCCAGCTTGCCCAGCCCCAGCCTCAGACACCCCAGACCCTGGAGGACCTGCTCACCCTCGAGTCCCTCATGATGGAGGAGGAGGGAGAACAGGCGTGCTGCGAGGGCAAACTCCGAGACGGGGACCAGGACCCATTCGGTTCGTTACTCCACATCGCTGATCACTGCCTCTACAAGATCGTCAGATGGGCAAGAAATCTCCCCGACTTTGCGGCCATATCAGTAAGACATCATTCATTATTATTTCCCATTAATATTTAGGTCAGATTTAATTTTTGCCTCACCTGCGACAGCACTGTATCTGTCTTTAAAGTAAAATTTCAAGAAGAATTGACATCTGGGAGACTCGGGTCACATCACCTGTTGATTAATCTGTTTATTTCATTCAGAAGTAGAGACATATGATGGTGGTCATGATATTTGAATTTTTTCTAAATATATCAGAGTATATTTGAGCGTGGGTGATGTTTCAGACTGACGACCAGATATTGCTGCTCCAGAACTGCTGGGCTGACCTCCTTTGCTTCTCTGTGTGCTGGAACTCTGTGCACGGCGAGGACGACGACCTGCACCTCTCACACGGCCGCCTCTTTAGCCTTGAGATGGCGAAAGTTCTGGGTCTGGCAGAAGTGACACAGCGTCTCATTGACTTCACTCACCAGCTACGCAGCGTGGGCATTGATATGCACGAGTTTATAGCTATGAAGGCTCTAATCTTAATGACTCCAGGTAGGTGGCACCACCTCTGAATAATTTTATATCTGGTTCAGTTATAATCACATTGAAAATCTATTTTACTTATTTGCATTAGCATAAGAAATAATTTATGAAGTTGAAACCTGAAAAATAAAGATTGACAGAAATTAAATAACATTGTATGATATAATATGCTTTCAGATGTTAAAGGCTTGAAACAAGCTGACATACTGCGAGATTATCAGGATAAAATAGCTGAATCCTTGTTGATATACAGTATCACACACTACCCAGACAAGCCTAATAAACATTGCATCCTGTTGGCGCGTCTGGCAGAGCTGACACGCACATGTAACTTGGGTAAAGACCTGCTCAGTGCTCGACAGGCCGCTGGAGAAATACCTCAGTTCAGTCTGCTCAGTGAGCTGCTCAAAGGTGATATTGTGGTTCAGGCTGGGGAGTGAGGAATGAGGTATCGAAGGGATAAAAATATTCAAACATTATATTTTGATATCCTTTGTAAAAAAATTACTATCGGTAAGAAGGTTTTGACATAATGTGATAAACAATGAGAATTGAGAACATGTTATGTTATCTTTATTAAATGTGTCTCAAGTAAGATTAATTTTAAACAAAAAGTCAATCATGTGAAATGTTATTGAGATTGATTTCAGTGGCAATAGTTGACTTACAAATAGTGGTCATTCAAACATGAGTAAATGACTCAATAATGTTTACCCCTCAGCCATACTGATGGCTGAGGGATATTGTCTGTTTTCCTGTCCATTCAAAAATTATTAACTAAGATTTTGGCCTCTCATGCACTTTCTTAGATTCTATTGTCTTACACAGATGACAGTAACCGTTAATTCAAGGTCGTATCTGAAGTATTTATTGCATAAGGATCAAGAAGTTGGCAAAAACTTAAGTTTTAGCACTGGCAAAAAATGTGCTTGGTTGATATTCAAAGGTCTCGGATTAATTCCGGAATTTTTCACACAAATAAAGTTGGTACAAATTTACATCTTCTGCAATAGATGATGAATACTTCTCATGTTTTATAGCATTTTAGCCGGGGTACAAAGCTAACATAGCATTGATTTCTTGTGACCTTTTGATACATGTGTTTAACCTTGGTTTAGCAGATGGGAGGGGTTTAAAGGCATTAGCCTTTCTGTTATCTATCACAAATGTTTGTAACTTTTAAAGTGAAGATTTTATATCAATGCAGACTATTAACAGATCCCCCAATAATATGGGGGAAAGTGTAAAAAACAAAACATCACAATACTTTACTTCGCGTGAGATGAATTCAGTTGTTAAATATTGTTTTATATTCTGGTCAAATTCCAGAAGTGTTCAGCCCAGTTTTTGAGAAGGTTGAAATATTGATTATTCACAAAGTAAAGCATACTATCAACAGTTATGAAAAAGAAATTGCCACATTTACAGGAGGACATTTCTATACAGTTAACCTCTTTGTGACTTGTACAGACAATTATATTTTGATTCCTGAATATTGACTGATTAGGGCATGTACAGTATATAGAGTGTAAATATTTGGTACAGTATTATCTCAAAAATAAGAATCTATTATCATGATTCAACATCTCTGAATACTATTGGACAAAATGTCCAGTGGTTTAATATATTAAATTGTGAAATATGCAGAAGATTATTAAAGATAGGCAGCTTTTGAATCAGTATGTGAACTCTATTCAAGGTTAACATTCGTTTATACTTAATTATTAAATCATTCCTTATTTGTTGTGGAAAAATGTTTGGTTCTGTAGCCTGTCAAAGCAGATAAGTTTGAGTTTTGTCACAAAGTCACTGAGTTTTAATATCCACTCTGACAGATGAGAACTTACTTAGCCATGAATGTTTCTAATGCTTGTTAACATGGTCACTTATTTTGTCAATTTGTGTCTGCATAAGACTTTATCAAATTTTCAATTTGAAATATTAACCAATTACTTTTGTGATTTTTTCCCGAATTATTATTTTAATATTAAACTGAGAATGACCCAATATGTTCAATGCAAAATTAAGACACCTTTGTTTTGTAATACACTAACCCTTTACATTTTACCAGTTCTTATAAGGTACCATAACCTACACATTCCATAATATTGTAAGATGTCTTTGGAAGAAGTCCTAATTTCCTTAAATATTTTGCATCAAAATGCATATAATTTTTATCGGACTTTTTACCAGGATTAAAATAAATTTTTAAACCTGAAATTACTAATCGGGTATGGCAAACATTTTCCTGTTTTTTCATTGCTAACCGTCATGTTTAAAGATCCTACATAAAATTTGGACCTTTAATTGCATAAAGATTTCAGTAAATGAAATAAAATATTCATATTAATAGGTCATTTTTTATTTTACTAAACAAAAAAATTAAAGAAAGAGATGCGATTTGGTCAGGTCTGATCATGAAACAATGTAGATTATTTCTCAGTGCTGATGACTGCCAAATTTATGAAGTGCCTGTAATAAATAGTGTTTGATTGCAATAAGCTGGTATCATTCCTGGAAAAATTAACAAAATATGATAAATCAGTGTTGATAAAAGTGAAAAGATTATGTTTAAAAGATTAAATTTGAGGTGGCCATGTGGTATTTTTCTCTCAGAAAATACCTTTCAAGAACCTGAAACAAAGCAAGCTGTTTTATGAGAGAAATTATATTGTTTTTGTCATGTTCATAGTCCCATATGTAAGGTTTGTTACTGCAGTTTCCAGCATGTGGAATAAATGTTCCCTGATGATGATGATGAACAGGGATGTTGATTTATTTGTGTGAAGATCTGAGATTTTATTGTAAATATATCAGCAAAAGTGTAAAATGCCATTCAGCCTATTATCCTTGGATATAGTTTGTTCCAAAAATATATGGAGTGCATATTGTTTAAATATTGATTAACATTTTTTAATTGTTCAGTTACCAATTGAAATAGCCTTAACCATTGTTGCTATGCTTTGTCTCCATGTTCTGCAATGTACTACTCAACTACAATGGACCATTTATACTGAATACTGGCATCCAGCAATGCGTATTTTTTAAACATTTTCTGACCAGTTGGGAATGATAAACAATAACTTATTCATTGTATATAGTTAACATGGTATTTGAGCTTATTTTAAGTCTTTTGTAAGGAACATTCTAATAAAGTAACTTATTTTTATGGATGCTTATATATTTGTGTATATTTATTATAAACCTTCAAAAAATGTGAGGCCCAAAAAAATGGTATTGTTTTTGGTTGCCTGAATTGATGGTAGAATTCATGCCAGCCAAATTAAAAATACATAAATATATTATTATTCCTTGTAAACCACTAATATGATTAATTTTTAATATATTCAAGATTATTTTGTCATCAACATATGCCATTGCCTAGTTGTTCAGTTCTGGAAGGGGGGTGCAATGCAATTTTGGTAACCAAATCAACTTTTTTAATGGCCCAATTATATGATTTCATAGTTTAATACTGTTAGAGATGTTTTGTAAAACAAAACCCAAGAGGATAAGGATGCGCACAATGATTTTTTTTTAAAATCAGTTGTAAACAAATCCTATTTAAGGAGAGAATTGAATCTTTTCTCAGTATTTTTTAAGGAGGACAATTAAAAGATTTGTTGACACCCTGAGAATCTGCACTGTAAAATACTTCATTGCTGATTCCCTTAAAGAAACTTGAAATTTTATCAAGTTATTTTCATTTGGAAATAATTCTGTTATTCATATTTGATTAATATTTGATTTATATTTTCTTATGCATCATAATGTAGTTTCATATTTAAATGCAACAAATGTTAAAACATCTCTGAAAAGATAAATGATAGCTTGATATATCCATATATTTGGCAGCAAATTCATGCATAATAATATCTGATGCATTTAACAAATATGAGTAATAAGCCTAAATGGAGTTCAAATATCTTTACCCTATGGAATAAATCTAAGAGTCCTTCTTCTATGAAATAGGTGAATTCCTATGATCACAAATAGTTCCTACTTCTTCTAGTGGCAGTAGAACTGAAATTTACCATATCACCTTAAAATACATAAGAAATTTATAAAATATTTAAATAATTATATTTCAGAGAAGTTTTGTTGAGAATGCTTCTTGTAGAGAGGTACCTTAATGTGGGAATAATAGTTTCACATTGCTGGCCTAACCCACTACCATAGAGACAATTATTTCCAGGTGTAATGACAAGAAACAAAAAAATGACATGACTAAATGATAAAGATATATGAACTTTTTAAATGATTATTTTAGGTCAAATTGAATTTTTCAATAAATGGCCAAAGAGGCCAGGAAAATTAACCATTTTGTTTCTGGTTGGCATAATATTATGCCTGAATTTGCTTGTTTGTGTCCAGATGGTCACTAGAAATAGGTTTGAATTGTTCTAAATATGAGAACCAAAATTGACAAATTTGGATTTTGCCAAATTAAAACAACCAAAACATTGTTTTAGCAAAACAGGGCAACTGTAAATACTAATCAACAGAGGTATGTAAAATCATATGCTTTATTACACATTTCCTTGACTAACAGGTTGCGAATTTGCCACTGGTTTTTTTTTCAGTGTACATTATCATATGAAGCACAGCCATGTTTTGTTGACCACACTTTATAGATGACACACACATTTATAAATATATATTTACCAATAAACTACCAGTATTTGCAAGATACCCCTTGAGTTTGGTTTTCCTACTTTGTATTCTATGTACCAGTTAAAAAATGTTCAAGTAAATTAATCAAAAAAGCATCACTTTGAAAAAAAAAAGGATTTTATTTCACAACTCTGCAAGATAATACAAAGGATCACAATAAATAATAAATAATAACTGCTATCCAATATATATATATATATAGTGGAAGGAATTATCAGAAATGATTGATATAGCATAATCTTTCCCTTATGTTATGAGAATGTGGTCACACATGAATTTTCTGGGAGAGTAGCTTCAACTTAACTGTGAGAATAGCTCCTACTGAACTGTTAGAATAGCTCCTACTGAACTCAGAGTAGCTCCTACTTAACTGAGAATAGCTCCTACTGAACTGTGCAAACAGCTCCTACTGAAATGGGAGAGTAGCTCCCACTGACACCACCTTTATATTGAATAATATTTATAATAGTAGTAAAACTGATCTGCCCATCCCTTTTAGGATCTGATCCCTTACCAAAGTTGAGCAAAGTATAACACGCAACTTGCAAACGATGACAGAATTATACTGCTTATCCAAACTGATCTGTTGGACATCAAAATCATTTCTTACATTATTTCAACAATACGAGTAATGCTACATTCTAATTATGAGACAATTTTAAGTACTCCTTGATATATTAAGAATACTACTCTGGCCAGAAAATTAAATAACTTGCAGGGATTTGGCAAATTTGGGTTTATGTTTTGGTCAGGCCTACAAACTGCCGAGCCTATTTTCATTTCTTTGACTCTGTGGCCTTTTTTTTGATGGGCAAAATTATGTGATCTTCTTTGTAATATTTTATCATAACTTTGTTTTTACATGCAGATAAAAGAAATGCACAAAATATGATGTGTGAAGGCACTTTTCAAAATACAAATTAACCAAATGGACAATAATTATCACATTACTTTGTATTATATAACATAAGATACCAATGATATACTACAAGTACCTACCATCTAGATATACCAGTTTGTCATTCCCTGTCAGTACCTCAGTAATGCTAATCAGGTAGTCGTGACAGCAAAAGTATATATATTGGCCTATTCTAGCCTCTTTCAAACCTTTTATCATGATAACTTAGCATTACATTTGATATCTTTTTATGTTATCCTCAAATATCACAAACAAACCAAATGGACAATAATTATCACATTACTATGTTGTAAAGTACACAAGTAACTTCAAATACCACTTGAATAATTTAACAAAAGAACCCATTAATTTACAATGAGTAACTACCGTCTAGATAAACTGGTCTCTGGCAGTATCAGTGTTACATCACTACTCAGGAAATGGTGATGTCAAATGTATATTTATTTCCCTATTCCATTCATATTCATACCTTTCAGGATTATGTTTTGATAACATAACATTTTATTTGATATCCTCAAATATTATCCTTAGATATCAAATGAACTTCTGTGGTCATTCTCACTCATTCATGTAGAATAAATACAATAGGAATAATATTGTTAAATGGTCAAACTTTAATCTGTAATTCACTATTCTTCCATGTGCAAGCATGCCTCACTCTACACTTAACTTGTGATATAAGAAATCAGCCAACTTCTCAAGCTACTTTGCCATTCATTTGCCAGCCATTCAAAAGTTAAGCACTTAACACATATTTATGAGATCCTTGAGCTTGGTGGGAACGAGTAACGTAGGTTGTTAATGAACCCTAATAAATAATTAATTCACTTAAAATATTAATCATTGAGTTTAGAGAAAGTGAAACAAAGAAAATAGAGGTTAATCTAAGCCAAGTGTTACTGATTGATATAGGCAGTGTTCTAAATAAAAAAGTATTTTGAAGGGTAGAAATCAATCCAAGGAAGTGTAATAACTTTATCAAACAAAATTGCTTAGAATTGTGGCAAGTTCATTGATAGGAACAAAAACAAAAAACTATTACATGTATATAAACAGTACAATTAATACTCGAGTCATTACAAAAATACATTTTAAAATGGTGTTCATATATCTTAAGAGTTTACAAGAAAATAGACAATATGGAGAAACAATAAATACTTAACTTATAAATATGTTGTAAATGTAATCTAGCCTTTTTCACTTCTATGTTGTAAATGTAACTTTCTGACAAAGAATTAAATTCAATGGCACCATGAAATATTTAGGATAAACAAACAAACAAACAAATGACAAAAATCTACTGACGATGACAGCTGAACACAATCAGTTCTTGTTAAATAATAAATAATTAAAGGACCAATTAGTGCACAAAAATAACATACATGTAAAAGGGCAATTATGGAATGATAAATCTAAAATATATCCTAGTTTCCAAGAATGACTAGATTAATGATATGGTCACATATAACATAGATTTTGACTAATATTCATTGACTGGGTTCATCCTCAGCATTTTCATGGTGGTCATTGGGAACATCAAAGTCTCTGCCTGGCACACGCTGGTAATACTGATACTGAGCTTGGTTTCCGATACAGGGGCTGATGAAGAACAGGTAGCCATCACGTACGAGCGCGGGCATGTCTAACCAGAACATGTGATGGGGCAGGAGCTCCCACCCTCCCGACCGATACACCACTTTGCGGTAAAGCATGCCTGCAATAAAAAAATATATTTGTATTTAAATAATATGAGTAAATATATCTTTAGAAATAATATGAGTAACAATAAAAGATATTTATATTTAAGGTCTATAATCCACAATCAGTTTGAAGCATCGGGAGAGAACTTCGTGTGGTCTCGTATATTTACGTAACTGCCTTCGGCTCTGCATGCTCTGGGGGATTCCAGGATGAGAGTGAGGCTATGACATCAGTAGGGGGTATTTCTCATACAGCACACATGGTGTCCAGCTGCAATAACTGAGTCGAACCCGTTTTAACGGTAGTTAAAACGGGTTCAATTTAAATAATAAAAGTTTAAGTCTAGCTGGTTAAGTTTACTTTTTCTGTGCTAAATTAACAAATAACATGACTTTGAACACATTTAAGCCAAAAAAACTTAAGTCTGTCCCAGTGTTTCATTGTGGATTATAGACCTTAAATAATATGAGTAAATATATCTTTAGAAATATTATAAGTAAAAAAAAAAAGATATTTATATTTATATAATATGAGTAACTATTGTTATTATTATTATAGTAAAATATATAGATGATGTTCTCATTTTCTCATATTACATAAGTGCTATTCACAACGGAATGCATTTTACAAGTTCTGCTATATCAGGTATTTTGTTTTCTGAATGATAAGATTAAGACAGACAAGAGAATTGACTCTAAGTCCCCTGCACTTTGGACGGTCGCCATGGCAACAAAAAACAACCAATCACTGCCATAACCTAATCAGATTGGGGAAAGGTCCCCAGGAGTGCATGTGTGCAATATCTAAGCTAAATGTAAAATCGTTCTGGATGTATCATGCATGCCAAGTTGGCGACATGGTTGTCATGGCAACATAAATTGACCAATCACAGCCATTATCTGATCAAATCAGAGGTGCAATATCTAAGATAAATGTCAAACCGTTGTGGCTGTATCATGTATACAAGTAATTTAGCACGGATGCACAGATGCACGCACGCAGCTCGATTTTATGTCTCCCCCTTTTCGCGTTGCGAAGAGTGCGGGGGACAAAAAGTATTATGGTTGCTATTTACACATCTGGTTACTCACCAACACCAAAATAGGCAGCTGTGACAGAGAAGAAGATGATGAGAAGAATGGATCCTGCGCTGATGGTATAAATGCAGCCATCTGGACATGCACACTTCGTCAACAATACCATCTCAAACAGCGTTTTGTTCACCTGCTTTATTGAGCTAGAACTGAGCTCATCTTTGCTGGAACATTGCAGGTACACTCGAGTACTGATAGTGTCTTCCTTGCCCACTGAAACAATTAGATGTTTTATATTGTTTTTAATATAAATATTTTGATTATTTTGCTATGATATCAGGCATATATTTTGACCAAAACAAACTATATATTTAACTAATTTACCATCTTTATTTATATTTTTGTATGCATCATCATGCAAGCGGTCCATTATACACTTACCATTTACTTGGTAAAGCAATAATACCAGCTCTTTGGTGTTATCATATCCAAATTGTAGGTTTGCATTCCTCCCTAGCACTGTGTACTTTGATTTGTTGGTATTTTTTCTGCACAGAGCCACGTTATCACAAACATGGGATGCACTCCTGTCAGTGAACTCATAACAGGGGTTGAATTCATATTCTGTTCCATTCACATCTTTGCTTGTGTAATGTGGTTTGCCATTCTTGTTCCCGAGTCCACTAAGGTCTATGAAAGCCCCTGATTCCAATTGACACGAGCAGGTTGTTTTCCTCTGACAAAATTCTGAGGCACCAATGTCCAAGAATATTACCAAAACAATGCTCACTGTTTGTAAACAAATGACATGTGCCATTTTGTCTGCCTGTGCTGTTGTTCGCTCAATACATCAACACAAAGAGGCAGATAAATGTATTATAGATGCACGTAACTGACTTCATCTTCAGGATTTGGTCCAACTGTTCATAATATGACGATAGCGAAGCATTATTTAAAATATACCATGCCATAAATCAAGATTTTCGTGTGAATCATTTCCCCAGTTCAAAACAACTTCTGCAATGCAATCACAGGAAGTGTGGGTTTGTTGAAAAAGCGAATCTTACAATATCATAAACGAAATGCTAAAGGGATCAGTCAATGTTATATTTTGCTGTGGTTCACAAAATTGCCACTCTTGGAAGATGGCTCTGTTTTGCACCCAGTAGGAATCGTGGCCCAGTAGGAATTCCTACATTGTGCTACTGCCCAAAGTAGGAATTCCTACTTTGTGCAAATAAGTAGGAATTTTAAGATATATCAATAACTGAGATCACTGGATGCGGCCAATATAATTACAATGTTTATCAGTTTTCTATTAAATTTTGTATTTAAAAAAAAAAATAGACACTTCCTGCTTAATTGGACGTTATTGGCATTGGAGAATGTGGTTTCACATTTGGATTGACTCGTACATATACATTATAATGGAAATATGACATATTTGGAAATAGAAATGTTGATTATCACTTTAATTTTACAAAAAATGTACAAACATTTAAAAAAAATATTTATGTCTTAATAATACGTTTACAGGCTCACATCCAGATATCTCTGCCTTTTTGCCAATCAGAAATGTACTGATGAAATCATATTTTATTATGCACACAACTCATATCAGTGCATGCTCATATCATTATGATTATTTTTATAACAGTCCTACGCTCATAAAGTCCAACATTCATATAGCCTAAACCTCCTCAATGACCTCATTCAGCTTCCTGACATTTGAATTCTTGACTCTGATATTCCTACTTATTTGCGCAATGTAGGAATTCCTACTTTGTCCTGCACAATGTAGGAATTATTCCTACATTGTGCAAGATTCCTACTTTGCGCATGACAGCTCCACTGTACAGCCATTCCCTGGGCCTGAGAATGTTAATAGTAAAATAAAATAGGTAAAAAGATGGTTTAAAACTTCCCAATCCTAAAAAAATCCTAAGTTATTTATGTAAGTCCCATCCACTGACTTTCCCAGTCAGTATTTAGCAAGCTTTTTAGTCAAAGAAACCAAGGTGTCACCTTCTGGGACAAACAGGCCAGTGCCTATTATTCTTGGCAAAGTTGTTACAATTAAGCTGTCTGCTGTCCCACCACTTGTCAACATTGTGGCCCTTATCATGCCCAGATCAGGCCTTCCACAATCACTTTGAAATGCCTGACCAATCAGGGCACATCTGCCTGCCTCTCATGAATAATTCATTATGAGATGCCACTGCTCTACAATCCCCTGGCTAGGTCAGCCCCTGACATGAGGAGGGGGATAGACACTCAAAGTAGCTTTTAAAACTTGTCCAAGCTTGGAGGAAATATAAAGAAAAAAAATGGTGATAAATATATTTGAAATATAAAGAAAAAAATGGTGATAAATATATATTTGTCTTTCATGTCTACTTACCGGTACTTTTTTAATGTTGCACTCTAATATTAAAGTGTCATTGAAACCTATTTGAAAAAGTATGCTATGAGCAACATATCTTTCTACTATAGTAAAATTTTAATTTAATAAATCTTGATGTTCAAAATTAAAATTCTTTTAAAAGACCAAATCATAGGATTTTTGCATAATACCTATAACTATCATGAGAGTGAAAGATTTTACATTTTAAAAATGAGTGAAGTAAAATATAATTTCACTTTTTTATTTGGTTAAATCATAATTTTATTTCCATTGAAGAATAAAAATACATTGATTTTAGATTTATACAAAAATTCAGCATTTTTCTTTATTTCTTTGAATCACACCCAACATGGTTTCATTCACTTTACTCTACCCCAAGAACAATATATTGCTCTATGCTCCATAGTTTACAGTGCTCTATAGTTTTTTTTAAAGCAAATGATTACATATATGAATTTCTAATAAAGTAATGGGTAAAGTTTGAATGCCACAAGCATATTTTTTTTCCTTTTAATCCTATACAAATAATGTGAATTGTAATGTCACTGCATCAAGCTACCAGAGCTTTGCATAAGAACTATCCATTAATCATATCCAATATCATACTTGTAACTTAATAAGTAGCTGCATTTTAGAGATTAAATTATCCAGTACCAAGCAAACTTTGCTTTCATAAATCAATAAGATAACCAATAAGAAATCAAGTAGTCATAACATTTTGTCAAAATGTTAATAATATCTTGATAAATAGTTCTTCTCATAACTGAAATTTTAGATAAGTAGTCAACCATGTGTTATTCTTGATTCTCACACAATCGAAGACACTTTGAGTTTAGGGTACACATCTTCAACTTTTCCTCTCCATGTTTACAAATCTAAAGCACTTTCTGTGATCTGTTGTCATCACATATAAACATTTGGACAGAACTATTCTATCATCAGATATTTTTCCTCTTGTGAATCTTCCCTATTTACCACTGATATACCTTGAAACCCTTTGGTCTATCTCAAACCATAAATCTTACTTCATTTCTTTGCACTATTCATAGATTCTAACTTGGTGATAGTCATCTAAATTCTATCTTTATCTCTCAATATATATCATTTCGCAATATACATATATTATATATATATATATATATATATATATATATATATATATATATATATATATATATATATATATATATATATGTATATATATATATATGTATATATATATATATATATATATATATATATATATATATATATATATATATATATATATATATATATATATATATATATATATATATATATATATATATATATATATATATATATAGATATATCAAATTCAGTTTACTTTTCCAAGCAAATATTACATCACTAAAATGTTTAAAAATATTTGCTGAAAGAATACTGCTTGGCCTCATTAAAAAAAAAATCAAATGGTAATATAGAGGTCTGCAATTCTATTTTATGGGTATGAAAATATCATAGCACAAAAATACACATTTCCCATAAGTTGGGAGAAAGTAGATTTCATCTAAAAGTGGTTGGCTAACAATCATCTACAAAGAATACTTTACACTGATCACAACATTTGATGTTTTAAAAATATTACACTCTCAACACACATATAAATAATTATTAAATACATATTTTTGGACCACTTATACATTCTTTTATCTTTGGAATTTCCATAGTTAATTCTAAAATTATCCACTCTTGAATGGGAATACAATTATACTACCAAGCAAGTTGTCACCATGTTTCAACCTGGATTCTGGTTCAGGGAAACTTTTAAAGAGCCAAGGTCTCTCACTGTTCTGACAGAATGTCAATTTCGTGAAAAATACAATATTGCTGACAAATACAACAATATTGCTGACAAGAACAGCAATACTGCTGACAAGTACAACAATATTGCTGACAAGTACAATACTGCTGACAAGTACAGCAATATTGCTGACAAGTACAGCAATATTGCTGATATGTACAACAATATTGCTGACAAGTACAACAGTATTGCTGACAAGTACAATACTGCTGACAGTATTACTCATTCTTTAATCCTTGACTAAACAGCTCAGACATTTGGATATTAATTTTATTTAACATTTCTTACCTTTGTGTGGTATCAATTTTAGGGCAACAAAGTGTCTTCAGTTTAATTGGGAAATAAAGTACCAAGATTAATGTGATATTATCTATGGCATTCATCCTATGGATGGGCTTGAAAAAATGCGCAAATTGAAAACAGATTAAATATATTATTCACGTGGAATTCTCTATGGAACAGTTCACTGCTTACCGATGATAACACAGATTGAATACCTTTTTATTTACAATAAAATACATTAGGTCTCTATCTATCAGCCACTGAGGTACTACTATTGTATTCAAGGGGTCAAAAACATTGATATATGAGAATTAAGGAGGCATCATCTTCCGGGAATTTCAATACCATGGTATCATATATATATATATACTTCTAAAACATTTGTCTAACAAGTACTATATTATATCTTTATCAAAATACACTGATCTCATCTTGTGGATGGACTCTTTGTTAACATTCATAACTCTGGCAAAGTTCACACATATCTAGCTCTCACAAAGAACTCTATTTTAAATGGACAATTCTCATAATCTCAACAATAGGCACTATCTTCAGTCTGGACATCAAAGGAATGCTGAGTAATTTTTTTTGAAGATTATTTTGCCTGTGTTCATATATTTGTAATTAACTAAAATTCTTTTTTTATCCTATTTAAGTAAATTTGTGAATCTGAGGAGTCTTGTCTGATATTTCACATAAAAATAATCAATCTACATGTAAATGGGAGATTTAACTGGCATTCCTTGATCCTGAGAAACTGAGATGTGTTTGTTGTGAAAGCAAGTACCGGTACATTTTTAAAAAAGATACTTCGGAAAGACCAAAATTTCATTTTTTGTATTCAGAAACAAACTTTACATTTTTCTTTTTCTGTTTACTTTATGCTTGCATTAATTATTACTTTTGATAAATATGGGGAAAAAATGATGTGCAATTAATATCTACATGCTGTTTATTTATGTTTTCCTATTTCTAACAATGTCTATACACAGAATGTCTACTAACAAATACCTCTTTATTTATGTACAATGGAGCAAGTGGAAAGTGTCAATAACCCCATTTCAATAACATCACATAGTTTAACAACTCCCCACATCTATGAAATATGATTCACTTTCTGCTCATGAAAAATATTTATCTAAGGCACTCATGACTAATTTTGTCCCATAAAACTCATTCCTAACCATTACATTTAGTTATATATATATAATATTCTTGAAATTCAGTTATTTAAACCCTTTCAAAATATTTTTGAGATAACTTACTTCTTGCAATTTCATAGAGGTTTTTTTACATTGAACAGATCCTTCTTATTTGTATTTAACTTGAGAACAATTATATTGCTGATTCAATTAACTAAAGCAGCTTACAGGCTGTGTCCCCACCGTGGCCAAAAACAATCGGGAAGAAAGGATAATACAGTTCACTTTTCAGCTGCATAACAAATACAATATATATATTTTTCACATGCTCAAATAATGCTTCCATAAAGCCCACAAAACATCTGTGTTAAAATGCCATTTGATCTCGGCCTAATTTAAGGTCAGAAATATATGTGGAGAAGATTCCTCTCAAGTTTCAAAGCCAGGGGAATTGGGAAGTATTATTGTTCCAACAAATATGAGGTTGACCTTATTTGAGAGATCAATGAGCATGTGATATTGATGTGTCTCTCTAAAGTTTCAAAGCAATCAGAATGTTACTCAAGGTTTTATCATACCAACAAATATAATTTTGGATGTGCATATATGTGGATGTGCAGATGGACAGTCAATGTTAACAGTCCCCCAAGAACTTCGCCGGTGGGGGACAAAAACTAAAGATACACAAAACACCAAAAATAAAGAAAAATGAAAATATATTTTTTTCAGAATATTGCACATTTTAGGCTGTTCCAGTACTGTAACATTGAGATACATGTTGCCCAGTGACCAGTGATTTTCAAAATAGGTTTCATTTAAAACCACATGATTCTATGGAAGTAAGTAAATACAGGCAGGCAATGCACAGGTTTGCAGGCAAACTCTCTTTGTTCTCCAATCTGTTTTAGTCCCAAACCATTCTACTATCAGTTCTAATTAGAGGGTCAAATTTCACTCGCCATGATCTTGACAGCATCAGCTACTTTATACATCCAATAAACTTTGCTCTCTGTAAAACTGGTTTATACAATGTCAGAATAGAACACAATAATGCCGATAAACATTCAACTGTTAATTATACAGACTGTAGCATTGTACACAGATTATCAGAACACAGACACCGGATTGACAGAATATATGGTCCCTATCTATTATCAGTAGTTTACAGTAATTCATGTAAATAATAATTTGTCTCTGAAGCAGATAATCATGCTGGCACCGGTGTTGAACTTGGTTGGGGTCAAACTAGTTATTGGTTATACTAGGTGCTATTTTACACCAAATACTAGATATGATCTTGCACCAAATACTCAGTTTTGACCCTAACTTATAAAAGGTATAATCTCACATCTTATATTAGATACCAAACAAAAAGTATGACCTCATATCTAAAACAGGACTTCTCCCATTCAGTATTCATTAATATCAGCAGTAAGGTTTAACTACTTTTGTCACCACAAGACCCAACATAATTACTGCTATTTCACCACCACATTTGTATATATACCAAGTATTTCATATACTAAGAACATATTTGTCAATCAAATCTACGTAAAAATGAGTCCCTTGACCCAGATGCCTAATCTCCACTTTTCCTGTTTCTATTTAGAAAATCAAGAGCACCAATTAAAAAAAATTATCATGAGAACCACAAAAATGAGTCACGTTGTCCTATTTTGGCATTACAACATCAACTGATAAAATAAAAGTCAAACAAATCATTTTTCATTTCTGAAAACATATATTTAAGAATGCAGCTTCCTGTGAGTATAAGTTGCTACCAAACAGAGATTCTGTTCCTTCCAGCTTAGAATACTAATATCAGTCCAATTTATTGAACAGCCAGAGACTGCTTAAAATGCCCCACAAAATAAGAAACCACAACAGTTTGTTCCACTCCTCTGTAATAGTCAGTGGCAGGAT
This sequence comes from Amphiduros pacificus, assembly GCA_949316495.1. Taxonomy (NCBI): domain Eukaryota; kingdom Metazoa; phylum Annelida; class Polychaeta; order Phyllodocida; family Hesionidae; genus Amphiduros; species Amphiduros pacificus. The sequence continues at coordinate 7,265,416 of OX439004.1, forward strand.
TAAAAATAGGCAAATAAAATAATGAAATATATAATATATTTTCTTGGCATATGTTTTACCATATGAAAACTGATGCTGTGGTTTAAAGGAGCATTGTAACTTGAATTACAGGAAGACATCTGCTTTTTCTCTGCTTTGCCCTAATTTAAAATGTAGGTCAATGACCCAAGAGCTGTGCTGATGTTTGGATATGAGTTAATGTCTTTAAATGCCTTAAACAATTAATATAGATGTCTGGAACAGATTTATTATATACAACCTTAAAAAGAGTCCACTGCTTCAATATATGTAGGACTGCCCAAGAGACTACAACCCTTAAAAACTGAGATAATCTGAGTGAGACAGCATGCACAAACAATTCTCATTGCTTGAGTAGACCATGCTGCCACCTGGTGTCTCCAATATGTCATGCATTGGGAATCATGGTAAGCTTGACTCAGAGTAGAAAAAATATTACTATTTTGCCTTTGCAGCACACAGGAAGATAGTCATCATATCAGCTGTCATATCTACAAAAATATCCCAGCATGCATTGCACATGTACCTGACACAAGAGACACCTGGTGGATCACAAATGTTGAAACTCAAATCATGTTCTGACAGCGCATTCAGACACCTCATTTCTTCTGCTAACTTAAATCTCCCCAGCCAATTGAAACATTGTGATTTTGTTTCTGATTGGGGAGAATTAACATGAACATTTCATCATCTAATAAAACAATAAGTTGCCATTCTATTTGATGATGATTATCTTATTAAAATATCCAAGAATGCTGTGGAAATAGTCACAAATGCAGCACAGAACTCAGACAATGACAAACAAGGTGTGTGTGTGCTCCTCAGGTGCGATTCACTTCCATCAACAGATCGCCATAATATTAGAGGTAATACATTTGACGGACAGACATCCTGACAGAAAAAGTCGCCCTCTTACTGTATAAGCTTTGCTAAAAAGTCAGCACAGCTAAAAAAAAAAAAAATAAGAAAATAAAAATAAAGAATTAAAAAAAAATAAGGTACTGCTGCTGCATGTGAGGGAAGCTGTGAATCTGTATCCTACATTGCCATGAAAACTTGTTTTATTTCCCAAACTTCTGTTTTCTTAACTTCTGTTATTTCCCACCCATATCTTACTGTTTCCCATGAAAGCAGACCTCAAGTTCTTCAGACCACAAAAATTAAGAATATTTCTACACAAATAACAGTTTGCAATATATTTAGCACCCATATACGCATATATTACGCTTTTATTAAATCATTTAAGAAAACATAGGTTTGCTCAATTTTTCTTGAAATTCAAAAGCAGATTATATATCTATATATAATTTGTATCTTATATATACTAACTATCAAAGCCTATGAATGTGAAATAATAAACAAACAGAAATGAGCAAATAAAAGAAACATAACAATTACATCACAGTTACAACATTTTCTGCGCAGCAGATTAACCAATCAGAACTGAGACAATAATAACTCATTTGCATAATAAAATGATTGATGCCCTATTGTGGGTAACTGGTTGTAATACACTCATGATTTAATCACACAACGCTGGTGGTCGGCTGTCCAAGCTGCTACTATCTCTGTTCCATGACGACTTGTTCAAACCTGCCACTTGGTCCCTTATTGCGCACCTGCTGGTCACTCAGGGCTGTCGTTCCATCCTTGGCTACGAATAACTGCAGTCCGGACACTGAAATCAAAAATTTGTCAAATATTTATTGAAACCTTCTCAGTGACCAAAAATTTGCACACAAGTGAGTGACCAGAAATACATTTCTATTCTCCGAAAATACCTTGGAGGTATTAATTATGATCAATTGCTTTGGGTCATATATTTCTAAGACTTGAAGTACTCCCAAGAAGAAGCAGTTATCAAACATATAAGAACTATCATAGTGTTGATAGATCTCTCAGAAACATTTTTCAAAATAAGCTTAACCCATTATATTAGGGCCTTTGCATAGAATTTGTGGAGTTCATTTATTTATATTATTTCTATTTTATGTTGTATCACTTCAAGCTGACTATATGGAACGCCGGAGAAGAATAAACAATAAAACCAGAGTGTTTAACTGATGTTTGTGAATAGAAGATAATAAGTAAGTTGTAGCAACCTTCAGCTGTGTCATCAATATGGAAGTCCTTGACAAGTTCATCTATGATCTCATCAGCGTCTGGTCGGGTCTGCTCCACACGACGCTCATGTCCAGATATCTGATCTAGTTTCTAATAAAATATCAAATATAAATTCAAAACATTTTCTAAATATATATTATCATTAAAATAACAAGTTGTGATAAATCAAACTCCACATAAAAATGATGCAAAGAAAGAAGTGTACGTCCAAAAGAGTGTTATAAATTAGGTTCCTGTTCAATTAGGTTTTACAGACATTTACTGGAGTGCATCAACCAAAACAATATTTAGATATGAAAGGCAAATATCTTTATCGTTAATTTATGATACTTATACATATTTTTTTTCAAAATTTTCAAATCTACTGGAGATCTTAACATGGTTCATGTGTGATAAAAATTGTCACCCTGATAAGATAGAGTTTAATGACTTTGATGATAGGTAGACAGACAAGCTATTTCAAAGGAAAGGTTTACCTTGTGTCTGCCAATACTGCCCATTTTGTCACTTCCCTTGGAGCCAGTGCTTGGACTTCTGGAAATAAAGTTAAAGAGAAACCTTAATTGACAGAATACATAAGCCTTAAAACCTATTTGTTCTCCCTTCGTCATAAAGTTTGTTACATTGGAATCTAGATTTGTGTTTTTTTCTATACTATCCTTAACATAAGATATAAAACTATGCAGATCAGTTTTGTTGATATTTTAATCTGTAAGTTAAAATGCTGCCTCTGTGAAATACTTTCAGTCTTATCTTCAAGTTCTCGGATAATGTTCTGACATTTGAAAATATTCCATCACCTTTAAAATGGCCTCAAAACAACAAATTCCCACCACCACCAAATCAGACAATCACAACATAATCTCACTAGGACCGACCGGTCACAGTGATAGGTTAATGTAATGTTCAATGTAATGTTAGGTACAGTATTATTTCTTGTCAGAGCAGGCTACATTAAAATCTTTCTTCAAACATAGCCAATGGCCTTAAAGCTATGCTGCTCATTGCTTTTTTTTAATATAAAATTTGTGAATATTTTCTGGAAATTGCTTCATAAATCCTTTCCATAGCATGGACCGATAATATGTCTATGCTCGATAGACTTACAGCTTAATCATGTTGGTACCTTGAACATCTAGCCCAAAAGGCAAAACAAACGCAGTCGAATATAAAAAAATAAATAAATAACAAAATGGAGAGCCTGATTGAAAATATATAGAATTAGTCCCCTGAAAATATAACATCTCTCCTACTAATAGCTAAGAACTCCACCCAATAGTTTCAGAAGAGAAGATCAAAGTTGACGGACAGAATGACAGAAAAGTTCCCCCCATCACTGCAGCAATGCTCACATAGTCAGCATAGCTAAAAAGACATATATTAATTTGATATCTACTTCAAAGCGGTAGCTGTCTGCTCATGTAGAATAATACAATACATCTATAATCCAGTCAGCCTGCAAGAAGCTGGTTCTACATCATCAACATCAAGAAAACTGGTTATGTCAGTGACGAGAGAAATATTACCATGAAAAACCTTGTTGTAACTATAGCCGTATAGTAATTGGTCACACTGAAACATGTTGCATTATTATACTTTATAAAAGAATAACAACTATTCTAAGTTTGTATGCTGAAGGAGAATACTTTGTTTGTGTGCAGTTAGAATATTTGGAAAGGTGTGAGGTGGTTAGCTTCATGTACCTGCTCATTGTATCTACTCACAGTGTATATCTAGCAGATCTGAAATATCGTAAATTTTCACATTTCTTTCTGAGCTATTCAATATAATATTATCCATTTCCAGTATAATCACATATCAGAAGTATTCTATGGTTTTATAAAAAAAAGTTTGCTGCACTACTGGACCATCTTAATGAAAAATCTGAAATCCAAATACATTAATTAAAATTCTCATAAAACCACAGAGGTCACAGGCATTTTTACAGAGGTTTGGTGTATGCTTAAATGATATGTGGCCAGGAAGCTGTGATACAAGCAAGCTATCTCACTAAAATCAACCAAAAGACACTGCCCATGGTTCTAGTGTTTTGTTGAAAGTGCCAAGTAATGTCTGTACTCTTATGATCACTAGGTGGCCACAAGCATAGAATCATGTGACCTCTATTGTCAATATGCTATTGTGGGGTGGAGGCCTGCCAGTTCAGTACCCAGGAGCCAAAACCTCTTATCAGGGGCAAAGTATTATATAGTTTTAAACCATGCAAAATGTTATCAATGCATTTTTTTATAATGGATTCTTAATAAAAACAAGACACGGGTGCCATAATCAGGGCACATAACCAGGTCAATAACAATGTTGATGTGGCCTACGTTTTAAAACAATGCACTAATAAAATCTTCATTTGGCAAATAGCAGCAAAGTAGGTATGTGATAAATATATAATATATAATATATATATGGAAGCTGAAGCTTATCCCATGCAGAGTCTATGCACGATATTGAGCATATATATAGAGGGTGTGGGTACCTGGTGTGACCGAGTGGAGTGGACCCCAGACTAGACTGCCGACTGTGGCAGCCCTGAGACTGCGCGCTCGAGTACCCAGAAGCCTTGGATTGCTGGCTGGCGTAACTTGCACTGCGTGTATGGCCCAGGTCGGTCATGGAATCTTTCTTCTCTAAAAGTTCAGACTTCATCTCAGGGTTACTCCCGCCTAGATCTGGAATTAAATGATTGACATTAAAATGTAGAAAAGTTGATAATGTTGGAAGTTTAGTTTGGTTAACATTTTGATTTCAAGGCACTATAAATTACTGCAAAATGGGATGAGATAAATTATTTGCAAAATGGGATGAGATAAATTACTAATATATGAGATGAGATAAATTATTGTTAAATGGGATGAGATAAATAATTGGTAAATGAGGTGAGATAAATTACTGGTAAATGGGATGAGATAAATTATTGGTAAATGAGACGAGATAAATTACTGGTAAATGGGATAAGATAAATTACTGGTAAATGAGATGAGATAAATTACTGCTGAATGGGATGAGATAAATTACTGATAAATGGGATAAGATAAATTACTGCTAAATGGGACGAGATAAATTACTGATAAATGAGATGAGATAAATTATTATTAAATGGGATGAGATAAATCACTGGTAAATGAGATGAGACAAATGTCCAACCTGAGGTGACGAGACTTGTGCGTTGTGTTTTGCGGGGGAGACTGCCGAAGCCGCTGCTGCCGGATGCCATGCTATCCTCGCTGATCTCATCCCCAGCAGCTCCCTTATTCTCCATCTGTAACTCGTCCTCAGTCTGACCTGGCAGTAACAACCCGTGAGGCTGCGGACTGAAAACATACAACATTGGTTGCTTATATGTATGCGTGTTGGCATTCAGGAATTTTCAAGGCACGTTTCTTCCTCAATTCAAGATATTAATTCTATTTATTTGATGCAGGTCAAGGTCACAGACAAGGGTATTATTTCAGGACATTGAGAAGGTGCATCCATACTAAATTTTGCAACGGTATCCTTATTTGTTCTTGACTTATTACATTTACCAGGTTTAAAGAGATAGGGCCACATGACCTTGGCGTTACGTGATCTTGAAATCAAGGAAACACTTACGCCTTGAAGCATGGGTCTCCTGAGAGAAGTGTCATGTCCACATTGACTTTGATCGTCGAATTGTCTTGTCTACGTTTGGAGTCGTATCCTTCCAGCAGAAATCTCCGCGATATGGCGCCTGCGCCCGCAAACTCAGCTAGATTGATGTCGGCAAATCCTAACTTCTGATATGACTTTCCTCCCTTCACCTCCTGTAATAAGCAAAACACATATATATGAAGAAAGATCAATCTAAAACAATAGAAAATAAATCTAAAACTTTCCAAGTCTACCCTGAGTTGTTTTGAGGAATCTTTTATCTCTTTCAGAATTCATTATCGTATTTGTTTTTATATGGTAACACGTGACTCAGTGATGAGGGACCTGGAATAGGCTGACCGCTGGCTGAATGGGTGAACATATTGACCCATTGAAATCAGCAGACTGGACAAACACACACATAAATCAGAAGTGCACAAACAACATTTAAAAAAACAAAACAAGATGGGAACCTGCAATCTCATTATGGGAATGTATGGACATGATCTACATAAAGACTTTTTATAACATGTCTTAATATTAAATAAACTTTGATCTACATCCCAGCTAGTTATCATCATAATGCTTGATAAATATGCTTGATAAATATGGACTACCCAAATATGTCAACACAAAAATATTTGTGCTTTAATTTTTGGTTGATTTTAGTCAATAACCTTGGAAGATAGACAGTTGTATGTGTGTGTTTTATAGATCTGTTTATTGTGAACATATCATCCTATACTCTACTAATACTTACAAGTTCCTTTATCTATGTCTGCTGATAATGCAAACAAGTTATAGGGATGACCCATCAAATATCAATACACTGCAATGTAATATCCCTAGTATATTACATTCTGTGAGGCCAAATATCATACTGATAAGATCAAATACATACAATAATGTATAATATGTACGTAGCTATAAAACATTTATGATAGCTAAGATTGGTAAGCTTTACATCACTGCGCAGTCTCATTTAGCTATGTGCTGATTCATATAGAGATTGAAGCCTTACTTTTATATCATCTATAATTGCTGTTCATATCATGCGAAAATGTAACCACTAACACCCAGCAATGACTTGATTTTTAACTACAGTGAGGAATGCATAGAAACAAGCATTCCTGCTAGAGTTCCACGTTTGCACCTGAACACCTGATTCTGATCTTAATTGCCTGTACATTGAAACTCCATTAAATCATATAATATAAAGGAAATGGATAAATTAATGGGTATTAAAAATAAAGACCCTTTCATGACATATCTATATATATCTTGGCTAGGACAGAAAAAAAACGGATTACAAGGTGTAATAATATCTATAGTGTTCACAGACAAGATGTGGAAGTGTCTGCTATCTCTCTCACTGTGTATCATATATCTTAACCTATTGACTTTCTACTTGTGTGCTGCATACTGTCAGAACTACTGGTAACAGGGAGCACCCCTGATCTGCTGCCAGTGAAAAATAAACTGTCACAACATCAAAGCTTTAATGATGCTTGGCGACAATGGATACTATACACTGCATTACATTAACTTAATCCCAGAAGATTAAGTCATTATATGACTTAAATTACCATGATTGGCTGATATCATGGGTTCTTTTCACATATTTCCCTCAATCAAACAAATCATTGTGTATTTTTAATCAAATATATAATATTTGTGAAGCATAGAGATTGACATCTCTTACTGAATGATGTTAGACAACAGTCCTACAGAACTGCCAAGGGTGTTTTATTAAAAACCTGACCCGCATGCAAAGTTCTAGAATTTGTTGCTCTTGGCACATGATCAATTTGATGTATATTTTATCAAAGGCGACTTATTAGGCGTGCCTCAAATAACAGGAACTGAGGTGGAGCGCTATTATCTTTTGTGTACATACCTTTCTGACTGACACCCTGCAGACGCCGGGTTCTAGCACTCCTGTGGTAGCACTAGCAGTCATCTTGCAGGAGAATTCAAACTTTGCACACCACCTCACTCTATGCTCCCATACTTCCTCTCTGAAACATCATAACAACATAGCAAATGTCAACACATTATTTCAAATTATCCTTCAAAATCTCAAGTCAAAATCTCAAAAATTCATACATTTGTTTGTGAAATGATTGCCTATTTTTATATTATTTTTTCAGATCTCCGGCCTATATTTCTGATTCTAAACTCAGGGCCTTATATTAACCACTTGTCTCAGTCTAAATACAATTAATCATGCAAACAAGTGAAAAAGAAAACCTTTCTTGCGGGACGCCTTTTGAACCAGTCATTTTTTATGTTAAGCAATAAATCTAAACTTGAATCAAGAGTAAGTGAAATAGATGTCCGGGCAACAAGTTATAGCCAGACTCCAATATCAATGATTAAATTAAGAGGAGTTGTGTACCCAGTTCTGGTAAAATTGCATATTTCCGGTGTGCACTTCCGAGCACAACAATACAGAGATCTGCAATCAGCCAATTTGCCAGATTGGTAAATGCCCAGAAATGTTAATGTCAAGGCTTGCATACTCCATTCAAAGACATCCTCTCTGTTGTGTTTCACTCTCCTCCCAGGCCTTCACAATATGAGTTCTTTATAATGTTCACAACTTCATAAACACTCCCAACTTTATTTTTACGATTTCTTCACAGACCTCAATGTTGATACTAATGCATTTATTAATGCACCAACACCAAATGTTATTTAATGACACTCAGAAAACCCCACAAAGTTGAAAAGTTCATCCATATGTCATTTCAATGAAGACTTAAAGGTTTTATTTTGGCCCAGAAATTTTGCATTGTTCAAAACATAACATGTGGTGTCCAAAGACCTACAGGTAGCCAAACAAGGAAACCACACCATAACCACATATTTATGACTGGTATTTCAGACCTTACTTTATGAATATCATTATGATTAATGTATATCAAGGAAATAACTTAGGAACAGGATGTAAAGGCAGTAATAAGTCAAGGTGCCCACACAATGGCATTCTTGCATGTGTTTCTATATACACACACAAAATATATATATATATATATATATATATATATATATATATATATATATATATATATATATATATATATATATATATATATATATATATATATATATATATATATATATATATATATATCAGCTTGATATTAACCATTAATTTTATATATATATATATATATATATATATATATATATATATATATATATATATATATATATATATATATAAAATTAATGGTTAATATCAAGCTGATAACTGCTTCTGTAGGCTCCTAAAGCTACCTCAAACAAACACAGATTTATTTTACAACTCTGTTAACACATTCATACACATTTGCTCTTATCAAACAAAATGTACACTGCATATTTGCCAATGGTAATATCAATACACATTTGTATACAGATAAAACAGTTCAACATGGG